>CM073133.1:21528959-22180522 GCA_037039145.1 Fundulus diaphanus | reverse complement strand
ACAAAATTGCAGCAGTTTACATTAGCCATATATTCAACACTTTAAACAAACATGCAGCCACATACAATTAGCCATACATTCAACACTTTTAAACAAACATGCAGCCACATACAATTAGCCATATATTCACATACACATAAAACGACAATGCAGCCACACACACACACACACACACACACACACCTCTGGACCGCTCCCCAGCTTATTCTGTTCTTCCTTTATGTTATTTTTGTATATATTCTTCTTGTTATGTTATTGTTTTGTGTATATTACTAAATTTAGATTACTAGGTTCTTTTAGGAGGGCTTTGTGATACCTGACATCCACTAGCCACCTGCCGGAGGCCGGTTCCCCACAAATTTAGATAATTATAACAAATTAGTATCTCACCTGTATTGGTGGATTCTTAAGGGCCCTTGGGGTTCCTGGCGTCCAACCAGTGGCAGCAGTCGTCCGGGATCACGCGTCCTCCTGGCTCGGCTCGCCAAAACGTTGTGGATGGGCCTCCCCACAACGTAATGATTTGCACTAAGTCCTTCAAAAATTCTAAGTTCTTGGTAAGGCAGTTAAAAATATCAAACAGTAGTCAAAAAGTGAACAAAGGTAGCTGAGTCTCAGTCCAGGGTGGTTTATTGCAACAACACAAGACAACCACACGTGAGATGTGCTCCGGACAAAATCATCTGACAACATACAGAAAGCGGTCGGTTTAAATACATTCTCTGGATCTTTGAGCTCCTCCTGTGAGCCACTCCTTTTTTACATAATTTCCATTGCTTTTTCCACGGATATCTTTGTTAATTTTTTACCTATCAGTGGAAACTTTTATGGGGCGTGCTTTTTTTAAAAACATGGTTACACATCACAGCTCCTCCCAATCATGGCCCCTGCTCATTTCCATATGGTTACACGTCATTAGCTTTTCGGACTTGGACCTTGCATTTTCTGTGTTCATTTTGGAGTCTTTCATGTTCTGCTTTACATTGCAAATGGCTTGCCCTTTTGACCCAGAGGTTTTTCAATTTCCCCTGGTAAATTGGTAAATTCCATTGACCCCCTAATTCTTATTCTGGACTTGTTGGTGACACACACACATGTTTCTTAGGTGAATGTTTACAGCACACCCTATACCCATTGTGATAAGAATATATTTATTATAAGATATTCATTGTGAGATATTAATCCACTACAAGTCTCTCTCCCTCTCTCTCTTTCCTGCGCAGCCTGATTGTTTCCACCTGTCAGGCTGCAATCAACCACCCTTATTTAAACTCACCTCATTCTGCTCTCGTCGCCGGTCCGTAGTGTTCACTCCCGCTCAGTCTCTGCCAGAATCCTTTGTCAGCTCAGTTTTTTGTTACAGTCAGCCAGAAGACTTCCTTCAGCTTGTTTTTGTTCCAGTCACTGCCTAGATCCAGCTCAGCTCTGTTCCCACTCATGTTCTCAACTCCTGGAGAGCTGTTCCGGTCTCAAGTCCTCGGCTCTGACGTTCTGGTCTCAAGCCCTCGGCTCTGACGTTCTGGTCTCAAGCCCTCGGCTCTGACGTTCTGGTCTCAAGTCCTCGGCTCTGACGTTCTGGTCTCAAGTCCTCGGCTCTGACGTTCTCGTCTCAAGTCCTCGGCTCTGATGTTCTGGTCTCAAGTCCTCGGCTCAGATGCTCCGTCCCGGTCTCAAGCCTTCGGCTCCAGAGTTCCTCCTGGTCAGTCACCTCACACTCCTCCTGTCAGCCAGCTTCTGCACCCTTCATCTCCGTCCATAAAAGACTCTGGTTCCTCTCGTCATTCACCTTCCATCCTGTTCAATAAAACTCGCTTTAAGAACTAGCTCTGTGTGTGCGTGCTGTGTCCGGGTTCATCCAAAGACAAATCATGACAATTACGGACCGGCCAAAAGGATGAACCCGAGCACGCACAGAGCTTGGTGCAGAAGCTGGCAGGGTCTGCTCCGGCTCTGCTCGGGAACTTCATGGATGCCCCGCCCGTGGTCCGTCTAGTTTGGCTCGCTGTGTTGCGACGTCCACCTCTGATTGTGTTTCAGGGTTCGCTTTCCGTGCGGCCCACCTCTGACGTAGCCTAGCGTCACTTCCTGCTGCCCAGCGTTTTCTAGTTTCTGTTTTGTTTTGAATTATTTTTTGGGTCCTTGTGTTTTGAGTTACTTAACGTTCCTTAGTTTTTCAGTACCCCTTATATTTCTTAGAGTTCTTCAGTTTCGTTTTTTTTGTTTGTGTTCAAGTCCCGCTTTAGTTTGTAGTCTTGCCTTTTGTATATTCTTTACTTATTTAGAAGATTTGTTTCTGCTTTCTGTTAATTTATTTAGGCTTAAACCTTAGTTTTGGTTTACCTAGGATTTTTTGTGTTTTTGAATTATTTAGGAGTTTTTCGTTTTCTTTAGAGTATTTGAGTTTCTATTTTGCTTTGGTTTTTCCAGTTCTGTTCTAGCCTTTAGTCTCCGGGTTTAGCTTTAGAATTTTAGTTTTTACCCTAGTTTTCCAGGTGTTTTCTTGTTATTTCTAGGTTAGTGATCTAGTTTTAAATTAGTTACCAGTATTTTGTCCTTGTCTCCCTGTTTTGTTTTATAGTTTTTCTCTAGTTTTTGGGTTCTCTTCCTAGATTCTTGGTTTTGTTTTGATTTTCTAGTTTTAGTCCTGTGTACCTGAGATTTCTTAGAGTTATCTTTAGTTTCGACTTGTTTTGAGTTCAAGTTCTGCTTAGCTTACTTGAGTTTTGTTTTGCTTTTGGTTTGATTTCTTTTCAGCTCTGTTTAATTGTTATAGGTTTGCCTTTAGGCTTTCGAATTTTGGTTCTGAATTTTAGTTTTCACCTTAGATTTCCTGTTTTCCTCGTGTTCTTATTTCTAGCTTTAGTTATCTAGTTTTTCATTAGTTAGCTGTACCTGCCCTCGTCTCCCTGTTTTGCTTTGTTTTATTTTCTAGCTCTAGGTTTTGGTTCCCCTCCTAGTTTTCTGGTTTTGTTTTGTTTTTCCTGTCTTGCCCCTGTAGTTCCTCTCGAGTCCTGTATTAGTCTTGTAGTCTCTGTCTTAGTCTGTTAGTCTCTGTCTTAGTCTGGTAGCCTCTGTCTTAGCCTTTTAGTCCCTGGCCTAGTCCTCTTTGTCTTGTCTTCCTCTGTGTTTAGGCGCCGCCAGAGCCCTCTGGCGCTCCTAGTCGCCGGCTGAGCCCTCTGGTGCGCCAGCCTGTCGCTGCCTAGCGCACGCAAGCCGCCGCCAGAGCCCTCCGGCGCTCCCATGTCGCCGGCTGAGCCCTCTGGTGCGCTCGGCCTGTTGCTGCTCGGCACACTCCCTGTTCCCTGGCGTGTTAGGACGCCCTCCGTTCGTGTTCCCTGGCGTGTTAGGACGTCCTCCGTTCGTGTTCCCTGGCGTGTTAGGACGCCCTCCGTTCTTGTTTCCCCTGACGTTTCCATACGCCAGTTCTTTCCCCAGGCGTTACCATACACCAGTTGTGCTCCAGCGTTTCTATACGCTGTTGAGCCCTAATGTTATGGTCCGCCTGTACTTACCCCTGGCGTTTCCATACGCCAGTTCTTCCCCTGGCGTTTCCGTACGCCCGTCCTCTCCCCTGGCTTTTCTGTACGCTAGTTGTGCTCCAGCATTTCCGTACGTTGTTGAGCCCTAGCGTATCAGTACGACTGTCTTGTCCCTGTAGTGTTCCCGTACGTCTGTCTTTCCCCTTTGGCGCTGTTGCGCGCCCGTTCCTTCCCCTGGCGCTGTGAAGCGCCCGCTCCTTTCCTCTTGGCGTTTTCGTACGCCCGTACCTCCCCCTTGGCGCTGTCATGCGCCCGTTCACGCCCCAGCAATCTTTCCCTTGCGTCTCGGCGTTTACCTCACGCCCCAGCAATCTCTTCCCTTGCGCCCCGGCGTTTCCCTTACGCCCCGGCGATCTCTTCTCTTGCGCCCCGGCGTTTTCCTCACGCCCCGGCGATCTCTTCTCTTGCGTCTCGGCGTTTTCCTCACGCCCCGGCAATCTCTTCTCTTGCGTCTCTGCGGTTTCCTCACGCCTCGGCAATCTTTCCCTTGCGCCCCGGCGTTTCCCTCACGCCCCGGCGATCTCTTCCCCTGCGCCCCGGCGTTTCCCTCACGCCCCGGCGATCTCTTCCCTTGCGCCCCGGCGTTTCCCTCACGCCCCGGCGATCTCTTCCCTTGAGCCCCGGCGTTTCCCTCACGCCCCGGCGGGTTCCTGGCGTTTTGTTTCACTAGTAGTGCTCCAGCGTTTTCGTACACTGTTGAGCCCTAGGGTTTCAGTACGTCCGTTCCTTCCTCTGGCGTTTCCGTACGCCCGTTCCTTTCCCTTGGCGTTTCCGTACGCCCGTTCCTTTCCCTTGGCGTTTCCGTACGCCCGGTCTTTTCCCTTGGCGTTTCTGTACGCCCGGTCCTTTCCCCCGGCGTCTCTGTACGCTAGTTGTGCCCCAGCGTTTCCGTACGCTGATGAGCCCTAGCGTATCAGTCCGCCTGTCCTTCCCCCTGGCGTTTCCACACGCCCGTTCCTTCCCTTGGCGTTTCCGTACGCTCGGTCCCTTCCCTTTGGCGCTATCGTGCGCCCGTTCCTTCCCTTTGGCGCTGTCGTGTGCCCGTTCCTTTGGCGCTGTTGTGCGCCCGTTCCTTCCCTTTGGCGCTGTCGTGCGTCTGTTCCCTTTTCCTGCGTGTAGCTGCTTTGGTTCCTCCGTGTCCCCTAGTCTCTGGGCTCCCCAGTGTTCTCTAGCTTTTGGTCCCCCGTGTTCTCTAGCTTTTGGTCCCCCGTGTTCTCTAGCTTTTGGTCCCCCGTGTTCTCTAGCTTTTGGCCCCCCGTGTTCTCTAGCTTTTGGCCCCCCGTGTTCTCTAGCCCTTTTGGTTCCCCGTGTTCTCTAGCCCCTTTGGTTCCCCCGTGTTTTCTGGCCCTTTGATTCCCCAGTGTTCTCTATCCTTAGGTCCCTAATGTTCTCTAGTCTCTGGTCCTACGTGTTCTTGACCTTTTGGTTCCCTATATTCTCTGGTCCTTTGGTTTTCTGTGTTCGCTGGCTCTTTGGTCCTTCAGTATTCAGTTTTGACTCTTGCCCGCCTTGGGCCCCCTCCACCCACCCAGCGTGGAGATTCTGGGCCGTCCGGTGTCCAGCCTTGGGGGGGGGGGGGGGGGGGTACGGTCAGGATGCAGCTTGTAGGCTGCATGCTGAGTCTCTCTCCCTCTCTCTCTTTCCTGCGCAGCCTGATTGTTTCCACCTGTCAGGCTGCAATCAACCTCCAACTGCTCCCACCTGGTTCCACCCTTATTTAAACTCACCTCATTCTGCTCTCGTCGCCAGTCCGTAGTGTTCACTCCCGCTCAGTCTCTGCCAGAATCCTTTGTCAGCTCAGTTTTTTGTTACAGTCAGCCAGAAGACTTCCTTCAGCTTGTTTTTGTTCCAGTCACTGCCTAGATCCAGCTCAGCTCTGTTCCCACTCATGTTCTCAACTCCTGGAGAGCTGTTCCGGTCTCAAGCCCTCGGCTCTGATGTTCTGGTCTCAGGTCCTCGGCTCTGACGTTCTGGTCTCAAGTCCTCGGCTCTGACGTTCTGGTCTCAAGTCCTCGGCTCTGACGTTCTGGTCTCAAGTCCTCGGCTCTGATGTTCTGGTCTCAAGTCCTCGGCTCAGATGCTCCGTCCCGGTCTCAAGCCTTCGGCTCCAGAGTTCCTCCTGCTCAGTCACCTCACACTCCTCCTGTCAGCCAGCTTCTGCACCCTCCATCTCCGTCCATATAAGACTCTGGTTCCTCTCGTCATTCACCTTCCATCCTGTTCAATAAACTCACTTTAAGAAATAGCTCTGTGTGTGCGTGCTGTGTCCGGGTTCATCCAAAGACAAATCATGACAGTTTGGAACTTGGTGAAGATAGATTGTTTTTCCCATGAGTGTGCAATTCCTGGTAATAACTCTCAAGGACAGCAACTCTTATTTTACATGTTCGAGCAGAGACACAAAAGCTAAAGAGATTGCCTAGGAGCAAAGTACGCATTCCAAAGCTGAAGAAGAAAAAAAATTTGTGAATTTAGCCCTCATCTCTGATTTTGGTCAATGAACCACACATAACTACTTTTAATAGTAATTTCCAAATGCTGTTTGGTGCTCTGGTCATTAACATTGTTGGGTAATTTTTATATCACCAGCTCATATTTCTAAATCCTGACTGAAATGAGAGAGTAGCTGATGTATAAACACAATAGGTCCATTTCTATCGGACCTCCAAAGCCCACTGCACATTTTTTTTGTGTCCTTTCTGGCAATGTGGCATTAAGAATTGTTGTCTTGATGCCAAAAAGAGACCAACAGATTTTACTTTCACAAGCGGAGCCTTACTGCTTTCATTATAGTGCTCCGCTTGATTTATATATGCAAGAAGCTTTATTATAATTTATGCAGCCACAATGCCGAAGCCCCTGGGAGCTGTGGGGACGAGCCCGTGGGCTCCGCCGGCAGCCAGCTATGCCGGAGCGGATTCGGCCAGGGGGCCCTGACCAAGATACGGGGGGCCAGGCCCTGTGAACCAGCCGCCAGGAGCAAGCCAGCACCCGCCCGAGCACCCAGCCCCGGACACCGAGGACCAATGCACCGGCTTGCTAAGGCGCCAGCCAGCAGAGGGATGGGCTCCCCACTTAGTGTAGACCTGAGATGTCCCGGGAGAGGGGGCAATACAAACCCAACCTCACAAATAAACAGAAAACTATGTACACAGTCACATTCACTTATCCCCACCCTAGTGCCCCCTCATGCAAACATTCTTACAAGAAAAAAAAGGGGGGGACGCTGTACACACACTCGCACTCACCACACAAATCCTATATTCCCAGGTCCAGGCACCGGCACACCAGAGGGGTATACAGCCCCCGGACCTGGTAGGTGAATCCTAAAATGTATATTTAAAAAAACATGTCTGTCATAAAATCCCAAACTGAATTAATATAACTTCTTCTAGCAAAGATTAAGATTAATAATTTAACTGTGATGTGTGAATATTACACTGAATCACCAAATTGTACTTTATATGTAATCTTGTGTGTGGACAGAATAGCAATTAAAATGTATCAAGTATACTGTAAGTACTATAATATATAGCTTTTTTCTGGAAATGTGTGCCGTCTAATTAAATTTGAATTCCTCAATGTACAACACTTTTTTCTTTGAATCACACCCAGAAAAACAGTTCTACACCTGCATAGTAGTTTGCCCAGAAGAGAATGAATAAGCAATAAAAAGCCTAATTATTGGGGGCAGTGAAGAAAACAAGAAATCATGGGTTGGAACTTGGTGGAGATGGAGATATTGTTTTTCCCATGAGTGTGCAATTCCTGGTAATAATTCTCAAGGACACTAACTCTTATTTTACTTAGACATGTTCGAAAAGAGACACAAAAGCAAAAGAGATTGCCTAGGAGCAAAGTACGCATTCCAGAGCTAAAAAGAGTAGCCAATGTATAAACACAATAGGCCCATTTTTATCGGACCTCCAAAGCCCACTGCACATTTTTTCGTGGAGGATGTCAGTTTCCTTTTATGGAACACCAAATTGCTTAATATTAAATAAAACATTGTGAAATAATTATCTACTTGAATAAATAAGGGATAATTTAGTGACAATAGCCCCTTTTCCATTACAAGCCTCAGGATTTGGTTTCCCAAGGCAAACCTAAGTCTGGGGCTTTTTTGTTTCCATTTGCTAAGGTATAACAGATTTAATTTTGGACCCGATAATTCAGTCGAGACACAGTGAGCGATTTAAAAGGTTTATTAAAGCAACAAGTGTAGTTGGACTGGTGAACGGCTGGCACAAACTCAGGAACCACTGGGGAGAAACAGGTTGGTGGCTGCAGGACAGTGGGAGGTTGTGTGCACTGAATGTATGCCACTAACCTTTCTTCAATCCAGAGGATGCCTCAAAATCCAAGCAGTGACTTCGAGTGGTTCTTGGTTGGATTTTTGGTAGCCGACACAGTGTTCCAGCCACAACTAGGCGCAGAGGGTTTAATCACGGGACAGTCCAGGGTCATGCACAAGTGATCAGAGGCTGGCAGAGGTAGCAGTGGGGAAATAAAAAAACTTGTCCAGAAACCAGTCCCGGATCTTGATCCATAAAGGGAACTAAGATAACAGGAGGGCTAGGCAGAGGCTGAGTCAGGATACTTACAGAGGTCGATGTCAAGAAACTGAAGACCAAACGACATGCCATGGAAGAAAATCAGAGCCAGCTTGTTCTGATCTGATTTATGTTATTAAATACGGGGTGCCCATCTGTGGTTTGTAAATAGTAAAAGTTCACAGTTCATCAATCATGTTTAGATGAAGAGTCAGTCAGAGGGAAATGTGTGTTTTCTGTGCACTGGTATATGCAGATATTCCCCACAAACTTTGTAAACAACGAACAGACGGTCTGGCCGACTGCATGCTGCAGCAACGGGGGTGGGGGGGGGGGGGGTGGGGGGGGTCCTCCTGCAGTCTCCCATGAGAGACCAGCCACGCAGCTCCCGACAAGCGTTAAAACTGGCTCATAATCCTGATGAACTGACTGCACAGATGAAGTTTGGAAGAGAAGAGTTCATTAGCAAAAACAGATAACCCAGTTTTTTTACATTTTCAAAGAAATCACTTTTTGTTATTTACTGAAGGTGATATCAGTCAAACTAGAGGTTGATGATTTTGATCAAGAGGGGCATAACAAAATAATGGTATTTAAAATATAACTTTATTGAAAGGTATTTTAAAACTTCATAAAATTTGGAAACCTTGTAAAAAATCTCAAAGCAAGTAACATTTGTATTGCACAAATCTGTTAAAACAGCAATTTTACAGTATTTCACATTCATTGGTCAGTGCTAATAATCAGTATTACACAGTATCCTATGTTACAAAACACAAAAACAAAATAGAATGTTTAAACTGCACAGCTTTTTGCATCATACTTAACACTCATCAGATAAAGCAACATTGCTTTAGGTACTACTCTTTGTTTAGTGTTAAACATTTTACCTTTGTTTTCCATTTACCTTGATGTTGCCCAGTATTTAGTGATGTATAATATTCAGTAAGGCTTCTCAATAACTTAGAACTTAAGTAAATCCTTCAAAATCCCACTACGTGGGGACAAGACATTCAAGTTCTACCTTATATTTGGTTAAGATGAGCTTATTCTTCATCACTGCTTTCCTCCAAGTCCTGTCTGCCAACATCACGCCTGCCTCATCCAAAGCACCCTCATAAAATCTGTGCACTGTTTCACACCTAGCTCACATGGCAGATTAAGGACATCATCCTTCTTTGCTTTCTTGACACAGCTCATCTGTGGAGCTAGTACTGGTTGTAGTTCATTGCAGCAACACTACCTAAATAATGTTGTGCAGACACCACCATGTTGCTTTCTTTCTTGTTCTGATTATCTAACCATATGTACAGGTGAATGACCTCTTTCCTCTGATTAACACCGCGTCCACGATGACGAACAACAGCAAAACCATATTTGGACAAATGTCTCAAATCGTAGATCTGGCCAATTGGGGACTTTGGCTGCACCATATTTTGCATCATATCAAAAGAGACCGAAAAAGATTCACCCACAGCATTTAGAATATACTAATATCTGCATCCCATGCACCTATGTAACATAACCGGGAGATTCTTTGCGCTTGTCTTCATCTGAGATTTCTGGGTCTTTTACTCTGAGTCTGAACCTAATGCAGGGGCTACACACATCTTTAGATGGATGTCCAAAGCAAAAGATTAAAGTCATACTGTAAGGATTTGCATGCCAAAGCAAAAACCTTAGGGAATTAAACAGCAGAGGAGCAGGGATTCCACTTTCTCCAACAGTGCAGGACAAACAAAAAAAACAGACTCTCCCATATTGGAACAACCCAGCTCTTAAAGCACCAGCCTGTACCAACTAAAAAGTAGCAGGGGTGAAACCCTTTACAACATTTACAATTTCTATTTAGGAAACAAACTTAATTAAAACCTCTAGAGGAAAAACAAAAAAAAACAATGTACATTCAACTTCAACAAATCAAAACAATACTCCAAATCCTAGACAAAAACCAAAACATCTCCCCTCCATCTCAATCAAAATGGATTTTCCCTCATGAGGCTGATTGACAACACCAGGTCCTTATTAGTACTGCTCATGGGCGCGCTTCCATGGCAACACCTGACCAGGTGACCTCAAAGAAAAAAAAGAGTGGTGAGAACAAAACAAGTTCATAAAGTTACAAATACAAATAAACTTAAACCTTTCCCCAAATACTCAAGTACTTTAAAAAAAAACAGCAAATGCCTGTTTACATAATTTGTTAGTGAGGGGGTAAATCCCTCACACATACATAAAAAAAAACTATAATATAAAGCGTACGAAATCTACTCATCTAGTTCATCTTTTTAACATTCAACTCTTCAGGCTTCATGGCTGGCCCTGGTGAAATTCTTTATGTGATCTTTCATGGCCTCCTTCTTGGCTGCTCTTTCCTCTGATCACCACCACGACGCTCTGGCATGAGTGCTCAAATTGCAAAAACTGCAATTTTTTGACAGTGTAATATCCTCTGCACAAAACAAAACATATGCAAAACCTGCATTTTATGAAAATGTTAAACCATACCAGCTTTATTTATAGAGCACTTTAAACACCCACAAGAAAAAAGTGTATCATATTATGCCATTACATCAATATTAAAATCGATAAGACCTGTATAAATAAAACAGATCTATACTAAGGATATTGACAATGCAGACCAATTTTGAACTGCACATGAGGAGGTCTGTTCATGCATTCTTGCTAGTCAGCTATTTACAAGCTGAAGTCACAGGGTTCAGTTTACATAAAGACAAGACCTTTCTTGTTTGTTAAGGCTGTGTGGTGCCCCATCTTTCTCCTTTAGGCAAACATTAGTGTATCTGCTTCAACATGTCTCACAGAAAAAAAAAAAGCTGGTAAACCCAGTCAAGCACTTCATCAAACCCTTAGTTTTGTAATATAACAATGGTGAAGTTATTGCCACCAGCTCTTTATCTTTTGAAGTAAATGTTTATTTGTCATTGCAATTGTATATTCCAATTGCCTTCTGCATTTAACCCATCCCTAGGGAGCAGCAGGCAGCTTTTGTACATTACCCACAGAGCAGTGTGAGACTAAGGGTCTTGCTCAGGGACCTATTTTGGCAGTCTGTGGGATTTGAACTTGCAGCCTCCTCAGGACGCAAGCATGCTCCCCTAACCAATTGTTCACCACTCTCACCATTTGGAAGTATTCACTTTCTCTTCTGGCCAACCCATACTGCAGGAGTTTGTTTTTCTGAACCTGATTTAAAAAACACTTTTCCCCAAGAACCAGGATTATTAACTTTATACTATATTTCCAGAGAAAGGCATATCCAGATTTTGTCAGATTAACCAAGCACAAAATCTGACTACTGTCATTGGATTAGATGCTGACATTTTATAACTTCTCACTTTCTCAGATTCCTGATATGAGCAAAATAAAAATGTTAGTGTGTTGGCAATGCTTTTTGTCTTCATCTGAGATTTCTGGCTCTTTTACTCTGAGTCTGAACTTAATGCAGAGGCTAAACACATATTTAGATGGATGTCCAAAGCAAAAGTTTAGAGTCATACATAAAAAAACTATAAAATAAAGCGTAGGAAATCTACTCCTGATTCTGTCTGCGGAATAGTTCATGCATCTTTTTAACATTCAACTCTTCAGTAAGGCATTTTCTGCCAGGCGCACCACGACAAGCAAAATGGCTGGCTCTGCAGGTGAAATTCTTTATGTGATCTTTCACGGCCTCCTTCTTGGCTGCTCTTTCCTCTGATCACCACAACAACGCTCTGGCATAGGTGCTCAAACCGCAAAAACGGCAATTTTTTGACAGTGTAATATCCTCTGCACAAAACAAAATATATGAAAAAACCTGCTTCCTTTCCAGGTTTAATCTCTACAAACATGTTCTGAAAGGCGTGTGATTTTTGTGGCAGTTTAGAAGTTAACATTTTAGCTTTTTAAGTTTAAAAGTGCAGCAAACCGATCCATCCATTTTCTAACACGTCTATCCTACCTGGGGTCGCGAGGGGTGCTGGTGCCTATCTCCAGCTGTCAATGAACAAGAGGTGAGGTACACCCTGGACAGGTGGCCAGTCTATCGCAGAAGTGCAGCAAACTGAAACACAAATTGCAAATCTAATCAATCTAAAGATATATAGAAATTTGTAAGGATTGTGCAGCCATATTTTTCATGTTTTTTGTAATATTGCGCAGCTAGACTACACCAGTGTTAGCTGTAATAATACAAAGGAAACAAAATCACAAGAAATCACAAGAAAATTCTGTTTGTGCAGCATTTTATGAAAATGTTAAACCAAACCAGCTTTATTTATAGAGCCCTTTAAACACCCACAAGACCAATGTGCATCATATTATGCCATTACATCAATATTAAAATTGATAAGACCTGAATAAATAAAACAGACCTATACTAAGGATATTGACAATGCAGACCAATTTTGAACTCTGAGCTGCTAAAATCATTTGCATGTTCCTGCACATGAGGAGGTCTGTTCATGCATTCTTGCTAGTCAGCTATTTACAAGCTAAAATCACAGGGTTCATTTTACATAAAGACAAGACCTTTCTTGTTTGTTAAGGCTGTGTGGTGCCCCATCTTTTTTCCTTTAGGCAAATATTAGTGTCTCTGCTTCAACATGTCTCATAGAAAAAAAGCTTGAGAACCCAGTCAAGCACTTCATCATTTCTGAGTTTTATAATATAACAATAGTGAAGTTATTGCCACCAGCTATGTTTATTTGTCATTGCAATTGTATATTCCAACTAAATTTGTCTTCTGCATTTAACCCATCCCTAGGGAGCAGCAGGCAGCTTTTGTACATTACCCACAGAGCAGTGTGAGACTAAGGGTCTTGCTCAGGGACCTATTTTGGCAGTCTGTGGGATTTGAACTTGCAGCCTTCTCAGAACGCAAGCATGCTCCCCTAACCAATTGTTCACCACTCCCACCATTTGAAAGTATTCACTTTCTCTTCTGGCCAACCCATACTGCAGGAGTTTGTTTTTCTGAACCTGGTTAAAAAACACTTTGCCCTGAGAACCAGGATTATTAACTTTATACTATATTTCCAGAGAAAGGCATATCCAGATTTTGTCAGATTAATCAAGCACAAAATCTGACTACTGCCATTGGATTAGATGCTGACATTTTATAACTTCTCACTTGAGCTAAGGCTTTTCTCAGATTCCTGATATGAGCAAAATAAAAATGTTAGTGTGTTGGCAATGCTTTTTGTCTTCATCTGAGATTTCTGGCTCTTTTACTCTGAGTCTGAACTTAATGCAGAGGCTAAACACATATTTAGATGGATGTCCAAAGCAAAAGTTTAGAGTCATACATAAAAAAACTATAATATAAAGCGTAGGAAATCTACTCCTGATTCTGTCTGCGGAATAGTTCATGCATCTTTTTAACATTCAACTCTTCAGTAAGGCATTTTCTGCCAGGCGCACCACGACAAGCAAAATGGCTGGCTCTGCAGGGGAAATTCTTTATGTGATCTTTCACGGCCTCCTTCTTGGCTGCTCTTTCCTCTGATCACCACAACAACGCTCTTGCATAGGTGCTCAAATCGCAAAAACTGCAATTTTTTGACAGTGTAATATCCTCTGCACAAAACAAAATATATGAAAAAACCTGCTTCCTTTCCAGGTTTAATCTCTACAAACATGTTCTGAAAGGCGTGTGATTTTTGTGGCAGTTTAAAAGTTAATATTTTAGCTTTTTAAGTTTAAAAGTGCAACAAACCGATCCATCCATTTTCTAACACGTCTATCCTACCTGGGGTCGCGAGGGGTGCTGGTGCCTATCTCCAGCTGTCAATGAGCGAGAGGTGAGGTACACCCTGGACAGGTGGCCAGTCTATCGCAGAAGTGCAGCAAACTGAAACACAAATTGCAAATCTAATCAATCTAAAGATATATAGAAATTTGTAAGGATTGTGCAGCCATATTTTTCATGTTTTTTGTAATATTGCGCAGCTAGACTACACCAGTGTTAGCTGTAATAATACAAAGGAAACAAAATCACAAGAAATCACAAGAAAATTCTGTTTGTGCAGCATTTTATGAAAATGTTAAACCAAACCAGCTTTATTTATAGAGCCCTTTAAACACCCACAAGACCAATGTGCATCATATTATGCCATTACATCAATATTAAAATTGATAAGACCTGAATAAATAAAACAGACCTATACTAAGGATATTGACAATGCAGACCAATTTTGAACTCTGAGCTGCTAAAATCATTTGCATGTTCCTGCACATGAGGAGGTCTGTTCATGCATTCTTGCTAGTCAGCTATTTACAAGCTAAAATCACAGGGTTCATTTTACATAAAGACAAGACCTTTCTTGTTTGTTAAGGCTGTGTGGTGCCCCATCTTTTTTCCTTTAGGCAAATATTAGTGTCTCTGCTTCAACATGTCTCATAGAAAAAAAGCTTGAGAACCCAGTCAAGCACTTCATCATTTCTGAGTTTTATAATATAACAATAGTGAAGTTATTGCCACCAGCTATGTTTATTTGTCATTGCAATTGTATATTCCAACTAAATTTGTCTTCTTCATTTAACCCATCCCTAGGGAGCAGCAGGTAGCTTTTGTCCATTAGCCAGAGAGCAGTGTGAGACTAAGGGTCTTGCTCAGGGACCTATTTTGGCAGTCTGTGGGATTTGAATTTGCAGCCTTCTCAGAACGCAAGCATGCTCCCCTAACCAATTGTTCACCACTCCCACCATTTGGAAGTATTCACTTTCTCTTCTGGCCAACCCATACTGCAGGAATTTGTTTTTCAGAACCTGGTTAAAAAACACTTTGCCCTGAGAACCAGGATTATTAACTTTATACTATATTTCCAGAGAAAGGCATATCCAGATTTTGTCAGATTAACCAAGCACAAAATCTGACTACTGCCATTGGATTAGATGCTGACATTTTATAACTTCTCACTTTGCTGTTTGAATCATATAGAACAACAAATATTTATGTTGCAAGAATACAGACACATACTCTTTGTTTTGTACAACCTAAAAGTTTAATAATTTCAACAAAATAGATATTTATAAGTTAAACCTTAATTTAGGAACATCGCTCAAGACGAGGGATCTTTAGCGCCAACCAAAAAAGAAGAAATAGGGATTGAAATAAATACTTTTAACGTCACTCAGCTGTGGAAATTCAATGCAATTATTCAATGAAATCCCTGTCAATGTGACGTTGTTCTGTTTGGAGTGCCAGAAATATGACATGGATCAAAACTGGCTATGTTACTGATACATTTCTATTAGAAATATAGAAACAATTTAGAAACGTCAATAGAGCTCAAAATTAATATTTATCAATTAATGTTTGAACCGTAATTAGAACCTGGTGCAAATCCATCCTGGATGCTCAGAAGACAAACAAACTCATACACTACTGCTTTGTTTGCCAGTGTTTGTTTCTCAGCACAGATGATAGTACTTCCTCTGTGCTTTTAAGGGAAATTTTATAACTGTGCATGTCAGAGTGGTTCTATTGTGAATAAAGCCAGGTGCATATAAACACACTTCATGATCAGAATAATTGTGTTCCCATACAAATGTTACAATCTGATTGTTTTTGTTTTTTAATTTGAATACATTTCAGTTTCATCATACATTTTTTTAGCATATAAGACATAGCTATTGACAACAATTTTATCAGTAGTCCCATATCCACATAGGTTTCATATCTCAATTGTAATAAATCAGGAATCGTTAAAATCACTTTTTTTGGGGGTGGGGGTGGGGGGATGGGGGGTTCCAAAACAGAGTATGTTTTGTACACTTGTGAACAATTAGAGAATTATGAATGACCCATAAATAGAGTTTCAGGTCCTTCAAATGATCAGTCAATTTATACTGCTCATTTGACACTTAGATTGCACACAGCTGGACTTCATTTCACTAATTATATAAAATTCAAGGTAACTGGTGGAACCAGAACTTTTTGGGGGCTTCACAGCAAAGGGAGTGAACACATATATACATGGACAACATGCAATCGCCTTGCAGAAATACCCAAGGCTAGGATTTGAACCCAAGACCTTCTTGCTTTAAGTGCTACCAACTGCACCACTGTGTATCCCACCATTATTATTATTATTATTGTTGCTGTGACTATTAGTAAATACATTGTTATTATTGTAACGATGTATTACATCCACGACCCGCCCCCTTCCTTGGGGGCGGGTCATGGCCGAATGGTTAGAGCAGCAAGCTTGCAGTCAGAGAAGGATGCAAGTACCCGGTTCGATCCCCAGCGCCTGCACTCTGGGTCCCTGAGCAAGACCCTTAACCCCAGATTGCTTCCCAGGCGCCGCAGGCCCACTGCTCCCCAAGGGTGATGGGTTAAGATGCAGAAAACAAATTTTGTTGTAATGTATGTTTCAATGTATGTTTCAATGACAATAAAGATGATATTACTATTAGTAGTACATAAGCATTGTACATCGATGCACATTATATGACTATAAGTGAAATATGAAAACACTGTATTGTTTATAGATCTATTGGAAATCAATAATAATAACAATCATAATAATGTTTATTTCTAATGTACTCTACATTTACAAAAACTATCCAATCATTGTGATAAACAGTTTCTTTTGTTCCTTTATTGCTTCCTTCCTTCTCCAGACCGGTTCTACGTGCAGAAAGAGAAAATGATGGAAAAAGTTGGGAGGGTGAGGATACTAAAGATGGAGTAGAAAGGGTAGATAGACACATTAATAAATAAAGAATAAATTATTTAAAAATCATTCAGTGTCATTTCCTGGATTTTTATTCTCATTTTGTCTCTCATAGTTGAAGTGTGCCTATGATTAAAATTAAAGACCTCTCTGATCTTTCTAAGAAGGAGAACTTGCTGTCATAAACCAGAGACTGTGGACCCAGTATTCAGCCAAACAAGAGGGTAAAATAAAAGAAGGTTTATTTAAACAAAAGGTTGGGAGCAGGAACTGGAATAAACAAGCAGGCAGAAATGAAGGGCAGGGCCAGGGCAAGACAAAGCTCGTGGTAGATACAGTCCAGAGTTGGTACACAAATGGGCAGACTGGCTAAATTAGGTCAGGCAGGCTCAGTGGTCAGATAACAAATCCAAGTCGGTACACAGGCAGGCAGGTAAAACAGGCAGGGATCAGGCAAGCTCAGAAAATCCAAAAACTAGCTAGGTCTGGTACACAGGTTAACAAGCAGGATCAGGCAGGAAAAACAGGATCAGGGGTTAGGCTCAGAAGTCAAAAGGCAAATTGGGTCGGTATCAACAGAGCAAGCAGAACAGAATACGCTGGATAAGACTCACCAATAGGCTTGAATTGATCTGGCAATGTGCAAAGGTTTGAAGCAGGAGTAAATAGGGGAATGAACAGGAGTGAAGACTAATTACCAAAGGCAGGTGAGAATGATCACAGGGGAGGTGGTGACTGAAACTAAACCGAAGCTGATTGGATGGTGACTGGTGACAGGAGAGTGACATGAAGAGAGACTAAGTAGTGACTGAGAGGTGAGTTGGCTGATAACTGGCAGGAGACTAAGAACTGAACCGAACTAGATGTGAACTAATAAAAAATTAAGCAAAGAACAAACATAAACCACAACAAAACCCAAAATCAGTGGATCACACTTTGTTCAGTATAGCCCCTTTTTAAACGTTTAACCCCTGTTGCTTTTAAGAAAAATCTCTGCATGTTCCCACATAAAGCCAGTACATCATGAACTGCAAGTCAGCCCCTGTTTCAACATGTGTGATCGAAAGACAGCTGGGAAAGACAATCCCTGCTTTATCCAAATTTTTGGCTAGGATAGTTGTTCCTTCACGCCCTCGAGTAATTTATCTTGATTCTGTCATATTAACCAAGCACCAGAACTAAAAATTGCTACCAATTGCTTTTCAGCTCCGTCTGGAGTCCACATTCCTGTATAGGCTCAGAAGAAATAAACAAAGCTGTTTCGGCACTCTTTACTTTGCGGCTGGTTGCACATAAGTCAGAGTGCAACTTAGCTTCGATTTGGGCAATGATTCTCCGCTCCGCAGAGAATGAGAATTTCCTAGCCCGTTTGTCACTCCATTGAAGCAGGCATATGAGTTTCACAGAACGGCTGTTCTGTGCAGTTTGTGGGCTTTCGGGGCCTTGAGGCCCTCATGGTTCAGCCAGCGTCTCCTCTCCGTTTTGTCTCAGGCAGGAATAAGGTATAAACTGGGTGGGAGTCCCCTCTCCTTGAGGGCTCCAGCCAGAAGTAGAAGACTGAGCTTTGTCCTGTGGGAGGAAAGTTTTATAGCAACAGGGAACCCCTGCTGAGAGGGGAGGTACTTTGTGCCTGTGAGGGTCCCAACTGATTTTATTTTATCATCATGGCTCAATGGCACTACACATCACAAACCAAACAGTAAAACATAATCTATCCAAACAAAATTAGTTATTTGTTTTGGGATTTTTGTCTTTTTGTTTGATTTTTTTTGCTGTATTTTTCAGACCATAAGGCACACCACATTAGAAGGTGCACTGTGAATTAACATGTCTATGTGTGTCATTGTCCACACACAAGATGCACCACATTATAAGGCGCACTAAATATTCTTCCCAAGTGTGTAATATCACTCCGCCGCTTCACGTACACAGATCTCTCCTGAGAGGGAGAGCTGTCCGTCTCTGTCAGGAGTACAGAGTAGTTGGACTACACTGCCCTGTTTCTAACATAAGGCCAAAATAAACTTAACTTTTATATTGAATTAACAGGGAGGAGCCTTTAGATAATCAAAACCAGTGACTGACAAATGCTGTCATGATGTATTATTAACACAATTGATATATTCTATAATTCCACATCTGAGATTTAGTTTCAGCTATGGCAAACTATGGAAGATATGTTTCAGTGCAAAACAATATGGCTTTTTGCACTGAAGCATGCAAACAGTAGCACAATGATTACCTGAATAATCAGGCAATCAATCAGAAAAGGTGTTCTGTGCTGCTGCTGTGCTGAATTCGCTTTCTCATCTTGGCTTGAGCTAAGCCAATCGAGCTGAATCGTTAACTCGTTTATCCACCTCTGCTTTAATTGTGCTGTGTTTGCTTGGTTTGGTGAATGGAGTCGGGTTGCAGCTAGTAGCTGAGCTCTAAGCTGTTTGGTTCCCAGCTCGGAGCAGAAAGGTAATAACAAACCATAGGAGTAGCTATTTCCGGTTACATGTTGTCTGGCCTGCCTTTTCTCTCAGCAAACTGTAGCAATTAAGAGTAAGTGAATGGGTTAACAAAGATAACAAATCATGACTCATGACACAGTAAAGTGACACATATTTGAGCAACTTGTTCAGGACTCACACATCACAAATTCTTGCAACCTATGTGACTTCTGAATTGCCTTTTCCTGAGTACTGCGCGAAGATTGTAGTGATGGAGGATATCCTCAAAGGGTTCCTTTCACCAGCTGAAAATATTCTCAGCTCCACCGATGCACTGAATGGTTTTAGTGCTTCCTGGATGCTAACCAAATGTCTCTGTTCATAGCCTCTTCAAATTCCTCCCATCCCCGAGTGTTTGCTTGGACATCCAAAGACGGCTCAGTCCTTCTGGCCAGCCATTGCCTGTCAACTGCCTCAGGGTTTTACCATAATTATGTAAAGATTATGTCTGAACCCGATATTCAACCAGACAGCAAATAAAGATTCAAAGGGTTTATTAACACAGGGGAAGGCAAAAACAGAAAAACAGGGCTATGTGCAAAATAGTCCAGGGGGAAAAAGAGGCACTGATAAGTAGACCCAGACCGAGGGAAGGTTAAAGAGGTGGCAGGGCTCCAGCGCAATCCAGGCAGGTCCAGTTACAAATTATACATATTCATTCATTCATCCATCCATTCATTTTCCGTCATGCTTATCCCTGTTGGGGTCACGAGGGGTGCTGGAGCCTATCTCCAGCTGGCAATGGGCGAGAGGTGGTTTAATAATTATCTCTCCTACACATCTTGCAGTGAAACAGCAAAATGTACTTTTCTATCAAATCAGTTAAATTGTGTTTTATATTTGTTATGTGGATTTTTTTTTTTTTTTTTTTGCTTGGACTATAAAGACCAACAGGGCTGAGGAATTATATTTAATTAATTAGTAAAAGTGCTGAATAAGCGAGCAAATAGTAATGCTAAATTACATCCATGGACATTTAATTTATTTAACTTACTTTAACTTTAACTTAGTTATTATTGTTTAAGGAGACTTGTAACTCACATCAAAGGGTTTCAGATATTTCAGTATTTGCAGGGTGTTTGAGAAACTGCCACTTAAGATGTTATGTATCCCACCCCCCACCCCCGAGAGGCGTGGTCAGACCGGGCTTACCTTAAATATAGTTGAGTGCGTTTAAGTTTGTGTTCAAAGACTTCAGATGAAGGTAATGTAAAATTATTAAACTGCTCTTTAATATAATGTATAAATACAAGTTGTAATCAGCATGTGAAGACATTGCTTTCATTGATAGATAAACAAAGCTGTGAGGCCATCTAAATTTGCTATAAGAAATCTTAGGTAGAAATGACCATCAAAATATATGCCTGTGCTGATTTAGCTGTTCTATTATTTCAGTGGTGCGAAGAGGCTTCACTCATTGCTGTAGTCAAACTGCACTTTCATAACTGAATGTCCCCTGAGTGGGCTCTGAGCCATCTGATCTGCTGGTAAGTTCATTTCTATTTTACACTTTCTCCCCCTTATCCCTGTTTTGTAAATGGTTTTGCAAATAAAATATAAGTCATTCCACAGTGTTATGTTATTTGTCCACTATATAAAGAGCATATGTTTTCTATTCTCAGCCATATAGAAATGTGATTATTTTAGTAGTAGAACAGTGTCAGGACTTTTACAAGCTGCAAAACAAAGGAACAAACCACAAATCATATAAGTGAAAGACAACTACAGCCTACAATTGCCCTCTTTATATTTACTTGAACCTTTATTACTAAAAAGTAATATCATGATTTAGTAATTATTTATTGCTCATTTTGTCACATTAAGTATATAACTTTGTCTCGCTGTAAGAAAGGCATCTTTAACACCCCCTAAATCCACCACTTACAGCAATATTTTCAAGTTTAAATGTTTTTTTGTGTTTTTGTTTGTTTTTATTCAAAGCAAATCATTCAGCTAAGTGCAAGCCTTTCTTTAACAAAACTATGTTTTTTGTATTGCAGTTTCACAACAATTAAATTTAGTTGATACAATAGCAGCAGAGTTGGTTCTTCAAAATAAATTACAACATGGACGACCCCTTCCTTCTGTCACTTGCATGTTTAACCAAACACAACCTCCCTCTACCTCCTAAAAAGTTTGATTCAGCTTAAAAATAATTTTGTTTATGATGAGTGAAATTTTTATAACATTGATAAGCTTTGTTTTTGAATGATGTAGTGCAGATTTGACCCGTCTTTTTATTTAGTTTTTTAAACTTTTCACACTGCAACACATTAAAAATGTACACACACCAAAAAAAGTCTACTTAACTGTATACTTCATTTTCATGTGCCTTTTATTTTATTCTATAACCTGCTGTTTACAGAAATATTGTTTTTGTCCTAATGAAGATATATATGTACATATTTAGTCACTCCAATATTAAATATTTTTCACACAAATATTTTCTGAAAAATTACTTTGCCTCTATTTTAATGGTCAGAGTGTCAGTTTTGGGGCCCCCCTCTGTCCTGGGCCCGGGACAATGGACCCGTCTGTCCCCCCCTGTCAGCGGGCGTGTCTTCATGATTCTCCCTCACATTAAAAATGTCTTTAAGCAAAATAAAATAAAATTAAGTAAGGGATATGCCAGTTTGAATTGCATAATTTACCTGTGTCATGCAATAATAGGTTTGGTTTGGCTGTGAACAATTATTAACTAGCACTAAAAGTAGTTAGTAAGTGACTAAGACAGAAATATAAAAAAAAAAAATTGTTGTGTTTCCACTGAATTTAACCGGCTTTTTACAAAACATGCAGCTTGGTTTAATTTACGGTATTAACATTTAGCCAAACGGCGCTTCTTTCCCTCTTCGAGTTTTTGAGAGAGAGCTGAGTGGGCAGGCCAGGCTGAGCCAGCTTGCTGATTGGCTGGCGGCGCTGAGCCATTTACCAGAGGGGAGGGGGAGCAGCAGAGTGCCGTGTCAGTCAGCGCGCGTGCTGACTGCAGCAGACGTGGAGACGTTGGGAAAGCTGCTGCAGTCGCACGCGCGCTGACTGACACTCTGACAATTTGTCAGAGTGTCAGTTTTGGGCCCCCCCCCCTGTCCTGGGCCCGGGACAACTGACCCGTTTGCCCCCCCCCCCCTGTTGGCGGGCGTGGCCCCTAGTATGGTCACCCAAGGCAGACAGGTCCTAGGTAAGGGACCAGACAAAGAGCAGCAAAAAAACCCTTATGATGAGTACGATTAATGGACGTCGTGTTCCCTTGCCCGGACGTGGGTCACCGGGGGCCCACTCTGGAGCCAGGCCTGGAGTTGGGGCACGTTGGCAAGCGCCTGGTGGCCGGGCTTTTGCCCATGGAGCCTGGCCGGGCTCAGCCCGAACAGGAAACATGGGTCCCCCTTCCAATGGGCTCACCACCTGTCGGAGGGGCCAAAGGGGTCGGGTGCATTGTACAACGGGTGGCAGTCAAGGGCGGGGACCTTGGCGTTCCGATCCTCGGCTGCAGAAGCTGGCTCTTGGGACGTGGAATGTCACCTCTCTGGTGGGGAAGGAGCCTGAGCTAGTGCACAAGGTTATGAGGTTCTGACTAGAGATAGTCGGACTCACCTCGACGCATGGCTCTGGCACCAGTCTCCTTGAGAGGGGTTGGGCATTCTTCCACTCTGGAGTTGCCCCTGGTGAGAGGCGCCGAGCTGGGGTGGGCATACTTGTTGCCCCCCATCTCGGTGCCTGTACGTTGAGGTTTACCCCAGTGAACGAGAGGGTGGCCTCCCTCCGCATATGTGTGGGGGGACAGACTCTGACTGTTGTTTGTGCGTATGCACCAAACAGCAGCTTGGAATACCCACTCTTTTTGGAGTCCTTGGAGGGGGTACTGGAGAGTGCCCCTCCTAGGGACTCCCTCGTTCTTCTGGGGGACTTCAACGCTCACATGGGCAATGACAGTGAGACCTGTAGAGGCATGGTTGGGAGGAATGGCCCACCTGAACTGAACTCGAGTGGTGTTCTGTTGTTGGACTTCTGTGCTCGTCATGGATTGTCCATCACAAACACCATGTTCAAGCATAAGGGTGTCCATATGTGCTCTTGGCACCAGGACACCCTAGGCCATAGTTCAATGATAAACTTTGTTGTTGTTTCATCTGACCTGCGGCCGCATGTCTTGGACACTCAGGTGAAGAGAGGGGCAGAGCTCTCCACCGACCACTACCTGGTGGTAAGCTGGCTCCGATGGTGGGGGAGGAAGCCGGTAGGACCGGGCAGGCCCAAACATATTGTGAGGGTTTGCTGGGAACGTCTGGCGGAGTCCCCCGTTAGACGAAGCTTTAACTCCCACCTCCGGGAGAGCTTTGAACACGTCCAGAGGGAGGCGGGGGACATTGAGTCTGAGTGGACCATGTTCCGCGCCTCTATTGTTGAGGCGGCTAGTCTGGGCTGCGGCCGCAAGGTTGTCGGTGCAGATCGCGGCGGCAACCCTTGAACACTCTGGTGGACACCAGCAGTGAGGGAAGCCGTCAAGCTGAAGAAGGAGTCCTATCGGGCTTTGTTGGCCTGTGGGACTTCGGAAACAGCTGATGTGTACCGGCAGTCAAAGCGGCAGGCGGCTCGGTTGGTCTCCGAGGCAAAAACTCGGTCGTGGGAAGAGTTCGGAGAGGCCATGGAGAAAGACTTCCATACAGATTCGAAGCGATTCTGGTCCACTATCCGGCGTCTCAAGAGGGAGAAGCAGTGCAGTACCAACACTGTTTATATTGGGGGTGGTGTGCTGCTGACCTAGACTCGGGACGTCGTGCGTCGGGGGGCGGAATACTTCGAAGACTTCCTTAATCCCACCAACACATCTTCCATTGCGGAAGCAGAGCCTGGGGACTCTGGGTCGGGTTTTCCCGACCCAGAGTTCCTTGGTGGCAAGGCCCCAAGTGTGGATGAGATTTGCCCTGAGTACCTTAAGGCTCTGGATGTTGTGGGGCTGTGTTGGTTAACGCGGCTCTGCATGGACATCGCCGGCAGTTCCCCTGGATTGGCAGACTGGGGTGGTGGTCCCCCTATTTAAAAAGGGGGACCGGAGGGTGTGTTCCAACTACAGAGGAATTATACTGTTAAGCCTCCCTGGTAAGGTCTATTCCGGGGTTCTGGAAAGGAGGGTCCGTCGGATAGTCTAATCTCAGATTCAGGAAGAGCAGTGTGGTTTTCGTCCTGGCCGTGGAACACTGGATCAGTTTTACACCCTCAGCAGGATCCTGGAGGGGGCATGGCAGTTTGCCCAACCAGTCTTCATGTGTTTTGTGGATCTGGAGAAGGCATTCGACCGTGTCCCTCGAGGGATCCTGTGGGAGGTACTCCAGGAGTATGGAGTACCGGGCCCTTTAATACGGGCTTTCAGGTCTCTGTATGACCGGTGTCAGAGTGTGGTCCGCATTGCCGGCAGTAAGTCGGACTCGTTTCCGGTGAGAGTTGGACTCCGCCAAGGTTGCCTTTTGTCACCGATTCTGTTAATACCTTTTATGGACAGAATTTCTAGGCGCAGCCAATGTGTTGAGGGGATCCATTTTTGTGGCCTTAGGATTGTGTCTCTGCTATTTGCGGATGACGTGGTCCTGCTGGCTTCATCAGGGCATGATCTACAGCTCTCACTAGAGCGGTTTTCAGCCGAGTGCGAAGCGGCCGGCATGAGAATCAGTGCCTCCAAATCTGAGACCATGGTCTTCAGCTGGAAAAGGGTAGAGTGTCTTCTCCGGCTTGGGGAGGATGTGCTATCCCTAGTGGAGGAGTTTAAGTATCTTGGGGTTTTGTTCACGAATGAGGGGAAGATGGAGCGGGAGATTGACAGGCGGATTGGTGCAGAGTCTGCTGTGAAGCGGGCGCTGTACCGATCCGTTGTGGTGAAGAGAGAGCTGAGCCAAAAGGCGAAGCTCTCGATTTACCGGTCGATCTATGTTCCTACCCTCATCTATGGTCACGAGCTTTGGGTCGTGACTGAAGGAACGAGATCCCGGATACAAGCGGCCAAAATTAGTTTTCTCCGTAGTGTGTCTGAGCTCTCACTTAGAGATAGGGTGAGGAGCTCAGTCATCCGGGGAGGACTCAGAGTAGAGCCGCTGCTCCTCCACATCGAGAGGAGCCAGTTGAGGTGACTCGGGCATCTGGTTAGGATGCCTCCGGGACGCCTCCCTGGTGAGGTGTTCCGGGCACGGCCCAGGGGAAGACCCAGGACACGCTGGAGGGACTATGTCTCTTGGCAGGCCTGGGAACGCCTTGGGATTCCCCCGGAGGAGCTGGCCCAAGTGGCTGGGGAGAGGGACGTCTGAACCTCCCTACTGAAGCTACTACCCCCGCGACCCGACCCCGGATAAGCGGAAGACGATGGATGGATAGATGGGTCTTTCAGGGAAGGTAGACAATCTTTCAGTCACTAGTTTCAGCGAAGAAAAATCACTTCAAATCATCAGGAATGTTAATAAACACACATTCACATTCAAGTGCGGGGGGGGGGGGTTGGTGGGGGGGGTGACATAATTCAGTATTTACAGGGGCTTTTAAAATATGCATAGGAAAAGATTAAAGATTATGTCTGAACCCGATATTCAACCAGACAGCAAATAAAGATTCAAAGGGTTTATTAACACAGGGGAAGGCAAAAACAGAAAAACAGGGCTATGTGCAAAATAGTCCAGGGGGAAAAAGAGGCACTGATAAGTAGACCCAGACCAAGGGAAGGTTAAAGAGGTGGCAGGGCTCCAGCGCAATCCAGGCAGGTCCAGTTACAAATTATACATATTCATTCATTCATCCATCCATTCATTTTCCGTCATGCTTATCCCTGTTGGGGTCACGAGGGGTGCTGGAGCCTATCTCCAGCTGGCAATGGGCGAGAGGTGGTTTAATAATTATCTCTCCTACACATCTTGCAGTGAAACAGCAAAATGTACTTTTCTATCAAATCAGTTAAAATGTGTTTTATATTTGTTATGTGGATTTTTTTTATTTTTTTTTGCTTGGACTATAAAGACCAACAGGGCTGAGGAATTATATTTAATTAATTAGTAAAAGTGCTGAATAAGCGAGCAAATAGTAATGCTAAATTACATCCATGGACATTTAATTTCTTTAACTTACTTTAACTTTAACTTAGTTATTATTGTTTAAGGAGACTTGTAACTCACATCAAAGGGTTTCAGATATTTCAGTATTTGCAGGGTGTTTGAGAAACTGCCACTTAAGATGTTATGTATCCCACCCCCCACCCCCGAGAGGCGTGGTCAGACCGGGCTTACCTTAAATATAGTTGAGTGCGTTTAAGTTTGTGTTCAAAGACTTCAGATGAAGGTAATGTAAAATTATTAAACTGCTCTTTAATATAATGTATAAATACAAGTTGTAATCAGCATGTGAAGACATTGCTTTCATTGATAGATAAACAAAGCTGTGAGGCCATCTAAATTTGCTATAAGAAATCTTAGGTAGAAATGACCATCAAAATATATGCCTGTGCTGATTTAGCTGTTCTATTATTTCAGTGGTGCGAAGAGGCTTCACTCATTGCTGTAGTCAAACTGCACTTTCATAACTGAATGTCCCCTGAGTGGGCTCTGAGCCATCTGATCTGCTGGTAAGTTCATTTCTATTTTACACTTTCTCCCCCTTATCCCTGTTTTGTAAATGGTTTTGCAAATAAAATATAAGTCATTCCACAGTGTTATGTTATTTGTCCACTATATAAAGAGCATATGTTTTCTACTCTCAGCCATATAGAAATATGATTATTTTAGTAGTAGAACAGTGTCAGGACTTTTACAAGCTGCAAAACAAAGGAACAAACCACAAATCATATAAGTGAAAGACAACTACAGCCTACAATTGCCCTCTTTATATTTACTTGAACCTTTATTACTAAAAAGTAATATCATGATTTAGTAATTATTTATTGCTCATTTTGTCACATTAAGTATATAACTTTGTCTCGCTGTAAGAAAGGCATCTTTAACACCCCCTAAATCCACCACTCACAGCAATATTTTCAAGTTTAAATGTTTTTTTGTGTTTTTGTTTGTTTTTATTCAAAGCAAATCATTCAGCTAAGTGCAAGCCTTTCTTTAACAAAACTATGTTTTTTGTATTGCAGTTTCACAACAATTAAATTTAGTTGATACAATAGCAGCAGAGTTGGTTCTTCAAAATAAATTACAACATGGACGACCCCTTCCTTCTGTCACTTGCATGTTTAACCAAACACAACCTCCCTCTACCTCCTAAAAAGTTTGATTCAGCTTAAAAATAATTTTGTTTATGATGAGTGAAATTTTTATAACATTGATAAGCTTTGTTTTTGAATGATGTAGTGCAGATTTGACCCGTCTTTTTATTTAGTTTTTTAAACTTTTCACACTGCAACACATTAAAAATGTACACACACCAAAAAAAGTCTACTTAACTGTATACTTCATTTTCATATGCCTTTTATTTTATTCTATAACCTGCTGTTTACAGAAATATTGTTTTTGTCCTAATGCAGATATATATGTACATATTTAGTCACTCCAATATTAAATATTTTTCACACAAATATTTTCTGAAAAATTACTTTGCCTGTATTTTAATGGTCAGAGTGTCAGTTTTGGGCCCCCCCTCTGTCCTGGGCCCGGGACAATGGACCCGTCTGTCCCCCCCGTCAGCGGGCGTGTCTTCATGATTCTCCCTCACATTAAAAATGTCTTTAAGCAAAATAAAATTAAATTAAGTAAGGGATATGCCAGTTTGAATTGCATAATTTACCTGTGTCATGCAACAATAGGTTTGGTTTGGCTGTGAACAATTATTAACTAGCACTAAAAGTAGTTAGTAAGTGACTAAGACAGAAACATAAAAAAAAAAGAATTGTTGTGTTTCCACTGAATTTAACCGGCTTTTTACAAAACATGCAGCTTGGTTTAATTTACGGTATTAAAATTTAGCCAAACGGCGCTTCTTTCCCTCTTCAAGTTTTTGAGAGAGAGCTGAGTGGGCAGGCCAGGCTGAGCCTGCTTGCTGATTGGCTGGCGCCGCTGAGCCATTTACCAGAGGGGAGGGGGAGCAGCAGAGTGCCGTGTCAGTCAGCGCGCGTGCTGACTGCAGCAGACGTGGAGACGTTGGGAAAGCTGCTGCAGTCGCACGCGCGCTGACTGACACTCTGACCATTTGTCAGAGTGTCAGTTTTGGGCCCCCCCCCCCCCCGTCCTGGGCCCGGGACAACTGACCCGTTTGTCCCCCCCTCCTGTTGGCGGGCGTGGCCCCTAGTATGGTCACCCAAGGCAGACAGGTCCTAGGTAAGGGACCAGACAAAGAGCAGCAAAAAAAACCTTATGATGAGTACGATTAATGGACGTCGTGTTCCCTTGCCCGGACGTGGGTCACCGGGGGCCCACTCTGGAGCCAGGCCTGGAGTTGGGGCACGTTGGCAAGCGCCTGGTGGCTGGGCTTTTGCCCATGGAGCCTGGCCGGGCTCAGCCCAAACAGGAAACATGGGTCCCCCTTCCAATGGGCTCACCACTTGTCGGAGGGGCCAACGGGGTCGGGTGCATTGTACAACGGGTGGCAGTCAAGGGCGGGGACCTTGGCGTTCCGATCCTCGGCTGCAGAAGCTGGCTCTTGGGACGTGGAATGTCACCTCTCTGGTGGGGAAGGAGCCTGAGCTAGTGCACAAGGTTGTGAGGTTCTGGCTAGAGATAGTCGGACTCACCTCGACGCATGGCTCTGGCACCAGTCTCCTTGAGAGGGGTTGGGCATTCTTCCACTCTGGAGTTGCCCCTGGTGAGAGGCGCCGAGCTGGGGTGGGCATACTTGTTGCCCCCCATCTCGGTGCCTGTACGTTGAGGTTTACCCCAGTGAACGAGAGGGTGGCCTCCCTCCGCATATGTGTGGGGGGACAGACTCTGACTGTTGTTTGTGCGTATGCACCAAACAGCAGCTTGGAATACCCACTCTTTTTGGAGTCCTTGGAGGGGGTACTAGAGAGTGCCCCTCCTAGGGACTCCCTCGTTCTTCTGGGGGACTTCAACGCTCACATGGGCAATGACAGTGAGACCTGGAGAGGCATGGTTGGGAGGAATGGCCCACCTGAACTGAACTCGAGTGGTGTTCTGTTGTTGGACTTCTGTGCTCGTCATGGATTGTCCATCACAAACACCATGTTCAAGCATAAGGGTGTCCATATGTGCTCTTGGCACCAGGACACCCTAGGCCATAGTTCAATGATCAACTTTGTTGTTGTTTCATCTGACCTGCGGCCACATGTCTTGGACACTCAGGTGAAGAGAGGGGCAGAGCTCTCCACCGACCACTACCTGGTGGTAAGCTGGCTCCGATGGTGGGGGAGGAAGCCGGTAAGACCGGGCAGGCCCAAACATATTGTGAGGGTTTGCTGGGAACGTCTGGCGGAGTCCCCCACTAGACGAAGCTTTAACTCCCACCTCCGGGAGAGCTTTGAACACGTCCAGAGGGAGGCGGGGGACATTGAGTCTGAGTGGACCATGTTCCGCGCCTCTATTGTTGAGGCGGCTAGTCTGGGCTGCGGCCGCAAGGTTGTCGGTGCAGATCGCGGCGGCAACCCTTGAACACTCTGGTGGACACCAGCAGTGAGGGAAGCCGTCAAGCTGAAGAAGGAGTCCTATCGGGCTTTGTTGGCCTGTGGGACTCCGGAAACAGCTGATGTGTACCGGCAGTCAAAGCGGCAGGCGGCTCGGTTGGTCTCCGAGGCAAAAACTCGGTCGTGGGAAGAGTTCGGAGAGGCCATGGAGAAAGACTTCCATACAGATTCGAAGCGATTCTGGTCCACTATCCGGCGTCTCAGGAGGGAGAAGCAGTGCAGTACCAACACTGTTTATATTGGGGGTGGTGTGCTGCTGACCTAGACTCGGGACGTCGTGCGTCGGTGGGCGGAATACTTCTAAGACTTCCTTAATCCCACCAACACATCTTCCATTGCGGAAGCAGAGCCTGGGAACTCTGGGTCGGGTTTTCCCGACCCAGAGTTCCTTGGTGGCAAGGCCCCAAGTGTGGATGAGATTTGCCCTGAGTACCTTAAGGCTCTGGATGTTGTGGGGCTGTGTTGGTTAACGCGGCTCTGCAGCATTGCATGGACATCGCCGGCAGTTCCCCTGGATTGGCAGACTGGGGTGGTGGTCCCCCTATTTAAAAAGGGGGACCGGAGGGTGTGTTCCAACTACAGAGGAATCATACTGTTAAGCCTCCCTGGTAAGGTCTATTCCGGAGTTCTGGAAAGGAGGGTCCGTCGGATAGTCTAATCTCAGATTCAGGAAGAGCAGTGTGGTTTTCGTCCTGGCCGTGGAACACTGGATCAGTTTTACACCCTCAGCAGGATCCTGGAGGGGGCATGGGAGTTTGCCCAACCAGTCTTCATGTGTTTTGTGGATCTGGAGAAGGCATTCGACCGTGTCCCTCGAGGGATCCTGTGGGAGGTACTCCAGGAGTATGGAGTACCGGGCCCTTTAATACGGGCTTTCAGGTCTCTGTATGACCGGTGTCAGAGTGTGGTCCGCATTGCCGGCAGTAAGTCGGACTCGTTTCCGGTGAGAGTTGGACTCCGCCAAGGTTGCCTTTTGTCACCGATTCTGTTAATACCTTTTATGGACAGAATTTCTAGGCGCAGCCAATGTGTTGAGGGGATCCATTTTTGTGGCCTTAGGATTGTGTCTCTGCTATTTGCGGATGACGTGGTCCTGTTGGCTTCATCAGGGCGTGATCTACAGCTCTCACTAGAGCGGTTTGCAGCCGAGTGCGAAGCGGCCGGCATGAGAATCAGTGCCTCCAAATCTGAGACCATGGTCTTCAGCTGGAAAAGGGTAGAGTGTCTTCTCCGGGTTGGGGAGGATGTGCTATCCCTAGTGGAGGAGTTTAAGTATCTTGGGGTTTTGTTCACGAATGAGGGGAAGATGGAGCGGGAGATTGACAGGCGGATTGGTGCAGAGTCTGCTGTGAAGCGGGCGCTGTACCGATCCGTTGTGGTGAAGAGAGAGCTGAGCCAAAAGGCGAAGCTCTCGATTTACCGGTCGATCTATGTTCCTACCCTCATCTATGGTCACGAGCTTTGGGTCGTGACTGAAGGAACGAGATCCCGGATACAAGCGGCCAAAATTAGTTTTCTCCGTAGTGTGTCTGGGCTCTCACTTAGAGATAGGGTGAGGAGCTCAGTCATCCGGGGAGGACTCAGAGTAGAGCCGCTGCTCCTCCACATCGAGAGGAGCCAGTTGAGGTGACTCGGGCATCTGGTTAGGATGCCTCCGGGACGCCTCCCTGGTGAGGTGTTCCGGGCACGGCCCAGTGGAAGACCCAGGACACGCTGGAGGGACTATGTCTCTCGGCAGGCCTGGGAACGCCTTGGGATTCCCCCGGAGGAGCTGGCCCAATTGGCTGGGGTAGAGGGACGTCTGAACCTCCCTACTGAAGCTACTACCCCCGCGACCCGACCCCGGATAAGCGGAAGACGATGGATGGATAGATGGGTCTTTCAGGGAAGGTAGACAATCTTTCAGTCATTAGTTTCAGCGAAGAAAAATCACTTCAAATCATCAGGAATGTTAATAAACACACATTCACATTCAAGTGCGGGGGGGGGGGGTTTGGGTTGGTGGGGGGGGGGGTGACATAATTCAGTATTTACAGGGGCTTTTAAAATATGCATAGTACAAGTTTAGAAGTTATATAGTTTTTATTTTCTTTCTTTTACATGCCATTACAATTGCCCGGAGTGTAAAATTAGTTATCCTCTATTTACCACAGTTGCCTCCATAGGTCCCATTAGTCAGTTCATAAGAAGGGTTCTGTATATAGACCTGAAAATCATTTAATATATCCAAAATTAAGCTAATACTTGGGTCAAAACTTACATGGTGCTGCTTTAAGCTATTCTTCAACTAAAATACTAAGTACAATGAAAAGAATAGGCAAACCCAATACATTACAGAAAAAAACGAAAACATAATAAAACTCAAGACAATATCCAATAAATGTTGCAGCATAACAGTTAAGTGTCATTATGATTAAGAACAATGATTTGTTTTAAGGAATATCGAATGAGGTCAAATTAGGTTTAAGGAAATGAAAAGCAACTCACTGAACTGGTTTGTGTTGATGCAACCAGGTCACATATCAAAGCTTAAGGGAATGTAACATTTCATTTCAATAAAATCAGGTAGGGTTGCTACATACTCTAAGTATGTAGAGCTGATATTTAAACTCTGTCTCTTCCAAGGGAAGTAGAATGAAGGGATAGTTTTACCCGTTCCTTTATTGTGCTTAAGGACACCATATTCTGAAGAATCTGTAATTACTTCAGAATCTTTACTACAAGAACAATCAAGAAGCTTTACTGTCACTATGTTATACCATGATGAAAGTTTTAATGAGGTAGACACCGGTTTTATTGAAGATGGAGTCCGCAAAATCAAGACGATCATGCACGTATTGTATGTCTCCTATTCAGTCCTGCAGATCTGTGTGAAAAGAAAAAGAATTCAGTTCGGCTGATGTTTTTAGACTGCTATCTTACACCTTGACGGTGGTGATCTATGTTTGTAGCCACAGCTGCCCCGGAGCAGACTGACAGAAGTGAGGCTGCACAGTACCACATGCTGGTGCTAAATCTCATTGCACAACATGTGAATAATTTAATTGCAATAAAATTTTAATTGTGAAAGATGTAGATGTCTCTCAGTTCTTCCTTAGCAGGACATCTACTCTGACATAAATCATAGTAAACAACTCCTAAAAAAAAATCCAAGATTTGTTGTCTTTTTCCTGTAATCGCATTAAATATTTTTTTTTCTAAACTAAGCAGTCTAAAATAAATTATTGCTGTAATTTGAATCTTTTAGTAAGCCATGTGACTTGTTATCTCAGGCTTTCGACAAACTGGTTTATCCTCAGTGTGCACATGTGATGTTATTCACAAAGGTCCAGTGAACGCTCAGACACATGAAAGATTAGGGGGAACATTGAATAGCTGTTAAATTTTTTCTCGAATGTTTATACACATTCTCTAAAAACATGTCTCATATTCTTAGAACTCTACACACAATCTTCAAAACTCTTCAGTTGTCCTGCAAAATCAAATTTAAATTTCAAAACAATATGACTTCCTCTCAGAAAGCTATTGTGTTTGTAAATGGCACACAAACATCAAATGAATAAACATTTATAATAATAATGTGAACAGAGATGAGGTCAGTGTAAAACACTATGATGAATGGAAATCACATATGACCCACATCATTATTTTATACTCGTAAACTCAGAACGCACAAAATACTATATTTTATGTACTGTATAGTGTTTTTTATTGTTCCCGTCTATTGGGGTCTGGCTCCAGCGCTTCATCCACATAACCAGCAATGTTTTCCCTGGCCGAGCAGCAGGGGAAATGTCACCTTGCATGGAAAATCCAGCTAGTCGTCCTCCGCCACTTATTGTCACTCGTCTGGCTCTACATATGTTTCCACTGTTGGACTCCGTTGCACTAAAACAGAAGGTCTAACCTATGGCCCTTTTATGCTCAAGCTTTGATTGCTAAATCTAAAACTGTATGACAGGTGTTTGTCCATGTGATGAGTTGTGTGCAAAGTAGGGCATTTGCTTTTAGAGCTTTGAGTGACAGTGGATTCCTTGTGAAAGCAGGACATTTTCCTCATTAAAATTGTGCTAAATGCATGAAGATTGTGTGTAGTGTTGTGACAAAAGTGTGTTTCAGAACTACATCTAGAGAGGAGAGCAGGAATTGTGTTTGTGGTTCTGTAATGACTTGAAACCAAGGATCCAGAATTCAGCCAGATAAGATCAGATGTTCTTAAGAAAACAGTTTATTGAGGTGAAAACCGCTGCAGGTGGAAACTGAATCAAAGTCTGATCAGGACAGCTTGAATAATCTTACTCATGGGACTGGCATGTGCTTGATGGTCGAAAAACAGGCTCAGTGTCAGAACCGTGATAGCAGAGTCAGGCAGGATGATCAGGTGGAATAACCAGAGTCCAAAATCCAAGAGTAGGTCCAGAATTAGAGCCAGGTGATCAGAAATACAGAGACAACCCAAAGCAGAATTCATGGGCAGAGTCAAGGCACAGAAACAGGTCAGAAATCCAGACAGCACAATAATCAGGTCCGACGGGCTTGGCAGGCTCACAGGGTCAGAAGACAGAAACAGGTCAGGAAACAGGCAAGCAGGCAGATGGGATTCAGGACGCTGGATTTAACTCACCAATGGCTTGTAATAATCTGGCACTAGTGACTGGTCTGAGAGCTGGTTTAATAGTCAGTCGTGCAGGTGGGTCTGGTGAAGGCTGATGAGAACGGGGCGGAGCTGCTGAGGTGTGTCAGATAGAGAATCAGACCAGAACTAGTGCCAAGATCAACAGGTTCAGCAGAACAGGTTCAAGGGCTTGTTGCACGTTGTGGTCATTGTACCTCCAGAACCACTTTTTGTGTGTTAACAATTGAGAAAAACTGTAATTGTTTTTGTACAAAATGAGCAAATAAATATAATATCTTAATATACCAAATGTTTTTCTTGTTGTTTTTCAGGTAGACACCGCCTACACGTTCTGAGTGCGCAAAAGTTGAAAACATATTTAAAAATGGGAAACGTACCATCAGAAGCAAACATGGGGGACAGACTGAGGTGCTATAAGTGTAATAGAGTCTTGCCTCCATGTTGGTCCTTTGATAATTTAAGACAAGATGTCATACATGGTCACCATGTGCATGTGTTCAATGGAGGGGAATACTACAGAGAAATTGGTTATAATGACCTATATCAGTGCCCAGATTGCTTTTATAAGCCAATCAGAGATGCAGAACGTAGAAGAGAAGAGGAAGAGAAAAGACGGAGAGAGGAAGAAAGAAGGAGAGAGGAAGAGAGAAGAGAAGAGGAGCGTAGGAGAGAGGAGGAAAGAAAAAGGAAAGAGGAAGAAAGACGAAAAGAAGAGGAGCGAAAGAGAAGAGAGGAGCAGAGAAGGAGAGAGGAGGAGCAACAAAGAACAGAGGAAGAGAGAAAAAAGAGAGAGGAGGAGAGGAGAAAACAAGAAGAACAACAAAGGAGAGAAGAGGAGAGAAAGAAAGAGGAGTTGAGTCAAAGAATACAGGAATCAAGGGAAAGAGCTAAAGAGCAGTATGAGAAACAACAGAGGAGTAGACAAGAATATCAGTCAAAACATAATGTTCTGATTGGGCATTTGGACGACTTTGAAGCTGATTATAAATCTTACAGTGGGAAAGATGAACTTCTAGAAATCCTGTCTTCAAAATGTAACATTGAAGCTTCAGATCTCAGTCTCACTGCTCCAAAAGCTGATGTGCTGGGGAAAATCCTCTCAGCTCTGGACAAACTTCTGTTTGATGAATGGCTATATGATCCCCCATCCGCCAGTACTCTGTTACATGCTCAGGTTTACATCACAGAGCTGTGTGTGCTGACTGTGGAGATACCAGAAGAAGTGTCAAGAGAAAATATCTGCAATCATATGCAGTCCTTGGTTGAGACCATCAGCCAATCAGCATGTAATATTTCTGAGAGTCTTGAGTTGACTCAAGCTGTCTATCTTACTCTGATGCACTACATCAGTGAAAATGAAAAGTCTGACACTGACGCAGTTGTTATAGCAAAAACATGGTCAAAGGAAGAGCTCACAATAGAGCAACTTTTTCCTGTTGGGTTCCTGAGCATCCTCATTTCATCAATGCATGGTACAGTTGGCAAAACTTCTGTATTTATTTTAAAAATGGAAATCCAATGTTTGAGACTTTTAATATCTACTCTTGTTAATCTGAATGGCAAAGAAACTCACTACGCATCCACTGAGATGATCCTTGGACTTGTGGAAATAGACCAATGGACACCCATGGAGGCAGTGAATCTGCTCAAAGCAATGGCATTAAAATGCACTCAGGACGTTTCAATCGCTAAAGTCCTAAAACTGGTAGAAGTTTATGATGTATCACCAATTTGGACGGATGATTCTGGCCGCTCTCTCGTTCAAGCTCTTGACAGTGCTGATTCAGAAAGTTTCTATCAAGATTTTCACAAGATACTCAAAAAGAAAGATGAAAGCCATTTAGATGCAGCTCTGGCAGACATAAAAATGTCACAAAAGTTGGATGATTCCAGAATTAATGAAATGAAAACCATAATCACTGGTGTTTTCCAGTTTTCAGAAAATGTTCCTGAAGCACCTTTAAAATATGAAACTTTTGATGCAAATACTTTGCAGAACCTTCTGTCTCAGCTCTGCAAAGCAGTTTTTGACACAAAAGGCTGGTGGCCCACAGTGAAGCACATGGTGCAGTGGTGTGTGCTGGTCCTAACTGGGAAGACTGAAGTACCACAACTGGTTTCTTCTGAAGAAGACCCGTGTGTCATATCCATGTTCGCTGCAACACAGTTCTATATGGGGCACAAAATAGACATTATGCTGAACTCTGACAGTGACACAGAAGATCAAACCAAGGAATGGTCGGACTTCTACAACAGCCTAGGGATATCTGTTAGAGCAAACATCAACAAACAAACTGATTCATCTTTCATGAGTGTCTATGGAGCAGATATCATCTATGGTAAACTTGAAGACTTTGTGACTGACTACTTTCTGTACTGGAAAGAGAACATTAAAACACAGATTCCTCATCTTGTACGAGGATTTATCCTTGAGGAGAAATGTCTTACCGCATTAGATACTTTTGATCTGTCAAGGCTCAAAGATAGCGATTCCCTTGATTATACTGCAGACGTCCTGCAAAAAACTGTATGGAAATTCCAGACAGAAGACATGGAACAGAGAGGGAGGTTCATCAAGGCTGTTTTTCAAGTTTTACGGACAAACTCTACAAGCACTGAAGCAAATATCACCAACATAACCAAATGTATTAGTGGAAAGGATCTTCTTCCTAAAGAAATGTTCAGTCTGACTTTTCTTGAGAATCTCCTGAAAGTGATTACTAGTGAAAATAAAGCTGGAAAAACCATCACTTCTACTGCTGAAAAATGGTGTTTGGAAAGTATCTTAGCATCATCAAAGCAAATGACAGCCTCAAATAAACAAACCAGTGAAGTTTTCCAGATGATTTCAAATCTTGAAGAAAAAAACCTTTGGTCACCACTGGAACTCCTAAACCTCCTTGGGGCATTAATAAATCACCATCATAACGAGGGCTGCATTTCCATCATGAAGATTTTACATTTAATGGAAACATACCGGGTGTCTTCAAAATGGACAGATAAGAAAATGCAATCTGTCATTAGTCTCCTGGAGACATGTAAGACAGTGAATCTGATTCAGCATTTAGAAAAAAGTCTTGAAGATGAGGAAATCAAAACCATTGACACTCTTTTTGATGAAATAAGGGAGATGAAAGACATTGGTGAAGAAACATTGAGTAAATCATACGAAATAGTTTCTCATGTGACAGACCTGATAAAGACTGGTGAAATAAAAACACACAGCAACATAGAAAAGGCTAAGGATCTCAGTCAAAGCATGGAGACAGCTGATCTTAAGGAGGTCTTGGCAGTTTTTTGCAACGCTGTAAACCTGAAAATAGCTGAAGGGAAGTGGTGGCCGAGAATCAATCAAATGATAAGCTGGTGCCTCTTGGCCTTGTCCGACAATGGGAAGCTTCTGGAAATGGGAACTGGTGAGGGAAAGTCTTGTGTCATAGCGATGTTTGCAGCACTCCGTGTGTTTAGGGGTGAAAAAGTCGATGTGGTGTCCAGCTCATCAGTTTTATGTCAAAGAGATGCAGAAGAATGGGAAAACTTCTACTCATACTTTGGCATTACAGTTGACACAAATACAAATAAAACTGACGACAAAAGTCGAAAAGAGTGCTACCAGAAGGACATCATCTATGGAACTATTGAGGCCTTCGCTGCTGATCACCTTCGCCAGATATTTGAGATGAAAGATGTGAGACCTGATCGCAGGTATGAGTGCATCATCATTGATGAAGTGGATTCTCTGCTGCTGGATCAGGGAGTGCAGCTGACCTACCTGTCCAGCCCCATGGTCTCCATGGAGCACCTCAACACTATTCTGGCCATGATCTGGAGCCACGTCCAACAGTATGGCTTCCTGTCATCAGGAGATCAGACATTTGTGCAGTGTCCACCTGCTTCATTCTTTAAGGCCATCTTTGACTCAATAAACACAGAAGAAACTGAAATTGATGATCCATTGGACATTTTACGTATTGCAGAAGAAACCAATACTGTGCCACAGGGTTTCACAGAGGATATCCATAAGGGTGACAAGAAAGATATAATTGAAAAGCTGAAAACTGTGAATCAGGATGCTATGATAAATTTCTTCGAAGAAATGGAGGACTATGTTCCCTACGGATTCACAGTTTACACATTAAATGATGAGGGACTGCTTAATCTAAGAAAACTCAGTCCGTACAACACAAATCAAATTCCAGATCTAAAGTTTCTCGTCTTGGATGGAGGCTTGTGTTGTCCTCTCTACAACTCCGAAGAAATACTCATCAAGCCCATTGCAGAGTTGATCTCAGAGAAGATCCAGTACACCCCATGTACAAATAGTAATGACAAGATCTGCATTCCTGGATTCTTGAGGAATCTCATTGAGACTAAAATGTCCTTGTGGGTGGAGAACGCGTTTCTAGCAATACAGCTGAAGGAGGGACGGGATTATGTATTGGAAAATAACAATGTCTGTCCTGTAGACTTCAGGTCCACTGGTATAATTGAACTGAATAAGAAATGGGGTGATGGTCTGCAGCAGTTTGTGGAAATTAAACATCAACTCAAACTCAGCACAATTTCAGCAGTGACAAACTATGTTTCTAACGTCTCCTTTTTCCAAAAATACCAAAGGAAGATATATGGGACCACAGGAACGCTTGGCAGTGAAAAGGACATTCTGTTTCTGCAGGATCTATATCCAAGTCTGTCCGCCTGTAGAATGCCAACATTCAACAGGAAGAAACTATATGAGGTCCAAGGAACACTGAAAACAACTTCTAAAGAGTGGAAATCTGAAATTAAACAAGTTGTAATGGCTGAAATTTCCACAAACTCATACAGAGAGGGAAGAGCTGCACTAGTGATCTGTGAAACTATCAACAAAGCCAAAGAGATCCATGAAGAACTAAAAAACAGCATCCCCGGAAAGATCATTCTCTACTGCCGCAGTGACAAAGAAAGTTTGAGCAAAATAGAAAAGGTGCTAGATCCTGGTGATGTTATTGTTGCCACAAACCTTGCTGGGCGTGGCACTGACATCAAAGTGTCCAAACAGGTGAACAAAAATGGAGGATTATTTGTTATTCTCTCCTTCCTCTCTGAAAACACCAGAGTAGAACTGCAGGCCTTTGGTCGAACAGCACGCAAAGGAAAACCTGGATCTGCTCAGATCATCATGTGCGCTGAGCACATGCAGCATGATTTCAGGTCAGCAATATCTGTAGAGGAAGCCAAGAGTATAAGGGACAGACTTGCAGCAGAAAAGATAAATTACATGATGAATGATATTTCTGAGATGAATCTGAGGGAAGACCTGTTTTCAGCGTACTGTGAGACCCTTCATGATATTTACAAGAAAACAGATGGAGATGACAGAAAGGTTATTGTTGCCATCATGAATGAGTTCTGGGGGATCTGGCTGCAAATTAAATCAGAAGACATCGAGCAGCAGAAGAAAAGTGAACTTCAGCAAAGTCTCAGAATGGATTTGTCTGAAGCAAGACAACAAACTTCATCTCAAACTTCACCATGTTCAAGCATTTATCACTACATCAATTTTGGAAATGTGTTTCTGGATGATAAAAAATGGGAACATGGTGCCAGGCTATTTGAAAAAGCCATGAATCAAGATGAAAGTTGGGCAGCCATTGCTTTTTACAGTCATGCATACTGCACTATTAAACTATCTGGGGGAGATTATCTCAATAAAGCCAAAGAAGATCTCCAAAAGGCACAGGAGTCCCTAAAATATCTGAGCGAGGAATGCATGACCTGTTTGCAATTCATAAAAATGGTCACTGTGGACTCAGGCAAAAATGACCCATCCAGCCTTGAAAAACAGTTAACAACCAAATGCAGCATGTACAGATTCATTGATAAAAACATCACTGAAGCCATAGAAAAGCTGGATGAAATTAAAGGAAAAGGGAGGGATGCAGAAGCCAAAAAATCCCCTGTTTTCTCCTTGGTGTCAGATGCTGATCAAGATCTCCAAGCAGAAGCCGATAACCTCTACAGTCGTGGTCTAAAATATGTATTTGCAGTTGAGGAGAAGCCTCGTTTCCCATGGGAAGGATTGCTGGTTTTCTTGCTTGGAGTTTTGCAGATTGTTGCAGGAGCATTGCTCACTGTATTCACAGTTGGTACATTGGCTCAAATCGGAATGGGACTCATTACTGAAGGCATATCAGACTGTATCGAAGGCATCACAGCAATGGTGACAGGAGAGTTCAGCTGGAAAGAATGGGCTATTGGAAAAGCGATTTCTATTGGTGTTTCTATCATATCATTCGGAGTTGGAAAACTAATTTCCAAGGGTTTCAAAGCTGCCAAAACAGCATTCAAAACTATAGGCAAAAAACTGAAGTCATTGCCAAAGTTCCTCTCCAAACAGACCAAAAATAGTTTAAGCACTGTCACAAAGACCAACATGAAGAATGCTATAAAACATACCACAAAAACTATTGTGGAGGAAACGTTGTTCTACGGACTCGGAAAAGCAGAAGAGGAAGTGCTTAAACAAATATTAGCAGGCATCAAAAATGAAGTGACAAAGGAAATTATTAATGATGTGAAAACCAATTTGGAAAAAGAACCTTTAGCTTCTTTAGTGAATACTGTGGTCCTCTCACAACTTATATATAAAGAACAATTGCATCATCTCCTGGAAGACGACAAGAGAAAGAAAGACCTCCTTTCCATCTACAAACAGTTAGGAAATTCTGCAGTACTGCCATTATATGAAGACCTTAGTTGGCAGACGAAACTTAACTCATCAATCATCAAAGTGATTGACAGTGCTAAAGAAGGGACAAAAGGTAAAACGTATGCTATTTTGACAGCTATTGAAACTACCCACCATGTTATTCTGGCAGCAGATGCCATCGGAGAAGTCTTAACCCTCTCCGGTAAGTTCTTCTCAAACTTTGAGAAAGAACTGAAGACATTTAATGAAAATAAAACTTCTGAAAAAGTGAAGCAAAATGACTTAACTTTCTCAGAAACTGACATGCTCAAAAACTTTAAGCAAGACTTGGCTGACACCCTCAGCACGTTATTGGCCGATGCGTTGGTGGAGGTGTTTTATCAGAAGTTTTTCACTCACCTTGTTTCTCGTGCACAAAACCAAGCACATAATGCCATCAAGCAACATGTCAGATCTGGTTTAAAAAGCGAGAGGACGGAGGAAAAGCTTAGAGCTGGACAGCACAGCAACTACATTGCAAACATGCCACTTAATCCAAATGCCAAATTTGCAGCTAACGCTGGGCAACTCTCAAGATCACATGCTGAAAGAATCAAGGACAACAAGATGGCTGGTACCCTTCTTGATATCAGAGTTCTGTCGGAGGCTACTGGTACTCGAGTTGTTATTCTAACAGAAAACAAACATGGAAAACTTACAAAAATGCAGGAGGTGAGTCCAAGCACTAAATCTGCTGGTGAAACAGTGACTTTGATCTACAGGCCAAAGAGCACCCAAAACCCTAATGGTCATTATGATGTGTTCATCAACAATAAGACAGTGAGCATAGACAGTAAACAAAACGATTCCCTTTTTCATGCTTTGGCAAGAGGCATGAAACCAAAGGCCAGTGAAACAGAGATTGCTTCAGAGGCAAACCACCTCAGACGTGTGGAGGCCAACACTCTACTCAAACAACCAGGACAATGGGAATCTTTCATGAAGCGCAAACAGCTGACAGAAACCATCAGAGGGGGAGACTGGTACATGGCAGAGGCAGGTAGACCAGAAAGAATTATAAAAGAAAACAAAACTCTACTGCAGAAAATAACTGGAAAGATTGAACAATACAAAGGATATTTGAAAAAAACAGCCATTCCAGTAGTTGAAAAAACTGTTAATACAGATCAACAGCCTCCGAACAGTAGTATAGTGGAAGCTAAAACACTGAACCAGAACAGCAAACTGGCCATGGCAATGCTGCAAGTGAGAAAATATTTACATGTTTCAGATACCAGCAAAACATCTGGTGCTGAGAATCAAGAAGGCCTGAAGCTACCAACTGATCGCAACCTTAAAGATGTAATTGATGACGTTTCCTCTCCAGAACCAAAAGCTTTGAGATCATGCTTGGCCTCTATGATAAGCAAAGATGATGTTGTTGGAACCTTTAAACTGATGACATTTGGAGCAATGGTCAGATGTCAGCTGAGTAACACCAAGAATGTCCAAAACAAGAAGAGTAAAACCCGGATTGCCGTGTTTGAAAAAAGCTTTCAGCAACTCAGTACACAGATGGTACAGAAATGGTACAACCTGCTCCAAGGCAAGGGTGTCATGACAAATGACCACCTATCAACCATCACACAATGGATCAACAACCAGGGCTACAAGGATCAAAATGATCCACACAGGAAACAGGCATTCAGCATCCTTTCATGAAGAGGTGAGATGAAATAAAATTTACACATTTTAAAAATGTGTTTTCAAATGGACACATTTATGTTATCTGTAGATATTGATTTTTACTCTGTGTGGTAGTGATAACCCCTCAAAACTTTCTTGAGCATCTAAAAATTGCTTGGAAATTGTTGAGGGCCGGATGGGGTCTAGTGCGAAATGGGCAAGAGGTAGTCTAAACCATAGCCATGTCCCTAGTTCATCACAGAATCATCACAGAACCCTCATAAACAATTAGTCACTCACAATTATACCACAGAGAAATTCAAAATGTATAATTAACCTAACATCAATGTTTTTAAGCTGTGAGTGGAAAACGAAAACCATTTTTGTAAAATACTGAACCTGCTGTTAATCCCAAACCTTTTTCGTTATTGCAGTTTCTGTTATTTTTTCAATCTCTAACTGACTTAAAATACCAACTTTACTGGAAAAACCTCCAAATTAAACATTCAGATTGTTCTAATTTATTTACGAAATGTTTAGTTAAAGATCAGGTAAACATAACAAGTGACCAACAAATCTTATCTTTAACTTAACTTAAGGGTAGAAGCTTAACTTCTGCCCTTATTATTATTATTATGTTATTGTTTAATCATTGTAGATAACATGAAAGAGAACTCTGACCGGTACAATTACTCAAATAAAACATCTTTTTTCACTGTTTTAGAGATCTTCCAAGGACTTGGCATTAGTAAAAAAAAAAATGTCTAAACCCCATGAATAAATTTAACCATACAATCCTGTGACCAACCGTACAAACTACTATAAAAACATACATAATATAAAGGTTTATATTGTGCTTTTCTGACTGTAACAACATATTATACAGAACCAACTACTAACATTTGAATTAGTAAATTGAAAAATATCCTTTTACCCCTTTTGGTTGGGTTGATGGAACAGTTAAAACTGTTACCATATTTGCAAAGCCTTGGTGCCCAATCCCATTCCTGCCAAACGACATCTTACCCAGCAAATAAAAGGCCTATTTTGTCTATACAAGCTTTTAAAGTGCCTTCAGTAGTTTAGTAGTTATAAGTCCTACTTTATTGTTTTCCAACTGATAAACCATTGATTTATGGTTGTTTTAATTTATTGGCGAGTTTGCAGAAAACCAATAAAAAATTATTAAATCTTTATAACATGGCATTTTACAAGTTCATAGCGACCAATAGTCACACCATTGTCATCTGTATGGGATTTTAGTTCTTAACTGTGGTCCTGTGTCTTGCATGACATATGTATTATTCTCTAAGTAATTACATTTTAATATGATAATTTATTTCATGTAGCACGTAATTGTCTGTGTTTCCTTCGTAGTGAAAACCCTGGAGGATACAAGAAAAATCAAAACTACGCAGCACCTGTCTGTTCATCAAAGGCAGACTTGAATTATGTATCATCTTATTAACAATATTTTACCGTCACAGGGCTCTGAAAATAACATACTTTCATTACTGCTAATCGAGATCTACTGCAAAAGCCCTGTTTGTTTGTTTTAAACCTTTCCATAGCTTTTAACCTTCCTCCTTTACATTCTATAGTTTAGGCCATCTGGTAAATTATTCTAAGGGTGAGCCTACCAAAATACTGTTTTTATCAGTATAAGGATTAATGCATGCTAACTCATTGATGGTATCTGATTCCAAGTGTATTACTGCTAATTAACTTAGCCAATGTTGTCGCTTAGGAAGTTAGACTGAAGTGAGTGCATGGTTTGGTTATGTTAATATTAAATTGTATGATCTTCTGAATTAAATTGTAAAATTTCCTTTTTGCTCCCTAGACAAAAATGTTCTAGTTGAGCTGATTTGTTTAGAAATACTACTACTACTAATAATAATAATCATAATAATATTACTACTACTACTACTAATAATAATAATAATAATAATAATAATAATAATAATAATAATAATACTTTGCTCCCCAAAGGCAAATAGAGGACATTCATTTGCTTTTACTTTTCAAAATATTCATGTATATCATTGTTTCATTTTGTTATTATTTAGTACTACTGGATTTCTTTTTAGCAACTGCTAATCTTTGAACAGAATCTGGTTAATTGTGAGAAAAAGGTTAAAAAAATACAAATGCTGTTAAACATGATGCTTAGATATTATTTTGTTGAAATATTCTAATAGTTGTATCTATTTATGTGCCAAAGTTTAGATTATTGTTTGTGCAAAACAGGATCACATCCATAGTACAGGGATAATTAGCTTACTTGTAACCCTTGACTAAAATATAAAAATTATTGTTTATTATAATATTGAAAATGGGTAAAATCCTAATTTCCGGTTTGATTCCTTAACTTATCTAATGATAAAAATCACTGGAAAGAAACTTGCATTACGTAGACGATTTTCCCTGTTATTTTACACACAAATCTATTTTGAACCTATGCAAAATGTATGGCTTTTTGTTTTATTTTTATTAGCTTTTAATTTAGCTATCAGTCATTTGGGGTTTTGGTTAATTTCTCAAGTTTTTGGTATGTTGGTATCAAGTCATCCAGTTAGTCTATTTTACTTTACTTTTATTTTCAAAGTTTCAATGCAGTACCCTCACAGTAATCCCTTTTATATCCTTTGTTTCATTTAGATTAAGATTTAAATTTTATTCAGTTTTACAGAATGTTTAGGGTGGAGTTTTTTTTTTTTACTCATTATGGTGATGGTTATAACATTACGTTTCTGTGGTTATATTTTAGTAAGGTATCATAATAGAAAAAAACATTTTTATCCTTTTTATTTTCTGTATTTCAGAAAACATTTAGTATAATGTTATATACTGAGTAATGGGGATGGTTATTATTTTATATTGTGTGGACTTTGACATATATGTTTAATAAGTAATTCACAGAAATTAAATGATTAAAAACTTTCTTGACAAGTATAGAGTTGTGTATCTAGCATAGCATGAGAAAATCCATCTCGAACCTTGCATCTCTTAATTATAAAGTCAAAAATGTAACATTTATGACCGTTTTGCATCATTCCCTGAATTGTGTTATGGTGTGTTATAATGGGGGCTTGATAAAGTTTGGAAACCCATGTCCAGCCGATAAAATTGTTCATCATTGTTTTTATTAAAGTTGAAAACAGTTGATGTCTGGCTGGACTGTTCTGGTATAATAAAAGTTTTATCCTTAAGACTGTCTCCATCTTTTGAGTTGTTCTTGAGTGATGTTCTTATATTTCCATGATCAGATGAGTAACTTGCATAACCTAGTTAAAGAGATGGATGTAATAAAAGACCTGATATATGTGACTAAAGATCTAATTTAACTAAATGCAATAATACAACCCAGAGTCCATAAATGTAATTGAGTAAACACTTGAGAGTTTTATCTCTGATGATGGCTTTTTTGATCAGCAGAGATGCTTAAAGCCCGAGAATGTAAGAGTTACTCCCATCTAATGGTGCACTAAATAAATTACAAAGACCCGAGAAACGCACTCTGGTGCCTCGCCATTACATGTGTAATAACTACTATGGAAGAAAACAAACTAGAGCAGGTATTGAAACTGAGAGCTACTTCATCGGAACTGTGTCATACGAAGGGTTACCTGTACTGACCTTTGAACTTCAAGAGTCCAAGCTCACCTTAACTTTACGTAACATAAATATGTTTTGATGCTTTTGTCATTTTTAATTCTATTTAAATACAAGTATGATTAAAAAGAAGAGAAACTGAATAAAATAACATTTTAAATTAAGCTCACTGAAGGGTTGTACTATTATTTTGAACATGCTTGTGGGCACCCCATATGGTCCTTTCGGGCTATCTGGAGCCCGTGAGCACCTTGTTGGTGACCCCTGAACCTGCGTTTCTGCCGGGAGGACAGAGTAGTTGCTGGACTACACTGCCCTGTTTCCACCCTAAGATCAACATAAACTTCACTGTTATATTGAATTAACTTACTTGTCCAGCAGAAAGCCCGCAACCTGCACATCCGTTTTGAAGGTGCACTCCCTCATGAATTGTCTCCACCTGGTAATATATGGAGAGGAGTCAATCTTTCTGTTCCAACAGTGGTCCTACCTTCCCTGAGGTACCCTGAGCAAGGTACTGGGTTTTGGTCAAGTCATCTTAAAAGATGACTTGACCAAAGCAAGGTATCTCTAAATCTAAATAAAATAGTTTTATGATTTGGTCATAATTAGTGGATGTAAAACTGTTACAGTATTGTATTGATACATACTGTAAAAACAGCTAGAAAAATTCTTATGTTTCTTAGACTGACAATAGTTCAGAAACGGTGTTTAAAATGATCAGCAATAATTTCAGTCTCTGCAAGGCACCATTTATATAAAAACATGGTTCTCAGACTTTATTGGTTAATAATTTGATAATATCAACTAGGCTGGATTATCCAATGGGCATTCTGGGAATTAGACCAGGGACCTGGGTCCCTGTAGGGACCTACACCCCTTTCTTCCAGCTTCTCGATGAAGGCGGACGTTTTGTTTTTCTCTCCTCTTCCTCTCTCCCTCCCCCACTTCCCTGCTTGCTTTTATCAATCTTTTTGGAGCCTCTGTTTACATATCTTCCAAACTATAAATTATGGATCTGGTCAGCTGGACTCTCAACGCAATTGATCAAATTTTCTCAATGACAAGACCGGGCAAAGGAGAGCCCCTGTGCCTGGACACACGCCTGCCTTATAATTGTAGTGCTGTCTAAGCTGTAGTGTCAGAAAGATCAGATCAGAGACCTCAAACTGTAGCTTTCTTAGAATTTTTAGTGATGAAACTCCTGTATGTTTGTTAATGTATGAAAGCATTCTAGTCAAGGATTAATTTAGCTTATTCCTTTGTTTTTCCTATGTATGTCTGTAATGTTTTTTTCTGTTCATGTACATCACTTTGAATGTCTTATTACTGAAATATGCTATATAAATAAGCGTATCTTACCTTACCTTACACCAAATTGGGGCCTATGCATAGACCGTGGAACTTACACAGTCTATGCATTTGGGCTCTATCTACTTTTAAACATCTTGTGTACAGATCAAAGTGGGAGTGAATGACACAAAAGCCAAAGAAATAAGAATTCAATTTCCACATTTAGTCAATGGAAGCATCATTGTGTCTAAAGACCTCATCAAAATCAACATTCAAGTAATTTATTTTCAGACAAAGCTATGTGACATTAATTAAGGTTCACGTCAATCAATGTGTCTGTATTTCCAAAGCAGAGAATTGCCAGTTTAAAGCAACCATCCACAAGCAGAAATTGCTTCAGAGATTACTTCAGGATGGTTTCAAAACACCACCACTACTGCTGGCAATGAAATCGTTCTGTGCTTGTATGATAAAATTCCTCCTCACACACATTAGAGCCAAAACTAATTTAATTAAGTAGGAAATTTAAGGACAATTACACAAGTCATTTGAAGCATTTTTAATTGGTATTAAAAAAAAGATTTAGTTCTCAAAAGCACTTTATTCAAATATTTATTTGTGACATTACAAATATAGAGGCTAAGCAAAAAAACCTCTGTTTTTTTTACGTTCATGTATTGGCAAGTTGTTTCAATCATCCATCACATGTTTACACAGGGCTTGGTGGGGTTCTTTTTGGTTTCTAAACAGCAAAAAGAGAAAAGAAAGAGAAAGTCAGATCAACAAAGATCCTGTTTTAACTGGATGAGTACATTCAAAATGTGACTGGTATTTGAATTTGTTTTTGTATTTTGTTGTTAAGAGAAAAGCCTTACCACTTTGAAAGAATTACAGGACCCTGCCTTCCGCCCACAGCCTCTCCTGACACGAATGTTCAGCCTTTTCAATCCTTTCACCTCCTGTAACAAAATGATTGTCATTATTGTTTCAAAATATATTTCCTATTTACTTTCACAATATCAGAAATGTAAATAAAATCCACTGTATTTTATATCTTACACTCTTCAGAGACACTTGCTGTCATCTTACCAGATCGACAGGCTGTTGATGTATATCATCGGTGACAAGAGCAGCTTTCTCCGTAGAAGTGGAGGCTGTGGCGAGCAGAAAAACCTGCAGACACAACAGGCTAAGCAGTAAAACCTTGTCCATGGTTGAGAAACTGGAGAGTATGAAGGTCTTTATATACTCACTAGAGGCCAAAATACTTTCATGTGAACAAAGAGGAAGTATCGACAGAACCAAAATCTTACCCAATAAAATGACGTCAGAGATCTTTCATCAGTCAAAATGTTTGTTTCTTCTGAAGAAATTCAAAGTGATGGTTTTGTTGAAGCAATACGTAATGTGAAAATAAAGAAGTTTGTATCTGATGTAAAGATAAATTTGGAGTTGGAAATGTTGGAACATTCAAAGTGGTAGAAATATTGGCATCCTTCAACCTTTAGTCCTTTATAAAAGTCCTACCTTTATACTGTGGCCATTTTGAGTGTAGATTTCTACTTGTGCTTGTCTGAGTTTGCCCTTGTTCTTGCTGTAACAACAAAATGGGGATAATAACTATCTGAACAGACTACCCTAATTCCTGTAACATTTCCTGCAACAGAAATGCACCTTTTCCATTAAAAGATGCTCACTGCCCTTTAGTACTTAAATACTAGTCATTAAAACCTTTAAAAGGTTTCTCATTTGTCGGCAAACAATTAACTAGAACCGCACAAAGAAATGTATAAAATATGAACTGACCTATCAGTTAGGGATTAGGACAGAGAGGAAACGTGCTAATGTTAGCATAGCACTGCAGCAAAGTGCTCTGGGTGGCAACACTCTTTGAAGGACAAGAGTAATTCAAGAATGTAGTTGTATGTGTTAAATCACATATATCTTTCAGAACAAATTATGCTTTTTGTGTTTTATGCTATGTGCTGGCAGGACAATATGGTGACTATCCACAGATAGTTTGTGTCCTGCTGATAGCGATTTCAGTGTCCTGGAATGTCTCTAACCAGCCATAGCCTGGACAATACTGTCTCCAACCATAAACATTAGTAAGACAGTGATAATAGCCTGCAATAGGCTTTTATCACACACACACCCCACACACACACACACACACACAACACAACAACACTCCACCCCTGCTCTGCGAGAGCGCCAAACTCAGAATCACACTTTTATTTTACTTTCTCTTTGGTTTCTGGAACCAGTTCTTGGATACTATAAAGACCCTGATGGCTCGCTACTGCATTTTAAGGGTGCCAGGGTTGCGTAAGTCAGTTCAGTTTTATTTATAGAGAATTAAATCAATGCTTGTGGAAGTGGCTGACATGCAATGGTTAACTTGGGTGTGTGCCAACGTAGGCTATGGCAAAATGTGTCTCAGTATTTTTCAGTGATTTGACCACATTGTCACGCAGGGATGTAGAAATGTAATTTCCCCACCAACTTCCCAAAAAATAGCTATGACTTAAGTAGACTGCTCTTCAGCATGGCTATTTTATCCAAAATGTGTAGTGTAAGAAAGCATAAGGCATTGTGGAAAGAGTGTAACGAATAACAGGAAGTCATTTTGAAGAACACAAAAACCTGTTTATTAAGACAAAATTGTCCAGACCATGAGAATAATAAACATATCACAAAGAAAGCCTACCACTAAATAAGCTACAAAGTGGCTTTAGGACAAGAAAGTCAATGTTATGGAAAGACCATTAAGAAGGTACAACATCACTCACATTTAAACTTCGACAGAAAATAAAGTTTGACCCAAGTTATACAGTTAAAAGTGAATTTGACCAAATATTCAAAAATGCATAGAAACTTCTGACTTTGTAGAAAGTAATTAAAAAATATCTATGCACCTTAAATCCCTCTAAATTCTATCAAGAAACCACAATCCCTACTAATTATAATGGGTAAGTATCATATCCTAATAGGATCACAGGGATTTTCTGTTTTAAAGTGTAGCTGTTTTGGACGCATTAGTAAAGGGCTGTACGATATAGAAAAAAAGCGTCTCGATAAAATAGAAATCATATTGATCGATATCGATAATTATCAATAAATTCAAAACATTTTAAGTGCAGCCCTGACCATTTTATGCTGTTGCTTAGCAACCTATATTTAGATACATAACACACAAACAATGAATTCAAACTCAGCCCTTTATTCAACCAACTTTTTACCAAAACTGCAAGTTCTTAAAAAGGAAAAAAGAACATGTACTCTCTGAAGTGGGCGGAGCTTGGTTCCTGGGTCTGTGTTTGTGATTGTTTGGGAGGATGTAATGACTGTAATATTGACCCTAAATGGCTTTGAATGTCTTGTTACTGAAAGGGCTATATAAATAAACGTACCTTACCTTACCTTACATTAGAATGCAAAAGGAAGGAAAATTGTTATTCTATAGAACTTTTTATTGACCCCTTTTTTTCTATCATCTATATATGTCTATCTGTGGTAAATTTCCATGGGACTTGGATTATACATATTTTAGTTACCATGTTGTCATTATATGGTCTTTATACTGATGTACTGCTTGCAAAAAAAAAACATACTGTTTAGAAAGATATTCTGCATATTTAGAAATAAAAATAATATTTCTATAGACCAGTTCACGCGTGACGTCAGCGCTACATCCGGATCTCGGTGGTTGGCAAAAACAGCGCTGTTGTCGTCTACTACTGTGACAAAACGGGTGATTTAGAGCGTATTTTTAGTTAGTTTATTTTTGGAATCTAAACAATGTCTACCACTTGTTGTGCTCCCGGTTGCACACAGAGGCATTCCAAATCGTCGGATGTACGTTTCTGTCGTTTACCGAAGGAGGAAACACGAATAAAGAAATGGATATTTTCAATGAAAAGAGCGCAGGCAGAAACTCCCAATGGACTGGGGGATACATCATACTGCGACAGAATATGCAGTCTACACTTCATCTCCGGTAAATACAACTTAATTCTGCTCTAGTCATTGTTGTACTTAAATAGCGGCGGAGGGGAGATGGTGATCGCTACACGGGCCGGAGAAGCGGTAGCAGCAGCCGCTGACTATTCCGGCCCGTGTAGCGATCGCCACCTCCCCTCCCTCTCCGCCCGTTCACGGGCGCTAGTACTTCTGTGTTTACGCTGCAATGTCGCCGACACCCCCACCCATTTTAACAAGACAAAAACACCAAAATAATCCGTAGTGAACTATGTTTTTTTTTAACCTACCGGGCGGGTCTTCCTGTCCGACTCCGCGTTCGTATGTTACACATGTCTGAACATCCATCCATCCATGTTCTGACCCGCTTAATCCCTCATGGCGTCGCGGGCGTTGCTGGAGCCTATGTCCAGATATAATATAATTGCAGCCGTCCAGTGGTTTCATGCTTCCATGCTCTCTCGTGTGTACTGGCCTGCGTGTTTATAAGGTAGCTGTATATGTCGCGGTACTGAACGCTTGGCAGCATTTCACAGACTCGCTCCGTCCCTTCAGGCTTTTGCTGTGTGGATCTGGCAATCTGATACCATCAACCATCAACTTAGTCTTAAAACGATCTTGTGATACGTTATCTAAAGAAGAAAAATACGTGGAGAACTCGTCAGTTTCTCTGTTTGCGTCCGCCAGTGTGTTCGTCTTTTGCCAACCAGTCCGGCGCGCATGCGCGAAAAACCCGAATCAAAACAATAACAATGAACTGGTCTATTATACAAATATCAAGACTGCAGTACATTTGTATTTTTCAAAAAATTTTCTAAAATATATTTTTAATTAATTCTTATAATTCAAGTTTCATTAATTTGCCTATGTCAATTTTATTTATACAGCACTTTACTACAAACACAAACAACAACGATATGATGCACAGCAAGAATAATAATTATTGATAGTAGTTGACAAACACGCAGAATACATGAATAATTCAAAATTAAAATAATGTAAAAATATAGATAAGATGTCAAGCCCCACATAATTCAAAAGCCAAGGAGTTAAGGTGGGACTTTAAAGCACCTTAAAAGTCTTGAGATTAAGAGCTGCTCTTATATGGATCAGTAAATTATTCAAAAGTTTTGGGAGCTCCAAGACTATCACCTTCACTTTTCATGTTGGACCTCAGAGCAGCAAAGAGACTGATTGTTTGACATCGGTGTTCCTGTGGATTTGTGGCACAAAATGAAATGCTTTCCATATGATGAGGCGAGACCGGTAACATAAAAAAATAAAAACCACAAGGAACATTTTACAATCAATCCAGTAACTGAAAAGGAAGCCAGTAAAGTGTGGCCAGAACTGGAGTTATAAGTTCCTGTTTTCTAGTTCCTGTCGACAGATAGGAAGCACCACTTTGTGCAAGCTGCAATTGTTAAGGTATACTAAGTAATTACAATAACCTAGGTGAGTTGACACAAAAACATGGCTTAGTCTTTCAAAATCATAAGGAAGAAAATAAGACCTTAGCAAGATATCATACTAAGCATGTCTTAACAACAGAACTGATTTGCTTTGTGAATTTAAATGAGCTATCAAAGAATATGTCAAGATTTGTGTAATTGTGAAATAGCTTATGAAAGATCCTTTAGCTTCAGTTGAATCATAAAGGTATCTGGTGTTCAGTTAGTGGAGTTTATGAGATACTTTGAGAACATACATGGGCTGTTTGAGGAGTTCAGTAGAGTTTTCTCAAAGCTCAACATCCATACACACTTTAATCCCCTCAACACAGTGATGCAGCACCTTGTCCACCCTAAGGACCAAATACAAAACAGCAAACCCACAACCTATTGTGCATGTTCAACAGAGGTGAGTAACACCTAGTTACATTGAAAGCAATTTACTTCTAAAAGAAGTTTTAGTGCACCATACTTTCTAGCTTCTACTTGAGTAATAATATTTTTTCAATATATGCTACTCTTACTTGAGTACATCCACTGGCTACGCTAACCATCCCTGTTTAGTTCACTGAATAAAGAAAAAGGGGTGTTTTAACCAAAATTGCAGCAGACATGGGCTAGCAGACTTTATGGCAATGTGAGACTTGTATGGACTAAAGCTTAATTGTTTTATTGTTGTTTTCTATTTGCTGAGCCTGCCGTGCTCTTAAAGGTCAAATAGAAATAGAGTAAACAGTTTATATTGTCACTGAAAGTATGTATCTTTTTCTAACATACTGTATATACATTACTGACTAAGATTGGTTTCAAAAGCTTTATGTTGTGAAAAATTTAGTTTTCTAAAATGTGTTTCTTCTGCATGAATGTGCTATTTTGTAATGTTATTTATGGTTACTCATTTTTCTTTCACTCTTTAAATGGTTAAATCTGCACCTTACTTTATATCTGTGTCTGTTTTTATTAGTATTTGACTGCTAAGAATTAAGTAACTAAAACGTATTTGAGTAGTCAGTTTCTCAAATTCCCTTTTATCCTTCCTCAAGTAATTTGTTTGGATGAATACTTTTTACTTCTACCTGAGTAGAAATATATTGAAGTAATTCTACTCTACCCACCTCTGGCAGTCAAATGTAATCAGGGTTTTAAAGTTCTCAACAACGGGGAAACTAAACCTATTGGAAGATGCCTATTTCAGCACAGTTGAAAAAGATGATTCAGTTAGCGCTTCCCACTTTAAACCCACATAAAAAAGAAAAAAATAACAGCTTTGAGAAACAAAAGGTACAGCACAAATCTGTTTTAGACATTCTAAAAATAAACAAACTATTTTTCTCTGTTTTCTGGATAAAGAATGGGGTGGTTTACTCTGTTACATGTATTTTATGTATATTTGAAATATATTTATACTACATAAACCCAAAAATAATTTGTTTAATGGCACAAAATAACATGTTAAATAGGTGGATTAAGATGCTACAAATGTATAAACCAGAATGCACTTTATATTTGTACAACTAAATAGGATTCACTTTTGGAAACAGACAAGATGTGTCCTGCGAAGAACCCCTTCAACAAAAAAATAATGCTTTTAAGAATCAAACCAAAAGCAGAACAAATATATCCTGGTATAAAATACAGTTTGAATGACTGATGATCAGTGAAAAGATGAGTGCAATATTTTTAGTTCCTCTTTTAAACCAGCATCATCAGGTGTTCCCACTATAAAGACACATACAGTACCTACTGGTTAGTGGCTGAGTTTTAGGCAGAGCTTATATTATACGAGTAAGTAAACAACCTCATCGCTACCCTTTTACCTCATTTTCTTACATTGTATATTCATTTAATCTATTTAAATTGGACTGTGTCTGCCTTCAATCACTCTAGCATGCATACTGAATATAACACGGGTAAAGTAGCTCACAATGAAAACAGTGGAAGAACCTGTAAGAACTTTCAGAATAAAAAACTACATTTTACTTATATTCAGTCAATTGTCACTTTTGTTGATAGCTGTCTGTCTGTCAAACAGGTTCAGACTGTAAGACAGATTACATTTACTATGTTCGCAAAGTTAATTGAAAATTCATCAATGTGTTGCTTAGAATGTCCTAAATACAACCTTAGTGAAATTTGACAAAAAAAAAGAAATCTGGTGTGCAACGTGAATGCACCATGGACTTGAAATGTAGTCAGAAAGGCAGTGTAGAAACACAGCAGGTGAAGAAATATGTCTCAATGGGGAAGCTTAAACCACATGTGCTTTGACAACTGATGGGAATGAGTCCATTTAGTATATTTTCTGCTGTTGTAAAGTGAAAGGCAGGGGCCTGATAGTTCACTTCTAATGTCCATGGCATGTCCTACCGCCTATCACATAGGACTTACTGGTTCTGATTTGAAGTTAAGGACACTGTTAACCTCCTCAAGAAGATGTCACAAAGTGAAAATTTACTATTCAGTTTTCGCTGTTAATGAAATATCCTAAAATTCTATCTAAATACTTTTTATATTAGCAAAAAGAAAGAAAGAAAGAAAGTTAATACAATTTAACCACCTCTGGAGGTCCTCCTACAAAACAAAATAGTTTTTGAATTGTTTTGGTAGGGTTGTATATAATTGTGTAGATTTAATATGCAAGGTAGTTTGCATTATTTCTCAATTTTATATTTTTGAATTACAAACTGCTACTTGAAATGAGAGTTGTAATCAACTTTGAATATCTTTACTTTTATATTTCTTTCTGTCCCTTCTGCCTCTGCCGTGTACCATTCTCCTCTGATTTTTTCAGCCCACTTTTTGGGCTTGACAAAAGGTGTTTGAGGAGCCTGTCGGCCTCCACAGATCACAGGTGGTCTGCCTCTGAAGCAATCTCTGCTTCATTGGCTTTTGGTTTCATGCCTCGAACCAAAGCATGAAACAGGGAACTTTTGTCTTTACTGGCTATGGTCATTGTCTTGATGATGATAAGCACATCCGAATGGCCATTTGGGTTGTTTGTACTCCTTAGTCTGTAGATCAGTGCCACTGTGTTATTGGTAGTTTTAGCACTTGGGCATATCTTCTGTATTTTGGTGGGTTTACCATGTTTATTCTCTGTATGAATAATAATATTAGTGCCAGTGTCCTCTGACAGGAGGCTGATATGGAATATAGTACCTGCTGTCTTGGGATTTTTTATTTGTTCAGCATGCAGTTTTGAACGTTTTCTAGCATTTGCTGCACATTTGGAACTTGGATCCACTGGCATATATGTAATGTAGCTGTTGCTCTGTTCAGCTCTGAGTTTTGCTTCTGTTCTTTCACTGTTAAAAGTTGATCTGACATGATGCTTGATAAATCCATTAACTTTACCTTGAGCAACAGAAACAATGTGACTGGAAAACTGACTTGTTTGCAATGTCACTAAGCCCTTACTTAGTGATGTTGTGTTCAGAAACAGAAATAATGACTCTGACAAGCTGCCGCAGTTTAAATTATCCAGAACCTACTTTGTGGCTCTAAATCATCTTACAGGTGATAGGTCCTGATTATTTTTTTCCACTGTCAATACACTTGAACAGAAAAGGTCTTTTCTACTTCCCCTCAGCCTGTATCCTCTCCATAGTGAACTTACAAACATGCAGCTTACAAATAAACTTACTTGCAGCTATAATTGTTTGGCCCATCCATTTTTTATTAGGCCTGGGCAAAAAAATATTTCTGGCTACGCCACTGGGTACCAGTGCTACCAACTGCAACACTGTGCAGCTCTCTGTCAGAAGAAACAAATTGGCTAAATGAAAAGATTTTTGCCAGTGGTATGAATAACTTCAGGCTTAACTGTATTTGTTTAAACTTTAAACAGATGAAAGTGGTACCTTAAGGAGCAATAAGCAACATTTCACCACTAGGTGGAGCTTGAGCACTGTTGGTAGACCAAAACAACATGTGTATCAAACAATGCTGTATCTCTCTCCAGCACTCGGCACCCATTTCCCCTTCTCACCCATCAGCTCATATTAGCCTATTTGCAAAGGATAAATACACAATAAAACAGCATCACTTTTCAGAAGAACATGTCTAGAGAAGAAGTAAGTAACTCATAACTTTATAATACTGTTAGCAAGAGACTGTTTGATCTGATGGGTGTGCTCTATGCCATTTCGTGCCTGGCGGTGGCATTTTATGGCAGGGAGTGGGTAAAACCTGAGTGGCAGCTGTTCACGGCCGGCCCAAGTATGTAAACAAGAGATTGGGGAACAACACAGAGAGATAGTGTGTGATGTTTAACCATAGTCCTTCTAAAAAGATCTTTAGTTCTTCACAAAACTATGTCTTAGTTCTTTCTATTTCAAATAATTAAATTTAGGTTATTGCTCCTTTAAGAAATCTAAAACCCAAAGATGAACCATACTACATACACAGTGACTAAAAGTTACAGGGTCCTCCTTTAAACATTTGTAACTGCTTTACAAACCACGTTTGAAGGTGATTATTGTATGTGTGAAGGCAAGGTTTGATTTTTTTCATTTGACCAGAGTTATCTGTGAATGTGTATGTGTGTATATGGGTTTGTTATGCAATTTCTTTGGACTTCCTCCTTTATGTCCACATGGAAATAGTTAGCGGGAAGAGTACATAGCCTTGAAAGTTCCGCAGGAATCCCAGACTCTGCAGTTCATCATGGACAGATCTGTACTGCTCGTCCTGTTCAGTCTGCAGATTTTTCTGCTAGTTGCTGCCTTCAGCTCTGCAAACGCAGCTGCTCTACCAAACAATGGCCGACAAAAACGGCAATCTTTGGATCAGGTAAGAAACCCAGAGTAGCAGCAGCAGTCAGTTTTAATGTTGTGGATTGCTACACTTTTTTATAGAAGCTAAGAACTTTTTTCTAGGTATTAGTGGTTTGAAAAGTAATTGGAACTAGAACTAGAGAAAAAGTAAGACTTTGAGCAAAAAGCTGAGTTTGGTGTTGGAGAAAAAAGCAAATCTTGCATGGTTATTCTTCACTGACGTTTCGGAAGTATAAAATAAGAGCTTTAGAGAGATCTACAGAACTTAACAGAGTGCAACCTTTGAAAAACCCAAACAAACCATAGCTCTATAACAAATAAGAAAGGTAATGTAGTTTCCTTATGCTTTGTGAGTACATGTTACTATGACTAATTTTGAAGAGATGCTTGACTTTTAATCTGCAGATTTACCTTATGCTTAACTATCCTGGCTGTTTTTATTTTGGTGCAGGGGTTGAGCAACGATGGGTTAAGGGTGAACATCCCTAATTACCAATATGCGGGCATTCACTGTGGTTTCTTCCCGGGAGGATGTGTGTTGACTGGTTCGGTAAGAAGTGTTTTCACAAACTGAAACCAAGGTTTTTTACTTCTCTTTTACGTTACAGATACTGTTTAAAACTGATTTGTAAAAACCGTGTTTTCTGTTTTCTGTAACAGACTGGACAAATACCAGAGGTAATGAGATAATTTTGAAATAACATACTTAATGTACTTTACTGAACAGATTTAAAAAAGCAAAACACTGTTGAGTTATCTACAGATACTGTAGCTTTCATCCTGCAAATTTGTTTCTGAAAGTATTATAAATTAATTATATGAAAAATAATGATTCTTCTCTTGCTCTCTACCACAGATTAAAAAACTCACAAGTCCTCCACCTCCGATAAAATAATGTAAATATCCTTGATATAATTATTTAGAAACAGTAAATTTATCCATCACAGAAACTTGGAAATTTTTTTTCTTGCTAAGCAAGTTTCTGTTTTGTTTCAGTGACCAGCAGAAACGAGAGTAAACAAGGACCCAACCATGAAGACGGACCTAATAACGTCTAACTACATTTTTATTTTAAAAGTTTCTATCTTTATCCATTGCTTGATTTATGTTTTAGCTAATTAATGTTGGCCTATAGCTTTAATAGCACTGCTAATGAACCTCTGCTACAGTAAAATGTACTGCTTATTGCTTGGTAAAACTGCACTGTTTGAAAACACTATTATCTTCTAATCATAAAAGCATTTCTAGGTTTTCTGCATTGTACGAGTGTTATTTTGTTTTGATTTCCATTAGGTGACTTTCCAAATTTGTCAAATTTGTATACTCAAACATTTGACACAAGCACTGTTGATGCTTTTGGAGTAAATATTATTATGTACACACCTCCTTTAGCAGATAGAAATCCCAAAGTACTTCACAGTCTACTCAATACCGTTCAGTTTTCTCTTTTTTCTATTATGTTTTTTGAACAATTATGTCACAATATTTGCTGCAGAACTGTTAAACAAGATTGAGTTTACCAGTCTTGTGAATCCACCATTTTTATTTCTCGGAGCAATTTTGTAGTCTAAGTTGAAGGATGATTTGCACCTTCCTTTTTGATACTTCCGAAAGCGAAACCTGAAGAAATTATTTTTCAAGGTGTAAGAGATTATGAGATTAAAGAGATTGGACTGCAAAGCTGGTTGCCATGGAAATTACAGATAAACGGACTCTGGAGACACAGAGTCTGACATACTTGGATTGGACAGAATGACTGTTTAGGGGAAAATGTGTCAGCCGGAACACGTCTGCATTACAGCATGATCTTCTCCACCAATGTTATGAACAGAACACTGATATGCTGTTACACGCACCTGAATGGGTGGACACAATGTTTCCTATTTAATGTCTCTGTCAAGAACGAGAGACAGATGACCCAGTATTCAGGCCGAACAAGCAAGGTGAATGAAAAAGCAGGTTTAATGGAGGCGATCTTAAACAACACAGGGGCAGGCAAAACTCAGTGGTCAGAATTACAGTCCAAAATCCGGTACACGAAAGGCAGTCCAAAACAGGCAGGAATACAACAGGGATAAGGCAAGCTCCGATAATCCAAGGGAAGAAACAGGTCAGTAAAACGAGTAAGCAGTCAAAACAAGGCAGGAAAAACCAGGTACAGGGTTCAGGCTGGCTCAGAAATGCTGGAGGCAATTGGGTAAAGTCGACAGGACAAACCAAAAGGGAATGCTGCACAAAACTCACCAAAGGCTCAAAAGACAATGATCTGGCAGAGTGCAGGAGACAGAGGCAGATATAAGTAGGGAAGTGAGCAGGTGAACAGAGTGAAACTAATTACAAGAAGGGGTGGAGCTGATCAGGGGAGACAAAATGGCTGGAACTAAACTGAAGCTGATTGGATGGTAACTGGTGAAGGGGAGTGAGAGCAAGACAAAAGAATGCTGGCAGGTGAACTGAATAAGGGCTGGTGACAGAAGTGAACAGAGCAGGCCAGAAGAAACTGATAACAGGAAACAAAGTACAAAATCAAACCACATTAAAACCCAAACTATTCCATTAACCAAAACTAGTACAGAACCTAAACCTAAGACAGAATCGATTACATAAAAGAATCACTAAACCAAAACAGAACATAAACTAATCCAGAACCAAAATCACCATAAAGACCAAACGGAACATAAGCAAATAATAAAAACCCAAATCATGACAGTCTGTGTGAGGGAACAAAGATAAAAGAACCTGGAGCGACCGCAAACAAGTCTATTAATTAACAAAGGCTATTTAAACATCTATAACTGGTTTGCAAACCATGTTGGAAAGTGACGATTGACTGTGTGTGTGTGTGTGTACATTTGTACAACTTCTTACCACATGGAAATAGTTAGCAGGGAGAGTGCAAAGCATCGAAAGTTCCTCAGCAGCATCAGACTCCTCAGCTCATCATGGACAGATCTGTGCTGCTCCTCCTTTTTAGTCTGCAGATTTTCCTGCTTATTGTTGCCCTCAACTCTGCAGACGCAGCTGCTCTACCAAACAATGATGCAAAAAACCGCACTCTTTGGATCTAGTAAGAAACCCAGAATAACAGCAGCAGTCGTGTGTTAATGTTTTTCTGTCTATTTGTGTTTTTAAAAAGTATTTGGAACATATCCCTAAGAAAAAGTAAGACTGCAAGCAAATGTCTGAGCTTTATGTACAGGAAGTGAAAAGTTGGCTTTGGTGTTGAAGGAAATAGTGAATCTTACTAAGTTCTTCTTAGCTGAAGATTCAGAAGTATAAAGTTAAAATTAAATGTCCTAAAATTTAATTACATAAATCAAAGGTAATAACCTATGTGAGAACCCTATGTGTGAATCTAACAGAGTGCATCTTGTGAAAAATTTAAGCAGTCAAATCATAGCACTAAAACAAATGAGAAAGGTTATCCAGTTTTCTTCTGCTCTGTCAGTAAAAGCTATTGTGACTAACTTTAAAGGGAACATGTCATACTTTTTACTGCTTTCCTTTTCACATTTAAACTCTTCAGTTGTTGTCTATATAAAGTGGAACTGCAATGGGATGCATCTAAGAGCAACTCGTTTTGGTACGGTGTCTTTAAATGTAAAGGAGAAACTTAACACCCTACCCCCCTTTAAAGGAGAAGTCCGGTCAACAAGGAAAAATCAGGGGATCATTGGCTATACCTAAAACTAATACGTTTGTGGTTATTTAATTAATTTAGCGTTAATCAATAAGAAAAAAAAAAAGCATAAATTGTCGTCTGGATCACTGTGTATGGGTGCGGCCATTACTGCCCAAATATGGGCAGTAATGGCCGCCTGACATCACATCCTGTGACGTAACATCGCGGAGAGCCGACGGCAGTTCGCCGCGCTTTACAAGCAAACTCAATAGGAGCTGTTGTACACAGCTGCGAACAGAAATTATTTCGGATTTCCAGAGGACTTCACCATTGAAATTCGCGAGAGCTATTGTTGAAGCAACAATGCTTACGTGCATGGCAGTTGGATGTAACAATACAGCTGGTAAAAGTGGAAAAAAACTTAGTTTTTTCACCTTTCCGATTCATCATCCACCATGGGCTGTTTTGCTGGATTTACAATGTGAAGAGGGAGGATTTGCCATCGTGCTTCTGGCCAGAGAGAAAACACGTCGTCTGTAGCCAACATTTGGAAGAAGAATGTCTTCAAGATGACATGAGAGCGAGAGGTTTTTCTTTTTTATAATGTAGATTTTGCCGGAACATTTGTTTACCCGATCAGAGCGGCGGAGGGATACGACACACTTAGAAAGTATGCTCACTGTTGTGAAGCCCACTTATTTTATGCAACTTTGGTCTTATTTTTTCTAAAGTCACTTTTAACTTTCATGAGTTGTGGGTTGCAGTTTTTTTTTTGGGCTTGTTTCTGAAAGTGAAGTCGATTGTTTGGGATCTAAACTAAGTGACGCCGAAATATCCCTCCGCCTCATAACGCGCTGCAGCTCATCCTGACAGGAGCAGAGTAAACTCAGAATGAGCCGATCTACCCGTATTTTCTGCAGCTTACAGTTGCAATAACTGATGATAACTGCTGAAGGTAGATTAGGCGGTGCAGATCACCATTTTGAGCAGAGATTGGAGTTTTATACTCATCTTATAACATTGCAGAACCCAACCCATAAACCGTACTTTAATGTTATTTGTTGTCTTTTTATGTCTCTAAAATGTAAAATTAGTTTTAATTTAAATTGAAATGCTTAATACCATGTCTATCTTTGTTTAAGGGGTTAAAACAATATTTCGGCATGAAAACGCATATTTATTTACAAGGGGACAGATAGGGCATTGGGACTTGCTCTACAGTCGATCCCGCGACAAAACGTCACAAACTGGGAGGTGGCAGTACTGTTCTTCACCAAGATGGCGGCCCCCATAAAAGGACCTTCAAATGAAAATTACTCTTAATTAAAAAAGCTTATCATTTATTGAACAGTATGTAATAATTTTATATTTAAAGTACTTTCAGCAGTTTGAATTCTGATTTTGACCGGACTTCTCCTTTAAGTCACAGAGCTTTCCACTCCAAGCTGTGGCCATTTTTGTAGCGGGGGGTAATACATCCAGCACCCAAACATTTTCTCTTGTAGCTTCGGTATCCTAGAGATTAAATTACAAATCACAGCTGAAAAAAAAAGAAAATGGCAGATTCGTAAAATTGGATCTTGGTTAGTTAGTTCTTCATCAAATACTGTGACATAATTGAAAAAATGGAACAGCTTGCAAAAATATGACCCAAACAGAATATAAAGATATACCTGTATAAATTCCCAGTTACCTGGGTCATAGCAATCACAAAAAGGCTTAAATAGCAAAATTAAGATAAAAAGAAGCTAAGGGACTATGTACATGCAAAGGAGACAAAAGGACAAATAGAATAGTTGAAAACCATCATCAGAATAATTCAGTGAATCCTGGTTCACTGCAGATCTAAGTTAAAGAACCAAAGTTCATCTTAAAGGACGTGGAATGAGGTTAAATTAGCATAACTAATTTAGAACAACATTTGGTATGTTTCAACTCATTCACAATGCAAATCCTAGGTTAAACAAAACATTATTCGAGAAAATAGCATTTTAAAGAATGATTTGCTCAGTGAAAATCAAAACCTCTAGGACACTTGATTTTATTAATGCAATTATTCCTACGGGAAGTCAGGGGCGCAGTAGTGAACGGTTGCTTGATGAATTAATCCTAAAGTTATACAAAACACCATTAAACATTAATGTTCCATATTGACCACTGAGTCAACGCAACTACTGTTGCGTTGACTCAGTGGTAGCACTAATCTTTTACGGGAAACTAATAGCGCTATGCTACCGGACATTCAGCGCTAATTTAGAAAGACCTTAAGCTCCATTTGGTCATAATAAGCAGACCGGAAAACACAAGCATTAATATCCCATCGCTGTATGGAAATAAAGTTTGCTGCAACCGTAAAACACCCTCAGTTCAATTTAATTTTATTTATATAGTGCAAATTCACAATACATGTCATTTCAAGGCACTTGACAAAGTCAAATTCAATCAAATCATACAGATTGGTCAAAAAGTTTCCTATCGTAAGGAAACCCAGTAGATTACATCAAGTCTTGACAAGCAGCATTCACTCCTCCTGAAAGAGCGTAGAGCCACAGTGGACAGTCGTCTGCATTGTCAATGGCTTTGCAGCAATCCCTCATACCGTGGATTATATGTTTTAATCTTGACTGGGTTTGATTTGTTAATATATTCTATTACTTCATCATTAATCTATTAATGTCCAATAATTGACATGTTTGCCTTGTATAATCTGCTGAGTACCAATTTTCCTTTTTGGATCATTCTAAGGGTAAAAAAACAGCACACAAAAGGTGTCCTCGAGTCAGGTAATCAGACTTTTTAATCCTACGTGTGTACGTTTGTCTACAGTTTGTGGAATTATGAAAAAAAAAACATTTTGTTTCAGGCCAGGTAGTACTGGACCAATTATGTCAAGAAAGCAAGACTAGCTGCAGAGGTGGAATTTAATGCATAAGTACATAAATAAGTAATACAATAAAGAAATGGCTAAAAAAGAGAAAATGCTTTATTTTTTTCAAACTGTTTCAGTTTTGATCGATTGATTGGGTACTTTTTCATTCACAGATTATTTTTGTTTTTGTCATTATTCAACAGAAGGAAGATAGAGTACAAAATGACTGAGGACACCTGGGGATCAGAATTTGTGATTTCTCTTCAAGAAAGCTGCCACTGTTTTGTCATAAAAGATCGCATCAGCTCTCCCGGAATGCATCATGTGCAGAGGAAGTCGTAAATACAAATATATTCATCTTGTCTAAAATATAAGCTCTTTGTTTACAACCAAAGCTGCTTAACTAAATTTTAGCTTGGTACATTCTTAGAAACATTCTGTCCAGGGGTGATGCTGAAAAACTAGTCCATGCATTTGTTACTTCAAGGCTGGACTATTGTAATTCTTTACTATCAGGAAGTCCACAAAATGCAGTTCAAAGTCTTCAGCTGATCCAAAATGCTGCAGCAAGAGTTCTGATGAAAATCAACAAGAGGGATCATATTTCTCCAATTTTAGCTTCCCTTCATTGGCTTCCTGTGATCTGTTTTTGAAAGACTTTTATGAGCACTTTGGCTGTCTGGTTGACTGTGCAAACGGGCTATAAAATTAACATGAAATCTAAAGATGTTAGAGGCTTGAGATGCTTCCCTCTGCTTAAGAAACATGACACATTTCTGCAACATGAAAACATGACTGCTGTTCAACCAGATTTCTTTCCAGATCCAGAGTCTGCTTCTTTATTGCTCATTGGTCATTAGAGCGCCTGAGTCTGCAGACCTGAAGGCAGCGATTAGAAGGAAAACCTGCATATTGAACTAGAGGAACAGCACAAATTTGGCTATAGTGATGAGGAGTCTGACACAATTGAAGAACACTCAAAGCTGCTTCTTTTTTTGATGCAGTCATTAGTCACGAAGTGGCAGTGTTGCTAAAGTCTGAAAGGGTGCTTCATTTATTTTAAGGATTTTTTTTTCTTTTAAGTTTGAGTTATTTTAACATGTAAATGTTGTTTCTTTCGCCTGATTTCTGTCAGTCTTGGAACTCACAGTAGTATTTAAGCAAAGTCCCTATTGTTGGTCCTCAACCTTTATGGAATTTTTTTGCCTTAATAAAATAGTAAAATGTGAAACATAACTCTTTCGAGTTATGAGATAATATTCTATCTGTGGTAAAATATGTCTTTCTCTTGTTTTTGTCTTTTGAGTTAAGATTATTGTGATAATGCACAAAGGTGAATCGTCTAATTAACTCGAAACACCTGCTAGGGTTTCCTGAGCCTTGAAAAACACTCAGCTTGGTTCAGTAAACTAAATCACAAGTATGGGGAAGACTGCTGATCTGACTGCTGTCCAGAACACCATCATTGACACCCTCCATCAGGAGGGTAAGACACAAAAAGAAATTTCTCAAAGAGCAGGCTGTTCACAGAGTGCAGTTTCAAAGCACATTCACAAAAAGTGTGTTGGAAGGGGGAAATGTGGCAGGAAACGCTGCACAACCAAGATCTGGCACCTACCCACAGTGCCAAAACCACCAGTAACTGGTGTACTGACCATGGCATTACTGTCCTTGATTGGCCTGCCAATTCCCCTGACCTGAACCCCATGGAGAATTTGTGGGGTATTGTGAAGAAGAAGCTGAAAGACACCAGACCCAACAATGCAAATGAGCTAAAGGTCGCTATTGAAGCATCCTGGGCATCCATAACACCTCAGCAATGCCACAGGCTGATTGCCTCCATGCCACGCCGCATTGATGCAGTAATCTGTGCAAAAGGATTCCCAACCAAGTACTGAGTGCATTAATGGACATTTTCAAATGTTTGATTTTGTTTTGCTGTTATAATTTTTTTTTACTTGGTCTGAGGAAATATTCTAATATTTTGAAATAGGATTTTTTTTCAGCTGTACGCCATAATCAGCGATATTATAACAATAAAAGGCTTGCGATATTACAGTTGATTTGTAATGAATCCAGAATGTATGACATTTCATGTTTTTTAATTGCATTACAGAAAATAAAGAACTTTATCACAATATTCTAATTTTCTGAGACAGTCCTGTATATCCATCCATCCATCCATTTTCTGACCCGCTTAATCCCTCATGGGGTCGCGGGATATATATCTATATCTATCTATCTATATATATATATATATATATATATATATATATATATATACACACACACATTCCACGTACACATACATTCCAGTCAATCAACCAGTATTTCTTAAATGCTCCGTAATCTAAACTAAAACACCAAAGTAGGCTTCTTATTAAAAATATGTCAGTACCTGTTTAAAGTCAGTGCTTAAAACTCATCTTTATCCTTCACTCCAGCAAAGACAATATTTGTATACAGTCTTTGCTGGAGTAAAGTATATATTGTATACACATGCTTCTTGACTCTCTGTTCCTCACTGGTTTCTTATACTGACTTTATGCATTCTGTAGCTCAGTTGCTCTGCCAGATTTTCTGCCATCTCTCCTTGTCATGGTGTGTTTCCCTGCCCTGTTTCTTTTGTGTCTACATTTTTTGATTTTGTTTTTAAAAACCTACACACTCCAGTTTGCCTGCACTTGGCTCCTTCTCCAACCTAACCATGACATGATTATTGGCATTTAATTGTTGTGATATAGAGCTATGGTGTATCTAGCTATTTATTTTGAATATGTAACAACATATACAGAAGAAGCAAAGGAAATATAGATCAAGGTAAGAATAAATAAAAATAGTGAAGTTGGACTTTATGGCATCTGTATGGAACTGTTATCGTATTCCCTCCTCGTTTTGTCCTGGTTACTGCAATGAAAACAAACAAAAAAAACTTGCTCAAAAAATACAATAATTTTATTTTTTTAATTACCACGTGGGTTTAGGTGTGACATTTCACATTTTATATAGGGAATATTTACATTATAACATCCGATCATTTATTGGATGGTTTTAATGTCTCTTCATTACACCATTAAAGAACATGGTTTAAATATCTGTGCAGAAAGTTAAAGATCCCTCAACCTGCCTTCTTTAGCACAGAGTTCTGGCTCAACACAAGCTTATTTATTAGTTGTAAATTTACCTTTTTTATTAGTTTATCCTGTAGTATCCTCTGCAACAGAATAAAAACTTTGCCGAAATCCATTTATATTCCTCTTAATAATAAAAAAAAACAAGCGTAGATAGTTTTAACAAGTGAACATCCTCCTCTATGGTAGCCACACAAATCTATTTGAAGCTTGGTTCTTTGCATTCTCACATCGGTTGTTAGGCTACTTCCTGTTCACAGCAGTAAAAAAAAGCTGAGCAATCACAGAGGAATATTAAACATAGGCAGGGACAAATTTTATGGTTTGTTGTGGTAGTGCTGGTGTATTTCATCTTGGTGGTCACTGGAGGGCGCAGTGGAGCTAGCTCTGCTGGAACCTTCTACACAGCTGATCTGCATCATCGTCTTCAGAAGAAGAGCCGCTCGGAGCATAAATGCTGCAGACGCTATGTCTGCATGTCTCATTTCTGCGCGGGACCGACGTGCGTCGAGCATAAAGCAACTTTAAGAGGAGCTGTCAGTCGGTCATTTGTCACCTGAGTGTTCCCTTCTGTGGTACCACAAGCCCCAGAATCATTTATATGAATCCCCTGTCTCTCCTCGAGATTTTGCCTGAACAGTCTTTATGTTTTGTCTTCAAATGTACCTGTTTGAACTGTCACTGGTTTCCACAACAAATCTCTCGGTTTGATGGTTTACTCCTGTGCACAAACTTACCCAGAAAGTCTGATTCCGGATCAGCATTCTCCAAGTTCCTCTGTCTCTGACTCGTGTCCTGTCTACATTTCAGCTCCACCATTGCACTCAAGCTTTACCCCCCAACCCCGACTTTATTCACCCTGGCGTATTCTACCACATCCACTGTACGCACCCTGCTCCCAATTCAGCCCTATTAGTCTCCTCTATTCCTCCAGTTGGACCCAGTTCCTGTTCCCTGGAAGAACCTCCCTGGACAAAATCTAAACCAGCACAATTTCAATGAACTCTTTAACTTTTACTTGCCTCCTGAGATTGTCAGAAGCCTTAACAAAAACGTGCCGAAAAATGTATAAAGAATAACTTATTTCCTTTGAACCTTTTCCAGATTTCTAAAAAACATACTTGAAATGTTTCCTTTTTACCTCCTGAATAAAAGACATAAAATCTTAATGAGTCCAACAAAACCGGTCTAACGTGAGAAAGGAAGCCCTATGGGAAGTATAGAATGTCCTAATTTCTTGTTTTTTTGTTGTCAATTCAAACGCAGTAGAGGGGCAAAATGTGTTAGTTTAAAATCCACAATAGATTAAATAGTGTTTGACACACAACTCCAACATCCTCCATTGTTTATGTTAGTGAATGCATGTTAAGAGGCGAGGTCTACACTGAATCCCATGCGCAAACATGCCGGTTATGTGGATAGGGGTATCCAGATAAATCCACCATGGGGGATGGCTTCAAACTTTCACACTCTGGGAGACAGGTTCAAATGTCGGTGTCATAACGACTTTGTCTGGACAGAATCCCCTATTTGATTAAAAAGTTTATCAGATACTGCCAAACCAGTCTTCGTGTGGACGGGGCCTCACACTGGGTCACTCTTTCTACAAAAAGCTAACTTACTTTAGCCAAGTTTAATAAATGGGTGCACCCGCATCTGATTAGGATTCAGCAACTGGAAGGGTCTATTTACTATGAAATTGAAAAGACAAATTTTTTAAGTTTTTTTATTCTTTTATTTTGTTTTTTTTTTTTTGTAAATCTTCGTTGCAGTGAAATTTTCATTCTTTCTTATGTTTAAAACGTCTCTATCGGCAACACCTGGCTTTGCTGACAGGAAAAATTTGGACCATTTTTAATTGTGATCATGAGCCCCACAAAATCTTTCCAAAGGCCAAAAATGGCCCCAGGGCCACAGTTTGGAAACCCTCGATTTAAATGGTTGTACAAAACAGCCCCCGTCCCCCAACCCTGAACAGACTCCTCATCTGGCAGATCACCTCCTCAAGAGAAACTACTCCAGGTTTGAAAAAGCAGCCGTTCACACCTCCCACCAACTCGTCCACATCACACTCTGTCACAAAAGCTCCTCAAACAAAAAATCCTTTGCTCAGACCCTCTACCTGGATTCAAGCTCTCTGAGGAAGATGTTATTAGGCTATTTGAGAGTTAGGAGACCAGAGGAGCTCCAGGACCTGACAAGTGTCCCACTCATGGCTGAGTGCTTGCTCTGACCAATTGTCCATCATCTTCAGTTGGTACTCCAACAAGTCTCTGGAACTGTGTAAGGTTCCCTCGTGTTTAAAATGCTCCACCATCATCCAGGTCCCCAAGAAGTACACTATCTTGGGTTTGAATCGTCATTTTCCCCTGAGGTACATGATGGATTTCCTTTTTTTGCATTTCTATTTTAAGATATGTTTCTCTAATTATTTATGGGTACAGACCACCCCACAAGACTTTTCCCCCACCAAACTGTTTGGAGAATAGTTTTAACATGGGATTCTCTTACACTAATAATTGAGCATCCCCCCATAAACTTGCCACACCTATCTGATTGGCGCTTGGCTCGTTGGCTTCTCTCATCCTTGGTTGTTCCCTTCACCAACAGAGAAAAATGGTCAAGATAAATATGTTATATAATTTTCTGGATGGCATTAATTTGGCCTCTGGTAATAAAGTAAAAAATCTTGGTGTTATTTTTGACCAAGACATGTCATTTAAATTCCATATTAAACAGGTTTCCAGAGTTTCCTTTTTTTTTTCACCTCAGGAATATCGCCAAAATTAGAAACATTCTGTCCAAGGGCGATGCTGAAAAACTAGTCCATGCATTTGTTACTTCAAGGCTGGACTATTGTAATTCTTTACTATCAGGAAGTCCACAAAATGCAGTTCAAAGTCTTCAGCTGATCCAAAATGCTGCAGCAAGAGTTATGATGAAAATCAACAAGAGGGATCATATTTCTCCAATTTTAGCTTCCCTTCATCTGCTTCCTGTTAAATCAAGAATAGAATTTAAAATTCTTCTTCTAACGTATAAAGCCCTTAATAATCAAGCTCCATCATATATCAGAGCTCTGATTACCCCGTATGTTCCTAACAGAGCACTTCGCTCTCAGACTGCAGGTCTGCTGGTGGTTCCTAGAGTCTCTAAAAGTAGAATGGGAGGCAGATCCTTTAGCTATCAGGCTCCTCTCCTGTGGAACCAACTCCCAGTTTTGGTCCGTGAGGCAGACACCCTGTCTACTTTTAAGACTAATCTTAAAACTTTCCTTTGTGAAAAAGCTTATAGTTAGAGTGGCTCATGTTACTCTGAGCTACCTCTATAGTTACGTATGCTGCTATAGGCTTAGGCTACTGGAGGACATCAGGGTCTATTTCTCTCACTCTACTGATTTCTACTGTTCCCCAGTCTACTGTTCTCCAGATTTGCATTGCATTACATTGAAATGACTATTGTCATTTCAGCTTTTAACTGTAACTTTGTTCTCTCTCTTTTTTCTTCATAGTAGGTACACCTGGTCTGGCGTTCTGTTAACTGTGACAGCTCACCCACTACTACCATCTAATGTAGAACAGATTACTAGATCAATGTGTGCTTCTGTGCTTTTTTGTCTCTCTTGTTGTGTCTCTGCTCTGTCTTCTGTAACCCCCAGTCGGTCGAGGCAGATGACCGTTCATACTGAGCCCGGTTCTGCTGGAGGTTTTTCCCTCCCGTTAATGGGGAGTTCTCCAAAAAAAAAAAAAAAAAAAAAAAAAAAAAAAACAAAGAACCAAGATTATACACGGGTAGATTAAATTTACTAATAAATAAGATAGTATTCAAAACCTCTGGAGGTTTTTCACATTTTGTCATGTTACAAACACAACCTTCAATGCATTGTTTGGCATTTTTTATGTTGGTCGCTTTTATTCTTTGGGGATGATATATTCACTAGATACAACTGTGGTCCGAAACTGGTCCGAGTCAAAAAAAAAATGGGCTTTGTTAAATGCAGTGCAATTATAATCTAATGAAATAAAGGTTATTTTCTAGGTGTTCTGACGGATGAAATCAGTAAACAGCTCCTTAATTTTCAAGGAAAACCTGAAAGAAAAACACAGGTTGGCGTTCAAAGTTACTGCAGGGCTATCATTGGATGGGGTTAAATAAAAAAGACACATTTTACTGTAGGCAATCAGAGAAAAAATACATTTGCTAGCACGTCGTAAAACCCTAAGAATCGTCTGATTGGATAAGTTTTGATCTTATTTTTATTTCCTGGGCGCATTATGCCGCGTCATGCTGGCACTTGTCTCATTGCCCGACACCTACCCGGGAGTGGGTGAAAGCCATCCTTTTAATTCTAAGAACACGGTGAAAAAACCTAGTGTTACGTTAATTGAGAAGGAAGGATGTGTCCTGCTGGGTTTATAGTTGTCTGATTGAATAAGTTTTGATCTTATTCTCATTTCCTGGGCGCAGTATGCAGGTTGCAAAGACGCGTCACGACCCCCGCCCGTCTAACCGCCCGTATAGGTGTTTGAAATAGCTCCTTGCACGGCGCAGGGCGGAAATCCATCCTTTGAATTCTACAGACGGCAGAATGCGCCCCGCTGGGTTTAAAAATTGTCTGAATAAGGCACTTCCTGGCAATGTCGATTGGAAAAGGCGCAATCCTTTCACGTCACGACCCCCGCCGTTTCACCGCCCGAATCGGTGTTTGTTATAACACTTGCATGGCGGAAAACCATGCTTTGAATTCTACAAACAGGAATGATCATGCTGGGTTTAAACTGACCATGCCGTCTCGAAAGTCTGATCGAATAAACTCTGATCTGATGTGGATTGCAAAAGGCGCGGCGGCGTCTCAAAATAGCGGTGCGGGCTAGTGGGAAACTTTGTAAAGTGCCTCGAGATGACATGTTTCATGAATTGGCGCTATATAAATAAAATTGAATTGAACTGAATACATGTTACATATGGGAAATGGCGTCCTTGTTATCTAACAATGTCTGTTTTTGTGTCACATCAAATAAAGTGTTTCTAAACAGTTGTGGTTCTTGCATGAATGACTCCCTTCTTTTGAGCCCAGAACTCATTTGTTTTTTGTTTTTTTACAAATAACATAATGACATACAGTAAATCTTTTATAATGAGGCTCTGTTATGAAATCCCTGAGGGGATTTTGCTCTGTGACAAGCAGTTGGCACAGTCCGATGTTTACAGCTTTTGTAGGAGCGATTTCAACATAGTGAAGCAGACTTTATACTAACTTGGTATGTGTTAAGATTATAATGAAGCCACACAGCGCATGTGTGTGTGTGATTTTTTTTTCATAACTCCTTCAGATTCCCTCCTCCATAAAACCATGTGGAGCTGGTTAGCTGTGATGGTATAAAGCCTTGAATGTCCCTCAGCTGGGTCAGACTCCCCAGTTCACCATGGATAGATCTATGCTGCTCCTCCTGTTCAGCCTCCATATTTTCCTGCTCATCGCATTTTCCAGCTCTGCAGATGCAGCTGCTCTGTTGACCAGTGATCAGAAAAAACATCAGACTTTGGATCTGGTAAGAATGTTAATGTTGCAGAGAGATGTATTTTGAGAGGCTTTGGTTTTGCAAGGCAGGAAGAAATTGTAGCTGAGCTAAAATATGTCTGTACTGCTCAAGTTTATTTTTAAATAAAGGTAAGAATATTATCCAAAATATTTTTGTTTGTTTAGTGGTCTCTGAAGTAGGTGAGGTCATCCCGTCTCTTCAGAGAGTATTGAGATAAATGTGCAGGACAGTGAATGGTAAATGGCTTGTACTTGAATAGCACTTCTTTGAATACTATCAAAGAAATCTGACTTGCTGAGAACTTGTTGTTTTATGGACTAAAACTGATTAAACTTGTCTTGTTTTACTGTTTAGTGGAGCAAGATGGCATACAATGAGAACTCTAACCCAGTTATCTTATGTGCTGGGAATACCGGTCACTCTCATTAACTATGGACAAAGATGTGAGCTTGTTTCTGTGAAAATTATATAACATATTTATCTTGACCATTTTTCTCTGTTGGAGAAGGGAACAACCAAGGATGAGAGAAGCCAACGAGCCAAGCGCCAATCAGATAGGTGTGTCAAGTTTATGGGTGGATGCTCAATTATTGGTGTAAGAGAATCCCATGTTAAAACTATTCTCTAAACTTAGTTCTTTTTTATTAAGAACACTGATATAAATGGATATTTTCTGCTTTCCTTCTGTAGATAAAAGGCATCGACGTGATACCACTGGTAAAACGATAAGAAATCTTTGAAAATAAGTGATAAAGTTCTTTGAAATTTCAGTTTGTGCTACAAATTAGAACAGATAAAAAGATCAAATGGCAGTTTCCCCTAATTGTTTCTGTCTGAATTACAGGTTAAACCAACACACAAATCCCCGCTGAAAACTTGGATGAAATAAGGTAAACGTATAGATTTTGAAGTGAACCTAGAGTTATATGTGCATTTGCAGCAAAATATTTTTCTTGTTCTTGCTTAGAAACTTTCTCCTTTCTGTTTCAGGGAACCAGAAGGAAAAAAAGTTCACAGCCCAGCAGACAGAAGAAAGTGTGACTGTATCTATCGATTAAAAGCTCCATTTGAAAATAACCTTTAAGCTTATACTAACCATAAAATCACTTTAAGTAACAGAAATAAAAACTTGAAAACAATAGTCTGTGTAATTGATCTATGCAATGTTTTTCACTTAGCTTACTGAAAAAATATCACAGAAAAAGACATATATTAAAGTTTATTTAAATGGTGCCGTTGCACAAGAATTTGTTATGCAACTTGGGTGTACTCCCTCCTCCCTGTCCATGTGGAAATAGTTAGCAGAGAATATACAGAGCCCAGATTGTTCTTCTGCTGCATCAGACTCCTCAGTTCATCATGGATAGATCTGGGCTACTCCTGTTCAGTCTCCAGATTTTCCTGCTCATTGCTGCTTCCAGCTCTGAAGATACGGCAGCAGTCATATCGAAATGAGATTCAGGAGAATCTCTGTGCAACATTGGTTTTGCAAGGTATGGGAGGAAATTGTACAGTAGTACTAGCTAAAGGTCCAGTTTGGCATTAATAAAAGTAAAACAGTTTGGTGGGGGAAAAGTCTTGTGGGGTGGTCTGTACCCATAAATAATTAGAGAAACATATCTTAAAATAGAAATGCAAAAAAAGGAAATCCATCATGTACCTCAGGGGAAAATGACGATTCAAACCCAAGATAGTGTACTTCTTGGGGACCTGGATGATGGTGGAGCATTTTAAACACGAGGGAACCTTACACAGTTCCAGAGACTTGTTGGAGTACCAACTGAAGATGATGGACAATTGGTCAGAGCAAGCACTCAGCCATGAGTGGGACACTTGTCAGGTCCTGGAGCTCCTCTGGTCTCCTAACTCTCAAATAGCCTAATAACATCTTCCTCAGAGAGCTTGAATCCAGGTAGAGGGTCTGAGCAAAGGATTTTTTGTTTGAGGAGCTTTTGTGACAGAGTGTGATGTGGACGAGTTGGTGGGAGGTGTGAACGGCTGCTTTTTCAAACCTGGAGTAGTTTCTCTTGAGGTAATCTGCCAGATGAGGAGTCTGTTCAGGGTTGGGGGACGGGGGCTGTTTTGTAAAACCATTTAAATCAAGGGTTTCCAAACTGTGGCCCCGGGGCCATTTTTGGCCTTTGGAAAGATTTTGTGGGGCTCATGATCACAATTAAAAATGGTCCAAATTTTTCCTGTCAGCAAAGCCAGGTGTTGCTGATAGAGACGTTTTAAACATAAGAAAGAATGAAAATTTCACTGCAATGAAGATTTACAAAAAAAACAAACAAAATAAAAAAATTAAAAAACTTTAAAAATGTGTCTTTTCAATTTCATAGTAAATAGACCCTTCCAGTTGCTGAATCCTAATCAGATGCGGGTGCACCCATTTATTAAACTTGGCTAAAGTAAGTTAGCTTTTTGTAGAAAGAGTGACCCAGTGTGAGGCCCCGTCCACACGAAGACCGGTTTGGCAGTATCTGATAAACTTTTTAATCAAATAGGGGATTCTGTCCAGACAAAGTCGTTATGACACCGACATTTGAACCTGTCTCCCAGAGTGTGAGAGTTTGAAGCCATCCCCCATGGTGGATTTATCTGGATACCCCTATCCACATAACCGGCATGTTTGCGCATGGGATTCAGTGTAGACCTCGCCTCTTAACATGCATTCAGTAACATAAACAATGGAGGATGTTGGAGTTGTGTTTCAAACACTATTTAATCTATTGTGGATTTTAAACTAACACATTTTGCCCCTCTACTGCGTTTGAATTGACAACAAAAAAACAAGAAATTAGGACATTCTGTACTACCCATAGGGCATCCTTTCTCACGTTAGACCGGTTTTGTTGGACTCATTAAGATTTTATGTCTTTTATTCAGGAGGTAAAAAGGAAACATTTCAAGTATTTTCTTTAGAAATCTGGAAAAGGTGCAAAGGAAATAAGTTATTTTGTATACATTTTTCGGCACGTTTTTGTTAAGGCTTCTGACAATCTCAGGAGGCAAGTAAAAGTTAAAGAGTTCATTGAAATTGTGCTGGTTTAGATTTTGTCCAGGGAGGTTCTTCCAGGGAACAGGAACTGGGTCCAACTGGAGGAATAGAGGAGACTAATAGGGCTGAATTGGGAGCAGGGTGCGTACAGTGGATGTGGTAGAATACGCCAGGGTGAATTAAGTCAGGGTTGGGGGGTAAAGCTTGAGTGCAATGGTGGAGCTGAAATGTAGACAGGACACGAGTCAGAGACAGAGGAACTTGGAGAATGCTGATACGGAATCAGACTTTCTGGGTAAGTTTATGCACAGGAGTGAACCATCAAACCAAGAGATTTGTTGTGGAAACCAGTGACAGTTCAAACAGGTACATTTGAAGACAAAACATAAAGACTGTTCAGGCAAAATCTCGAGGAGAGACAGGGGATTCATATAAATGATTCTGGGGCTTGTGGTACCACAGAAGGGAACACTCAGGTGACAAATGACCGACTGGCAGCTCCTCTTAAAGTTGCTTTATGCTCGACGCACGTCGGTCCCGCGCAGAAATGAGACATGCAGACATAGCGTCTGCAGCATTTATGCTCCGAGCGGCTCTTCTTCTGAAGACGATGATGCAGATCAGCTGTGTAGAAGGTTCCAGCAGAGCTAGCTCCACTGCGCCCTCCAGTGACCACCAAGATGAAATACACCAGCACTACCACAACAAACCATAAAATTTGTCCCTGCCTATGTTTAATATTCCTCTGTGATTGCTCAGCTTTTTTTTACTGCTGTGAACAGGAAGTAGCCTAACAACCGATGTGAGAATGCAAAGAACCAAGCTTCAAATAGATTTGTGTGGCTACCATAGAGGAGGATGTTCACTTGTTAAAACTATCTACGCTTGTTTTTTTTTTATTATTAAGAGTAATATAAATGGATTTCGGCAAAGTTTTTATTCTGTTGCAGAGGATACTACAGGATAAACTAATAAAAAAGGTAAATTTACAACTAATAAATTAGCTTGTGTTGAGCCAGAACTCTGTGCTAAAGAAGGCAGGTTGAGGGATCTTTAATTTTCTGCACAAATATTTAAACCATGTTCTTTAATGGTGTAATGAAGCAACATTAAAACCATCCAATAAATGATCGGATGTTATAATATAAATATTCCCTATACAAAATGTGAAATGTCACACCTAAACCCACGTGGTAATTAAAAAAATAAAATTATTGTATTTTTTCATCAAGTATTTTTTTGTTTGTTTTCATTGCAGTAACCAGGACAAAACGAGGAGGGAATAGGATAACAGTTCCATACAGATGCCATAAAGTCCAACTTCACTATTTTTATTTATTCTTACCTTGATCTATATTTTCTTTTGCTTCTTCTGTATATGTTGTTACATATTCAAAATAAATAGCTAGATACACCATAGCTCTATATCACAACAATTAAATGCCAATAATCATGTCATGGTTAGGTTGGAGAAGGAGCCAAGTGCAGGCAAACTGGAGTGTGTAGGTTTTTAAAAACAAAATCAAAAAATGTAGACACAAAAGAAACAGGGCAGGGAAACACACCATGACAAGGAGAGATGGCAGAAAATCTGGCAGAGCAACTGAGCTACAGAATGCATTAAGTCAGTATAAGAAACCAGTGAGGAACAGAGAGTCAAGAAGCATGTGTATACAATATATACTTTACTCCAGCAAAGACTGTATACAAATATTGTCTTTGCTGGAGTGAAGGATAAAGATGAGTTTTAAGCACTGACTTTAAACAGGTACTGCCATATTTTTAATAAGAAACCTACTTTGGTGTTTTAGCTTAGATTACAGAGCATTTAAGAAATACTGGTTGATTGACTGGAATGTATGTGTACGTGGAATGTGTGTGTATATATATATATATATATATATATATATATATATATATATATATATATATATATATATATATATATATATATAGGGATTAAGGGGGATTAAGCGCGTCAGAAAATGGATGGATGGATGGATATATATATATATATATATATATATATATATATATATATATACACTGCTAACCTTTCTGCATTATCACAATAATCTTATCTCAAAAGACAAAAAGAAGAGAAATGGACTTTGCTTAAATACTACTGTGAGTTCCAAGACTGACAGAAATCAGGCGAAAGAAACAACATTTACATGTTAAAATAACTCAAACTTTAAAAAAAAAATCCTTAAAATAAATGAAGCACCCTTTCAGACTTTAGCAACACTGCCACCTCGTGACTAATGACTGCATCAAAAAGAGAAGCAGCTTTGAATGTTCTGTGTCAGACTCCTCATCACTATAGCCAGATTTGTGCAGTTCCTCTAGTTCAATCTGCAGGTTTTCCTTCTAATCGCTGCCTTCAGCTCTGCAGACTCAGGCGCTCTAATGACCAATGAGCAATAAAGAAGCAGACTCTGGATCTGGAAAGAAATCTGGTTGAACAGCAGTCATGTTTTCATGTTGCAGAAATGTGTCATGTTTCATAAGCAGAGGGAAGCATCTCAAGCCTCTAACATCGTTAGATTTCATGTTAATTTTATAGCCCATTTGCACAGTCTACCAGACAGCCAAAGTGCTTTAAAATAAAATCATAAAAGTCTTTCAAAAACAGATCAAACAAACTTAAAAGAATGTTAGAAATATGAAGTAAAATGCCAAATGGCATTTATTATTAAAAGCCTTCCTGAATCAAAACGTCTTTAGTTTGGATTTATAAAGGCTCAGGGCAGTAAGTGAGATCAAGACGGTGCTGGTTACAGAGTCTGGGTGCTGCAGCTGAAAAGACCCCCAATGCTCATGTTTAGTTCTCTCAACATTCAAGAAGAACTGGGACAATGATCTACCTGGTATGCAGAAACTCATACATCAGCTGTATGGTGGGGCCAGACCATTAAGAGCTTAAAAAAAACAATAAAACTTTCAAATACTCTATTCTAAAATGGACGGGCAGCCGGTGGAGGGAGGACATAATGGCAGTGATGTGCTCATGTCTGGAGGTGCATCGTATCACTCCCATGCTGCTCCTGTATACAGGGATATTATGTAAATTGGTCGCTCTGGTCACTGAAAACGCTGTCGGTGTGAACATCAAGACAGTGTTGATGGAGAGAACCGATTGTTGGAACGTTAATTCCATCCCAGGTGACAAATGAGAATGATTTAGATTAATTGTACTTTACATTTATTTTTTATTTCTCCTTTAACATGGATTATGTGCCTCTCCAGTCTTCCTTCACACTGTGGCAGCTTGATTTTTTAATGACTCCCACACTCTGACATGGGCATTGCTTCACAATAATGTCAAGGCTGCAGTTGTCAATGTTGCTTCTCCACCTTTTGTTTGTCCACAGTTTGTTCTTCCTCTCAATTTTCCACTAATTTGCTCGGCTACAACACTGAAGTGAATAGTCAGCTTCTTCACCAATAAGATTTTATGACTCACCCCGATTATGGAGAGTGTCAATGAATGTCACCTGATCAACTGTCCTCTTTTTCATAGGGCTCATGTAATACTTAAATTATGTGAGTAATTGAATTCAGGGGTTTCATTAGCCGTAAACCATAATCATCAAACTTAAGAGAAGTGAACACTAGAACCATATCAATCTGCATCTGATGAATATACGTAATATATAAGTTTCTACTTTTTCCATTGAATTGCTGATAGAAATTAACTTTTAGTGGTTTTCTAATGTATTTAATGCATCTGTATAAATGAAAAGAGTAGCGCAGGCTTGAATATTCTGACCGGGAATTCACGAAAAAACTAAATTATTCCTGTCAGACATTGTTCAGTGAGGATTTTAATTTAATCCGTTCATCAGACTTTTTTAAATTGTGTAACCTTTCTCCATGATTCAGTGGTTTGTTTTTGTTGCTTTGGACAGGAAATGCCTGAGGAGGGAAGGCAAAGGAAGGAAACAAAGATAAACATACATAGAGTAAATATTAGGGTTTTTGTAGGACAAGTGAAAATAAACTACTTTTTTATGAGCACACACCCATCTTAATAACTTCCTGGTTTACTTAAAAGGCAAATCAACAGTAATTTGTTGTGGAATAGGATATAAAGACCTACATGTCTTGACGCTTATTCAGACTCCGCAGATCTTATATCATGGATAAGCGTTTGCTCTTGGTCCTGTTGTGCCTGCAGGCGTTCCTGCTCATCACAGCCTCGGAAACGGAGACTGCAGAGGGCCCTCCGGTAAAAAAGTCCAACTTTGAAAAACACTTTTTGTTTCCATTAAATTCCTCTAAAACCAAGTTATGCAAATCTGAAAATACTGAATCTGCATTTGTTACAGGTGGAGAGAAATGGTCTTGATCTTCGAAGATTGCCAGGCAAAAAACCATGCCCTCGGAACAGTAGATGTGGACGCAAGCATTTGGTGAGGCCATATTTCTTCTCTTCAGATTTTGTATTGAGGCTTAGCAGCTGAAAGGTAAGATAAGATTGTTGTCAGCATTACAACAAAATTACATTGGTTCCCAGACCAATAAACAAAATAAGCATAGGCTTATAGGAAGGTCCTGCATCTGTCTGATTATGATATAGACAGTTATAAACAAATTGTAAGTGAGGAGGTGAACTGTAGAGAAGGTTGTGAACAGTAATAAATGATGATAAACAAGCAACTATGCATGAATAAATAACAAGTAAATAAATTTGGCAGAGACATGGTATCAAGTAAAGTAATCAAGTGTAATATGTAAGTAATGAACAATAAATATAAAGGAATTACACATGTACTAATTGTGTACATGTATGCATGTGTAGCTTGCTGTACGTATGTGTGGTAAAGATTTGGTGTGTGCGAGCGTGTGTGTGTTTGTGTGTTTTGCAGCTGAGTGAGGACCTTTTTGCTCACTTTACCAGTAAAGGGAGGATTTTTTTCCCTCACTTCTTTTTTGGGCTTGGGGTTAGGTTTAGCACAAAGGTGTCAATTATGTTTAGGTTAGGGATACGTGTATACTGGGTAGGGTTAGGGTCAGGGTTATGCCATATGAACACATCACAGTCCATTAAACAGTTTCACAGCTGTTGGAGAAAAAACGTTTTTTTTCAGTATTGAAGTGCAGGTATGTGTGAGTTTGAACCCGATAGATATGTTGTCATGTTGTATCTTAGATCAGGATTCCCACTCCCCTCCTGTAGGGAGGGAGGGGATTCTGACCCATTACCCCAACAAGAGGGGGGTGGGGTGATCAGCCCCACGATCATTGTATCATCCGCAAATTTAATGATAGTGTTTGTCATGTGTGGTGACTGGAAGTCAACAGGGTGAACAGCAGGGGGCTCAGTATACATCCCTGGGGCACGCCGGTGTTTAAGTTGACAGTGGAAGATGTGTAGTTCTAACAACTTTGGGGTGGTTGGCCAGGCAGAGGTCAGGCAGATGTTGCGCAGTTTGGACACCAACATGGGGGCTATGGCTGAGCTGAGGTCCAGTAAGAGCAGCCTGACATAGGTGTTTGATTTCTGCACATGCCCCAGGGCAGTGTGTAGGGTGATGTGGATGGCATCCTCTGTTGACCTGTTGGCAAATGGGTGCTGATCCAGGGATGTTATGTTTGACAAACCTTTCAAAGCATTTTCCAACAACAGGAATGAGTGCAATCGGTCTGTAGTCATTCAGGCTGCTCACCTTTTTAAGCCTGAGGACGGGTATGATGGTTATGGATTTAAGGCACTCTAATACAACAGCCCAGGTCAGGCTGATGTTGAAGATATTAGTAAATGCCTCTGCCAGTTGATGTGGACATGCCTGAAGGACTCATCCTGGGCTCAGATCCTGTTGTTCTCCTGGCTTTAACTTGGCACAGTGCATTCTCCATCTGGTGTGTGTCCAGCTTCAGCTACTGCTGGTCAGATGGCAGTCTACACACGTTCTGCATTTTCATTGTTGTCATCAAAGCATAAAAAAACATATTTAGGTCCTCAGAAACCCTGGGGTTACCATCAGTAGTGAGAGCGCTATTGATTTGGAGTCACTGGAAGTCTGCAAGCCCTGCCACATATATCTGAGGTCCGTGTGGTTGAATTTTCCTTCAACCTGGAGCCTACAGCAATTTTTTCAGCTTTGATGCCATGCTTAAAGTTGGCTCTTGCAAGGATGTAAGCAGCAGTGTCTCTGTATGCAGCATTTTTGCTCCACAACAGCTTTCTCTACTTGTTATTAAACCAAGGTTTCTGGTTGGGGAAAACAGGGCTAGGCTTAGTGTATGTAACAGTCTCTGTACAGATACAAATGTAATACACCACTGAAGATTTGTAGTGGTCCAAATCAAAGCCGTAATGAGCAAAGAAATTCCAGTTTATATTCGGTTAGTTGTAGTTTAGTTGTTCCAGCTTCTGATCTCCTGGTTTTGACCTGCTAATTAGTGTTTTTTAAGATGAGACGTTGTCCACAGTGGGGGGAAACACTTTTCTGTGTGTTGTCAACATTAGTGTACACATGGTCTAATGTGTTGGGCATTTTACATTTTGATGGAAATTTGGGAGAACAGACTTCAGGTTCACCAGATCAAATTCACCAGCATTAATACAGACACCCTCAGGGTGACTATCCTGTTTACAAATTGCCACGTGGCTGCAAGGCTAGCAATAACTATATTGCTATCAATATAAATAATGGCACCATATTATTAATAAAACAATTACTGTTATTGTTATATAAATTACTAGAATTATAAATAATCCAATAATTAAGTTAGTTTTATCCTAGAATTAGTTAAAACGGGTTGTATGTACAGTCACACAGCTTCTGCAATTCTATAAACTTCTGTGTTTGTGTTACAGAAGTTGAAGGAGCCAACACCTGAACCTCCTGAATTCCGGTAATCAATCCTTTTGAAATTTGAACTGCAGACAAAAAAACTTTATACAAGAACATATATCATAATGTAAAAAATGTACTTCAAAACTTTTTTGGGTATTTGTTACAGTCCTGGCAGCTATGGTCCTATTCTGACACACTAAAGCTAAGTGGACACAGGATACATCAATGGTGTGAGTAAACATGATGTACAAACATGATGATGAATAATAAACTCAAGTGACTTAAAGGCATTGCTCTACAAACTGTTGCACTGCTGATTATTTATTGACTAGTATTGGGAATATTGTATTTCCTCTTTGTCCTTCACAGTTTTCACCACTTCCTGCTTGTCATATCAAATAAAGGGGCTAATGGAGGTGACAGATGGAGAAGATTTGGAACCTCAGCTTCTCTTCCTAGAAGTTGCATACCTTAAAGGGATTAATCATTGTTGTATGAGTTGCATAATCGAGTTTGTCTTTGTATAATCTGTCAGATGTATTTACTGCATTCAAAACATGTATTTGAGCCATTAAAGAGTCACATCAGTGCTCCTGTATTGCTTAAAGTGCAAAGGACTGAGCATCCTGTTAATACATGAATAAGTTGCTTTGTCTAAGCTTTTTGTGGACCTGAAAAAAAGTTTCCTTGAATAAAAAAACCTGAGTAATTCATTTATAGCAACATATTCCCATTTTCTTAATGTTTCAAAGTGTGTTTAGTATAAAAAGTAAAAAGTCTTTTCTTTGCCATTTCCATTTCTCATTAAAATTGTTCGCCCTAAGCAAACTGTATTTACAGAACAACTATTCTGTTATCGTAGAATCTGAAGAGTTAAAATAATATATCTTATGTTTATCTTTTGCCGGTACATGCAATATTTGCAAACCATTATTTGAAGCTCAAAATATAAAAAAAAATACTGATTTTCACCTTCCTCGCAAAATAAACTAATTCCAAGTTCAAAATCCATCCTCCACAACGATTTCAAAGTTCATTTACATGGAAATTGTAATGATTAATCCCGGTGAACCAGCTATTCAGCCAAACACAGAGTTATGTTTTAAAAAGGTTTATTATGAGGATGAGTAGTGGCAGCTGAGGCAAGCAAGCAGAACCAGACTTGACAGATTAGTAATAGCTGATGGTGCAGGAATGAGCAGGAGGCCATACGATGCAGGTAGAGACAGACTTAGAGTGATGAAAGCAGGAGGTGCAAGCCGATGTGGACCGAGGAACCACCAGAGAGGGAAAAGCAAGCGGCTGGAACTCACGGGGAAACAGGCAGACTTGTGTACCATGCAGACACAAGCAACTTTCATCATAGAGTCAGAGCACACCACATGAGACAAGATGTTCTGGCAGTGAGTGGATGACTGAGGCAGGTATAAGTAGGCAGGTGAACAGACGACCAGAGTTAACCGTAATTAGTGGCAGCAGGTGGAGCTGATCTGAGCTGATTGACTGGAGACAGATGACTGAGGAGTGGACAGAGCTGATTGGGTGGTGACAGATGGCTGTTGGCTGAGGGGAGTGGAAACTAATTTGTCCAGAACAGAGCAAACAAAAACCTAAATCATGACACAAATAGATTAAAATTGCTATCAATCACCAAAAAAGTGTATTGTAATGGCTAAAAAGTAGACATTCAAGCCTGTAATTGGAAAATTACAATGGGCAATAAGTTATACAAATATAATTTTAAATTAATCAGGACACCCCATGAAAATGGTTATATAGATGTTTAGTATCGCCTTAGCAACACTGAAAATTTTAAGTAATACAAAAAAAAAGAAAAAAAGTAGACTCCTTTGTTCATACTCAAAATGACCGAAGATATATATATATATATATATATATATATATATGTCACGAACCAGAGACAGATGGACCCAGTATTCAGTCAGACAAGAGAGGTTTTAAGCAAAAAACGGGATTTAATAATAAAACAGGGACAGGCAGACTCAATGATCAAAAGGGCAGTCCAAAATCCGGTACACTAAAGGCAGTCCAAAATAGGCAGAAGTACAGACAAGGATAAGGCAAACTCAGAATATAACAAGGCAGGTCCAGGTCAGAAAAACAGGTAAGCAATCATACAGGTCAAGAAAATCAGGTTTAGGGATCAGTAGTGATGTTACGTGATGTGCCGAGGCTTCGAGGCGTGTGTCGAGTAATGGAGGGGGCGTTTCCGCAATGCGCGTATCGAGGCTTGCTTCATTTAGGGGAGGAGCCGAAAACGATGACGTCCGAAGCCTCGCTGGCCGGCTGTACCACGTGACTGCTTCGGGAAGTGGTTCAGATTTCGGCGTGGGGTTTGACAGCTTTAGAAACCCCACAGGCTCCATTCAAAATGTGGGTTGTTGTAGGCGAGTTGCGGTCAGTTGAGAGAGTGGATAGAGTTTTGATAGTTTGGATAGCAGAGTTTGGATAGTGGTTATTTAGTTTGAGACAGTTAGTTTGGTGTTTGGAGAGTTTAGGAGAGAGATAGATAGATAGGAGATCAGTGCTCTCAACTATCACGCATTGACCGTCACTGACTTCACACGGTCACACGCAAACATGGCATTTTTCACGCATAAAAATCCCAACGCCCATCTGGGCAGCGGACGATAAAAACTCCGCCTTCTGCTGAGATGTTTCAGCTTCTTTCACAGCTTGTGGCCATCAGTAATTCCTGCTGCAGTTCATGTTAACAGAGCAGCAGGAGGAGCGATCAGAGTTATGAATAATTTTAGTCTTAACAAGCGGTGAAAGTGAGCCGGTAAGGTCCTGTACTACGTACGCAGGAGGGGAGGGGGCGGGGGAAGAGAGCTGCTGCCAGATAAAGCCTTCATTCAGAACCAGTGATGGCTGCACTCTGGATCATAAAACAGTTCTGCTCACCAGATGCAGTTTAAAACGCTACGTCTGGTTATAAGTTGTTTTTATTAATTCTGCATTTTTTAACTACATGCACCGTACTTCTGTGCCTCAGCGCTTGCTCCTCTCCCCCCTCCTTTCCCTCGAACCCAGGTGCTTTTATCACCGTTCACCATTCAAAACGTGAATCATTATGTTTAATGTCCTCACACCCGTAGCAATGTGTGCCAATTAAAGTCACTAGGAGAGTTATGGCTGTGTTTCATGATCTTTTGTTTTAAACAAAACAGAACCGTGGCGCTTCGGTGCGCTGCTGCCTTGCGCTTTAATTCAGGTGCACAAAATTACGTTACTTATAATTTGGGTGCGCACGTTTAAGAGTCATTTTAAAGAACTTGTAACATCAGGAGGTTGATCTCAGACCGGTCAGCTCCTATGATCACTGTATAGGAGCCCTTTACAGTTTTTATTTATGCATTTCCACCCTGTTTATCCCTCGCACGCAGCGCACCATCGGGTAAAATCCTCCCACCTCACCGCCCAGAGCGCACTGAGGAGAGCAATAGAGATTTGTCTGGTCGACTGAGATGAGAAACCTGTTGCTGTGAAAGGTGATATAGGTTATAAACTGTTACTGTAATTGCATTGAGCTGAAAAGAGAGGAGACATCAGCAGCTGGATCGTGCGTAAAGACGCAGCGGGAACCTCTGTGTGCTTCAGTGTTGCTGCTGAGGGGAAACTGTGGGACCGTATAGTACTGGGCTAATCATTGGTCACAGTACCCCAATCTGTACATACTTGCACTTGTTTATTTATGCACCCCGGCATCATCTGTGCCATGTGAGCGTGTCTTTTCAAAGGCTGGAGAAGTAGTATCAAAAAAGAGAAATCATTTGAAACCAAAAACTGTGGAGAAATTGTTGTTTCTTAATAAAAATGCATGAAATCATCCAAGTTACACAAGCATTAGCCTATTCACTACCCCCTGCCTAGTTCCACAAGCACTTTCATTGTCCTCTGCCTGATTAAGCCCATGCCATTTTTCTAGAGTCACAGAAAAACATTTTTACACAACATGCCATATCATGTCACTACTATTTTGGGAATAATTACACACAGAGAATACATTCAAACAATGTTTTATTATACACATGTGTATACAAAATTTATGTAGACAAATTATTTCGTCCTACACCTTTTGTGAAGTCATTCCCAAGAGTCATAATAGACAAAAATTCAATGCATCACACGTGTTAAGATACAGCTGGCTGTGATTATACACCTCGCCAGTAGGTGGTGTCGTGTGCACATGAAGCATCAAGAAATGAACCCTTTCTCGAACCAATTGGCTCAAGTGGTTCAATGCCTCATGAGGCTTCATCTCATCATCACTAGGGATCAGGCTGGCTCAGAGTCAAAAAGGCAATCGGGTCGGTATAAACAGGGCTATCAGAAATACAACGCTGGATAAGACTCACCAAGTGGTTTGAATTGATCTGGCAGATTGCAGAGGTTTGTGACAGGACTATATAGGGGAGTGAGCAGGTGAACAGGAGTGAAGACTAATTACTGACATGGGTGAAGCTTATCAGGAACAGGGAAGTGACTGTAAGAAAACTGACACTGATTGGATGGTGACTGGAGAAGAGGAGTGACAGGGTGTTGACTACGAGGTGAGCTGGCAGATAGCTGGCAGGTGAACTGAGTGACTGATTAAAGGCTGGATACAGAGAAGTAAACAGAGCAGGGGTCCGTTCTTCGTACGTTGCTTAAAACATCCAAGATCAAATGACACATCCAAGATGATTTCATCCGGCTAATCATGATCCGGCTAATTGGGTTCTTCGAACACACCTGTTGTTTAGGATTAGTATGGCTGGATTGAGTTATCCGAGATAACTGCGCGTTCATGCGTTTGTTTAAAAGGGGAAATGTATCGATAGTAGAAACATTGATCAGCAACGCTGCTATTGGCTGTTCAGCATGGCCAAAGAACGCCCACAGTTTTTCTCCCAAGCAGAACAAGAGCTTTTAATGGAAGGTTATGCCGAATTTGAGTCATTAATTAAAACACCTCAAAATCTGTTAAAGCCAGGAGAGAGGGCTGGCAAAAAGCAGCAGACAAATTAATGCGTAAATACTGTCCATGGTAGATGTTTCTATCACTTTCTACAGTATGAATTTTTGCATTTTAATAATCTCATATTTACTTTGTTCTTTTATGTCAGAGCCTCCACGGGACCCACTAGAACATGGGAATAAGTAAAAGTGAAATACAAGAATATTCTACAAAATGGTAGCCTTTAATTATTATACTTTATTTTAAAAAAGCACTTGTTATGTCAAGAGATCCAAATTTCAGTGTCATTCCTTAGACACGGGAAGTAAAGGACATGTGCAAACTGGGAATTTTAACAAAAAAAAATCTTTATCCATAAAAAATGAAAATTTTCCTTTTCCAAGTCATCCACAGTTTACACGGTAAAACTGTATTGCTCCGTGGCTAGATAATCCATCCATAGTTTTTTCTAATACAATATACGGCTGGACAGGAAGCAAGCCTTTCAAAGTAAACTAAACTTCACAATAAAATGGCCCGAACAAATCTTCTTACTGAATAGGATAAAAATAAAAAGCAAACCATCATACAAATAACTTAAATATTTTAGATCTATGGCTCCAACACCACTTTTTCCTCTTTAAAAGCCACTGTTAAATGATGTGTTTGTCTGTTTATAACAGCCACCAAGAAAATCTCTCTGTCGCGCTGCGCTCAAGGATCCTGTCTATAGGGCTTGGGATCCGCGTTGCATTGTGGGACGTGGCGGCCATGTTGACAGCTACGCGAACGTTAACTTAACGCTGACATAACGTTGTTGAACGAAGAGACGTAAAAGTAGAATAGATAGAAAAAAGATGTTAAAATCCCGAAAAGGATCTGTAATTTACCGGGACACATTAAATAGAGAAGCCAGGGACCGGTATGTTGACAAAATCAGCATTATTAATCATTTGGATACATATGAAGTTCCAAACAATGAGTGGAGCACCGACGACGACTTGTTGCCACCGTTTTGCATATCGGACGTCTTCGGCTACCTTGTTTGTGGTGTGAGCGCCTATACTTCATAACAGTTCCGAAGCTACAAGTCCTTGGAGTCTCATGTGCAGTTTACGAATGGATGGGTTCAGGAGCTGCAGATCTTAAAGCCAGCAAACAGTGGGAACACAGTAATTCGTACAAAGGTAAGCTGCTCAGACGGGCTCTGGTACCTGCTAGGTTAGTAACTGCTAACCGTTAGTGCTAACAACCACTCACACATGTAATGTACTTTTAACTAGCTGCTATGTGTTTCAAAGGTGTAGTTAGTAACGAAGAGGATGAAACGCTATATCAACCGTCTCTGGGCGCGCATTCATGCATGTATGTGGTGTCGCGGTTGAAGGAAAGAAACAATGTAGGCTATAAAATAAAACCGTGCATCTTTAACTTACCAGAGTGAAAATGCAGGGAACACACTCTCATTGACATCGGGATACTGTGGAAAGTTATGATCGGTCGTCTTAAAGCCGCGAGCCGACGACTCTTCGTTATCTCTGACACTTGTTCTCCGTGGTTGCGCCTCCAGGCAGGAAAGCGGTGGAAAATTAACCCGTTTTCTATGTTTTTCCCATGGCGATCGTGTGTTTTGCTGTTACAGCCCACAATACAGCAACGGTTTACCATGGTTGAAATCAATCAAATTAAAACACGGCTGAGAGAGGGAGTACAATACGCGGTAGTCATAGGCAGTAGTCTGAGTAGCGGTAAAGGAGGCCATCAACATGGCGGCCACGCGAATAATTACGTTATGACGCCCAAGCCCTATTGCGCAATATGCGATTAATTCGAAAAACTCTGCAAATTATTCTTGCACCTTCCGCAACAGGTTGCAGTCGTAAAAATGGACATGGCTACGGCAGACTTCCCTATCTCCTCCACTTATACAGCCGTGATCTAATCTTGTTTACATGAAATAAGCCTGCTCTCGAGCAGGCTTAAGCTGGCGCAAAAGTTGCTATGACAACAAGTGCAGGATGTCTTTCGAAGAACCAAACGATCCAAGATCATGCCAAATCGTCAACAATGAAATCCTGCTAACTGAGTTAGCGACGTACGAAGAACGGACCCCAGGTGTTGGATTAGAAGATCATTACTGCTCATTTTAAAGCCACTTTGCCCTGTTTGAACCTTGGAAATTTAGCACACACCTGATGCTGCAGGACCTGGCAACTCCTGTGGCAGATGCTGTGTTGTTTGCATCATATCTGCTGGTACGCCATTTGGTATAATTGAATAATTACTGAAAGCCGTTATGCTCTACCATAAAACATAAAAAGTGCCCTCCAATCTGAACTGAAGCTGTCAGAACTGGTTTATTGAAAGCCTGCTGCTCTATCTTAGGAAAGCAAAAATGTAAATCCTTCAAACATTGTCAAATCTTAAATTTTGTTATGAATGTTATATTGCTACTGTAACAACCTCTACATTTTATTCATCAAATTGTTGGCATATTTCTGTGGTTGTTGTTATTTAATTGTTGTCCGTCTTGCTCAGTGAAGTATGCTACTGCCTTTCTTGACCATGTCACCTATGTGAAATAGGTCTTCATCCCAATGGGTCTTTTATCAGGTTAAAGAAAGGTTTAATGAATATTTGAGCTTTCAAAAGCCTAGTTAATAGGAAATGATAAGGTAATTGTGAGAATCCAAGCAACGTTTGAGATAGTAATAGTTTAACTTCCCTCCATGAAAAAATGCAACTTCCCTTTTATGATAAATACAGATATAATTCAATTAACTTGATTTGAGTTCAATTTAGTTTCTGTTGCAATAAAAGTACAGCTTGTTTCCTCTTTTTCCACCTAACATGTTTTTTTGTTTTCTTTCGTTTTTTGTATTTTTGTTCTTTTTCTGAGGAACATGTGGGTAACTTTATAATGTGACAGGACTATGACCGGGCATCCAACACCCATAGTAAGAAAGATTGAAATGTCAGTTTTTGGGAACATGTAAGAGCAGAAGCAAAATGGACAAAAAAACCTGAGGTAATTGCGTTGTGTCGTAATGCCAGTAGACGTCTTTTGCAATACGCATGTGATTTTCCCAAAATGTGTTCTATATTTTGCAAAAAAAAAAAAAAAAAAGAGAAAAAAAATAAACTTTCTGCGACAAGGACCCTGCTTCTTTGCCAAATCTAGATGGATCAAACTCTGAAAACTGATCCTCCACATACTTCCCAGCTCTGAATAGCAGCAGATGTGCAAAGCAGCATGTATTCTAGCTTTCAAAATTATTTACATTCCTAAAACGTTAGTTGTTTTGTCCCATTATAAACCTAAAGCTTCGGTTTACTAAATATGTTTTATGTGGTAAACCAGCAGAAAGTGGTGCCTGTTTGCTACATGGAAGGAAAAGGTTATAGGGGTTTTATTTATTTTACTTTTAAATGAAATACTGAAATGTATAGCATTCATTTGTATCCATCAATCCTCTGCATTTGGGAGTACAGTCTGTGAACAGCAGTTTTCAAGTCATGCAACAGATTCTATCTCAAGTAAATTTAAGGTGAGAACTTTGACTAGGAAATTCTAACACGTGACATGCTCTCATCTAGTTGCATTTTACACCTGACTGTATTTTTAGGGCCATTGTCCAGCTGCAAGGGGGACCACCTCAGGAAAGAATTTTGGAACCCTTATCTCATTTTGTTCCTGGAATGCCCTGCATTCAGCTCCAGCAAGCTTTCCAACAGATCTGACATGTTTCCTTGACCCTTAAGAAAAGCAGTATATATATATATACAGATGTGTGTGTGTGTGTGTGTGTGGGTGTATTGTGTATTGTGTAACCATAACATTTATATTTAATTGTATAGTTCCAGAGGTATGTGTTAGCAGATTTATGATGAGACGTATAAGAGGAAAATAGTATTTTAGTCCACATCTCGTGACATTTTTTCCGCTTTCTATTAGAAACACAAACCAATGAAACCGCTTTATGGCACATCCAGCTCTGTTTTGAGCTGTAACCTAAAACATGTGGGCGGGAAATGGTTTGAATTCCTCTCTTTATGTAACCATGTTGTTTATTTAGTGAAACAGAAAAACAGTCAAAACTTGATTTTCAGTGGGCAAGGACCTTCACTGCTACTGGATAAAATGACAGGGGGACCTAATTTCAATTAACTTCTTAAAATGTAAAAAAACAAACTGTAAAAAGATCAGTTTGTTATGCTCTAAAACACATTTACTCCATTACAGATTTGTTCTTTCTTTTGTCTCACTCAAATACTTAAATATTCAAATATTGTATTATCAGACAAATATAATTGGAGTAAATACAAAATACAGTTTTCAAATGTATCAAAGAAAAAAAGTTTTCAAGCAAACCTGGCTCTATGTGAAAAAATAATTGCCCCCTAAACAGAAAACATGTTTGTGCCACTCTTTGATGCAACAGCTGCCATCAAGCATTTGTGATAACCTTTATGTCAATGGGGAGAAATTTTGGTCCACTCCTCTTTGTAGAATTGTTTTAATTGAGTAACACTGGAGGTTTTTCAAACAAAAGCCTGTTTAAGGCCCAACATGGCAATATCAGTCAGATTTAAGTCTGGACTTTAACTAGGTCACCCTAAACGCTTCCTTTTTATATATCCTTATTATTTTTAGCCATTCAGAGGTGTACTTGCTGGTGTGCTTTGGATCATTGTCCCACTGCACATTTCAAGAGTGTTTGAGCTTGAACTCATAAAAAGATGGTCAAATATCCTCCTTCAGGATTTTCTGCTAGAGAGCAAAATATGTGATTTCATTAATTTGCAGGAGGGCAGGTCCTTACGAAACAAAACAGCCCCAGGCATCACACTATCTGTCGAACAATTTGTGTGGTCTTGTATTCTTTTTCTGAAGAGCAGTATTATTTTTAAGTTTATTGTACCGGGACATGCACCTTCCAAATACATTTTCACAGCACTGTAGATCAGTCCTGTACACTGAGAATAATTGATAGATAATAATTTCTCTTTTCGTTGAAAGTTGACAAGAGCAACATGCAGTAAACAGATGTTTTTAACTTTGATATATTGAATCAATTTGCTTTGTGATGATAGTTGCTCCTAAAGGCTCTTAAAATGATAAAACCTGTTGGTTTGAAATATTAAAAGTGTGTTAGTGTAACTTTTGATCAAGGCTTGTGCAAACCGGGGGTCTTGAATCGTTTTCAAATAAAAAAAAAACTTCAAAGCTTTTCTTTTTTAAATGGTGTAGTTAAGCTGCAGAGTGCTTGTAAAAGTTTAATGTGGTCACGTTGATCATGAGCTCGCTTAGAGCAGCTGTTTCCAATCTCCGCCCACTCATGCTGCACCAGAGTCTAAATCAAGGCAACCCTCTTCTCCACTGAGCATAGAGAACAGGGCAGACGGGTGGAAACAGAAAGACTGCCAGCTAAATCAAATACCGTGAGTATTTAACTAAATAATATGTGTATATTGAAATGGCTAATCGTTTATATTTTGGCAGTTAATAAATCATTCAAAATGTGAACTCTGCAAGAAACAATGTTTGCTGTAAAGTTAACGTTCACATTTCTTTTTTTCTAAAATTAACTGTTGAGACAATATAATGTTTGCTTCATAATAACCCTTTCATCTCTAACTTGAAGTTACATTATATCAGACCAAGTTTAAGTATATGGGGAAAACTCTTCGCATTAATTCATAAAGCTCACACTTGGCTCTGAAGCTTTATGCCATTATAAATATATTTTGTTGTTAGAAATGTGTTAATCATTTTAATCTCTTTATGCGTTTTCACAGTTTGACAGTCATTTAATAAATGGAGTCTTAAATGCTCTGTAGTGTTCACTAAGGTAAACATGCTGTTTTATTCAACATTTTCAATCATTCAAAATGGCTTCAGTTTTTTAAAAAAAAAAGCTTCTCACCTGACAAACATTATTGACCGGGTCACTTCTAATATAAGAAACTAATAGTCTTAAAATGCTATACTAATTGTTTTCCCCTCCTAATTCCCATACAGCACGTACTTTTCAATATGCCTTGAAAAAAGGAATATACACTCTGGATCGAAAGCATTCGGTTGGTCAATCTGATGTCAGAGAATTGATGAGAGGATCCTACCAAGGAGCAACAGAGGAGAGGAAGCATGAAGCTAACTGGACCAGTGGTTCCTAAACCTGGTCTAAAATATCAGTTAAAGCTATGAAAGTGATTTATTGTGATGGACAACACAAACTAAGGCATAATTGTTCAGTTAAGTGAAATAACACAGGAGTTTTGTTCCGTAACCTGCCAAAAAAAGTGAAACATACAGAGGTATAAATAGTTTTGCAAAGCAATATAAATTATAGTAGATATTTTTCAAAGAGCACATCACAATGAGGACTTCCTTATTTTGTTTAATCAAACCAGCCCTAAACAGTGTTGTGGTGAAGCAGAACACATGATCTCGCAGAAAAAGATCCCTGTCGTGAATATCGCTTGTTATACTGTCATCGTCACATGGTCATGAGTTCAGTGGTTCAAGGATTTTGCCTCTCTCACCTGACCTCCATTTATACAGTTTTTTACATGCAAAAGAAAAAAAAACAGAACTCACTTGTTTTCTATTGCTAAATGTTTATTTTCTGTTGTTTATATCTTATATATTTCAACCAGAAACAGCATGAACCCTCCAAACACAGGAACTCCAGAGAGATATTTTTTATGGCTATGGTCGGTTTGACAGTCATTTTCCCTCTTTAGCCCAGAAGCGTCACAAACCTTTCAACCAAATTGACAAGTTGTTTATTCGGAGCACAGTCATCATTCTTTTAGGTCATTGAATGAAACTTTGCTCTGCAGGAAGGTTTTCAGCAGCATGTGTTCCTCTGTGGTACTGAACCACTCAGACCAGCCGATGATCTCTACATCAGTCGGCCTTGAACAGGGATGATGCTGATACTGGTTGTTGTTGCTTGGGTGTCCTTTTTGCAGCAGCAGAAGCTGGTAAATACTTTGTACTGGGTTTCAGAAAGAAGACTTTCTGTTTTGCAGATGCTCTGGCTCGGGAATATTGCGATCACCATTTGGCATCTGTCAAAGTTGTTTTCCCAATTTGTGGCCTTTACAGCACATAAACTTCAGAAACGGACTCACTTTTATCATGCAGCCTTTGATAGCTTTGCAGACTCTTTATTCTATCTGCAAGCTTTGTGATTATCTCACTTGACGCTCTGCTGGGTAGTTTATTATTATTATTTGGGCCCAGGTTTTTAAAATTTGAGGGTCAGCTAATGTAATGCAGTATTCCATCTTTTGATTTCCTGATAAACCTCACAGGGTTTGAACATCTTTTCATTCATTGTAATGCTGAATGGTGCCTTTATTCAACTGAACCCAAACCAGCTTGGATGTTAATTTGTAGCAGGATGTTCTGGTTTTCGTGCAGGTTAGGTCCTGCCTGGAGCTCACAATAAATCTGCATTGTAACATACCAGCACAGTTCCTTCTCAATGCCTTGCCTGTGTAAACCACCTACTCCATCCATTCGACTTATCTACCTCCAAAACAGACATGACAATCTTATTTGTTCATAATCTTGGTTACTGTTTCTCAGCAGCAACTTGACCGCAAAGACCTGTTTTACAAGTTCCTTTCCAAACAACACATGTTAAGATCTGCAGTACTGGCAATAAAAATGCACTCCCAGTAAAGATGTATCAACACCTTAAAACAAACATGTTTAACTGCAGTTGCATAGTCTCACACTGGGAGGAAAAAAAAAATCAATTTCATTTCTAAACTGTTTTAGATCTGCAGCCCTCTGTGTCTTCCAGCACCGAGAAGCTTTCCCTATATTTTAATTGAATGTGCCATACTGTTCTGAATCAAAGCCCAGACCCTTGGTTAAGTAACTGTTCCTGTGCCATAAGTCAGGAGTGCAGGAGAAATGAGCAAAAGTGGAAAAAGGACAAACTGCAAGTCCCCTTGAGATACTTGAGAGAATGCTGGTGGTTTTATCAAAGAGCTGTGAAAATGTGAGAGCAAACTATTTCCCTGACAATATTGTTGCTCTCCCAACTCCTGTGTTCTTTGTAATAAAATTAGCATTTCTCCAATGCTCATGAACCTTTCCCTCTGGACGCTTTCAGAGAACAGAGATAAGTTCCTTAATTTCTTCTTGGACAAGTTTTTAATACTAGGGCTTGTATTTTTCTTCCCTCCCATGATCCATCCATCTTGGTCCCCTGGCCTGTTGTCTTTGATTACTTGGAGCCTATTTCCTTTTCCTCTCTAGAGAAACCGGTAACCAGTATCTGGTTCCCCCTGTGACATCGTTCCTCCAGGATTTTCCTACTGTTGGCCCTTTTAGCCTTGATGTTATTAACAGTATCCTGATGCGTCTCATTAATCCAGGTAGAAAAAGTTGAATAGGTCCTCTGGATGGGCTCCTCTTTGTTCAAATGTTTCGTCTCTTCTCCAAGAGACATCTTCAGTCTGAGGAGTTACAGCTAAGCTGAGCATTATAAGCAGTACCTTCATAGAGTGGATCAACAAGTTTAACTTGTTGATCTCACCAGTTGATGAGTCACCAACTGGTGACATTTACTGGCAAAACAACTTAACTGGAGTTTGACTTCCAGCGTGGTGCCAAGCGATTTTAAACATGTTGTGGGGCAACCCTTGTTAAAGAAGTGTGGTGTCAAACTTTAGGCCGATCTCCAAGAAACCGTTTCTGTCCAACGTTTTGAAAAAAAACAACGTAACGCCCAGCTGAGGGTATTTCTGGATGATTGAAAAAAGTGTTCCAGTCTGAGTTTAAAACATGTCACAGCATTGAATCTGCTCTTTTAAGGGTTTCTAATGACGTATTTTTTGCAAAGGATTCGGGGATGTGTCTTTTACTTGTGCTTTTGAGCTTTGTAGTGGTTTAGGTCCTACCTTTTTAACAGGAGCTTTGGGGTCATGATGGAGGATTTTACTTCTGCTTCTGCAGCCCTACCCTGTGGAGGTACTGCAGGGATCTAGTCCTGGTCCTCTTGGTCCCGTTTTGTCTTTACTACTGCTTGTAGTAAAGAGAAAAGAGTAGGAAGGTCGTGGCCGAGTGGTTAGAGCAGTGTGCTTGCACTCAGAGAAGGATGCAAATACCTGGTTTGATCCCCGGTGTCTGCACTCTGGGTCCCTGAGCAAGACCCTTAACCCCAGATTGCTCCCCGGGCGCTGCACAGTGGCACCCCACTGCTCCCCAAGGGGATGGGTTAAAAGCAGAGAACACATTTCATTGCTTTGTACTTGTGACAGTGCAATGACAATAGAGATGAATTCTATTCTATTAGTGCTAATCCAGATCTGTGGATTTATCGAGGCTTTCTCTCATTTCAAGCTGAAAGCTGTTAAGTTTTGCTTCTGAAGTGTCCATTCTTTGACCTCTTAAAGTACAAGGCAACTGCTATCTTCCTTATCCTGCTGCCAGCCCGTCTTTCAGTATAAAGACTCGGAGCACACGGGAAGAGTTTCACAGAGGCTGAAAGGAGTTCAAGCTCGGTAGAGCTGAACGCTCCATCCACTGCCAGAGCCGCTCGCTGGCTGGTAGTAAGCACGCAATAAAACCAATGAAAAATAAAATCACTGCAGTTTAAAATCGTTTAAACTATTCTCGCTCCCGCAATGGCTGTGGCAAAAGAGCTAATATAAAGCTTTAAATATTAACGATGTGTCCAAAATCCCCTGGGTGAAACAGCAGTGTTCCTCGGGTTGATGGCTTGATCCGGGGAAACATTTGAAGCAGGCACCACTCCCCTGGTTCAGCCGGGGATTTAGCCCGAAAATCAAACCAATAAAGTAATTTCACTGCTGTTAAAAATCCTTTTTATTAACGTGTTCTCCTTGCCCCGCCATGGCTGAGGTAAAACATCTAAAATTTTAACTCGGTGGATGAAAACAGCCGGAGAGAGCAGCGTATGGTTTGGCATTTGCGTCCGCTATACAGAGCTCAGACACTGGGGAAACCGTAGAAGCTCCTTCGGCTGAGAGGCCCGACGCTTGAAAACATCCGCCCCTCCGCTTCTGTCTCTCTCCCATCACACAGTTGGGGGCCGGGGCCAAAGCAATGCCCAGGAGGCGTTTCCCTCTTATAGTCCTTTCTAGGCCAATCAAATCACTAAAGTGGGCAAAAATAATCCTAGCGGGGAGGAGCTGAGTAGGGAGGGCAAAAACGGGCGGGCCAGTGGAACTGTGCTTATAATCGCTCTGTCCAGGCTCCAGAATAGGGGGTTTTCACTGACGTCACTGGCCAACTTCCGGTCCGCCATATTGGGTGGTACACTTCTTTATCTCTAGTTGTCCTACACGTATTTTCGTATCGAGAATGGATAAGTACGCCAGTACGCTAGAGCGACCAGATAAGGACGTCTATCTGAGGAAATGTTCCGTGATCGACCATATGGACCCCTATGCCTTCCACGGTGCCTTGTTTAGCCGTAATCCTGATGATTGGCCAAATGTAGAGCACGGCGACATCGTGCATTACCTGGTGTTCGGTGAAAACCCTCTGCACACTCTCGAGGAAATGAGAGCTTACAAGGGTCTAGAGGCTCACAACCAGTTCACATCTGGTTGGGTACGAGATGTCGAAGTTATGTACATCAAGGAAATCGCCATCATACGTGGACGGGTGAGTTTTAATAAGATGGTAAAAATGTAAACAATCCGACGCAAATGCGGCGCATGCTTCTGCGGTGGCTGACGGCCGGCGGTGCGCGAAGGCGCTTGGCTGCAGGGCCGCTCGACGCCGCTCGCGGCTTTAATTATTTAAGCAAAACAATGACCAGTGCAAAATTAAGTTGTATTTACCGTATTTACGCCGGCAAAAGCCTACCGACGTAACCCGGAAGTAGCGCGGACGTCACTGTCCATATCGGACGTCTTCGGCTACCTTGTTTGTGGTGTGAGCGCCTATACTTCAGAACAGTTCTGAAGCTACAAGTCCTTGGAGTCTCATGTGCAGTTTACGAATGGATGGGTTCAGGAGCTGCAGATCATAAAGCCAGCAAACAGTGGGAACACAGTAACTCGTACAAAGGTAAGCTGCGCTCAGACGGGCTCTGGCACCTGCTAACCGTTAGTGCTAACAACCACTCACGCATGTAATGTACTTTTAACTAACTGCTATGTGTTTCAAACGTTTAGAACACACTCTCATTGACATCGGGATACTGTGGAAAGTTATGTTAGGTCGTCTTACAGCCGCGATCCAAGCGAGCCGACGACTCTTTGTTATCTATAACAGTTGTTCTCCGTGGTTGCGCCTCCAGGCAGGAAAGCGGAGGAAAATTAACCCGTTTCTATGTTTTTCCCATGGCGATCATGTGTTGCGCTGTTACAGCCCACAATACAACAACGGTTTACATGTTTTACATACTTAACAGTTAATTACCTGTGACAAAGTGAGCACCGCAGACTCTGGCGTATTCCAGCTTAACACCGTCCAAATCGGACCTGGATATCCGTGTCAGCCATAGGTGACGGCGTTGTTCAGAGAGCTGTTTTGTTTTTTCACACTGATTCACTATCACGGCTGGTAGGCGAAAGAAAGAGCGTTGATCTCCACCTCCACGGGCCGTGCAACCAACCATTAAACACGTTTTCACCATTGTTCACTTCCAATACTGCCTAAGGCGTAATACAATGCGGGTCAACGGTGCGAAACAACTACCACCCAATATGGCGGACGCGCAGAGTAGTCACGTGAGCGTGACGTCAGCTGAAAACCCCCTATTGTTCTGTCTTGTGGACATCAGGTAATGGATGTCACTGAATTTCCTCAATTTTAATGTAAACAAGCCTGAGGTTATGCTTTTTAAATCCAGTGGCACCAGCTGTATCCTTACATTTGATTGTTCCTCTTAGCCCTGGCACGAAAAAACCCCTTCATCACTAATTTAGGTATAAAAAATGGACTCCCGCCTACACTGTCAACACTGTGGTTAAGTCCTTTTTCTTTCAGTTGAGGCAACTGTCACAAATTTAGCCCTCTTGTCTAGAAGCCACCTTGAGAGATTGGTCCATGCTTTTATCACCTGACACTATTATTATTCTAACTCTTTTTTTAATTGGAGTTAGGCCTCCTTCTCATGTCAACAGCTGGTACAGAATGCTGCTTCATAATTTGTCACTTGGATAGCAAACAAGAAAACATAAGTCTGGCTTCTCATTTGGTTTTGTCTAAGCTGCTTCATCTTTAAATGCCATTGCGTGCTATTAGTTTAGCTGACCAAATGCTGTTGACCATCTTTTTATACATTTTTATGAATCCAGAAGAGATAAAGACCTTTTTAGTTTTGGCTCCCAAAACATGGAATGAGCTGGCGCTGGAGGTCAGGCTTTTTAAAAACTTGTTTAAAAGCAAACCTTTTCTCCTTGGCTTTTATCCTATAGTAAGTTGGTATCTCTGTGTCTTTTACCCTTTGTTTGTACTTGTACTATAAAAAAATTTTATTGCTCCCATGAATTTTTTTATTGTTTTATCTCTGTTCTTTCTCTCACATTTTTGTATAGACATTTGGTCAGCTGTCATGTTTTTTAAGTGTTTTAGAAATAAAGTAATATGGTATGGTAGATATATTTATGAAAAAAGGAGTAAAGATCCCATTACAAGAAATGGTTATATACAAGTAATACACCTTAAACTAAATGTAAAAGTAGAAAAATAAAAGAAATAAAAATATATAACATATAAACTAAAATAAAAAACTAAATATGAGAAAATCATCTTGCTTTTTAAATTCAAACATAATTACTATCATGACTTTCTGTATCCCTGGGTATAAGAAAGACAACACAGGCTGGTTGGTCATTGTCAACTGAGCAGGATGAGGACCCATATTTATCTCACCAACACTCACAATAACCAGGATCCTAATGGAGGTTCATAAATGTCCAAAACTCACTGTTAGAGAACTGCAGCAAAGAGTCACATGTTGTCACAAGGTTTCACAGTTGTCAGCAGCTGTATACATGTCAAATGGTTGTGATACCATCACAAACACAAACATCTGCAGCTTGCTAAATAGTACTAGACTAAGGTTTTTTAGACATTAACATTCTGGGGGAGTCTGGTGTGAGATAAAGGAGGAATTTATAGAAAAAACCCTTATGCCCACTGCTACGTGCTGTGGAGGATCTGCAATGCTGTTACCCCATTTCTCTTCCAAGGCTCTGAGATCATTGTCAGAGTGCTTGGCATCATGAGGTGTTTGTTTGAAACGTTAAGACATTGTAAATACACATCTGGTGGTTCCAGAAAACTGAAAATGGCTTGACATTGGGTCTTTTAGAAGGATTTTGATCCAAAACATATGGCAAAATTAAAACCAAGAATTAATAGTGAAGCTCTAAAGGTTTGAATAAAAGAACAAAGACTTTCTTTAACAGAAATTTAACTGAAGACTACACAGTGAAGAACTTAGTAGAGGCAGAGCAGCTGATTGACGGTCAGCTTTCTGCATTAGGCCCAAAATAAATAAACTGAAAAAATTAAAAAATGTGTTGTCATTTAATATAACATTTAATGTTAAATAATGCTGAACATTGGTAAAGCACAATACCTCTGAGGATCACAGAGATGGATTAAGCCCAACCTAAAATGAATATAACACCCGAACTGATAAACAGCAGTCTAAAAGCAGTAAAACAAAGTGTCAATATGGTGGAGGAGTCTAAGTTGCATGAAGGTGTGGTTACAATTTATCTATTTGCATAAATAAACACATTTTGACCCTTCTCAGAGCTGTTCCTTAAAAGGACAGTGTGTGACTAATTTGGATTTTAATTAGCAAAAATCAAGTATTGCTTTTATAAATACATATTCTGGCAAAGTCAAATAACGTCACATCAAAAATGAAAGCGTTCTCAGAGCTTAGAATGAGTAGTTTATAAATACATAGGTGTCTATGCAAACAGTGCGAGGTGACATGTTGCACCGCTATTTCTGATTTCAGAAGCTGAAAGGAGACAAACATCCATACGTTTTTCCTTTCTGTCTCCTATATGAAGACGTGCTGTCAGTGGAGGAGTAATTACAAGCAAAGATGACCGTAGATCATTCTATTTGCCGTTTTCTGTTGAAATGGAGGACCATTCATACTCTTTGCCCAGCAAGAGGAAAGAGAAAGTAACCAAGAAAAGAAAAACTAAGAAATACCCGCGAGAAAACGAGGGTCTATATTGGCGCAGCTATTATTACCAGGTGGAGACAATTCATGAGGGAGCGTGGACTATAAACTGATGTGGAGTTTGAAGGCTTTCTGCTGGACTGCAGATCAGATAATTCAATATAACAGTGAAGTCTATTTAGGCTTTGTGTTAAGACAGGGCAGTGTAGTCCAGCAACCACTCTGTCCACTCTGAGACATCTCGTTTGTTCGTCTCCCTCTCCCCCTCAGGGAGCATGTGGGAGGGAGGTGGAGGGATATCAGCCGGCCGGTTCACTGTCTGCGCAGCAAGACCTGATCTCTTTACTCGTTTTTTTAGTACATTTTTTAGAGCCCAAATAAGCGAATGCACGTTCAGAAATGAGCCAAATGGAAAACGCACACAAAAAGACGCGACTAACATAATTTACAAGCGACTTTAGAAAAAACAAGCGGACTAAACAACAGTGCCAAAAGCCATTTCACACAATGACCGTAGCTATTAGCAGTAGTTAATACATGGAGGACATGTCATATTTATGATACCCCGCGGCTTCCATAGTAGTTTTTACACGCTTAAAGGTGAGGTATCTTGTAATTCATTCAGTGTGAAAATCTTATACACTGGGGTTTTAAACATTTAGATTATTCTGGATTATCATTATTTTTTATTATTACTATTATTTTTATTATTTTTTCATTGAATTTTTCAATAATTTGTATCGCTTCAGTAGGAAAACATGGTTTGTGTCTGCTAGCAACAAAGTGACTACATAGGTAAGTTTAATTGAGCAGAAACATATTCTAGACTAAGTCCAACATCAAGAATGAAAAGTTAAAAGTTTTGTTATTTGATCACTTTCAGTTCTGTTCCACACTGTGGGGAAAAACAAAGAACTGTTGAGGAGAAGGTGTTTCTATGTCAATCAGGCTAATTTTAAATGGAAAAATCATTGTTGCACTGAAAGAATCTTTGACATGTATTTATAAATACAATATGGTAAAACAATTATGACAAAGTTTGACAAAACACACCGCTACGTGTAAAATACTGTGCCATAAGGAGGAGAGCCAAAGAATTTCAGGCATTTTAGTTTTTAGTCTCTACATGTGGAGACTTATTTTTCCCGTCTTGACTTTGCTCTGGTCTTTCAACAGAAAGGCAGATGAACTCACGTACCCATAAAATTACAACAGGTTGGAAATGTTCAGGTCAGGACAGGATTAGCAAATGTTGACACAGGACGATTAATACAAAAGCATCCGCAGACCTTAGTATGTCTTCTTTGACTGTTTTTAAGCAAACCAGAGGACGTTTGATGTGTACATGATTATCATAGCAGGGCTTGCTCCGCAATAAGCTCAGGCATTTACGATGTTTTAATGTTCATTCTAAGATATCAATGCAAATCCCTAATACCTTCCCCAGTTTTCTTTCATGAGGTTTAATTTTTCATTGATTTCTGAAATCCCAACATAGTTCTTGTTCAGTGTCATCAATCTTTTGGTGTTTATTTTCCATCAGCCCAGTTGGTGTCTTCTTTGGAAACTATTTCTTCTGTTTTCACAGATGTGTTTGAGCTAAACATGCGTATTTGACTCGATTGTGTTACAGCCAAACAGGGCATGTTTGTTAACATAGATATAATACAGAAATGCTGTTGTTAAAGGAAGGAGAAAAGCTATATGTTTTATTTATTGGTTTTTTTTTTGTGGTCAAAAACAGAAGGGTTGAAATATAGATTTTGTTGGATCTTCTTTCAATATTTTAAATAATTAAAAATAACTTAACAGCAAGGAAACAAGACAAATTGGCATATTTTTCAGCTGGACAGGCACTTAAATCCACTAACATTGTATGCTCTGACTATATGTGGCAATGTTTTGTTTTTTTTTGTTGTTTTTGTTGGGGGGGGGGATTTGCACCTCAAAGAAAGTGTACCTCCACAAAGCAAATGTAGACAAACAAGAACAAATAAAATAAATACAAATGTAACAATTTTAATGTGACAAGGACACATATTTAAAATATTGTATTTTTTATTGTAAGACAAAGATCATTACTGAGGGAAGTATTTTGTTTAGGGTGTCAGGGTATGAGAAAACAATTAAATATTTTGCTTCTCTTTGTAGGTGATCGAAAAGGAAAAATCTAAACATACTTAAAGAAGAGTTTGTAATATGCTGTAATATAAATTTTGTACTTTTAGCAGTCTCTTAAATATTTTCTTTTCCTCCATGAAAGGTTTGAAGGCTGACCTGTACAGACACCTTCATCAATGTATTCATCACTTCTCGATTAGATTACTATAAATCCTTTCTTTCAAGTCTTCCTCTCAAAATCACTCATGAACTTCAGCTTATGCAGAACACAGCTGCTCAGATCATCACTAGAACCGCCTCCATAGACCACATCAATCCTATACTTAAACATCTTCGCAGCACTTTGACTTGCCTTGTTACTGAAATGTGCTATACAATTAAACTTTCCTTGGATACCCATAAAATATTCCATTGACTACAAGATTCTCCTCCTCACTTTCAAAGCTCTGAATGACTTGCCACCTCATTGCCTCACTGATCTTCTTTGTCATTACACACCATCTCAAACTCTCCACTTCCTCATCCTCTTTTGTTACGCATCCTCCCCGCTTGTCAACCATGGGGTCCAGACCCTTCTGCCATACAGCTCCTCCATCTCTGCAACTCTCTCCCACAACACATCCATGGCTCTGATTCTCTGTCCTCATTTAAATCACATCTCAACATTCAGTTTTTAAACTTGTTCATTCTGTATAATCTATTTTTTATTAAACCATAATCATTTTTTTGGAATTTATTAATTGTTCATATATTGTTTTATTGTTTATCTCTTTTTTTGTTCCTGCATATTTTTTCTTGTTCAGTGGCACCAAGTGTCTTGAAAGGTGCCTTCAAATAAAATGTATTATTATTATTATTATTATTATTATTATTATTATTCAGAGCTTTGTTATTAATGGATGAGTGAACATCAAATCAAGGATGGAACAAGGAGATCCAAACCAGCTTCATCTGGTTTTAATTGGTTAAAGGAAAAGATGACATCGTCCGGCGTGGATAAAATTAGAGTAAATTCAAAATAAATGACCTGCTCTATACAATCATTGCCAAGGTAATTTTATCCCTGCATTTTTTCCTGGGTGGGTTACAAATACATCCAAAGTACTCTGGCTCAGTTTATAAATATTAAACTGAAACAGGCCTCTTTCCTAAATTCAGATCACATCATGTATATTACTGTAACTTGTCCAAATCCTGCTGGGAATTCAAATCCAACCTTGCCTGAACCAACACAACCAGAATTTTGTAAGATTAGACGATCTGTTATCAGCAAGAAACAGCTTGATTTTGTTTTCAAAGTCACACCCAAAACATGTGGCAACAATGTATTTTAATCAGCTTTGATGAACTAGTGACCTGCGTCATAGCCTTTCCCCCACAGGAGAAGTTGTTGTTTTGTTCTTCACAAAGTCTGTCGTCTGTGAATCATTTTGTCACTTGGGTTCTCATTAATCCCGGAGAGATCCATAATAAGCATGTGAAACATGTTCAAAAATTCATTTAAATATGTTTGATTTTTCAGTGCAGGCATAGCGTGAGGCAGTGTTTGCTTTTTACCCTTCATTTCCAAAGACTCTGTGCTATTCAGCCCACTTCAAATGCCCAGCTGGATTTTAAGTCAGACAAAATATCTTCCTGCAGCCAAAATAAAGTATCTTTCTCCAAATAATTAACACGTTTCTTAAAACATGTATTTGTGACCTTCGCTGAAGTTTATTGTTCTTTTTACATGAAAGCAAGAGATTATGAATTTTCCTTTTAATTAAAATGGGACCAAAATCCTCATAAGGTTCAAAACCGAATGTTCATGATGTTGTAATTTTGAATGTGAGGCAGCTCTTAATCAGTAGAATGGTTATGTGAACCTACTACTTGCACTGTGTGAGTAGCACACTTTTTAGGAGAAAATGTGGTAAAAGCCTAAAATCCGAAAAACTTTCCGATGTCAGAGAGATTCAATAATCTTTATTGTCATTATGTGACCATGATGAAATTTTGGTGAGACACCGGCTCCAAATTAACACAGATTTACCCATAACACAGATACGCAAAACAAGAGAAAGATTAATCTAAATTGCAGTACAGGGGCTCTCAAAGGCTGCGGTACCCCTGCTACGGGACAAAGAGATGGTTGTAAAGAGTGTCACATACAACATGCATGTTCTTACATAAGTGGCCCTGCAGGCAAGCTCCTTTTGCTGCCTCTCTAACCAATGCTGCTCTGGACAAATGTCCATATGGTTAGTTTCAAAAACCAACACTGCTCCTATCTGTGGGAGTACAGCTGGTCCTGTGAGTTATTTGTGGGACCCAATTATCGGACCCAAAAAAGGCACTTCCCCTTTTGTTCTGAGCAGATTCTGAGATGGATGATCAATGTTGCAACTTGAATTTTTTTCCCAAACCTTAGATATAAACACCTCATAAAAACTTAGAATCAGACCATCAAGAAGATCCTGCTGCTGACACCTGAAACTCAGAAACCCTTGAAAATTAAAGGTCTTTAATCAGCTTTGATTACTGGTGGAAAAAAACATGTCTTTTGATGAAGTCTCCTTCAATAAATAGTGTATAGCTTTGACATAAAATTGTTGGTGTTGTATTTAGCAGCAAGTCAACAGTTATGGGTTCATACTGGACTTCATGGTCAGATATTCCATGTTTATTCTTCCAAAAACATGTGATTTATACAGAATAAAAGAAATCTACTCTTCGTCTTAGTAAGTGCAGCTGTTAACGCAATGGGAATGTGCAAACCATTTTTTAGATTAAATTTAAGTGCCAAATAATGAGATGTAGGCTATTTGACGTTTAGGAAACAGTAAGACTGATTCAGTTACAGACGTCAAAGTCACTTATAGTAGCTGATAGTTGCTACACAAGCTAAAAAGGCTAATGCTACAGACTGTTTTGAGGTAAGGTTGAGCAATAAAAAAGTAAAAAATCAGAGCTACTTATTTCTGCTAAACCAACATCATTTTGCCACTTTAAAGAAATTGTTGCAACAAACTGTGATTGTTTAAAAACTAAATCATTTAATTGTTCTTCCACTTTTTTCATAGTAAGCATGGCTGTCTCACATGAGATCGACTACTACTATAATGAAAACATCAGCCTCAACTACAGCTATGAAGACTACCCCGCCTTGTGCGAGAAGGGCGATATCCGGTCCTTCGCAGCCTTCTTCCTCCCCATCATGTACAGTCTGTGTCTGGTTGCAGGACTGACAGGAAACGCTCTGGTCCTGGGTGTCTATGCCTACCACAAACGCCTGAAGACCATGACGGACTCTTTCCTGAGCCACTTGGCCGTGGCCGACTTGCTACTTCTCTTCACGCTGCCTTTCTGGGCCGCTGACGCCGCCAGGGGCTGGGAGTTGGGGGACGCCATCTGTAAGATTGTGTCGGCCTGCTACACGTTGAACTTCAACTGCTGCATGTTGCTGTTGGCCTGCATCAGCTTGGACCGCTACCTGGCGGTTCTCAGAGTGCAGGGTGAAGGTGGAAGAGGGAGGCTGCAGAGGATTTTCAACAGGAGACATTGCTGGAAGTGGTGCTTAGCTGCCTGGGGAACAGCCTCCCTACTTGGTATACCTGACTTAATCTTCTCAGAAGTGATGTGGACCTCGAATAGGAATGTCTGTGTGGCCATCTACCCTTCATCTATGGCTCGAAGTGGTAAAGCGCTGCTGGAGGTGGCCGAGGTGCTATTGGGATTTGTTCTTCCTCTCCTAGTCATGGTGATCTGTTACTGGTCCGTTGGCCGCGCATTAAAAAGCCTACCCATTGAGAGCAGGGACAAGAAGTGGAGAGCTCTGCGGGTTCTCCTAATAGTAGTGGGGGTGTTTGTTGTCACTCAGCTGCCATACAATGTGCTAAAACTGCACCGTGCCGTGGATTCGGTGTACATTTTCGTGACTCACTGTGGGACGAGCAAGATGTTGGATCAGGCGGGCCAGGTGACGGAAAGCCTGGCCCTCACTCACTGCTGCATCAACCCGATCCTTTACGCCTTCATGGGGTCCTCCTTCAGGCAGCACATGGTGAAAGTTGCTAAGAGGTTTGGCGAGAAGAGAAGGAAGAGGAGCAGGAGGACACAAGAAACTCCAGCAGAGGGTGAAGTGATGGAAATATCGTTTAACTCTCATAGTGTCACCCAGGAGACAAACTCATTCTCAGTTTGAGTTAATCCCTGGGTTCACAAACTGTGGTACAATCACCACTGGTGGTACCTGGGTAACCTTAAATGTTGCTTAAAAGGTATTGTGTTGTCAACTATCATAGTGTATCTAGCCTAAAATGCTAATTAACTGAGTACCACGCCAATATGGGTGCAGTCAATAGCAAAACGACAGTGAGAGACCGACATGTAACTTTCTTTTCAATCAGCTGCCAAGCAGAAACATGTGTGCACCTCTGTGTTTGACCACATTGAAGCAGGTGCTATTAGTAACGGTTCCACGTAACCATTGCTAATGGAAAAGCCGAAAAAGCAAGTCGACCCTTGAACTGCTCTGAGTTGCTACTAATGGAAAAAGTGGTATAAAAACCACAGCCAAAAGAGAAATGCAAAAGAAAATATCTGAGTACTTGAAGATTAAACTAAAGTGGACAAGAGCGTACAAAGAACAAAGTGCCTTCTTGCTTACCTCTGAAGTTGGAATGTGGATCTGGAAAGACATCAAACCCAATCTAACAATGTACCTGTAAGAAGATAAGATCAGAAGGGTGTGATAAAACTGTCTTCTCTTTGTACTTGGAAATCAGATCATGTTCAGGCTGAGAAAAGCAACAACAAAAAACCCTAATACACACACAAAAAAAAAAAAAACTTTTAGATGGGTGGTGACATCATTTGCAGCTCTGGACTCTGACTTCCAAGACAAATAATTGCTGTTCTCATGACACACTAACTGCTAATATCAGTATAAGTTAATAACAGTGTATTACTACACATTTTATGCATTCAGTCACTAAAGGTACATGTTTACTGATAGAAGTAGTACACTACTCCCTGTGGGAAAGAATGAATGAAACACAAACTGCCAGAAAGGAAAATAAAATGCCATGGCTATAACAATATTTGAAATACACAGCAGCCATATTGGACTTTTGGGTTGGTTGTGGTCAAAAACCTCTGAATTTCTCACTTGAAATCCTAACTTAAAAGGACCTTCCTGATATATATTTTTAGTTACAATATGATTGAGAATGTTTTTCCCACTCTCTTTTGCTTAAAGTTTTTTTTTAGAAAAGCAAATAAAAAATAAAAAATCCTAATAATAATAATAATACATTTTATTTCAAGCGCCTTTCAAAACACTCAAGGTCACTGTACATGTAAAAACAATAAATGGTAAAAGCAGTCGTCATAATTAAAAGAAACAACACAAATTACACAGAGGAAAGTAATATAAAATCATAATGAAAAGGCAATCTTGAACATGTGGGTTTTGAGTTTGGATTTGAACACGGGTAAAGACTCGGTATTGCAGATGTCAGGGGGGAGAGAATTCCAGAGTATGGGCGCAGAGCGTGAAAAAGCTCTGCTCCCCATAGTTTTAAGACGGGCTGAAGGAACAACTAAGTGAGTGGTAGAAGAAGATCTAAGAATGCGGGAGGGAATAGAAATTTGAAGTAAATCAGAAAGGTATGGAGGGGAGAGATTGTGAATAGCTTTAAAAGTAAGTAGGAGGATTTTGAACTGAATTCTATACTTCACAGGTAGCCAGTGGAGCTGCTGCAGGACTGGGGTGATGTGATGAAAAGAGGGGGTTCTAGAAATGATGCGAGCTGCTGAGTTTTGTACTGACTGAAGCTTGTGAATGGATTTTTGAGGAAGACCGAAAAGAAGAGAATTACAGTAATCGATGCGGGAAGTGACCAGACTATGAACAAGAGTGCAGGTGGAGCTAGTGGAGAGAGAGGGGCGAAGGCGATTGATATTGCGTAAGTGAAAGTAAGCGGAGCGGGTTAGGTTGTTAATGTGAGAGGAGAAGGACAAGGTACTATCAAGGATGACACCCAGACTCTTGACCTGAGGTGAGGGGGAAATTATGGAGTTGTCAAATGAAAGGGAGAAACTGTCAGCTTTGGATAAAGTAGATTTTGTTCCCACTAAGAGGATTTCAGTCTTGTCATTATTCAATTTAAGAAAGTTGGAGGTAAACCAGGATTTTATTTCGGTTAAGCAGGAGATTAATGAAGGAGGTGGGAGTGAAGAGTTTGGTTTACAAGAAAGATAGAGCTGGGTGTCATCCGCATAACAGTGAAAATTGATGTTGAATTTCCTAAAGATATTGCCAAGGGGGAGAATGTAGATGATAAAGAGTAGGGGTCCTAGAACAGAGCCTTGGGGAACACCGGTGGTAACTGGAGAGGAGTTGGAACGATATGACTTAATCTGAACAAATTGAGTGCGGCCAGAAAGATAGGATTGAAACCAGGCTAGGGGAGTGTGAGTGATGCCAATTGTATAAAGTCGATGGAGTAGGGTAGAGTGTGAAACTGTGTCGAAGGCTGCACTTAGATCAAGAAGAATGAGGATGGAAATTAGACCAGAGTCAGCTGCTATTAAAAGATCATTGATTATTTTTAAGAGGGCGGTTTCAGTGCTATGACGGGGACGGAAGCCAGACTGGAACTGTTCGTAAAGGTTGTTGTGAGTTAAGTGAGAATGAAGTTGAGAAGCGACTGTTTTTTCCAATATTTTTGAAATAAAAGGTAAATTTGAAATTGGCCTGAGATTATTGTAATTGTTGGGATCTAGTCCAGGTTTCTTCACAATAGGAGTGATAACAGCAGTTTTGAAAAGAGATGGAACAATTCCAGAACCAAGAGAGGAGTGAATGATGGCAGTTATGAAGGGGAGAAGAGCGTGGAGGCAGGATTTGACCAGGGCAGACGGGATAGGATCAAGTGGGCAGGTGGGAGATTTAGATTTGTTGATAAAATCAGAAATATCGGAGAGGGTTGGTAGATGAAAGCTGCAAAAAGGCTGGCAGGGTGAAGGGGTTATAGGGGAAGGGGGTGACAGGATAGGAGGCAGGCACTGGTGAATTATTTTGATTTTATCATTGAAAAACTGCATAATCGAATTGCAGGCGTCAGTTGAACATAGGTGGGGAGGAAGAGAAGCTGGGGATTTGAAAATATTGTTAAACACCAAAAACAGAGTCCGAGAATTACTTTCGTGTGAGCAGATCAGGTTGGAGTAGTAAGTGGATTTAGTTTTGGTGATTAGTTCTTTGTATTGAGTTATCTGAGTTATATACATTTCCTAGTGTTTTATTGCTGTTTCAAAATGTCGAAAAATATTATCTGTACTTGGAAAGATAGTATTATTGAATTGGTGTTTTGTCATAAAATGTCTGACAACAACTGAGTAAATTCAGTGGGGGCATACTGTATGTATCATTGTTGGATTATTTTTGAGCAACCATGACTGTTTTGCAAATTGTGCACATGCTTTGGACATATAGATTTGTATCAGAATTTATAACATTTTCCTTGAAACAGGTGTTTTTTTTCATTACAATAATAAAAAAATCTAAAAATTTAAATCAAAATAAAGGTGGACCCTTTTGAAAAGAATATATTCTGATTGTGCACTTCCAAAGGTAGATGTGTGACGTTTTTGTCATGATAAAAGCATATTCATAATAATAACACATTTTTATTTTAACATAAAGAGGGAGGTGCTGTGTGGGGAAGTAAAAAAAGAGAGAAAATATTGAATTTCTGAATGATTAGAACAGTGGCTGGTTTGAAAACTATAGTAAAAACAAGAAATTACTTATATACTGAAGTGTAAAGTTCATAGGTGTCCGACTACGGTGCTCTCAAGAGCTAGCGGCCTGTCATTTTCAGAGGTTTCTCTACACTAAAACAACTGATTCAGACCTCTTCAGCATGTGATAAGGTTCTGCAGAGGCCTAGAGAACCAGGGAAAGAACTAAGGGTTACCGGGCCTTAGGGGCTGACTTTGGACACCAGTGTTTGAGAGACATGCTTAGTCAATATGATAAAGCAATAAAGAACATGAACAAGTTTAAAATATTTGTTTTTGCAACTTAATTACAACCTGAGTCAGTTTCTGAAACTTACATCCCAATTTGTTGAACAGGTTACTTTTCTCAGAAAAAAACCCTACTCTTTAATAAAGTCAGATTTGAAACAAAATTATCGTCCTATTTCCCACTGGTTCTAAAGCAGATCTGCTTCTGACATAGCGTGGAAACCAGTCCCACCAACATACTGCCTACATAGGTTACCAGGAGAAAACAGACAAACCCCAGTCAAGAATAAACCAATTTATTTAAAAAACATATGACACAATGTGCAACAAAATATGACTTATTTTAATTACGAACCAAACACACAAATTGTCACTCAAAGCTCTGAATACTCATCACTTTAGAGAAATGGCAAACTTATTTAAATTAAGACATTTCACCTAGCTTCAGTTACGAAATACTAGAACAAATTACCTATCAAGTACAAAATGTAGTTATTTAAATATACAGCAGTGAAAAAAACTGTGGCCTAAACTGGCAGTGTAAGTAATGTAGAACATAAAACTTTTTGGCTTTTTCAAATTATAAAAGGTAACAAAATGAAGCCCAAAACATTTATTCTTTAAATACCAATTCCTGAAACAGAACTCTGAAACGATTGATCATTTTCATGTAAAAAAAAGAGCTTGCATTCGTAAAATAAACAAATTTGGCTGAAAAATATAGAAATAACACAGATCCCAAACTGAATCATTACAAGTTATAGTCGGGAAAAATCCACGAAAACGTTGTCAAAGTCCAACAAAGTAACAATTGTGTTAAAGCCTGTGGTCTTCCACTGGACATGGAAAAATACAAAGAGGGAAAGAAGTGAAGCTGTAGGATTAATCTTTCTTTGATTTTTTTAAGGCAACAATGGTTCATAAAGTACTGGCTGTGCAATAATAACAAAACGGGAAATATACAGGAAACATTTCTTGGAGGGGTGTGTAACGAGGGCAACAGAGTCGAGGCAGGCAGCAGAACCATCATCAGAGATCAGTAATTGAGGATCTGCACATCAAACAGGTCACACACTCCTGCACCGTCATCCAGATTGAAGCTGTAGTCTATATCTGTTTGCGGGAACAAAGAATCTGTGAGACGATCTAATTTCATTACAAACCTACATCACACACTTTCAACCATGTGGAAATACTCCAGGGAAGATAATCTGAGACATTTTTTACACCACTGCTGCAGACCTAATGCACTTTTCTTCCAGAAGAGGGAATGCGTTTCGCCTTGCTTAGACAGTCATGTTGGATTATTCAGCTTGATTCTTGGTAAAAATGACCACAAACTTATCCAGTAAATCCATGTTTAAATTTTGGGGTGAATGTGTGAAGAAAGGCTGGAATAGGTAGCCGCTTTGTTCTGCTTGTTACTATGCTGGATCTGCTCAGATACATGTGGTATTGATAACAACGCCGCCATTAAGAAGGGTCATCCATCTTGTTCGACAGATTCCCCCAACACATGCGGTCTGTTAAAGCTGCAGCTGTGAGAGTGCATCTCTGGCACGAGCCCCTTCCCTTTAAGTTTACAGTCACAGATAAAAGAAAGTGCACGATTCTAGAGTTTAACCATCCACAATTTGATCTTAATCAGTTTCTAAAATCATTGAAAATCTAATTTTAACCATATTAAAAGCACACAAGTCCATCACGCCAAAATGGAAAGATTGGCAAACTGCCAAATACAATTAAAAAACTACATCTGTACAAAATGTGCAAAATCCTACAGTTAGAAGGCGCATGCTTCCTTTTAGTCATGAACTCCATGTGGATAAGTTCACACCAACCTATATTCCTTATAATCTGTACTGAAAACAGAGATCAACTGTTAAAGGGAACATAACTAGGAGGATGGCGCGGTGTTGTTATTATTATGAAGAGAAATCTAAACAGTACATCGGAATTTCAAAAACTAAAAAAGAACAATTTTTCCTCACCTTACAGAGTGATATTTCAGATCTTTTTTTCTGTTGAGTTTAATGATTGTAACTTACAGCTAGTGAAAACCCAATAATCAGTTTCTTAGAAGAAGAAAAAGAGGGGAATAAAGAATTTTTAATACAGGAATGTTTTGACCCAGGTGTGGCCCACACCATAATGGGGAAAACTACTGACAGTTTTCCAGCCTCCAGTCATTGGCACTCTCAAAAAAGGATAATAAGCCACAAAATGTTGCTGCTAAAGATGGTGGCTGTTCATTGACCGCTGCATCAAAGAATAGGCTACATGAACATCAAGGAGGTCAGTCAGTGATGATTTGGTCCACAGCCTTTTATCAAGTCCAACGTCAGCATTGCCATAGCAAATTTTATTCACTTAATATTTTCCTATGCTTAAAAGCTAGAAAAGGTATCTGATCATGAGAAATATAATTTTGGATTTTCTTCTGCTGTGAGCCATAAGCCTTAAAGTAAACAGAAAAATATGCTTAAAATGTTACTCTGGGGACAAGGAATGATACAACATATGTTTCCATGTTTGAACTGTATTATTAAGTAAGATAAATGAATATTAAATAATATTTGAATTTACTGAGATGCATTATCGAGTCTGGGAATAATCTAATAAATTTAGCAGGTGTGGGTGCAGTAACACTCTGTTTCTCCTGGGTGTAATCAGTGAATCAAGACAACAAGTTGTTTTATCATGACCAAGACATCTGCCATCAAGCTTGGAAACTTTAGATGGTTCAGATCAAAAAGTAGATTAATCTAAAAAGGGAGGAAAAATACATATTCTTATTTAGATTAATTGTAAAAATTAATTCAGACTGAAACGGTTTTATGTAACATTCACATTTGTTGTTGCCCTTTGTTTAACATTTATATTCTAAAAAAATCAGATCCCTTAGAGAGTTGACCATTTAACCTTGCCATCTTACATTCATTTTATTATATTTGACAAATAGCAGCTTTAATAAGAGAGTCCTCCATTCTCCAACATCACTAAAGCATGAAGTTACAGCTTGAGATCAAACATAATCCTGATTAAAAATCTAATATCTGAAATCTATAATGTATTTGAACTAAAACAAATGAAAAATAGAGCATGTTTGTCCTTTTGTCTAGATCAAAACTAAACCAATTGAGAAGTTTGTGATGCAGGTGTTATGATCCTCACCATTAGCAGACATTAGCTCATCAATAAGGCCACCAGCTCCTATGAGAGAATTAGAAGAAAGGTGTTTAAATAAAACAGTCTTCATTGATTAGGTAAAACCAGCCCACTCTCATGTTCCACAGTTACAAGTTCAGTCAAACTGGTTCTATTACGAAAGCACAAGATTCCAGGAGGTTCTTTTTAAACTCCGATTGTTTCCAAGTTCAGGTCTGAAAAAGTACCACTATATTTAAAACCGTTTACAGGAATATGAATACAGACTAAGTTAGATATGAGATGAAAACAAACGGATAACTGTAGTTTTAAAGGGGACGTCATGCTGTTCAGTTCTTCCTTTTCACATTAAAATCTTTCAGTTATGGTCTAGATAAAGTGGAACAGCAAGGACTGAATTCCTCGTTAATTTACCCCAACGACCCCCCTTTTTGCCCCTGTTCTGAGGTGCGTCTGAGAGCAACTCGTTTTGGTACTGTCTCTTTAAATCTGAAGGAGGCACTTCACATCCCGCCGTCCTCCGTGTTGCAGAGTGTTCGGCTCCATCTGAATACCTTTATAGAGCAAGGACTCCTTAGCCAAAGCAGAAGTGTATCAGCTGTCACCATGATCAATGTTGTCCGAATACGGCAGTCAGTAAGGAAAGAGGTAGGAAAATAGCCTGTATGCTTCCTCCTGCAGTTAGTTTTGCCTAGGAACCCCACAACGTCCCTTACCGGCACAGAGAAGCCTTAATGTATCCCACAATCCTTTGCGTGACATGGTGTATCAGCACAGCTGCCTCACGGAAATCAACAAAAATGTCCAGGGAGAAGAGAGCGAGCAGTTTGTAGTTAATTTTCAATTGTCTCACATTGGCCATGTGCGTTTCCGTCCTGTAATGACGGAGTTAAAGGCTGTCCGAATTTGGCACAGCAGTCCGAAGCTCCTTTGCTACCCACGATAGTTATCACTATTGACCCCATGAAAGGTCAAGGAACAGGAGCTAGAAGCTATTATTAAAGGTATTCAGATGGAGCCATTCTCTCCACCCCGAGCGCCCATTTTTGCTGTATTCTGGGTGACCGGACATTTTCACTTATCCACTTGTAGCTTCGGCATCCTTCAGCTTGGCCTGCAAAATCACTCAGAAATACAAATGGCGGATTCGGGAAATTGGTAAGCCAGACTCATTGACCTTGTTTACCAGCTACAGAGCAAATACTGTGATGTAACTGTTCAAAAAAACGTAATAGAAGACAGAGTAAACCAAACGGCTTGAAAAATATGACCCAAAAAGAATATATAGTTTTATGTGCAGTTCCTGGACAGAATAAGTTCACATTTTCTGCATTCCTACAGACTCCAAACGTTGACTGTAAGCTGAATTCCCACGGTATTTGTGCGTTCACAAACACACAAGAATCCATATTGTCCCACTTCCATCTCAATTGTTTGGGCCCAAACCAAAAAAAGCGGTTCAGGCCAATCATGTTGCAGTATTTTCACCAGTATCCAACTCGTAGTAGTTGTCTTATCAGGCCTCCTTACTCTCGCACAACTCAAACACAGTTTAGTGTATTATACAGAGGATCAAAGATATGGAACAGTCTTCCCACATCATTGACAGATCTTTCTAAAGAACAATTTAAACAGAGAGTAAAATCGCTGCTACTTAGTTGTCTGAACTTTCCATATGGATTTGTGGTCTAAATGATATTTATAACTTATTGAAATGTTGTTGTTTTTGATACATATTTGTTATTATGAAGACTGCCACTGATTAAGCCCCTTGAGGGTTTTTCAGCAGTTGTCCATCACATTTTCTTCTTTTTTAATGAAACATGATTCTGTTTTTATGTTTTGTTGTGAAAATAAATAAATAAATAAAAAAAATAAAGATGTTGCAGTATTATGGTATAAGGTGGGACATACAGGTGTGACAAAAGCAAAAGGCTCCAAGCCCAAAGCTGAACCAAGATAAACATGGCAGCGCAGAAGGACGCATGCATAGCTACTGCTATCGAATCTGTTCAGTCAGAATCCAAATTTTCTTCTTTGAAAGAAGAACAGCAAGAAGTGCCTTCACCAGCGTAACTTCTTGTGGTTCCTCATGTGGCCTGGTACTTTGATAGCGTGATTGGCTAAAACAAATCTTTGATATGCAGGCAGTTGGTGTCTCTTCACCCAATCAGCTCAGAAAGTGCTGCTGAATGTCCCTCCTTTCCCCAAACGGATTCAATGGAAGCATTCCCAGACTGAAAACGCGCAAAACGTAGAGTGCTACACATTCTCAGTCTGGCTAGTCAGGTTAAGAGACTCCAAGTACACATGAAAATGTATATGAGGGCTAGAAAAGTGGATCTTGTATGTGTCCCCTTTGAAGAGTGCTTTGTGTTGAGTTAAACTGCAGGTGAAATTTGACCCAATAACACTAAAGATTGAAAAAGTTTCTAGCACGTTAGAAGGGTTAACATTAAGGGGGGGGGGGGTCATAATTTCATGGATGATCACTGGAAACTCTTTAAGCAAGCTAATGAAGCTAAAAATTAAACCATCTATGATATTTATTTCTGCATGTGGTGTCCAGTAAACTTGACATTTTCTGAGTCTCACCCTCTCTGTCGTCTCTCATGCTTTCCCCGCCTGTGCTGAGCCTCAGCAGGCTGCTAACGTCCAGAACAGACTGGAACTCTGGGTCCTCCAGGTCTATTTGATGCTGCTCCAACACGGCTGCTGACTCGCTGTGAAACTCTGCAGAAAGCATGGCAGACGAAGCAGGGATACTGTTAGAAAATTCACTTCTTTATGTTCTTAAAACATTTCCTCACTCTCATGTTCATCTGAAAAACTCATTTACAGCCAGCAGCTAGTTTACCTAAATGGATATACACAATGTGTTGATACTCAAGCAATTTCAACAACCAGCATCTCAGAAAGAGGACTGTCTCACACAATCTAAGTTAGTCATCGTTTCCATAACCTTGTTGTGTAACGACAAGCAAAATCAAACTTTTCTTTTTTTCCCCTGCTAATTCCTCATTTATTCCAGCAAAAAAAGGTCTGCCTCAGTTTCGGTTTGAGAAGGCCATCAGCTAAACTTGCAGAATTATTGCAACATTGGCTCCAATCTAAACCTCCACCCGTTAGTCATTGTGGAAATTGCCTACATAGTGAAAAAAGTAAAAACTCTCATGAAATGATTTGGAGAAAAAGATGCAATTTAGCTTCTCAAATCTGGCTACTGTAGAACAGTAAATACAACAATTATTAAGTATGTTTCTATCTCCATCCATCCATTTTCCAAACCGCTTAATCCCTCATGGGGTCGCGGGGGTTGCTGGTGCCTATCTCCAGCATTCACTGGGCGAGAGGCGGGGTACACCCTGGACAGGTTGCCAGTCTGTCGCAGGGCATGTATGTTTCTATCTAATCAAATAAAATTGGCAAAGAATGTCAATCCCCTTTGATCACCTTAACAACTAAGACTCAACTAAAAAAGAAAAGCCAGCAGCTTGGGGCAAGATTCAGCAGTCCACTTGCTCCTCAAGAACAAAGGGCACTCTTATGACGACAATGATGTCCAGATTTCGGACAGGGAGAACAGATGGTGTGAAAGAGGGGTCAAAGAAGCCATCTTGGTCAAAAGAGAAAAGCCATCACTAAACAGTGTGGGGTGGGGGGGGAGAGTATGGCACTTCCAACTCCCCAGTGTTTACAGCTCGGTCCTCCAACAAAGAGATTACATCAGCTGTCTCATCAGGATTAAGGTGACCAAGTCCTCCACTCACACCAAGTAATAGCTTCTAACGACCCAGGACAGTGACAGGTGGGTCATTGATTTGCATCTGACTTAGAATGGGCCTAGGAGGATGGGCCTCCATGTGCTTTAAAAACAGCAGCGCACCAACTGCAGGTTGCTCAACTGCCAGCCGCCAGAATTGACAAAGACTCATGGATAGGTGTCAAAACGTCTTCAGAAAGAACTGAATGAAAGTCTGGTCTCCCCCGATTTAAGCCTGTTTGCTGTTGCGATGACCCGAATAAATTAGAATTTCCACAGGCTTCAAATGTATCATTCTTTGTAATAAGGGTTTTTACTTTCTCAGGTGAATTATTAAATTACTTTTTTCAATGATATTTTAATTTATTTAACTACAACTGTGTAAATAAATGTCCATGTGTTGCACAGTCTAAGTTTTCAAAGAAACAGCTTTTTGAATGGAAAATGTTAAGTTTCAGTCCAATCTGACTAGAACACCTTCTTCCATATTCTGGTACGCCTCATATTAAGTGTGCAGAAAACTGCAAATTTGACTTTTCTTTTGTCTGGTAATGGCTTTCTTCTTGCCACTTTTCCATGAACGTTAGATTTGAGGAGTGCATAACTAAAAGCTCTCCTTTCACCAGATTCTCCCACCTCAGCTATGGATCTCTGCAGCTCCTCCAGAGTGGCTGTGGGCTTCTGATTAATGGTCTTCTTGCCCAGCCTTGTAGTTTAAGTGGATGATTAGGTTATAGTCAGTTTGGACTTATGCAACACTTGTTTTATAGTTTCAGATCTAAAAGATTACCAAAGCTTGGAATACTTCTTAAATTGGTTTATCCTGAGTTAACCTTCTCCACAACTTTATCCCTGACCTATCTGCTGTGTTCCGTGGTCTACATGATGCTGTTTGTTCTTGAATGTTATCTAACAAAGGTGTGAGCCCTTCACTGCACAGCTGGACTTATACTGAGATTAAACTACACACAAGTGGACTACATTTGATCTACTTCTTGATCTTCCCCAACATCTGCGTTGGTTTCGATGTGAGTGGTTGACATAGCACGTCAGTAAAGATGACGGACAAGTGGGTTTTCCAATCATATGCAAGGATTTTTGATAATTGAGAAAACTTTCTGGATGCAAAGTGAAACATCTCCAGCTTCAGAATAGAATTCCAATTGTTTTATTTTTTAACCTTTTTTTTGGATTAGTCATAAAAACTCTCAACAAAATACATTAAAGTTTGTGGCTGTACTGTGAGAAAATGTGAAAAAGTTTAAGGCACTGTATATCTCCGATTAGACAAAAACAGTGGAACAATACTGCACTTTGACTTGTGAGGTGCTGCTTGCGTCTTTGTTTTGTATCACCTCATAACTATTACAGCTCGTAATAGAATTACAGCTCCTCCTGAGGTGTGAACCTACTTCAGTCTGTGTTGAATCCTTCCAGGTAATCTCCAAAATTTACAGGAAACATGTAGATTACGGACCCAAAGATGCTGATAAAGTGGCTGAAGTGAATTAAACTTGAAATTAGTATTTAATCCTCACCCATCGGCACGTCAACAGGGGTGGATGATGGAGTCAGCTCTTCATCAAGGTCTGGCAGCACCATCTGCTGGTCTGAGGAGATAGAGTCCTGGCTGCAGCAGGAGGAGGTGGGGTTGGATGTAGTGGCAACACAGTTTAGGAGGGAAAACCTCTGCAGGCTGGCGGGCGTACTGGGAGGAGTTGGCATCAGACATATGTCGTCAGTGGGGGGTACAGGAAAGGCCACAGGCACTCTGGAGCCAGAATCTCTGTTGATGAGCATCACTTGAATGGGAGCAGACTGGCTCCGCAGGTTCACTTGATATTTCTTCTGCCCACTTTTACCCTGTAAAAATGACAAATGTATGCAAGCCTTTTGTACCCAATAAACGTTATCAAGATGTTTGTATACAAACCAGCCCCAGTGACTCTTTTTAAGGAGTTCCCAAATTAAAGATGTTCCCTAACCCTCAATTAATTTTCAGTCATACCCGACAGCCTGCAATGAAAGGTCTGACTAAACTCCAAGGAAATTTGGAATAAACTTAATAAATACTGAACTTTCTAGTAAATGTTGCCATTAGTGTAGGGAAGGAAATGTTCACGTCTATTCAAACCGGTAAATCAAATTACCATTTCAGGAAGGGGCACCTCCAGCTGGGTTCCAGAAGGGGCCACAACAGCCAGGAGGGTGTCTCCACTGAATGAATTGCAGATGTCCTCATGTGTCACAAATTTATGGGTAGAGAGGTGTTAAGGAAACAGGATTAACTTCAGGAGAAAATGGAGACAATTAACCGGAAGAACGGGGCTGTAGGCATTGTGCAAGTCAGGATTAGCCTGGCTGCTATTTCACTGAGTGACAATAGTGATTATATTCATAATCCTCCCTTTATAGCCGTTCTCTGTTCAATAAGCAAACAATGCTGAGAGGATCCGGCAGGGTTTTCCTTTCTTTCAGCCTTGGAAGAATTCAGAGTTAAGCTTCAAGACTAAGGGAACTTTTCTCGTAAAGAAAATCAATGAAAAGCCTCTGTCATAAGTGTTTACACCTAATATGTAAAGATTTTCTTTTAGTTATCTTAGGAAGCTGGAATGAGAGCATGGCAAGTTAACATGTCTTAACAGGAAAAAGCTAAATAAAAAATGATAACCAACAATTCTCACACTCTTAAATTAAGCAAAAGAAAAATAAAAACAGGTCAAACAAAGAGCTAAAGGATATACACAGATGTCTCGATCGTTGTTGAGCTGTTCAATGTTCTCCTCCAACCAGGACTTCTGCTCATCCAGCTCCTTCTCTTGAACCTCAAGCTCAGAGATTTGGGCTTTTAAAACTCTGATCTGCTCCAACAACTCCTGACTTTGGCTCCCTCTGTTCTGCCCCCTGATCGTAGGAGGAAACAAATCTTTTTGGAGAATACAGAACAACTGCTTGTCGATACCAATTTAAATATCAAATATTCACCAGCTGCTAATACTTAGGCATGTAATTGAAACTTTAACTCTGCTCATTTAAAAAAATAAGATGAATTTTCCAAACCTCCACTGGATTATGTTCTTGTTTTTCTTCTCGATTAGCCCCACACCTTCCAGGACGTTAGTGATGTCATAAATCCTCCTTTTCTGCTTCACTGCCAAGCTCTCTGCAGCCTGTTGGTTCAGACGGAGATCTCCATAAGTCAGCTCCAGCTTAAGAAATTATCTAAAGCAACACCTAATCGGCTATAAATGCACAAAAAGAAACACTAGGCAAATTAAGCAGCCCGAATAAAACCTAAAAAATACTTGCCTTGTTTTTTTCATTTTTTTTTTCATTAGGCAACAAAGAAGGAGGGAGGAGAGAACGTGTCTAAGAAACTTCCAACATAAACATTAACCTGGTTTGGCGCGCAGGAGAAGAGGGAGAACTCCTTGATTACAGGTAGAAAAAAATAAATAATTTATGGATCAGCTTTCAAAGATGTCTTGCAAGGCAAATTTGAGCTAACAGTACGTACATTTATTTAAAGAAGTCTCATCCAAAAAAAAATAATTCCAGGTCAAATCCACAATGTGTAATACAGTTATGACAATGTAGGTGACTAAATTACAAAAGAAGGATTAAAAAAAACATGCCATTAAACAAAAACATGATTACTCTTTAGAAAGAAATATTAAAATTAAAAATCATAATACAAACCTGCCAATCTGTATTTATCAACAAGGCACCTTGTATATATTTAGCCTTCTTTTTATTTTAAAAAGAAAAATGCGGTCTTTTGATTAAATTAATTTACACAGTTGTAGTCAAATAAATTAGAATATCATTAAAAAAAAGTAATTTCATTTAATAATTCAGCATTTAATAATTTCCACTACAAGTTTTCCTTCCACTCAACTTTCCATTAACATGGTCTAATACAGCACAGCGTCTTTAGCAATGACGCTTTGTGGCTTATCCTCCTTGTGGGGTTTGTCCATTATGTCGACAGTCTTTCTTAAGATAATGAAAGCTACATCATAGCATCTCTACACACCATCACTTTTTAAACACACTTTATGTAATTAAGTTTATTTATTTTTTTGTTTGAGAACTTGCATTTTGGCCTTTCCTTAGCCCTAAGCCAGAATTTTCAAAATCAACAGAAATAAAACGCTGAATATATTTCACATCGTGTGTAATGAACAGAGGTGGGAAGTAACTAGCTACATTCCCTTGAGTGAATTTTAAATAAATGTATAGCTCTAACGTGTTTGTTCAATATTCAGTGAAGCAACCAGAGGTTGGTAGAGGAGCCAGAAATTGTTCTCGAACAAAAATAGTACAAAACTAGTTTTACTGCACCGTACTTCTACTTCAGTAATATTATTTGGAAGTAAGACTATTTTTGTTCGAGAAGAATTTCTGGCTCCTCTACCAACCTCTAGTTGCTTCACTGAATATTGGAACAAACATGCTTTAACGAGAAATTCACTAGACTGAGCCTGTTTTGTTATTTGGAGGTCAAGTGAACGTACCGAAAACATATATCGCTAGAAGTTTGTTTTTTTTCTTCCGGTGACGTATTGAACCCGTGAAGATGAGATTTGTTTATCCTCCCCATATAACAAGTTATGTTTACATTTTATTAGCGAAAGCTTCCAAGAAATCCCAAATTTCATCGCTTTTTAACTGGACTTACAACGGGCTATGCTTAATGGCGGCCTGCTAGTCCACCTGTTCCATATATCAAAACACCTGATGGCTTGTGACTGACAGCCCTTTGTTAAAACTAGCAGCAGAAAGTGCAGGGCAGCACGGCACCGATTTCCCCCAACATACACACAGAAAACGGGACACAGTCTTCTGTTTCACTGACCACTTTCAAGTCAAGAACGCCATCCTTAGCTTCTTGTAGTAGACTGACAAACTTCCTCGTGAGGAGCCCCAAACTTTTTTCGTGGCGACTCGGGGTCGAGCGTACATTCACTATACCTTCGAGCTCCATCTTCTCTCTAGAAAAAAACAAGCACTCACTTCTTTTTTAGCCAGCTGCTTGTGTTTAGCAACCGTTAATGACCATTTCTATCAACTAAGTTAACAACCCCGTCAGGGACCACCAGTCTGCCTGTGGTCTTTTTAAACGAACGGACGTTACGTTGGGTTACGGTTGCCATGGTAACTCTTGTCCGGCTCGTGGCCTCTTCCTCTTAGGCTCCGCCCCAATAATAAGGAGTGTTAGGGCAAAAAGACGTCGCAAATAAAATAAAAGTAAAACAAATTATATAGCTAATCAAAGTATATATTTTGAAAATGCAAAAATTAAAACATTACACAAAAACCATGCATGTTCATACATTTATGTAAAAAAAAAAAAGCTACATTTTTTAACGACAAAACAGCTTTAGCAAACCTACATTTTGACAAAAACCACATATGCTGTATTGCAGCCTTTTCACTGTATGTAAGCAATAAATGAGTAAAACATTTACCAAAAAGTACTTGTTAGGAAAGATGTTCCATCCTTTTATGCTGTTGATCTCTTGGTAAACTTTCTGCAAAGTCAAGTGCCTGATACAAATGGTCTTGGCTTTACGAGACTCAACTTACTGGCTTTTGTACTTACTGGCTTTTATAGCACAATGAGCTTTAATCACCCAGTTGGTTCATACAAGGGATTTGGAACCTGGTTCTGATTTGCTCTCAATGAAAACATTCAGTAGAAATAAACAAAAAAGTAAATTCGAAATATTTTTTATTGTTAATATGTATGTACATATATACACACACCACACAAAATGCTTTGCATATATGCCAAGAAGTAAAAATTGTGTCTCATTTTAACAGGGCAGCTTCTTTTATAGCCATGTAATAATAGTCATTGTTCAATAATATAACTGGATTGTACTGTACAAAAACACATTGATTTGAAGTGAATTTAGACCAAACTATATAACTGAATATATGAATTGGGCTTGGTCATCTAGTAAAAAGCCCTCAAGTGAGGGGATCACTCTCACTATCGGCTGAAGGACAATCTAGGCTGTTTAACTCTGCCGCGATTTTCTCTCTGGGAGATGGTCCCAATACGTCACTTATTGTTAAAAAAAGCTTCCGAGGGTTCTCTTTGGCAACTTTGCATCACTTGGGCCTGGGATGTCTTCAGTTGATTCTGGAACTTGTGATGCTGTTTCAGTTTCCTCTAGTAGCATTTGTTGTAAAATGGTGTTATATGAATTAACTGAATTGCAACAATAAAAGAAACTAAGTTTAAATCAAACCTTTGTCCTATATACTATTGTTATTTAAAAAATATATTTTTTACAAACCATATAAAAGACAATGAAGACTTTATTAAAATATACAAAAAACATTTAAATGTAAAAATAAATTTAGAATAAAAAGTGGTCATGTCAGTATTTTATGTGTTAAAGTCTTTTAGGACATTGGTAAGGCGCTTCATTTTCTCCTCCATGACTCTCTTGTTAGCATCCGTCTCCTCCAGGAGTTGACGCATCTCCTCCTCTACCTCATATACCTGAAAAAGAGCCACACAGAAAACTAATTTAAAAACAAAAAAATTGCAGTCCTCTGTACCATAATTTCACTTGTTAAATCTTTATTTTCAGTATGGTAGAAGAGAATGGGGTGCTGGGACACAATTTTTCTTATAACATCTGATGAACATAAATCCAACATCAAGTAAAGTGTTGACATGTACTTGAACTTGTTGTGGCTACATCCTCCTAAATTACTGGCACCTTTGACACCTTTGATAAAAAATTTTTTATCAAAGGTGCCAAAAAAACAACAACAGAATGAGTGCAATTATTAGAGAAAAAAAATCATGAGACTTTTTTTTAACAAAAAAATTCTGCTATATTGCTAACAAACCTAACAATTCCTATAAAATAAATGTCAATAAACTTTGTAATTTGAGCCACTTTTTAAACTGCTGAAAGCACTCAGGAACTAATTAGTAATTAATGACTATCTTCATGAAGTATGAATGGGACATGAAAAAAGGCAAATTTCTCTGAGGTACTCTTCAAAAGGAAGGACAAGAGAACATACTCAAGTATGGCACATGGGCGTTGATCTTCATAGGTCAAGAAATGGCTACAAGAAAATGGCCACTGACTTAAATTTGCTGATATCTAAAGTCAGAGCAAAGTATAAAAAGTTAGAAACTGAAACCTTGACAAAAACGTCTGGATTAAGGTATATTAGATTAAAAAAAATTTAAGATTTTGTATCATCCATCCATCCATTTTCTAACACATCTATCCCTTGTGGGGTCACGAGGGGTGCTGGTGCCTATCTCCAGCTGTCAATGGGCGAGAGGCGAGGTACACCCTGGACAGGTCGCCAGTCTATCGCGGGCTTTGGTATCAGTTTTGTGTTTTTACCTTTCACAAATCAAAGCAATGGCATGCTGCAGCTGTTCTTCTTTGCAACCTGAAAAAAGACTATTTATGTAGAAGGAAAAATCCATATATTACCTTTAAATTGGCCTGTTCTATGTGTTTTTGCTTTTCATTAGCCTGCTGCAGCAGCTCAGCTTGATGCGCAGCCTGGACAGACTCCAGTTGTCGACGGAAAGCATCATCCACACAGCGCAACTTGTCAACTGCAGCTCTGCATAAGAAGCATAATAATACCAAATGAAGCATGTCATACAAATGTGTGCAAGATCTAATGTTTAAAATTAAAAATGCATTGTGTCAAATACAACTGTTTGACTTCCTAGTTGAGTAGCAACAGGCAAATTATGTTTCATGTCACACTATTCTCCATTTTGTTTCCAGCAGAATATATTTTACACACTGTAATAAACAAAAACAATCATGAAATGCTGTCTTTGTGAGGATACTTTGTTATCTATGCTTGCCCCCTTATTATTACAATAAAAACTATTGAGAAAAATAAAAATATTTCATCACACAGTTCTATTAAATTATGTATCGAAACAAAAAACATCTGACCACAAATACATATAAAATAAATTATACAAAAAAGTCCTTGATAAATGCAGACCCAGAACAGAACAGAAATCTGCTGCTGTTACTTGTGTGCTTCTGATGCTTTGTCTCTTTCTTCCAGCAGCAGGCGCTCCTTGGAGTCAAAATTTTCCTTCATACGCTTCACTTGGCTTTCAAGTCGAGTTAGCAGCTCTGCTTTCTCCTGCCACTTCTTATTTGAGTCACTGATGAGGATTAAACACAAACAGAAAATAGAAATTGCTTCAGTCACAAATTACAAAACACAGGTATCCCTGTGTCTAACATGAGAAGCAGTCACCAGACAAAAATAATCATTTGGAATGTACCGTTTTCTGTTTCAGCTGAATATATTAAATAAGCTTTTTAAATACAAATAAATGTTATTTTCATTTCAATATATACTTGATTTAGCAACAGCAGTGATCAAATCCTGTGTATTTCCCCTCATTTTTTAAATATTATCAGACACTTATTTTTTTCCCGTGTTTAGATTTACCTGTAAACCCTTTTGACATCCTCAAGCTCTGCTTCCTTGTCTTCCAGCTGCTGTTTCAGCTCCTCTTTACGCAGGCTAAGATGTGCCAGCTGGTCCTTCAGCTCAGCCTGCTGGCCTGTTTCATCCTCCAGCTGCTGCTGAAACTTTTTTTGGGTCTGCACAGCATCCTCCTTCATGCTACGGATCAGATTGTCACGTTCCTGCAAGGACTGAACAGCAGGAAGGTAATGGATGAAAATGGGCCCAGAGAGTCTTGTTGAAGGCTATTTTGCAGAAGCAGGAAAACAAGCACCAAACACAATGTTGATTTTTCTTTGGCTTTTCAAAAAGATGAGGTAGCTTACTGGAATATGAAAACAGTCTGCTGGAAGAGTAGAGATTTTAGTAAAATGGCCCAATCATCTTTTTTTTTTGAAAACATAAGAAAAAAGTACAAGTACCAAATATCAAAGCACCTCTTTCAGTTTGCGAATGGTCTCAGTCTGGTCATCCATGATTTTGGTTTTGATTCTAAGGGCATCGTGGTCTCTGTCGTTCTGTTTTCTCTGAGTCTCCAGCTCAGCAGTCAGCACCTCTATCCTGGCCTCCAAACGGCCACGATCCTGAGCCAATGATGCACCTGGGAAAGAAAAATAAAAGGAAAAGTGAAATTACCGTATTTTTCAGACCATAAGGCGCACCGGATTATAAGGCGCACTGTGAATTAACATGTCCATGTGTGTCTTTGTTCACACATAAGGCATACCTGATCATAAGGCACATTAATATTTTTCCCATGTGTGTAATATTACTCCACTCCTTCACGTATACAGCTCTCTCCTGAGAGGGAGAACTATCCGTCTCTGTCGGGAGGACAGAGTAATTGGACTACACTGCCCTGTTTATAACATAAGGCCAAAATAAACGTAATTTTTATATTGAATTAACTTACTACATTGCAAAAATGTAACTAAAAGTAAGTAAAATCTTCTTAAAATGAATGTGTTTGTCCTTACTTTGAGCAGGTAAATAAGATTATCTGCCAATGGAATAAGATTTTTGTACTTAAATTAGGAACCACTCAACTCCATCTTATTTCAAGTGCAGTATATCTAATTATTTTATTTTAAGTGTCAAACACTCATTCCATTGGCAGACAAACCTATTTACCTGCTCAAATCAAGGAAAATACACTAATTTCGAGAAAATGTTACTTTTAGTTCCGATTTTGCAGTGTAGGGTTATTAGCAGCTCAGTGTGTCAAGCTCGGTGTCACATATAAAACATTTCGATGTAAAGACTTCTTGCCACCGAGAAGTTTATAGTGTGACACCGCGTAAGCAGTCGTAAAAATTTAGCTCTGCACGTACCTGTATGCGTAGAGTCTGCCTTGAGTATGCCTCAGGTACACGCAGACCTCCATAGAGTAAAGCACGCCCAAGTATGTGGGGGCTTTTACATGAATGCACTTCTACACTGCAAAAAGGGAACTAAAAGTAAGTCAAATTTTCTTAAAATTAGTATATTTTTCCTTGATTTGAGCAGCTAAATAAGACTATTTGCCAATGGAATGAGAATTTCCACCCCTAAAATAGGATAATTAGATATCCTGCACTTGAAATAAGATGATAGAGATGAATTGTTCTTATTTTAAGTACAAAAATCTTATTCCATTGGCAGATAGAATGATTTACCAGCTCGAATCAAAGAAAAATACACACATTTCAAGAGGATTTTACCTACTTTTAGTTCCCTTTTTGCAGTGTAGTTTCGACATTACAGTCAGGCAGTCTTGTAGACAGCTCAGGGGACGGTTCAGGTAGAGACAAAGTGTACCGTAATGCTCCAAATATCATTACGATATTGAGCAGAGTGGCTTTATTGCATGGTTAAGTCGTACAGATTTTGAGCACATTTTTTGAGCGCATTTTACAAAATAAAATCGGCCAGTAAGCACAACGGTAATCACATATAAAGATTATAAGACGCACCATCAATTTTTGAGAAAAATTAAGGATTTTAAGTGCGCCTTTAGTCCGAAAAACATGGTACATCTAATATTACTTTGATTTTATTGTTTCATCTGTTTTACAAATGCCACTTTACAAACACATTAATATAGAGTAGCACAAAATTGTGAACTGTAAGACCTAAAAAGTTATATTTTGGTCCCATTTGTCCACAGCACTTTCTTTCACATGTTTGCAGTGTCCTCAGTATGGGCTACAATAAACTTTAGACATGAATTAGTACAGGTACTTTCAATAATGGCTTTATTCCCCCACTCTTCCATAAAGGCCAGATCTGTGCTGTGCAGAACAAGTATTCGTCTTGTTTTCTTAAAGGGAAAAATACAAAAAAACTATGATGTGAGTGTGGTACCGTACAGTAAATCAAGAAAGAATGGCTCAAAAGTAAAACCTTTTTTCTCTGTGTAGGCAGCAGTCTCTGAAATGACCACTAGATGGAAACAGCCACTGTGAAATCTTCACATTAGTTCTATAAACTTTTTTACTAGTAAATAAAGACTAAAACTTCATTTCAGCGTCTCCGCTGTTAACTGAAAGTGCATCCCAAGTATTTTTGTGGCTCTCCCTCACCCTGCTGAGCGAGCTCCTGGCCCCAGATCCTCCTCTCAGCCCTGAGGCCCTCGATGATCGACTCCTGAGCCGTGAGCTGAGACACGAGTCGTGCCTTTTCTTTCTTAAGCATCTCGAGCTGCAGCCCTAAACGCTGGCTTTGCTCCACCTCTGCTTCAAGGGAATGCACGTGGTTCTGGCAGAAGAACAGACACAGACTGGATTAATGATCAGTATCTATCTGTCAAGACTGGCAGATGGTAACGCAGCAGGATCGTTGAGTATTCATATCAGAAAGTAATAATTTTTCTAGATGCTACACCACCTGCTTGTCCAAAACGTAAAATGTAATCAGGGAATGCTGTTACGGTACATATGAAAATAAAAATAAAATTTTTGCTTCACACCTTGAGCTCAGTGACAGCATCTTTCTTGGCTTTGATGAGCCCAGAGATTCGGGTTTTCTGTTCTTTGACCATAGCGGTGAGTTCCTGCACCAGAGGGCCTGATTTCCTCTCTCTTTGCTGGGACTGAGCAAGGGTTGCCTTAAGCTCCATCAGCTCTGCAGTCATATGATCACAAGCATCTTTCACCTGAGGAGGAAAAGTCAAGAGTTTAAACACCATAGAAGTTTTTTATTTAAGCTTTACCAGACTTGACATTTCACTCAGTCTCAAATTGTGCCCAACAAAGGCAGTTTCTACATTCGTCAATTTACACAAAGCAACGTTTCAGAAACGTGTTTGGCAATCTGTTTCTTATTCAGGCTTTTCCTGAAGCTGAACAGTTTGAATGACGTCAAGGACAAAATTGTGCAAGTGGTGGCAATCAGGAAAAAAGATTGCATTTTGTTCAGAGCCTGAACGAAAGTATGAACTGATTCAAATATAGTCCTTTTGTAAAGCTTCCCTCCAGCGGCAATCAAAGACTACTTGTCCTGAAACAAGTGATCCCAACTGAGTCTGAGCTTAGGTCTTCAGTCTTAAAAACTGAGGTCAGTACAGTTCAATCACTTCTTTTGAAACATACAAAGTAATAATTTACAGCTCAAGCACAGAAACTGTAGTCTAATATTTAGGACGTCAGAAAGGCTCTACGAATACTCTAACATTTTCCATAATTTTATGCAAGTTTTATTTTTATATAAGGGAGTATTTCATATACGCTGCTACAATATTTACTTTCAAATAATAACATTTTTGGGGCTCAGTCTCTGCTTCAGGTAAAATAGAGCAAGTAACTTGGTGTCTGTTTCACTGGCGATGGTAGGTTCTCTGCCAGGACTGATCGGAACAACGTAAACATTACTGAAGACGCTTCATCATAACAAAACTAGAACTAGAAAAGTAGTTACTTCAACTTCTCTACTTGAGGCAAAGAGAAAAAAAGATCAAAGTTTATGGCTCTTGTGTAAAAGATTTACTGAACCATACCAGTGCAGACCCACATTATAGATTGGTCGAGGTGTGACATTAAATCCAACTAATCGTTTCCTGTTTCATATCAGTTACTTAAATTACATCTATTCAATTAAATTTTGTTTATATAGTGCCAATTCATGATACATGTCATCTCAAGGCACTTTCCAAAGTGAAATTCAATCAGATTATACAGATTGGGTGTATTTGCTAAATGTCAGAATAATGACAGTGATTTTTTTTCTTCAAATTTAGAAGTTTCCATACATTTCCTTAGTACTTGGTAGAATATTCTATTAAAAAATATTTGTTGGATCAAATATTTTGAGTTTCCTTCCACAAGCTTCTTACAACAGTTTGGGGGACTATTGGGCCATTCCTCCAGATATGACTGCGGTGAAGTCAGGTTAGGGGGCAGAGTGACTAGAGGTCTGTCCTATAGGTCCCTGCTTATACAGGCCTAGTTTTATTGTGGATAATAAAACCTTCCTTCAACTTGCATCTTCACAGGGTCTTCAAGTAGGGCTGTTCAATTTTGCTAAAAATCTAAACTGCGATATATTTTACCCATAATGGCCATTTAGTTTTGACTTTTCTCTGCATTAATCACAAGCAACAAAAATGGCCTGTAGACAAAGATGTTTGTAAACAAGGACTATTTAAAGCAAAACATTGAACAGTTTTTTTATTAATCAGAATAGTCTTATTCAAGAGAATAGCTTGTTGAGTTGGACATCAATCCTTGTTGAACATATAGTGCAAAATGCAACCAACAAACAAGTCTATGTATTTATATTTTGACCGATACTTAATGCTAGGGTGAGATTCCTAAAAGTTTCTGGTGAAAAGTATTGATTATATAATCTCTAAAACAAGCAATAAAATTAGATTATCTCACTGCTGCAACTCTCTTCCCGTCCATATGGAGGCAAACCCACTTTAAACATAATTCTGACAACTAAAGAACGTGTCTTGTAGCCAGAAATTGCATACCTCTGCAATCTGGAAATTGTGATTCTTAAAATTGTGATTATATTGCAAATGCTTTCATTTGTCCAGCCCTAATTTGAAGTAAAAATAAAAACAAATATGAAATGATTAGAGGTATTACAAAAAGAAGCTAACGTGTAATTTTTGAACAGTTCCATAAACATCTGGTTTCATCTCCTTTACAACTTGCTTTACTGTGACTTATTTCTCTTTTTAGAACAAAGAAAACTAATTTTTTCATAATTTTACAACGAGGGAGAATCGTTTAGTTGAGAATAAAACCAGACAATTCATTTCCATTCTTGGGAAAAAAATATTAAAAATTAATAATACGTTCCCTGTTTAGTGAAAAAAGCAAACAGTGTGCAGGCTAATTACTGTAGAACTGCAGAAAAAAATATTACATACTGCAAACCATGTCATTTTATTTTTGCCACTCTACGCAGCTGTTACATAAAATCAGATTGTGAGCCTGCTCATACCAGCCTTTTAACTCTTCTTTATATTTAAAAACCAACTGCTTTCCAGTATTATTTTTGGGAATAGTTACAAAAAGCCATATGTGGCTCTAGAAATGCAGGTTATGTTGACCACAAAATGCTGTATTCATGATGGCATCTCAGTAAAACCAGACCTCAGAGAAGCGGGTCGCCTCAATGGTTAGCGCCATGCGGAACTCATCCTCAAGAGCAGCGTACTGTTTCCTTCCCTCTGACAGCTTCTCCTGCAGCTCCGCCTCCCTCTGCTTATGTCTCTGTTCCACTGCTGCTACTTCCTTTGACACTGCCTGCTGGAAATCTGCCCCGCCGGGCTGTAACCGCAGCTCCAGCTGTTTTCTGATGAGAATCGGAAGACAACAGAACATTGACATGTATACATCACGCCGACATCCTATGTGCTTTACTTTAGACTTAAATGACATAAAACTTAAAAATTAAAATGAAATTCATAGGGTTACCAGATAAATTTTCATCATGCTTCATTACCTTTATTCCTATTTTTAAAAATAGAGAGCAATCTCTTTTCAATACTGTAAAATGGGTGTAAGAATCCATTTTAGGACACTCTTCTGTGTATATACAGTTAGGCCCAGATATATTTGGACAGTGACACAATCTTCATGTTTTGGTCTGCATGCCACCACATTGGATTTGAAATGAAACAACTACAATGTAAATGAAGTGCAGACTTTAAGGTTAAATACAAGGAATTTAACAAAAATATACGATTTAACATGTAGATATTGTAGCTATTGTTATACAAAACCTCCTCATTTCAGGGGCTCAAAAGTAATTTGACAAATAAAAATAACTCTAAGTAAAATGTTACTTTTCAGTATTTTGTTGAGAATCCTTTGCAGGCAATGACTGCCTAAAGTCCAGAACCCATGGACATCACCAAATGTTGGGTTTCCTCCTTAGGGATGCTTTGCCAGGCCTTTACTGCAGCTGTCTTCAGTTGGTGCTTGTTTGTGGGTCTTTCTGCCTCACGTTTCGTCCTGAGCAAATTAAATGCATGCTCGATTGGGTTGAGATCTGGTGATTGACTTATGGTAGACTTAGATACTGATACACCTACTTCCTGGAGAGGCCTCTTTGAGTTCCAAAGCTCTCCAGAGGTCTCTTATTTTTCCTCAGAACATACCAAATTGTTGATTTGGCCACTCCTAATGTTTCTGCCATCTCTCTGATGGATTTCTTCTTTTTTTCTGCCTCAGGATGGTCTGTTTCACCTCCATTGAGCTCCTTTGACAGCATGTTGTGTGTTCACAGCAATAGCTTCCAAATGCAGACACCACACCTGGAATCAACTCCAGACCTTTTAACTGCTTAATTGATGACAGGTTAACGACGAAAAGCCCATGCAGCCTTTTTATTTATTTAGCAGTCTTCTGAGTCAATTGTCCAATTACTTTTGGTCCCTTGAAAAAGAGTATGTATTAAAGAACCGTAATTCATAAACCCTTGCTCCAATTTGGGTGTGAATACTCTCAAATTACAGCGGAGAGTCTGCACTTTAAGTCCATATTGATTATATAATTGTATCCTGAATATGTTTTCATAAGCAGCTAAAATAACAAAACTTTTGTCACTGTCCAAATGTTTATGGGCCTAACTGAATATTTGTATTAACTAAAAGTTGTAAAAATGTTCAGTTGTAAGCAAGTGATGCTGTTATATAGTCAAATGTAAAAATCTCACCGCAGCCTGCAGAGGTGTTGAACAAGCAAAAGGTATGAGCCTCGAAGTGATTAAAGAACATTTTCTATATTTTTACGAAATTGGTGGAAATTAATTTCCTCATCAGATACACAATCAGTCAGTTCAGAGGGACATCCAAAAAGTATCTGAGCATGAATATCTGGGTGTTGTAAAAAAACATGAAAGTTTTAGATCAAAAGCCAATGAAGTGGGATAACTGTAAAATCTAGAAAAAAGCATAATCTTTTAGTTTTATACATCTGTCTATCTTATAAAGCTGGCATGTGTTAACTGTCTAATCCTGTGACCAGCTGACATTGATCACCACCTTTATATACCATTTTCTGCCCTTGCAATTGTATTTCAATTGTGTTTTAATTTATTTAACTGTTTGTGTGTTTTGTCTTATTTTGCTGCTAATGATAAATAGGAAGTGAATTAGCCTTTGGCTAGAGGGTGTCCTGGTCGATTTTGAAATAGTAAAATTGTTTACAGTCTTTTCCCTAGAAAAAAATCTAACTAAATAAAAAAAAAAAACATGAGAACTCAAAATATGCACATCAGCTTTTACAAAGCTGATGTGCAAAGTAAACATGAGAAAAAGGTCATTTTAGCTGAACTTATTTTTTTCTAGATATATTTTTGGTCATACGTATGATGGGATAAGAATAAATAATTTAAAAAAGGTTTATAAGGCTTTTAAAAAGTGAGAGGCTCTGACAAGTTGCAATACTTCCTTCAGGTGTACCTGTGCTCCTGCTCTCTGGATGCCAACAGTTCATGTAGCTGCTGGATTTTGTCTTTGTGCTGTCGAACTGAGACTCTCTGGATGTCCAGCTCTCTCCTCAGAGCTGCTGCCTTGTTCTCCAGCTCCTGGTGACGTTTCATCTGAGGAACGTCAACACATGTTCAGCAGCATCCTGTGACCTTTGCTGGAAAATTATTCTAAATTCGACATTTTCACCCACTCTGTGGGCTGATGCAGTGAAATACCTCACTTGTACAATTAAAATTGTACAGTTCAACCTCCAGGATTGAGCAAGAATTCATATTCATTGAAATATTTTACATTTTCTTATACTACAACCACAAACTTCAGTGTATTTTACAAGGATTTTATGTGATACATTGATACAAAGAAAGCATAATTGATAAGTCTTCCAACATTTTTTACTAATAATCTTTAAAGCTGCAGTAAGTTACTTTTGTAAAAATGTTAATTTTTCAAATTTTTTGTTAAAACTGTCATTATGTCCTGAAAGTAAAGTATAAAACAGATAATCTGTGAAAAAATAAAGCCCCTCTGGCTCCTCCCAGTGGTCCTACATCAATTTGCAGAAATAAACCGTTCCCAATCAGAAACAACTAATCAGGGCCAGGAGGAGTGTATTAGCAGTATCAATCACTCCGCCCAGCGCCATAGAGATTGAAAAGAGTTGCGACACTCTTTGATGTCACCGCCAGGGCAGTCACGTGGTTCATGTAGACCGCTATAGTTCCAAAACATACGCTGGCTGTCATGTTCTTCTATGAGACAGACAGCAGCGATTGCGTTATTTAACGGTAAATATATATATATATATATAAACATACACCCTACTACTTTTTCAGCTGTTATTGCATGATTACATATTTGTTAATGTCATTTTTCCATTTTGAGAGGCAGGGTGACAACAAAAAGTTGTATATTACTTAGATACGTTTTACATTTTTTGGAGGGAAAAGCTTATGTTCATGTTCGTATGGACAGGAGTACAGGCTAAAACGGCTCTAACTTAACTTTTCCATATCATTCATGTGATGACAGATGTCTCATGATTTTCATTTTATGGCGACTGGACTGTATTATTGATTACCGTGATTTTGCTTATAAATTCCCATTCAGCCATTAGCTTACCTTGGTGGTAGCGTTAGGTCTGCCGTGGTCCATTCAGCATTTGCCTAGCAGCTAGCTCACTTCTGATAAGTGGTCACCCCCAGACCACAACGTGAAACATGATCATGTTAAGACTAATAATATAATTTTAAGATTAAGCCATTCACATATTATCAAAAGCATTATGCTTATATGTTTGGGTCTATAGGTAAGTGCAGAGCTATTAAGATTTTTCTCTACGTCTCTGGGTTAATGCACAGAGTAAGAGTAAGGTTAGCTGCAGAGAGTGATAGAGAACAGTGACAGGCAACACTCCCATTGGACTCCGTTGTTGCTTTTTGCTTTTTTGAGAAAGAACAGTCCATTCAGCATTTACACCCACTTTTTCTGATGAGGCAGGAGTTGGCCACACAACAATGATAATTTTAATACTAAGCCATGCACAAAGAATCAAATATATTAAAGAATAACAACTCATTAAGCTTGGATGAATGATTCAAATATTGTTTAATAAAAAATACTGAGTGAGACAACAAGATGTGTGTGTGTGTATCTAACTGGAAAAACAAGAACAAAGTGAAGGAACAGGGAGGAATATTATAAATACATTTAAAAAAAAATCCTCCACATCACATCAGGCTTCAGAGTGCATCAGGGCTGAAGGGAAGGACAACATTAATAATAAAGGTCCCTGGCATAAGATAAAAATGAACAGTGTGGAACAAAAAAAATGGGATCAAGCATGAATAATATCAACAAACATACGTACAGTATGTGTGAACAAGAACAACAAATGTGTAAACAGGCGTTAAGAACAGGTATCGTAACCATTTTTTTGGGGGGGGGGGGGGGGGGGGGGGGCGCTCCACTGAAACCTGTGATGGCCACAACAACGATACTGCTGGTCCAGCAAGATCTGTTGAGACAGGGGCACAAATATGTTCATTAAAGCCAGTTCATTCAGGACTGCCTAGAAAAATACTTTCTCTTGCATACATCAGACTCACACCTGTGGAGTTCCAGTAAGCACTATGGCTAACTTACTTAATAAAAGATGTCAGAGATTCACTAATGAACTGTGTAATTTCTGGTGTAGCGATACCTTCTTCACAGCTGGCAAAATCGAGATAAAAGTAGCAGGCAATGACTGAAAATCGGTTGTCTACCAAGTTAAGAATATATTTATAAATTGCACTGTGCACGTACAAATAAATATAAGCATATGCACCATAAAGGGCCTATTAATATAATATACAGAGTTGACAATTCAAAAGAGGTAGCTATTTAATCAACTTAGGCCTGGATATAACGTTACCTTCACAGAAGGCAAGTCAAGCTAACAAACTAGCAGGCAATCGGTCGTCTACCAAGATAAAATTATATATAATTACGCTGTGTACATACAACAAAAGATCAGTATATGCATCATAAAGGACCTCTGATAAAATATAGACAGTTGACAATTCAAAATAGGTAGCTATTTAATCAATTTACCCCTGGATATAACGTTACCTTCACAGAAGGCAAGTCAAGCTAACAAACTGGCAGGCAATCGGTCGTCTACCAAGATAAAAAATATATATATAATTACGCTGCGTACATACAACAAAAGATCAGAATATGCATCATAAATGGCCTATGATACAATATAGACAGTTGACAATTCAAAACAGGTAGCTATTTAATCAACTTACCTCAGAAGTTACTCGACAGTCAGCAATGGAAGTGAATGATGTCCGACGCCATAGAACGGCTTTTTGGAACTATGCGAGGCTGCATACCCCGGAAGTGGGCGGCAAACAGCGTACAACGGAGTCCAATGGGAGTGTCGCGACTCTTTTTAGCTCTATGGCTCTGACTCCGCCTATGCGCTGCTCTTACCCCTCCCCCAGCACAGTGCTAACCTGACAACAGCCAGCTGTATGTCGTTCCGCCTAGCTCCACTCACATACATCTGGGACACCGCCGGTAGACAGTGATTTCTCCAACCAAATTTATGGTCTGGCCAATCAGGACGCAGGGCTGGAGTTTCATAGATGTGACGTAGTGGAGACGCGACCATGACGTGAGACTGTTTTGATAGCAATGGCGGCTAGTCGATGCTGCTATTTCTTCCGTGTTGTCCAATCTACCTAATATTGTTTCATTAAAAGAACATCAGAGAACGCCTCTGAAGGCTTTTGTTGGTGGAAACGATGTTTTCGCCCTTCTCTCGACCGGATTTGGCAAGTTTTGTTTTCCGGGACCAGCGGACGTGCCGACGCGGACGCGCCCCGGAGCGGTTAGCGGTTAGCGCTAACTATGTTAGGAGGCCTTTAGTCCTCAACGCGGTCGGCCCGGAATCGACTCCGACCCGCGGCGCTTTGCCGCCTGTCTTCCCCCCTCTTCCTGTCAGCTCACTGTCAATAAAACGCGTGCCACTAGAGCCGCAAACACATTATTATTATTTTTTTTTTTTTCCTGCGTCGCTATCATCAGCGTCACGGGTTAGCTTCGGTGTGAGTGGTTGAAATAGCACGTCAATAAAGATGACAGACAAGTGGCTTATCCAATCATATGCAAGAATTTTTGATAAGGCCCAGCCTTCTGTAAAGGCAATCCCTATGGCGGTGTCCCAGATGTATGTGAGTGGAGCTAGGCGGAGCGACATGCAGCTGGCTGTTGTCAGGTTAGCACAGTGCATGCTGTCACTCAAACTCACGATTGCCAGTGGGCTGTAGCTGTGCAAGGAAATGGTGTAGGAACAACCTAACGTTACGGGAAAATTGCCAAATTCTTGTAGGGCACCTGCTCAAAAAACAACAAGTAAACGGGAGAAAACCGACGGCAAAAAGGAAGCTAAAATGAAAGAATTAGACCAAACTCGAAATAAAACGCAATAAACATCGGAGCAGCTTTTCAGAGGTGGAGGGAGCCAACTCTCCTGAAAGGATTTAAAACCAATCCAGAATTATCCAAATTTCTGCTTGACAGGTATCTCTGCTTGATTTATATTTTTAATAACTACACAACCAAGATAATGACGGTTACAGTGTCACTAGTGATAGCAGTTTCTCTGCTGTCATCGGCGGCCCTGCTTGTGTATTCACAGCAGGCTCTGCTGTGGGGGAGGGACTTGTAAGGTGTCCTTGTTCAAACTTCCGGGATAAGACCACAGTTTTCTCAGAACTTCCTACTGCAGCTTTAACTTTGTAAATCCAGTTTCATTTAGCCCCCTGTCCTCCAATACCACAAAATGAAATCCTGTGCAACTATTTACCTTCAGAAGGTCTGCTTATAAATAAAACAGAGTCCACCTGTGTCCAAAACAATCAGTATTAATCCCACTGTTCTGTTGATTAGTGAACAATAGCTTTTTTCTCCAAATGCAAAATACGTGCGGTGAAAAACCAAGCCTGCACATCTTCCTAAACCAATAACTGCTGGTGAGAGTATCATGATGTGAGGATGATTTCCTTCAGCAGGAAGAGGGAAGCTGGTCAGAGTTAATGGAAAGATGAATGACTTTAAATACTGAACAATCATGGAAGACAACCTGTTAGAAGCTACTAAACACGCGAGGATGTCATGGTTCAGACCAGAGCTGGGCTTTTTATTGCCTTCAGGCCATATCCACCCCTTTGGGTTCAAAATGGAAAATCAGTAGAAAACGGTTTTCTACAATGTATTGATAAAGGTGTGCTGAATACAAATCCAAAATTTCTCTGATTTTTATTTTTATTTGAGGACAATTTAGCATTTTTCGTCCACTTAATTATCCAATATTTGTGTGTGTCTGTCACATTAAAATCCCTCAAAATGATGCTGTGATCACTTGACAAGATATTCCATACACAACCTGAAAACTACTCCTGAATAAAATGAATCAGAATGCATACCTCTTCTGCCTGCTGGCAAGCCCTGAGAGCGTCTCCATGGGAGACGGTTTCCTCCAGCCTTCGCAGCGCAGCCCTGTGTTGTTCTTCGCTGCTCCGGGCCTGCTCCACCTGCTGGGTTAGAGACTGACACCTCGTCTCCAGCTCCTCAACACGAGCCTGCAGCTCGGAGCGTCCTGATCTCTCTTTCAGCAGCAGCTCCTTCAGTCTGGTTAGTGCAGGACACCAAGAGTTACAAGCTGAATTTCAAATTCAACCGTGTTTTAAAACTAGGTTAGGAAAAACAATCACTAATTTCAATACTGTAATTCAAATCTGCTAATTAAAAACAAAAGATATAATTGAAGGTGAAATGTAAATGAAGACTCACTGATGGGGGAAAATAAGATAATGTAAATAAGACACCTCCAAACTGCAAGATCTCACACACTGATGCAGACTGATCCCAGAACTGATGAGTCACCTCTCAGTAATCTGTCTGGTGAGGAATGTAGATGGTGACAGAACAGCTGTGTTTGCTGCTACACGGTGACAGCTGAGACAGATTTGTGTAATGCTGCTGACATATGCGTGCCCCAAACCCATAATTACACCATCATGCAAATTGATCTGAATGGGAATACGATGCAAACAAGGAAAACGCACCAGACAGCGATACCCATTTGTTCAGAGTAGACACAATACAGCCTCTCGTGAAACAGCATAAATTACAAATGGTTCAGTTTGGATAGTTACTGTCTGAAGAATATACAGTGCTGTGAATTAAGTGTTTGATTCTTAGAGATCTCTTCCATTTTCATTTTTTGTCACACTTAAATATTTCAGATCATCACATAAATTTCAATATAGGATAAGAATAAACAGAGTAAACAGAAATGGCAGTTTTCAAATGAGGATTTCCTTCAATAAGGAAAAAAAAACTATCAAAACCAACCTGGTCCAATGGGAAAAAGTAATTACCCCCTTATCAGGTCATTAACTGTCATTAAACTACATTACTAAGGATAGCAGGAGAGTTATTAGGTTTAGGGTATTATTACTTCTTGACATAGGGTTAGGTTTATTAGGATAGCTTTTTTCCGACAATGAATAAAACAAATCATTTGAAAACTGCTTTTTGTATTTGCCTGGGTTTTCTTCTTTCAATGTTAGTATTAGTTAGATGATCTGAAACATTTACATGTGACGAAAAACCAAAACAGAAGAAGTCTGTAAAGGGGCAATCACCTTTTCACAGCACTGTAAATACAGGTCAGGTAATCTGGCTGGATAAGTTTATTATCTTTAATTATGGGTCAAATTGTTAGTTCTCCTCAGTTTTCCTCACTTCAGCTTAAAATAGTTTTTTGTGCTGTGTTTGTTTACAGAGCATACATGTCCGCCTACACTTCCCTCCTACCTGTCTGTAGTGTGCAGAGCCATGCTCTGAAGGTCTTTTTCCTCGCTGACTTTAGTCTGCAGGCACTTCAGCTCCTCTGTCAACTTCCGCACGGCTTGTTCTGCCTTCCAACGCCTCTCCCTTTCCTGATCGCGCTCCTCCACGATTGTCTGAACAGCACAATTAAGGGGGGAGGAGAGAGGGGGGGATGTCCTGAAAACCATGAATGGTAAATGTTCACTTACTTAGCGTCATTCAACCTTACTGAAATTCTACAATGTGCCTTAGCTATGTTTTTTTTAACTCCCAGATTCACTGCAACTCTTGCATCTAATGTTTTCTTTATCTTTTCCTTCTTTTTTTTCTTTTCTTTTTTTTTGGGGGGGGGGGCATTTGGTTGGCAACCCCACAAGAACAAGACATTTGGACACAAAGACAGGCTCCCCTACTAAGTAAAGAAGAATACAACCAATTTTTGCCTTTCAGTCTGTCACATGGTTGGTGGTTAAAATAACACATCCTAGATCTGAATGAATGAAATATTCTTATTAAATACTTTGTTCTTAACTGAGCTCCTGAAAGCAACATATTCTTCAACAAATGTTTGTAAAACGACAGTTTGCATGCTGTAGTGAAAGACTTTATACAACTGGTAGTGGGCATGGAAGTGGTTTGAGTACCTGTTTTAAATTGATGCCTGTCAATCAATCCTGGAGGCGTGTCACCAACTGACCAATTATCGATCACAATTGGTCATGAAGTGAAACGCCCCGATTACATTTTGCATAACTAACACAATGTGGGATCTTGTTAAAAATCATCAGTAAAAATGGTAAAATGTGTTCAAAGTTCCAAGGGGATCATCTTATTTAGTGGTTGTCCCACATGCCAATCATTGTGACGTGCTCGTTCCTTCCTCGTTTCCTCTTTCTGCGCACTTCTAGTGTTTATGTATCCAGTGAGCTTCGGTTTCAGCCGTTCATTGTAGCTCCACTGTTCTCACCGTATACTTTGAAAATGGCTGACAGTCATGAGAAGCAAACTGTCTTACAAGTTTATTAGAAGAAGATAAATACCTGAGAAGAAAGAAGCGAGAGTGTTTTTAAGAGATTCTTTGTTAGTTGTTATCACTTACCAGGACTCCGATTTTGGACAAAGCTTTTAATAGTAATAGTAGTGTTAGGGCTGGGCGATAAATTGATTTAATTGATTAATTCAAATTTACAATTTATTAAGATTATATTTTTGGAAAATCGCGATTATACTCTGCCAATGCACTCATTGGGCTTCCATGAAGACAATAACATGAACTGAAAATATATTGTCATATTGTAAAGAGGAAAGTTTTTACCAGACAAGGCACTTTAATTTATTATTATTATTTTTTTAAGTTAGTTTGAAGTTACACAAGTGAAGCCTGTTCTTACCTCATTGTGTAAAACCACTAGCAGCAAACATTTAGTTCAATTTTTTTATTGTTTACAATGACAGGGCTGCCATCTTGTTTTACAAGCATATTTCACAGCTTGTATTTAGTTGTACATGGAAATCAGGTCGAAATGTTTGAAATAAAAGCAAGTTTTAAATTAATTTATTTTTGTAAAACGAAAAGGAGGGGGAAAAAATTACTAATCTGATTTGGTATAATAAAATCGTATATTTTATTTTTAAGCCATATCACCAAGCAATAGTTAAAGTAATATATGCACTCCTAACGCAAAATTTCACTGTAAATTCTTGCCGTGGAAAGCTCGATGGCAACATGCAAACATCTACTGCAGTAACATTTAAGTTGCTGATTTTGGGTATAAATTGGGTATATAAAATTACGCTTAGTCGATTTCTTCGCAGTTACCTTGAAATAACTTAATTGACTTGATTTAGGACTCGTTTGAAAAAAAAAAACATTTTTGGTAGATAAGGCAAGAATGCCTCTCAGGTAATGCTGTGAGCCAAACTATCACCGTTACACAACTTCTTTGTTTGTTGGAGGTTACACCTGCCTGGGATACACTTCTGCATGGGCAGAGGTATCCTACAGTTAGCGGCACGACAATTTTTTGAATGGGTGACGCAATACTTTTGGCAATATAGTCAAGCATTTTCTTCTGTTAATTTTACTATACAATTATTTTGGATTACAGCTAATGAAAATCCAAAATTTAGTTTCTTTGAAAATTTTAATATCAGTTTAGACCCATATTTGTTCTACTACAGAAATGTTATGTCATGGCCTCTACAATCACAGGAAAGACTGCAAACTAGACAGTCTACCAGGAGACATTCACTGACACCCTTCACAAGGAAAGTAAGCTACGAAAATTCATTGCTAAAGAAGTTTATTTTTCAGAGTGCTGCATCTAAGGGTGTAAATAAAAGTGTAAGTAAAAGAGTGGAAGAAAAACATGCCAGCAAGAGGGATAACTACAGCCTTGAGAAGAATTTAAGTGTTTGAGGGAGATTTAAAAGATGTGGACAGCAGCTGGACAATCTACTCAGACAAAAAAAACAGTAATATATGGGGTAAAAGGAAAAATTGTAAAATAAAAGCTGAAAGTCCTCAAAACAAAACAAGAATTGCTGGTTGCCTCTCTGCTACATAACATTGATGCAGTAATTCATGCTAAAAGAACCACAACCAAGCATTGAGTGCATATACTGTACAGTACATCAACATACTGTACGGTTTGTTCTGACAAACTGATTTTTTTTTTTTTTGCAAAACATCCCTCTGTGAGTAATCTATACACTATCAAAATATCACTTTTTTAATTATATTATTTTAGGAATGAACTTCTGAATGATTATCTAATTTACACAGATGCACTTGCATGTGTTGGACCCAATTACTGACCTGACTAATTATACTTGCTCAGATCTAGCAGATTGATATCTACAGCTTTTCAAAGAGTGGGAGCACTTTCCTTTAGTTTGAAAGTTAGGTCATGAAAGTTCATAAACAATTTTCCAGTGGCTCGAAGCAAGCATCTGATAGAAAACAGCTAGTGCACTGATGAAATCTGATCAGGGCTTTTGCAATATTGTGCTCTGGACAAATAACCGAAAGACATAACTCTTTGGCTACAGAAACCAGAAAATATGTTTGAATTGTGTGCTGAGACCCATTTTAAACTGTAATAACCAAGCAGATATTGAATTTTGCTGCTACAAAGATAGCTCTACTTTTATGAGGTTTCTGAGCAAAAGTAAGAAGAAAAATAATAAATTGTGATTTTTTTAACGAGACATTTTATCTTTATCTCCTTTTGCACCAGAGGTAACTGTTTTCATACTATAGTCATCTACTAAAAATGTTCCCATTCACTCAAACAGATGAGCCATCCAGAACATACCCTGTAGGTTTCTTCTTCTTGAAGAGACTTGGCTGGAAGACTGCCTGAGGTCTTAGCTCCTCTCAAAGGTCCCTTCCTGGTTTGTGATATGGACTGTCCAGCTCCTGGTCCAGTAGCCTTTCTCCTGAGCCCCACAGCACACTTTGACATCCTCAGTTTATGATTCTCATGATCACTACAAAAAAAAAAAAAATAAGGTTGTAAAAACCTGGCTGTAACATTAAATCTAAAGAAAACAGCTCTCCAAGGAATGTTTGGATTAACAAACGTTGAATCATGAAATCCTAGCATACTTTACACAAAAATAAAATATGAGTTAAATTGGGGCTGCAGACTGGACAGATCTAAGCTTGCAAAATCTGGAACACGTGTTGACTGCAGTCATGCCTCGTAATTTGTCATAAAAGTGTAATACTGAGACATAATAAATAAATAAAGTATATGTATACAAAATATATCCACTATTAAAAAAATTCAAGATCTGAGAATATGCTAAAGACAGGCCCACCTGTCTGATCTGGTGCTCTTTGTCTCCTGGGTGGTCGTGCTTGTTGTCATTGTGTTATTAAATTTGGGAATTCTTGTGCGTTTTTTGTTTTCTTTCCCGCTGTCACATTCACTTTCTGATGTCCGGTCGGTATCCCTCTTGGGCTTCCGTAACTTCACCCCAGCATGAGTAGAGATACTTGCTTTTTCACCTGTAGGGGCCTTAGCAAATATAGCGTAAATATAGATGGTATGTAAGAAATTATAAAACACACACACACACACACACACACACACACACACACACACACACACACACACACACACACACACACACACACACACACACACACACACACACAAAAAGAGGATTTTGACTTAATGATGGAATGAGTTGTTTAAAGATTTACAGCAGGACTCAACAAACATTTCTTTGAAGTGGCAGAGAGATAATGTTTTTTCCTGGAAAACTGACATTTTCCACAGGTAATTACAATGCTTAGGTAAAGTAATTGAGATTTCATGAGACAGATTGACACAAGCTGCTGCACGATTTTTAGGGGAAACGAAAATAATATATAACTCTTAATCTGACTTGGCATCAGCTAACTACCTTTGCCTCCATATTTGCGAAGCAGGTAGAGACATACACCCCAAAAAGGTATTCTACAACGTATTGCCCCAAGGGGGCTGGATAAATTGCATGCCACACTTTTATATTTTTTGGATGAAAACAATTTAAACCATTTCCTTTCACTTAACAATTATGTTAAGTGGTCTCTGTGTTTTAGAGACCGTGGTCTCTAAAACACAATAAAAGGAAATCCTAAACAAATGTTTTTAATGTTGATTAAAGGAACTCAGGGTTGCAGCACTTTTACAATCTTCTGGAAGTATGTTCCAGATAAGTGGAGCATAAAAACTAAATGCTGTTTCTCCCCGTTTGGTTCTGGGTATACAGAGTAGGCTTGAGCCAGAAGACCTGAGTGGTCTGGAGGGTTAATACACTGATAACAAGTCTGTGATGTACTTAGGTGCTAAGCCATTCAGTGATTTATAGACTAACAGGAGTATTTTAAAGTATATTCTTTGAGATACAGGGAGCCAGTGTAAGGACTTTAGAACTGGGCTCCACTTTCTTAGTTTTAGTGAGGACACGGGCAGCGACGTTCTGGATCCGCTGCAGCTGTCTAATTGACTTTTTAAAGGGGAAGTCCGGTCAACAAGGAAAAATCAGGGTATCATTAGCTATAACTAAAACTAATACATTTGTGGTTATTTAATGAACTTATCTTTAATCAATAAGAAAATAAAAACATAAATTGTCGTCTGAATCACTGTGTATGGGGGCTGACATGACTGCCCAAATATGGGCAGTAAGGGGCGTTTGACATCACATCCTGCGACGTGGAAGAGCGGAAGCGGCGACAGCATTTCTCTCCGCTTTCCATGCAAAGTCAATAGGAGCCGTTCTACACAGCTGCGATCATCAATAATTATTTCGGATTTCCAGAGGACTTCACCGCTGACATTCCCAAGAGCTATTGCTGAAGCAACAATGCCCACGTGCATGGCCATCGGATGTTCCAACACAACTGGTAAAAGAGGAAAAAACATTGCTTATTTCAACACAGTCACTTCAGCGATCTCTCCTCCGCTGTGTGTCTGTGTGTGTGCGCGCGCTCTGCTGCAAACTGAAACTGAAACCCCGTCTGTTAGATGCAAAGCCGTGCTGCGCGAGCGCGCACACACACACACACACAAACACACACACACGCGTGTATAGATATATACTGTAGGACCCGACTGAGTTTGATCTTGGAAAATAGTGCGCCGTGACAAACAGAGCGTTGAAACTTGCTCAACAGCGGGTCCGCCGAGTGACGTAAAAAAAATGGGAGGTGACAGTACTATTCTTGACCAAGATGGATTCCTCCACATAAACATGATTAAATGAGAATTATTATTAATTAAAAAAACTTATAATTTTTTGCACAGTATGTAGTAGTTTTATATTTAAAGTACTTTCAGCAGTTTGAATTCTGATTTTGACCGGACTTCTCCTTTAAACAGTAATCGATTCAACTAAAATTAAGTGCATGGATGAGTTTTTCAAGATCCTGCTGGGACATTAGTTCTTTAATCCTGGAAATGTTCTTCAGGTGACAGAAGGCCGACTTAGTAACTCTCTTTATGTGTCTCTGAAGGTTCAGGTCTAAATCCATCATGACACCGAGATTTCGGCTCTGATCTGTGGTTTCTAGCTGTAGTAAATGAATCTGTGTGCTCTTGATCGATCCTCCTTTGGAGAAAAATCATAGCTTCAGTTTTGTTTTAATTCAGCTGAATAAATGTATAGCACATCCATGTATCTAGCCAATGCTCTAATAGGTTTATGGTCACCTGGTGACATTGCAATGTATACTTGTGTGTCATCCACCATAGTTATGGAAACTGATCTTCTTATAATCTGAGCTAAGGAGAGCATGTAGATTTTGAATAGGAAGGCCCCAAGATGGAACCTTGTGGGACCCACATGTAATTTAAAGTTACCTACTGACACATAAAAAGTCCCTGCTCTTCAAGTAAGATTTAAACCAGTCAAGTGCTGTGCCAGAAAGACCAGCCCAGTTTTCGAGATGCTCTAATAAAATTGAGTGATCAACTGTATCAAATGCTGCACCGAGGTCCAATAATACCAGCACTGTGGTTCTTCCACAGTCTGTATTAATATGGATGTCAAAGAACAGCTTGATCAGGGCCGTCTCAGTACTGTGGTGAGAACAGTGACTTTCAATACGGTTGCAGCAGGTCTTAGATCAGCAATAAACTCCAATTTGCACAAATACTTCCTAATGAGCATTTTCAGTTGTTTTTAATGTTAATACGTCACCTGCTGGATGAGCTGCGACACCTGGTGCTCCAGTTTCCTGATGCGCTCCTCATTGATGGGGTCAGGTGGATCAGGTGCAGTGGGACAGAGTGGCTGAGAGCTCTGACAGATCGGCTGTGTACATGGATCTGTTGTTTTGTCTGAGGCGATCTGCTGTCGAAACTGGGTAAGGACCTTGTCAATGTGTGGCGTGGTGACAAATCCCTTAACCTACAATCACAGTTATAGAGTTTAGGATTTTCATGTTTGTTTTGCATGCTAACTTTTATGGCTTTTCAAGTTATAAAAGAAGATGCGTCTACTTCAGTAGGCTTTACTATTGACCCTACAGTCTGCCCTGTCATGAGTGGCAGTACATAATATGACTCCCCTCCCATGACAACATCCTCAGAGGTGTCAAAAGCCAAATATACAGTTACAGACATTAGGAAGGGGATGTACCTGTGTTTTGCTGACCCTGTTTGCTGTGTATGACAACTGTTGAATATGAAGAATGGGTGACGTTGTAGTGTGTGCAATAGGTTCGCCTTTAGAGCCTTAAGGCAACCGCAGCCCTGCATTCATCCAACTAAAGCACTTCTCAGTCATAAGAACATCTTAGACCATTCACAACATATTGTTGTGAACTGTCTTACAATATTTTTTTTATTTTAAAGGGCTAAAAAGCTCTGAGAAATTAATCTACACAGAAAAAAGCTCCATTTACACTACCCTTTTTTTAACCGATCCATGCCGAGTTCGGACCGAGCTTGGATCAGTTAACCGTGCCGAGCTCGGTTCTTACGACCATTTACACATCACGCTAGCACGGTTCCTCGCCTTCTAGTGACGATCTACGGTACTACTGCTCTCTGGGATTGAAGGAGGGAGTCAAGCAAATAAAAATGGCGGCGCCCGTAATATTCAGGGAGTTATGTTTCGTTATAATTGTGATATTTCGTTGTTTGCCTTTCAGGAAAAACAGGCGAAGAAGGCAACCTTTGGTAAATTTACTTGACAGAGTCGGCTTTTGGGAAGTGGATAAGACAAATGAACGTCTAATCAGGGCTTACTGATGCAGGAAACAACGACAGACGTTGAGATTCATCACACTGCTAAGCAGAATCATCACTGGAAATCGTGTGGCACGGTAGGGAAGCTAGTATTTTTATGAACGTCTGAAATTTCTGACTGTAAGGAGATGACGTGGTCTGCTCATGCGCTCTTTATCAGAGAACCGAGCCAAGCTCTACTATCAAACTGGTACTAGATTTAGCGCGGTTCGGTTGTGTCTGAATATTGCAATAACGACACTGGTTGCGGTTAACACATATTTTGCTCATTATTCTTTCTTTTCCATCATCACAAGGACCCTTCAACTCTTCATGAGCTTTAGCATCTCAGTCACTGGAAACTTTATGTGATCATGAAACACTTTAAAAAGTCCATCCAATTGGCCAAGTATTTCATTGGCAGTCATTTTAAATCCATACTGTCCGAAATACAACAACCTACCAATTATTGCCTTTGGAATTGCAGTATTACGTATATTGCAATGGTGACTGCAATTCAATATGTTGTACAGATCTGAAACCTACTGGAGGAAAGTGGTGTACAAATTACTAAGAGCAGAATGAAATGATAAATTACCGCCTCACTGTGGCTTGTATCAGAGGAAAGCAAAAAGTCCACATAGTCCTCCAGGCCGGGTATGTCACAGAGGCTGCTTATACCTGGAGATGAAGGATGTCTCAGCCGATCCAGGCCATCCAGTACAGAAATCTGTGGCAGTGACTCCATAACAATTTCCCAGTATCCTTCAGTGAAAGACAACCACACCATTACCATTATTCATAAAACTGACTAAAACATGTTATTATCATGAACAAGTTGAATACCGTCAAAGTATCCAAAAATTGTTATCCAATCCATATAATGAATTTCACTACTGATGTGGCTTTTGTAATGTCAGCTATCTTGAAATAGAACATCTGCATACAAAGAAAGCTTTGGTTGTGAGTAAAGAGCATATTTTTATAGAGATGGAAACTGGTACTTTCACTGACGCCTTGGCTGTAAATTAATAATGAGCAGAAAGGCCGAGATGTGGGAGAAAAAGATAACTGAAATGCTTTCAACATTAATACTCCTGTCAACCTAAATGACAAAGTCAGAGGTAAAAAGGAACAGAAACCCAACAGATTATAGTTATTAAGGCTGTCAGTTGTATTATGGCTGTCAGATTTATAAAAATCACAGTGGGGCTTATTAAAACAAAAGAATCAGGTAACTACTCCTATGCTTACAGCTAATATAGCTATTGGTTATATTAACCAATTAAACAATTTTGTGCTGGTGACAATAAATAATATTAATGTCTAGTTATACAGAACACTTTAATACACTGGGGAGAAAGTTTATTTATGACTGATATAGGAAACTAAATTAAGGTACTCATGCAAAGTCAAGGCCCTTTTTTTTCATAAGCAAGCTTCGATGGCTAGTAAACAGAGAAAATTTGCATTAGATTTTATATATTTTCAATAATCAGATGAGAAAATTCCCACAGTTACATGAAATATTTCCTAGCATAGATAAAACCTGTTTTGAAATAGAAAAACAGGAAAAAAAATTCTTGGCAGCAGTGCAAGTTCAGACCCTCAAGGAGATTTATCAAAATAACTGGAAGGGCAGATGAGGGAGAAAAGGAACCATCTAACCCTAAAGCGCAACTTCTTTCGTTTTTTTCCCCAATAACCTGAAAGTAAACCTCCAGCAGGTTCACAAAAACAATTTTCCCCAAGGCTTTGAATAATACTAACAGCAGCACAAACATTACATAAACACCAACTTTTGGACTGTCTAGCTCACATAACTGCGTAATATTTTTCCACCACTTCACATTAATAATTTGTACTTCCTATAGGACCCTCCCCATAGTCAATAATGCACACTGTGGGATGTTGCAACACCTGTGCTGTGAATCTGGGTTTTTTCTTTGCACTTCCAAACAGAAGCTAAGAGCAATTCACCAGCAGTGTAATTGTAAGATGAGCTATAGACCATTTCACTCTTTTACGGTTTTTGTGTTTATGCGGAAACAACAAATCTGTCTGCTGTGCTTTGAAATCGCAGGGACGTATTCTAGAGATCAAGAGACATTGGATGGTTAAAAGAATTGGATTATTTTACATTTGAGAAGTTCTAAGCAGTCGGTCAGAGAACAAAGGTCCAATCTTCTTTACACTCAGTAGAGACACCATACATAAGTAATAGGGCCGCACAAAAAATAGAAAATATATCGTCATCGCAGTATCAATGCATATGTTAATACTGTGAGAGCTGTTTTGAACGCAGGCCCCACATCGGTGCAGTGGTTTGCCTTGAAGCCAAATAGGTAAGTAAGCACCGGTAAGTGAGTGAGTGAACACAATATTTGTTGGTTTTGTCATCAATACACATTTTACATGCCAATAACATATTTCGCCTGTTGGAGGTGTTTTCACAGCAGTAGATGGCCACACCTGACACAGAACACTAAGACACTAAAGGTCACACAGAGTGTTGGAAACACGCAAAAAATACAGGAATGATGGCAAGGCTAATTTATAGCAACTAATATTGCTGTTGCAAGACATTTTTAACATTGTGCAGCCCTACTAATTCCCCAATTAAATCATTCTTCAATGTGAATGTTATAACTGAAGGAAGAAGACTCAATGCTAACCATTTAAGCATTAACCATGTGTTATAAGTGATGTGTGAAAATTAAGTCGGAAGAACCACAAAAGTTGTAAAGGTGCGTTCACACCAAACACAAATGATGCAAATGGAACAAGTGGTTTACATGTTATCCGAATGACACGTTTAGAGTGATGCGAATGACACGAAATGGGTAAATAGGGCGAAATAAAACTGAGAATAGAGCAAAGGAAAATTTCGTTTGAGTTAATAAATCCGAACTTTTCAGTCAAGTCGCGTCGCGTTAAGGTTGCTTCTCATCCATTTATTTAAGTAAAACATATTTTTTATATGTTACATATACAGCACCAAGACTCGCTTGGTAAAATCCCGTCTCCGCCACAGTGAGTTCAATAGAAAGGAGGAACCAGCAAGCGGATAGACGCTCCTCATATTTTATGCCGTGGTGAAGCGAGCTAGGGGGAAAATGGCTGTGTTATCAGCGCGGATTGTTTGCAAGAGAGAGAGAACGCTGAAATGTCAGGCCGTTGGTTGCTGCATTTGTTGTGAATGCACCTTAAGAGGTCCATTTTCATATATTGGCTCTATGTATTCAGATCACTATCAGATAAAAGAAAACTATTTTAAAAAGTTACCTTTGAATAAATTACTGCATGAAATGCAGACCAAACCAGGATGACAAGACAACTCCTCCTCAGATCTCTCCATATAACACTGTCCTACTAACTACCAGCTTCACATTCTTTACACCAAATACCTCAGAATCAGCTTCTTTGGCCATAATTGCATGCACAATCAAGAGCTTATATAGAAGCAGATGTATGAATGTGTGTTTTGACACATATCTAAAGAAAAAAAAGGTAGGTTGTGATAGTGCAAATATGCTTATTTTGTTTCCAAGCAATGTAGCTGACTACTCAGGCTGTGAGGCATTCATATCTTTCTACGTGTTTACCTATATGGCTTTCAGTTGTTGTTGTTTTTTCAGACTGTTCCAACTGTTATATTTCCTCTACTGGATATTCCTACTGGATATTCCTCTATGTAACGATGTACAAAGGTAGTGTTTCCATTCCAACCTGGTGCACTGCACATAGGGTTGTCGCCACCATCCTGGTTTAAGGTGATACTACGTAAACCTTGTAATCCCAGCAGGCACTGCAGGAGATGATCAATGTTGTCTATGAGGTTGCCATGTAGACTGAGGTGCTTCAGTTTGTACTCAGTGCCATGAAGATACAGCAGACCTGAAAAAAAGTTGACAAATCATTAGAGCATCATTAAGTTGTTACATTTCTAGATTGGTGAAGATAAAATAACAGAAGTCTTCTCAGGAACTACTTGACTCACCAGTGAGGTTATTGATCTGGTTGTAGGACAAGTTTAATTTTGTCAAGTTTACAAGGCCATTCAATCCTGATAAAGAAGGGCAGGACAAGAAAAAGTGGGTGATTACTAGGAGGGAATATTACCTAGAGAACTGTTGAGGAACTGAAACATTTAGTTTTATACTAGGGGAAATTGTTACAAAACACTCACCTTCAACCTTTGTGATTATGTTGGATGATAAATTCAGAGTCCTGAGGGAGGTGAGGGAACTCAGACCCTCAATCTTAGAAATGCAATTGGAAGAAAGGTCTAAGTGGCGCAGATGCCAAACAGAAGACAGACCCTCGATCCTTGGGATGCGATTGCATTGCAGATTAAGTGATATAACAGCAGGACTCAGGGGAAGATCTTGCAAACTACACAGAAGGCAGAAAGGTCAGAGTTGCAGCATTGGATAAAACTTTAATCCAACCATCTGCTCTGCATGACAACTTTAAAGAAAATTAAAGATTGGTATATGATGAACTACTTACATTTTTGTAAATTGTTCAGGTTATGATAAGCCCTAACAATTATGAATAATGTCAGTTAAAATTAGAGATGAACCGATCAGGTATTTCCTGGCCAACACCGACTTTGGTTTTTCTTTAGGTCTGATCTGCTGGTTTCAACTTTGACTGATTATGATTTTATTTTCTAAGGACTATAACACATAAAAGAGAAGGGTTGATGCAGGTGTTTTTATACAGACAGTATTTTCAAGTCCAACAGAAAATCCAACATTATCCCCATTTACGCATCAAAGCATATGTCCCAAACCTCTGTATCATGCTAATACTTTTATAGAAAAAGGTGATAATTCTTGGATTCAATGCATTTTTTGAACAGGACCTTTTTTTTTTTAAAGCATTTAGCCTTCCGATCCTAAGGGAAAATTGTATTATTTATTGGTACACCTCAAATTAAAAGATAATAAAGCTCCACAAAATAATCTTATGCCAAGCCAGAGTCTATAATATGGTACCAAATGTATATAATTTCTGCTTAATTAAATCTAGCTAAACCTTAAGAGAGAAAAAAAGAATTAATAATGTACACAACTAATTGTTGGCGAATAATACATTGAATATATTAACAAATATGAATTGTTATACAACATAATAATTTATGGTTTACAACCTTAATCTCAATTCAGAGAACACATTTTAAAAGATTCACAAAAAGGGACATGTTAAGGTTAAAATAACATGAGCCTGACAAAATGTAGTGGAGAAAAACATCTATTTCCATTTCAGCAGAATATTCTGTACTATTACCCATTAAAAAGTATTGTTCCTTCACGTTAACTTACTTTAGATTCAACATGTACATATAAAGTAAAAAAAAATAATATAGAATAAATAAAAACACGTTCATTTGAGGTAAATATTTAACTTTGCTCTGGACTAAACACTAAAATGCACACTTAAAAACAAAACAAAAAGTACACATAGTTATTCGAGGTATTACTTAAACATGACCTACTGCATCAATACAAATAAATCCATAATGTAATCATGCTTTTTGTTTAGAGCTTGCTAACTTTTCGTATAGCTATTCAACACTTTATCCACAGAAAATAAAGATATTGCACTTTGGATAATCAACGTGTTGCATGTTGAGGGCTTTACAAAAGTCATGGGTGACAAACGTTGAGGTTTCAAAACAAAAGTATTACAAGAGCTTTGTCCGGACGTTACCTTGTTAACTGCTTGTCAATGAGGGTGAGCTCCTTGTCTCCCATAGTGACAGTATTTGGCTTGTTCAATCTGTCGAACTGTCCGATATCAAGTCAGCTAAGTGGAATAACAACCCACAGCTGTCAAACTCCACGAACTGTGCAGAAAACTGCAAGGTAATAAGCGAAAACATTCCCAGTCTTCAGGGCAGTCAGCGAGTAGCCTAGCCAAGCCGAAATGTAGCTACCAGCCACAAGCCTCCCGGGCCGACAGCGGTTAAATTATTCCTAACATTTCCACAGACAGCAGTCAAAACTGCTACGAAAATCGGACCTCACTAATATGTTCATTTAAATATGTTGAACCAACACGGTGTGAATTTACGACTACATTTGCTGTCGTCGTTGAGCTCAGCAAAGTTAAACTAGCCGCCTTTGCGTCTACACACTTCCGGTTTACATGACGTCGCCAACAGTAACATCCGGGTAACTTTTGCGGACCCCGCCCACAAGTCATGGTCCTAAAGCCGTGCTTAGCAGAAGTTTTAGTATCAAGAATTTACTTCTCAAACACAAAGCTAATTAACTGGGATCCTTTTCAGTTTGTTTATAAAGGGCCAATTCACAGCTAACGCCATCTCAAGACACTTTACAAGACAAACAGATGCAATTTATCTGAGAATAGGGAGGGTATCTAACGTGTTTTGTGCCAGACTGCGCACTATTTTATCCCTCCTCAGAATTTAGATCATTAATGGCCATTGGAACCATTAATGGTGCCCGTAAGAACCTCTGTTGGACCCATATTTACCATAAATGAAGGATTTGACTAAGTAATGTCACCCATAAGTTCCTTCAGATAGCTGCTTCTTTGTACATTTAAATCTAACATTTCAGCAAACATCTCACTTCAGGAACAATTTATTAGCCATGGTTGCTATTAGGCAAGTGCGCATTTCATTTCACGATCAGTTTTATTATTTTACAACTCCTAGCTGTAAAAACGTGAATGCTAATTGGATTTAAGGGTCATTCTAGAGAAACAACCATTTGATGAAAAATTACCTTTGAAAAAAAATTACATTTTGTTTTTGTATTTTATTCTCAAAATACAGATTATTTGTGTGATAAACTTGCTTGTTTATTCTAAAATAACGAGTTCCTTGTTGTTGTTTCAACTCCCAGCCTTTATTTAACTGGTGCTCTCTTAACACAGGTCCGAACAAAAACAACCGCTGCCGTTCATCCATTCCACGCGCGCCCCCTGTCGTAACATATCTGCCATAAAGTGTATGTCGCAAAACATATTCTCTGACATCTCCCTTTTTTTTTTTTTTTTTTTTTTTTTAAAACAATAACATTGGCAAACAGTATCATCACTAATGCATGCAGTATTGATTCTGCAGTGTAACAGTAACATCCTTGTTTATTTTCAAACCCCAGCCATTTAGGGCTTCATCAACAAACAGCTTTGTATTTTATCTACACAATATCAGATTTTCTCTAGAACACTTTGACTATAACATGCCTCACAGATCTAGTCTCTGAACAGGTTTAACAACTCTACCAGATCTGGTTTGAGACAGTCCACTAGGGGTCTTCTTAGGGTCAGGAAAGCTACCTCCAGAGCTCGCCTGAACATCAGGTGTGTTAGGTTCTACAGATTGTTCAACTGAGGACCCCACCTCAGGCAGTGCTTGGAGATGACGACGATTTCGTCTGTACAGGGCTCCTTGCTCTGTAGCGATGACATATGACCTCTCTGTTGTACTCTCCCCAACCACTTCTGCAGGTGTGGACCAGGTCTTCTGATTGTCCAGCCTAGCGAGAACAGGGTTTCCTGGCTGCAGTGGTGTGAGTGGTCTCACCCCATGTCGCTTATTGTAGTGGAAAGCTTGCTTCCACTTCTCCACAGCGTCCTTAGTTCTGATGTGCTGTCGGTTTGGCCATTTTGGTTGCAGGACTTTATCCAGAGTAGGTAAGGTTGTTCGGATTTTCCTGCCCAATAATAGTTCCGCCGGACTGACACCAGTGCTGCTGTGCGGTGAGGATCTATAGATCATAAGAGCCAGTAGTGGATCTTTTTGTTGCAGTATTCTTTTGGCCGTTTGCACTGCTCGTTCAGCATGTCCGTTGCCCTGTGGATTGTGGGGGCTGGAGGTCACATGCTTAAAGTCCATCTCATGGGCAAAGTCTTTGAAGACTTCACTGCTGAACTGTGGCCCATTGTCACTGACAACCTCTTCTGGTATTCCATACCGGGCAAAAGTAGCTTTCAGCTTTAGAGACACTTGAGCGCTTGTGGTGGTTGGCATGTGGAGAATCTCCAGGTATCTGGAATAATAGTCTGATATGACCAGAAAGTTCTCTTTTCCATGCTCACAAAGATCTATGCCGATTCTTTTCCATGGCCTGTCTGGGAGGGGTGTTGACAGGAGAGGTTCTCTGTTTTGTGCCCTCCTGTGCTCCCGACAGTACATGCAGTTCTCCACTTTGTGTGTGATTTGTGAAGCTAAGCCTGGCCACCACACCGAAGTGTTTGCTCTCATTCTGCATTTGTTAAGTCCTTGATGACCATCATGTATGCGTTCTAACATTTCTGTTCTCATTGACCCAGGTATCACTATCCTGCTCCCCCTGAGTACCAACCCATCATGCACAGACAGTTCATTTCTCACAGGAAAGTATTCTCTTGCACTGCTCTGTGTGTGTTGTATATGTTCAGGCCACCCATTTTTAATGTACCTGATTACAACTTGGAGATGCTCATCAGCTGCTGTCTCTGCTCTGATGCCATCCATCTTTGTCTGTGATGCTGGGATGCTGCTCATCACAGCAGCTACATAACACTCCACATCTGTATGGCTGTCTCTGCTGTGCACCGCTCCCTGTTGTGGGCTCCTGGACAGCATGTCTGCCACGACCAGTGTTTTCCCAGGTGCATATTCAGCCTCCAAGTTAAATCTCATCAATCGCATGAGGAGTCTTTGACAGCGTACTGGTGTGTTGTCAAGGTCTCTGGAGTTCATAAGTGGAATGAGAGGTTTGTGATCTGTAATCAGTTTGAATGCAGGCAGGCCATAGAGATATTTCTCAAATCTTTCACACGCCCACACAGATGCAAGGCACTCCTTTTCTATTTGAGCGTACCTCTTTTCAGCATCGCTTAATCGTCTTGAACAGAATGCCACTGGTCTCCAGTCTTCACCATGGAGCTGTAACAGGACACCGCCCACTCCATAGCTGCTAGCATCAGCTGAGACTACAGTGCTCCTAGTAGCATCATAGTACATCAAGGTAGGTGATGTTGTGAGAAGCTCTTTGATTCTGTCGAAGGCTGCCTGCTGCCCAGGACCCCAAATCCAGACTGATGTTGACTTTAGCAGTTCATACAGTGGTTGACCCACTGTGGCGAGGTCAGGAATATATTTCCCTAAATAGTTTATCATGCCAAGGGCTCTCCTTAGCTCTTGGACACTCTCTGGTGGGGTGAGCTTATTGATAGCTGACACTTTCTCTGGGTCAGGTCGCACACCATCTTTGTTGATCACCTGGCCCAAGAACTGTAACTCAGTTTTTCTCAGTGTGCATTTCTCTGTGTTTAACTTCAGGCCTGCTGACTCCAGACGCGCCATTACTTTCTGCAGGCGCTCATTGTGCTCACTCATGTCCTTCCCGAAGACGATGATGTCATCCATATAGACTGCAACTCCCTGCAGCCCTTCGAGAGTCTCTTTCATTTTCCTTTGGAAGATTTCTGGGGCGCTTGTGATCCCAAAAGGGAGACGCTTGAAGCAATACCTTCCATAAGGTGTTATGAAAGTGGTTAGTCTCTGGCTGTCCTTGTCCAGAGGGATCTGCCAAAATCCAGAAGCCGCGTCCAGAGAAGAGAAAACTGTGGACCCACTCAACTGGGCTATCATCTCTTCCGCTGTGGGCAGAATGAACCTCTCTTGACAGCTTTATTTAGTCTCTTTAGGTCAACACAGATGCGTGCTTGTCCATTCTTTTTCGGGACCGGCACCATCGGTGCACACCACTCCGTTGGTTCTGTTACAGCCTCAATGATGTCATTTGTCTCCATTCGGTCCAGCTCCTCCTTCACCGCTTTTAATAAGGGTATGGGGACCCGGCGTGCTGTGGCTACTGCATAGGGCTGAGCATTATCTTGCAGTGCAATTTTCACAGGCTGTGTTTTCAGTAAGCCAAACTCCTGTTCACTGGTACTGACTTCATACACTCGCTTTATTAGCCCCATTGCTAAAGATGTTGGCCTGCTGAGCAGGTTGTTCACACTCTCACCGCGAATAACATAAAGCCTGAACATGTATGTTTTACCTTTGTACACAGTCTGTGTGATAAACTGCCCCAAACAGTTCAAACCACCCCCGGGACCACTCAGTAGTTTCTTTGTTTTGTGTAGGACTCTCTTTGGCTCAAGTGTTTTATACACAGTCTCACTCATAACACTGCAGTCAGCTCCCGAGTCAATTTTAAACTTCACTGGCTTGTTTTCAATATCCAGTGTTACTGTCCATTCATCATCATTTTCTGATGTACCATTAACTGAGCCCAGGTAATAATGTTTATTTTGTTCATCATCCTCTGTCACTTCACTCACTAGCCTGCTTCTGCATGCTCTTTCCCAGTGACCCTTTTTCCCACATCTGTTGCACGTGGACTGTCTTGCTGGACACTTATCATATTGGCTATGTGGTGTTTTGCCACATCGTCCACATTTACTGCGGTCACTGTCTTTGTATTTATGCTTGTCCTGACGCGGTCTCCGGTCTTTAACCCGCGCGCCGCCATGTTTCTGCGCGACTTCTTGGATGGCGCAGACCCGCTCTCCCTGCTTGTTAACCTGTGCTTTCACCTCCTCGGACTGCCGTACCTCCTGTACCGTCACCTCCAGAGTGAGTTTCGGGATGAGCTGCAGCTTCTGTGACAACTCTTTGTCCAAGATGCCAACCACGATCCGGTCCCTTATGTGTTCATCTCGGTTCGCACCAAAGTCACAGTGCTCTGACAGTTCGTACAGAGCGCGAATAAATGTCTCTGCGCGTTCGCCAACATGCTGCACTCTCTGGTTGAAACAAGCCCGTTCGTGGATAACATTGCGTCTCGGAATAAAGTAGGCATCAAACTTTGCCATAACTGCGTCAAACTGATCTTCATCTTCACCCTCTCCGTAGGTGAAAGAGCTCAGTATGTTCTCCGCTTCCTTACCGAGTGCATAGACGAGCGTACTCACTTGAACCGGACCATCCTCCTTATCCAGTTTGGTCGCCGTCCTGTAGCGGGAGAACCGTTTTTTCCAATCAGGCCACTCCGCCGGGTTCTCGAAACAAAAACTCTCCGGTGGGTGAAACTTTGCCATAGCTCCACCACTTCTGACACCATGTGATAAACTTGCTTGTTTATTCTAAAATAACGAGTTCCTTGTTGTTGTTTCAACTCCCAGCCTTTATTTAACTGGTGCTCTCTTAACACAGGTCCGAACAAAAACAACCGCTGCCGTTCATCCATTCCACGCGCGCCCCCTGTCGTAACATATCTGCCATAAAGTGTATGTCGCAAAACATATTCTCTGACAATTTGCACTCAAATCATCAAACCAATTAGGCCATATCAAACCATTTGGCACCATCAACTTGGTAATATGTGCTTTTTAATAAATTATTTGGTACCTCAACCACCACAAAAGTATATGTTTTTCTACCATTAAAAAAACAAAATATGTACAAATAACTAACAAATATGTAATATAAATGACATGCTAAAACAAAATTCCAAATTAATATTATAAATTATATTCAAAAAGTAGTTGTCCCCATAGCCAGAAATTGCTTTTTCGGCTGGGCCAAATAAAAAATGGGTGGGCCAAATAATTATAGTTGAAAGGAAGTTTATTCTTAAGTTGCACATTTGCAAGTTTACTATGGAAAAGATACAGGCTGATGGGAAGGAGAAATGACCTTCTCTGTTCAAGTGAATATCCTTGAGTTGATAGTGGAAAAAAAATATCAAGGCCCATCACCTATGAGATGATTAGGAGCCACAACGGCAGGCAAACTTCTTGATCATTTAAACTGCGGCAGACTGTTAGAGTCATTATTTCCGTTTCAGAACGCAGGGTCACTCAGAAATGACCGCTGTCGCATCATCGATCCAGACGCTCAGGACACACAAAACTGTTTTTTAATTAATGGTAAGCTTCTGCTATTTTTTTTTCTTTTATGAAACGCAATATTACATATAACAGTTAAAAAGGAGAAAATACGGTTGGCCGCACTTGAAGCATGTTGTTATGCTGCCTCATTACGCATTATTCAGTTACTGACTTGTCCCCTCTGATCGGCTCCTGCTCTTGAAGATAGTTACATTTCGTTGTTTTATGTTTGTGCTCCAAGCGGACCCATGGAATCCTGCTTCGCCTTTAACCCACTAGCATTAGACTTAAGCCTACAGGAAATAACACTATAGGAAATAGCACTTTTATGGCATTTTCCCAAATTTTATGAGTATAGGCGCAGCCCTTTAGGCTCTCCACTACACTGTGCCTCACTTTCCTGCACAGCTAGATGGCTATAGAAAAAACAACAACAATATGCTATTTTGGGAACTGATTGTCTGGTCCCTTCATCATTTATGTTCAATAATACCCGGTTGATGCGGTGAGGGGAACGGAAACAATTCTTCTTTTCAGTTCTGCCCTGTGCGTGAGGGATAAACACAGTGGGGAAAATGCACAGACTGTAAAGCGCTCTTTTCAAAGAGGGAGGAAGAGGAATGAGTGGTCTCTGCTGAAACTCCCAATGTTACAAGACCCTAAAAATGCCACTTAAAAGTACGCACTGACATTACTGTGTGACTAAATTGAGTATATGCACCTGCATTCAAGCGCAAGTGACACAGTAGTCCCACAGCTCCCCTACCCCAAAAAGAATCCGGCGCTCCACTGTTTCTCGGTGCCCCCTCACGGAAATGAAAGAAAATGTCTAGAGAGAAGACAGGGCACACTTTGAAGTTCATTTTCGGAAGGCTGTAGGCCCAGATTTGACTCGCATCATCCATGTGCATTTCTGTCACGTAATGATGTCAGCCCTAAAGCCTGTCCAAATTTGGCACAACAATCCAAAGCTCGTTTTCTTCCCATGATAGAGTTCTTACTGTTGACCTCGTGAAAAGTCAAGCAACAGGAGCTAGGAACAGAAGCTAGAAGCCATTTTTAAGGGTATTTGGATAGAGCCTGCATCAACCGCCTCCGTCCCTCCCTTTCCCCACACACTGCCGCCATGCTTGTCCACAGCCTCCACTGGATTATTGCAACTCTCTCCTCTTTGGCCTTCCTCAAAAATCACTCCATAAACTACAACTCGTCCAGAACTCAGCTGCCCACATTATAACAAGAACTCCCTCTATCCACCACATCACCCCAGTCCTCCGACAGCTCCACTGGTTCCCTGTGCAGTTCCGCATTCAATTCTCATGGTAACATTCAAGACCCTTCACTAAATCGCAACTCAAAACTCATCTGTTTAAGATTGCCTATTCTCTTTAATATCAATTTCCCTGTCCCAGCCTTTGTATTTTTTTTAAATGTTTTTGATTCTGTGTTTCGACTTTGTTTATGACATTGTGTCTTATCTTTTGTACGGTGACCTTGAGTGTCCAGAAAGGCGCCTTTTTAAATAATTATTATTATTATTATTATTATTATTATTATTATTATTATTATTATCAGTTTTCAGAAATATTAACATTTCTCTCATGATTTTAAATGAAGCTTTTAGTTGATGTCACTGGTGTGACCTACTTTATTGGCAGGGAATTGCAAACAAATTGAATACAAATATATTAAACTGCATAATTTAGTGAATAGATCATGATGGACAACATGTGGTTTCATGCTCTGTAGCAGCCATTTTGTAAAATGCATGTTTCATGAAAATTGTCACTGGTGTTACTGTCACTGGTGTTAACTGCGTTATGGGTAACACCAATGACCATCAGTTCAATTCAATCTAATTTTATTTATATAGTGCCAACTGACAACACATGTCATCTCAAGGCACTTTACGAAGTTGGTCAAACAGTTTCCTATCTAAGGAAACCCAACAGATTGCATCGAGTCTTGGCAAGCAGCATTCACTCATCCTGAAAGAGCGTAGAGCCACAGTGGACAGTCGTCTACATTGTTGATGGCTTTGTAGTAATCCCTCATACTGGGCATGGAGGTAGCGACAGTGGAGAGAAAAACTCCCCTTTAACAGGAAGAAACCTCTAGAAAACTCACAAAACTATCAAGGTACTTGAAAGAGAAACGTGCTGCCTAGAGTCAGAAAGCTTAGTAGATCATGGGTCTTCCAACACGATAATGACCCGAAACACACAGCTAGAACCACCCAAAAATGGCTAAGAGTGAAATATTGGAATATTCTGAAGAGGCCTCCTATGAGCCCTGATCTAAATCCTATTGAATATCTGTGGAAGGAGCTGAAACATGCCAACTGGAGAAGGCACCCTTGAAACTGGAAACAAATAGAGCAGTTTGCTCACAAGGAGTGAGTCAAAATACTCGCTGAAACGTGCTAAAGTGTCATTGACAGTAACAGATATTGTTTGATTGCAGTGATTTCCTCAAAAGGTTGTGCAACAAAATATTAAGTTACAAGCAATATCACTTTTTTCCAGGCCGGTTTCATTAGTTTATTTGATGATTCTGTCGAACCACAATTCAAAAGCAATGACTGATTTGCAGTATTTTTTATGTATAATTAGTTTAGTCAGTTTCAAGTTATTTTAGTGACCATTATGGGCTTTTCTTCTATTAACAGAGGGTTACCAACAATTTTGTCCACGTCTGTATGTCTATATTTTTGGTGTACAATTGGACAAAAGCTGGAAAGAAATTTTTTTTACGTTTATCCTTTGCACCAATGAGTACATTTATCTGTTTAGCTTCTTCAGAACAGAACCCCAGGAGAAAATAAATACATGAATAAAAAATGTGCATGTGGAACATGTTTTTCCCCCACTGTCAGGAAAATTGATGACTAAATACATTGTCTTACAGATGTACTAAATGTATAACAGAGGCTCTGAATTTAACTTGGCAGAATAACGCAGATCTGCTTTGACTACATAAAACAAAAATGAAAGCATGAAAAAAAGTTATTCTGATAATATTTGCAGGCCTTTAATAAATTGTATGTCGACAGATTCCTTTCTGCTTTACTCCACTCAGACAAATTCCACAAAGCTGATATTTCAGAGCTATGAGACAATGCCAGTAGTAAGTGCTGCATTCTTTGCATGTGCTTCAGTTAATTACAACTGAATCATAAAAGATTCTGACCCCTATTATGCTCTTGATTCCTCTAGAGGCCCTGCATGCTGCTGAGAGATTTAGTTCATCACACTTTAACACTGTCCATATTATAGAAGCTGCATGAATGATCAGTGTGTTCACAGGCTCCTGGCCAAATGTGATAGAACCAATTAAACCTGCAAACCAGCCAGTGGGCCTTCTTGACCTGTGAGAATCATGATGTGGTGCTAATGAAGTGCCTGAATTAGAAATGCCATCTGTTGCTGCCATGCCACCACATTCCTCAAAGGCCAAATTCTCCACACTAGAGTTTGCCAGGGACTAATGTTAAAAATAAACTGATTCTCTCAATCCCTATTAGGTAAGAGGTTTAATGCGATGGAGGGCTATAATTTATCTTAAGCAACTTTATAAAGGACAATAAAGGGTTATTCTATCACGTCCTATTCTTCTATTCTCGTTTTACTGATGTAAAACGAGAATAGAAGAATAGGTGGGGAATTTTGTATTTAAGTCAAAATATGGCAACTTCTGGAAAAATTGCCGACCCTACCTTTAAATATGATTTTATGTCTGCAGCAGTGGTGTCCAGAGTCATCAATCAAGGGCCGGTGTCCTGCATGGTTTGTCCTGGTTCAACACCGCTGAACCTAATGAGTGCTTAATTAGTAGGATTCTGCAGGCCTTGAAGACAGACTGAGAAGGTAAATGATTCATTTAGATCAGACGTGTTGGAGCTGGTCTAAGTCTAATAGACCAGCCATGGAGGACTGCAGATGGACATGTCAGGTCTATTGTTTTTAAGGAGAAGAAACTTTGCAGTTTAACTCTTAGCTGGAGATACAGTCCAGGTACAGGCTGTTTACATTCCAACTTTAGTTAGACTTTCTTCAGGGGACTTGATCTTGCTCTTTCACTGTTTTCTCATAGGGTTAAGGTTGTGAGCCTTTGTGGTTTGTTCAAGTGGTTGATAAGATAAGATAATATAAGATAATATAAGATAAGATAAGATAAGATAAGATAAGATAAGATAAGATAGACTTTATTGATCTCACAGTGGAGAAATTCACTTGTCACATCGGCTCAATAATCAAAAGAAGGTGGCAAAAGGAGGAAAAGGTGCATGATGTATATACATATATACAGTAAATCGAAATAATTTAAAAAAAGGTAATAAAGCACATATTTAAGATGACTTATGTACATTCAAGGTGACTTATATACATATGGATTTGACATTGTACATTAAAGTGGTACCAGATAAAGAACAACAGTGAGGTAGTGAGATAACTATAACAGCTGAAGTCTCTTATTTAACAGGATTATTGCACAGGGTATTAAATAGTAATTGCACATTAGTTATTGCACAAGTTATTACAGTTATAGTGCAGCATTGTAAAGTCTGATGGCAGCAGGGATGAATGACCTGCGGTAACGCTCCTTTTTAAAAACAGGGTGTCTAAGTCTTTCACTAAAGGAGCTGCTCAGCTCCACTACACTCTAGTACAGGGGGTGAAAGGTGTTGTCCATGATGGATGTAAGCTTGGACAACACCCTCCTCTCAGCCACTTCCTCCAACGAGTCCAGAGTGCAGCCCAGGACAGAATTGGACTTTCTCACCAGCTTATTCAGTCTCTTTCTGTCCCGCTCTGCACTGCCAGGGGCCCAGCAGACGACAGCATGGAGGAGGGCTGAGGCCACCACAGAGTCATTAAACGTTTTAAGCAGAGGCCTGCTCACACCAAAGGACCTCAGCCTCCTCAGGAGGTGGAGGCGGCTCTGGCCCTTTTTGTACAGGGCCTCGGTGTTATGAGTCCAGTCCAGTTTATTATTGACGTGAACACCCAGGTATTTGAAACTCTCCACGGTTTCTATGTCCTGCCCCTGGATGTTCATGGGAGAGTGAGGTGGGGGTCTTCTCCTGAAGTCGATCACCATCTCCTTGGTCTTACTGGTGTTTAGACACAGGTGGTTCTTCTCACACCAGTCCACAAAGGTGTAGAGCAGGGGTGGCCAACTCCGGCCATCGAGGGCCGGTGTCCTGAAACTTTTAGAGGTTTCCCTGGCCCCACACACCTGAATCAAATAGCACAATTAGCTCCTCAGTATGCAGTCAGGTTCTTCAGAGTCCTGCTAATTAACTGATTATTTGACTCAGGCGTATCAGACCAGGGACACATCTAAAGGTTGCAGGACACCGGCTCTCGAGGACCGGAGTTGGCCACCCCTGGTGTAGAGGGTGAAAAGAAATGGAGATAGAACAGTGCCCCGGGGGGCTGATGTGCTGCAGACTGCCACCTCTGACTGACAGCTGTGCAGCCGCACGTGCTGAGGGCGGTCAGTGAGGGATTTGATGGTCCAGGCAGCTAGATGTTTGTCCACTCCAGCTTCCCCCACTGCAGCACTGGTCTGATGGTGTTGAAAGTGCTGGAGATGTCAAAGAACATGACACTCACAGCGCCCACGTGCAGCAGGTCCAGGGTGGGGCTCACCACGGTGCGTAGGTGAGAAAGGATGAGGCGTTCCATGGTCTTCATCAGATGGGAGGTCAGGGTGACTGGTCTGAACTGGGCCGGTTCCCTGGCGTGCAGCGTTTTGGGAACCGGTACCACACAGGAGGTCTTCATCAGGGTGGGGACCACCCCCAGGCTGAGGCTCAGGTTGTAGATGTAGCTGAGGACCTCACAAAGCTCATGTGCACAGGTCCTCAGCAGCCTTGGGGGGATGCTGTCCGGTCCTGAGGCTTTCCTCTGTTTCAGCCTCATCAGCTGCCTTCTCACCTGCGTTGGAGTGACTGCGAGGGGGGAGGAAGGCAGGACCAAAGTTGTGGATGGGTCGGTGGTTGGTGAGGGTGGCGGCGGGGGGGGGGGTTCAGGAGGACTTTGTTTGGAAAGCACTGTAGCCGTCGTGTAGGCATTATGCTCTCCATACAGAAGTATTATGTTTAATACTTAAGCCACCACAATGCCAAGCTCCAGTTAAGGCTGCAGAATGGAAGACATTGGTGGAACGCCTTCTGAACTTGGCAAGCAGCACATCCCTGATGGTCTAGTGGTCAGGATTCGGCGCTCTCACCGCCGCGGCCCGGGTTCGATTCCCGGTCAGGGAATGTCCTGCAGATATTTACCTGCCAGAATTTTGTGGTTAGATCTTTGAAGCATTGATGGTATTCATCAACCACTTGAACAAACCACAAATGCTCACAACCTTAACCCTATGAGAAAACAGTGAAAGATCAAGTCCCCTGAAGAAAGTCTACCTAAAGTTGCAATGTAAACAGCCTGTACCTGGACTGTATCTCCAGCTAAGAGTTAAACTTCAAAGTTTCTTCTCCATAAAAACCATAGACCTGACATGTCCATCTGCAGCCCTCCAGGGCTGGTCTATTAGACTTAGACCAGCTCCAACACGTCTGATCTAAATGAATCATTTACCTTCTCAGTCTGTCTTCAAGGCCTGCAGAATCCTACTAATTAAGCACTCATTAGGTTCAGCGGTGTTGAACCAGGACAAACCATGCAGGACACCGGCCCTTGATTGATGACTCTGGACACCACTGCTGTAGACATAAAATCATATTTAAAGGTAGGGTCGGCAATTTCTCCAGACGTTTCCCAAAGTCCCTTTTTGAATAACTGCATGCGCAAGACCGTATGGTCTGCTCTTCCGCTCCTCAGGGGCATCGCGTGAAAGAAATCTCACAAATCCACTCTGGTCTGGTGGCAGGTGAGAGTAGGACCAAATCTCTTACAAATCCCTTCTCTTCGGTGCAAATGGCAGGGATTGGTCAGAGTTTTTTCAGGCCTGCAGCTCCCACAGAGATGGATTTTTTAACTTCCTTTTCCTGAATACATCATGTATTTATTACTTTCAGGACGGAAGGACTATTGTATAGCAAAAAAGTGTTTCTGAACAGGATTACCAACAATAGCTTTAAGTAGCCACAATGTCATGTTGGAGGTATGGCTGTGTGATGGAAGACATTGTCGGAACACCTTCTGATTTTGGCAGGCAGCAGATCCCTGATGGTCTAGTGGTCAGGATTCAGCGCTTTCACCGCTGTGTCCCGGGTTCGATTCCCGGTCAGGGAAGTCTCTGTTGGCTCTTCCTTCAGGTCCTTGTAGCATGACTTTCATCTAAACATAGTTGTTGGTGGTAAGCAGTTTTCCTAAACGGACACAAGGTGCAATCCTCTTAATTCTGTGTAGATAAATGGTGATTTTTCGAGTAAAAAGTCACATTGTGTTTGTCAAGCAAAGTAAAGGAGTGCCATATTTTGACTTAGGCACAAAATACCCCACTCCTCCAATAACTGATTGACGTCTTTACCCAACATAAAACATTTAGTATATCAACCCTTGAGGATTGACTTTGGACACCACTCCTATAGATATGTTTAATACTTAAGCCACCACAATGCCAAGCTCCAGTTAAGGCTGCAGAATGGAAGACATTGGTGGAACGCCTTCTGAACTTGGCAAGCAGCACATCCCTGATGGTCTAGTGGTCAGGATTCGGCGCTCTCACCGCCGCGGCCGGGTTCGATTCCCGGTCAGGGAATGTCATGCAGATATTTACCTGCCAGAATTTTGTGGTTAGATCTTTGAAGCGTTGATGGTATTCATCAACCACTTGAACAAACCACAAATGCTCACAACCTTAACCCTATGAGAAAACAGTGAAAGATCAAGTCCCCTGAAGAAAGTCTACCTAAAGTTGGAATGGAAACAGCCTGTACCTGGACTGTATCTCCAGCTAAGAGTTAAACTGCAAAGTTTCTTCTCCTTAAAAACCATAGACCTGACATGTCCATCTGCAGCCCTCCAGGGCTGGTCTATTAGACTTAGACCAGCTCCAACACGTCTGATCTAAATGAATCATTTACCTTCTCAGTCTGTCTTCAAGGCCTGCAGAATCCTACTAATTAAGCACTCATTAGGTTCAGCAGTGTTGAACCAGGACAAACCATGCAGGACACCGGCCCTTGATTGATGACTCTGGACACCACTGCTGTAGACATAAAATCATATTTAAAGATAGGGTCGGCAATTTCTCCAGACGTTTCCCAAAGTCCCTTTTTGAATAACTGCATGCGCAAGACCGTATGGTCTGCTCTTCCGCTCCTCAGGGGCATCGCGTGAAAGAAATCTCACAAATCCACTCTGGTCTGGTGGCAGGTGAGAGTAGGACCAAATCTCTGACAAATCCCTTCTCTTCGGTGCAAATGGCAGGGATTGGTCAGAGTTTTTTCAGGCCTGCAGCTCCCACAGAGATGGATTTTTTAACTTCCTTTTCCTGAATACATCATGTATTTATTACTTTCAGGACGGAAGGACTATTGTATAGCAAAAAAGTGTTTCTGAACAGGATTACCAACAATAGCTTTAAGTAGCCACAATGTCATGTTGTAGGTATGGCTGTGTGATGGAAGACATTGTCAGAACACCTTCTGATTTTGGCAGGCAGCAGATCCCTGATGGTCTAGTGGTCAGGATTCAGCGCTTTCACCGCTGTGGCCAGGGTTCGATTCCCGGTCAGGGAAGTCTCTGTTTGCTCTTCCTTCAGGCTTTTGTAGCATGACTTTCATTTAAACATAGTTGTTGGTGGTAAGCAGTTTTCCTAAACGGACACAAGGTGCAATCCTCTTAATTCTGTGTAGATAAATGGTGATTTTTCGAGTAAAAAGTCACATTGTGTTTGTCAAGCAAAGTAAAGGAGTGCCATATTTCGACTTAGGCACAAAATACCCCACTCCTCCAATAACTGATTGACGTCTTTACCCAACATAAAACATTTAGTATATCAACCCTTGAGGATTGACTTTGGACACCACTCCTATAGATATGTTTAATACTTAAGCCACCACAATGCCAAGCTCCAGTTAAGGCTGCAGAATGGAAGACATTGGTGGAACGCCTTCTGAACTTGGCAAGCAGCACATCCCTGATGGTCTAGTGGTCAGGATTCGGCGCTCTCACCGCCACGGCCCGGGTTCGATTCCCGGTCAGGGAATGTCCTGCAGATATTCACCTGCCAGAATTTTGTGGTTAGATCTTTGAAGCGTTGATGGTATTCATCAACCACTTGAACAAACCACAAATGCTCACAACCTTAACCCTATGAGAAAACAGTGAAAGATCAAGTCCCCTGAAGAAAGTCTACCTAAAGTTGGAATGGAAACAGCCTGTACCTGGACTGTATCTCCAGCTAAGAGTTAAACTGCAAAGTTTCTTCTCCTTAAAAACCATAGACCTGACATGTCCATCTGCAGCCCTCCAGGGCTGGTCTATTAGACTTAGACCAGCTCCAACACGTCTGATCTAAATGAATCATTTACCTTCTCAGTCTGTCTTCAAGGCCTGCAGAATCCTACTAATTAAGCACTCATTAGGTTCAGCGGTGTTGAACCAGGACAAACCATGCAGGACACCGGCCCTTGATTGATGACTCTGGACACCACTGCTGTAGACATAAAATCATATTTAAAGGTAGGGTCGGCAATTTCTCCAGACGTTTCCCAAAGTCCCTTTTTGAATAACTGCATGCGCAAGACCGTATGGTCTGCTCTTCCGCTCCTCAGGGGCATCGCGTGAAAGAAATCTCACAAATCCACTCTGGTCTGGTGGCAGGTGAGAGTAGGACCAAATCTCTGACAAATCCCTTCTCTTCGGTGCAAATGGCAGGGATTGGTCAGAGTTTTTTCAGGCCTGCAGCTCCCACAGAGATGGATTTTTTAACTTCCTTTTCCTGAATACATCATGTATTTATTACTTTCAGGACGGAAGGACTATTGTATAGCAAAAAAGTGTTTCTGAACAGGATTACCAACAATAGCTTTAAGTAGCCACAATGTCATGTTGGAGGTATGGCTGTGTGATGGAAGACATTGTCGGAACACCTTCTGATTTTTGCAGGCAGCAGATCCCTGATGGTCTAGTGGTCAGGATTCAGCGCTTTCACCGCTGTGGCCCGGGTTCGATTCCCGGTCAGGGAAGTCTCTGTTGGCTCTTCCTTCAGGCCCTTGTAGCATGACTTTCATCTAAACATAGTTGTTGGTGGTAAGCAGTTTTCCTAAACGTACACAAGGTGCAATCCTCTTAATTCTGTGTAGATAAATGGTGATTTTTCGAGTAAAAAGTCACATTGTGTTTGTCAAGCAAAGTAAAGGAGTGCCATATTTCGACTTAGGCACAAAATACCCCACTCCTCCAATAACTGATTGACGTCTTTACCCAACATAAAACATTTAGTATATCAACCCTTGAGGATTGACTTTGGACACCACTCCTATAGATATGTTTAATACTTAAGCCACCACAATGCCAAGCTCCAGTTAAGGCTGCAGAATGGAAGACATTGGTGGAACGCCTTCTGAACTTGGCAAGCAGCACATCCCTGATGGTCTAGTGGTCAGGATTCGGCGCTCTCACCGCCGCGGCCCGGGTTCGATTCCCGGTCAGGGAATGTCCTGCAGATATTTACCTGCCAGAATTTTGTGGTTAGATCTTTGAAGCGTTGATGGTATTCATCAACCACTTGAAGAAAACCACAAATGCTCACAACCTTAACCCTATGAGAAAACAGTGAAAGATCAAGTCCCCTGAAGAAAGTCTACCTAAAGTTGGAATGGAAACAGCCTGTACCTGGACTGTATCTCCAGCTAAGAGTTAAACTGCAAAGTTTCTTCTCCTTAAAAACCATAGACCTGACATGTCCATCTGCAGCCCTCCAGGGCTGGTCTATTAGACTTAGACCAGCTCCAACACGTCTGATCTAAATGAATCATTTACCTTCTCAGTCTGTCTTCAAGGCCTGCAGAATCCTACTAATTAAGCACTCATTAGGTTCAGCGGTGTTGAACCAGGACAAACCATGCAGGACACCGGCCCTTGATTGATGACTCTGGACACCACTGCTGTAGACATAAAATCATATTTAAAGGTAGGGTCGGCAATTTCTCCAGACGTTTCCCAAAGTCCCTTTTTGAATAACTGCATGCGCAAGACCGTATGGTCTGCTCTTCCGCTCCTCAGGGGCATCGCGTGAAAGAAATCTCACAAATCCACTCTGGTCTGGTGGCAGGTGAGAGTAGGACCAAATCTCTGACAAATCCCTTCTCTTCGGTGCAAATGGCAGGGATTGGTCAGAGTTTTTTCAGGCCTGCAGCTCCCACAGAGATGGATTTTTTAACTTCCTTTTCCTGAATACATCATGTATTTATTACTTTCAGGACGGAAGGACTATTGTATAGCAAAAAAGTGTTTCTGAACAGGATTACCAACAATAGCTTTAAGTAGCCACATTGTCATGTTGGAGGTATGGCTGTGTGATGGAAGACATTGTCGGAACACCTTCTGATTTTGGCAGGCAGCAGATCCCTGATGGTCTAGTGGTCAGGATTCAGCGCTTTCACCGCTGTGGCCCGGGTTCGATTCCCGGTCAGGGAATGTCATGCAGATATTTACCTGCCAGAATTTTGTGGTTAGATCTTTGAAGCGTTGATGGTATTCATCAACCACTTGAACAAACCACAAATGCTCACAACCTTAACCCTATGAGAAAACAGTGAAAGATCAAGTCCCCTGAAGAAAGTCTACCTAAAGTTGGAATGGAAACAGCCTGTACCTGGACTGTATCTCCAGCTAAGAGTTAAACTGCAAAGTTTCTTCTCCTTAAAAACCATAGACCTGACATGTCCATCTGCAGCCCTCCAGGGCTGGTCTATTAGACTTAGACCAGCTCCAACACGTCTGATCTAAATGAATCATTTACCTTCTCAGTCTGTCTTCAAGGCCTGCAGAATCCTACTAATTAAGCACTCATTAGGTTCAGCAGTGTTGAACCAGGACAAACCATGCAGGACACCGGCCCTTGATTGATGACTCTGGACACCACTGCTGTAGACATAAAATCATATTTAAAGATAGGGTCGGCAATTTCTCCAGACGTTTCCCAAAGTCCCTTTTTGAATAACTGCATGCGCAAGACCGTATGGTCTGCTCTTCCGCTCCTCAGGGGCATCGCGTGAAAGAAATCTCACAAATCCACTCTGGTCTGGTGGCAGGTGAGAGTAGGACCAAATCTCTGACAAATCCCTTCTCTTCGGTGCAAATGGCAGGGATTGGTCAGAGTTTTTTCAGGCCTGCAGCTCCCACAGAGATGGATTTTTTAACTTCCTTTTCCTGAATACATCATGTATTTATTACTTTCAGGACGGAAGGACTATTGTATAGCAAAAAAGTGTTTCTGAACAGGATTACCAACAATAGCTTTAAGTAGCCACAATGTCATGTTGTAGGTATGGCTGTGTGATGGAAGACATTGTCAGAACACCTTCTGATTTTGGCAGGCAGCAGATCCCTGATGGTCTAGTGGTCAGGATTCAGCGCTTTCACCGCTGTGGCCAGGGTTCGATTCCCGGTCAGGGAAGTCTCTGTTTGCTCTTCCTTCAGGCTTTTGTAGCATGACTTTCATCTAAACATAGTTGTTGGTGGTAAGCAGTTTTCCTAAACGGACACAAGGTGCAATCCTCTTAATTCTGTGTAGATAAATGGTGATTTTTCGAGTAAAAAGTCACATTGTGTTTGTCAAGCAAAGTAAAGGAGTGCCATATTTCGACTTAGGCACAAAATACCCCACTCCTCCAATAACTGATTGACGTCTTTACCCAACATAAAACATTTAGTATATCAACCCTTGAGGATTGACTTTGGACACCACTCCTATAGATATGTTTAATACTTAAGCCACCACAATGCCAAGCTCCAGTTAAGGCTGCAGAATGGAAGACATTGGTGGAACGCCTTCTGAACTTGGCAAGCAGCACATCCCTGATGGTCTAGTGGTCAGGATTCGGCGCTCTCACCGCCACGGCCCGGGTTCGATTCCCGGTCAGGGAATGTCCTGCAGATATTCACCTGCCAGAATTTTGTGGTTAGATCTTTGAAGCGTTGATGGTATTCATCAACCACTTGAACAAACCACAAATGCTCACAACCTTAACCCTATGAGAAAACAGTGAAAGATCAAGTCCCCTGAAGAAAGTCTACCTAAAGTTGGAATGGAAACAGCCTGTACCTGGACTGTATCTCCAGCTAAGAGTTAAACTGCAAAGTTTCTTCTCCTTAAAAACCATAGACCTGACATGTCCATCTGCAGCCCTCCAGGGCTGGTCTATTAGACTTAGACCAGCTCCAACACGTCTGATCTAAATGAATCATTTACCTTCTCAGTCTGTCTTCAAGGCCTGCAGAATCCTACTAATTAAGCACTCATTAGGTTCAGCGGTGTTGAACCAGGACAAACCATGCAGGACACCGGCCCTTGATTGATGACTCTGGACACCACTGCTGTAGACATAAAATCATATTTAAAGGTAGGGTCGGCAATTTCTCCAGACGTTTCCCAAAGTCCCTTTTTGAATAACTGCATGCGCAAGACCGTATGGTCTGCTCTTCCGCTCCTCAGGGGCATCGCGTGAAAGAAATCTCACAAATCCACTCTGGTCTGGTGGCAGGTGAGAGTAGGACCAAATCTCTGACAAATCCCTTCTCTTCGGTGCAAATGGCAGGGATTGGTCAGAGTTTTTTCAGGCCTGCAGCTCCCACAGAGATGGATTTTTTAACTTCCTTTTCCTGAATACATCATGTATTTATTACTTTCAGGACGGAAGGACTATTGTATAGCAAAAAAGTGTTTCTGAACAGGATTACCAACAATAGCTTTAAGTAGCCACAATGTCATGTTGGAGGTATGGCTGTGTGATGGAAGACATTGTCGGAACACCTTCTGATTTTTGCAGGCAGCAGATCCCTGATGGTCTAGTGGTCAGGATTCAGCGCTTTCACCGCTGTGGCCCGGGTTCGATTCCCGGTCAGGGAAGTCTCTGTTGGCTCTTGCTTCAGGCCCTTGTAGCATGACTTTCATCTAAACATAGTTGTTGGTGGTAAGCAGTTTTCCTAAACGTACACAAGGTGCAATCCTCTTAATTCTGTGTAGATAAATGGTGATTTTTCGAGTAAAAAGTCACATTGTGTTTGTCAAGCAAAGTAAAGGAGTGCCATATTTCGACTTAGGCACAAAATACCCCACTCCTCCAATAACTGATTGACGTCTTTACCCAACATAAAACATTTAGTATATCAACCCTTGAGGATTGACTTTGGACACCACTCCTATAGATATGTTTAATACTTAAGCCACCACAATGCCAAGCTCCAGTTAAGGCTGCAGAATGGAAGACATTGGTGGAACGCCTTCTGAACTTGGCAAGCAGCACATCCCTGATGGTCTAGTGGTCAGGATTCGGCGCTCTCACCGCCGCGGCCCGGGTTCGATTCCCGGTCAGGGAATGTCCTGCAGATATTTACCTGCCAGAATTTTGTGGTTAGATCTTTGAAGCGTTGATGGTATTCATCAACCACTTGAAGAAAACCACAAATGCTCACAACCTTAACCCTATGAGAAAACAGTGAAAGATCAAGTCCCCTGAAGAAAGTCTACCTAAAGTTGGAATGGAAACAGCCTGTACCTGGACTGTATCTCCAGCTAAGAGTTAAACTGCAAAGTTTCTTCTCCTTAAAAACCATAGACCTGACATGTCCATCTGCAGCCCTCCAGGGCTGGTCTATTAGACTTAGACCAGCTCCAACACGTCTGATCTAAATGAATCATTTACCTTCTCAGTCTGTCTTCAAGGCCTGCAGAATCCTACTAATTAAGCACTCATTAGGTTCAGCGGTGTTGAACCAGGACAAACCATGCAGGACACCGGCCCTTGATTGATGACTCTGGACACCACTGCTGTAGACATAAAATCATATTTAAAGGTAGGGTCGGCAATTTCTCCAGACGTTTCCCAAAGTCCCTTTTTGAATAACTGCATGCGCAAGACCGTATGGTCTGCTCTTCCGCTCCTCAGGGGCATCGCGTGAAAGAAATCTCACAAATCCACTCTGGTCTGGTGGCAGGTGAGAGTAGGACCAAATCTCTGACAAATCCCTTCTCTTCGGTGCAAATGGCAGGGATTGGTCAGAGTTTTTTCAGGCCTGCAGCTCCCACAGAGATGGATTTTTTAACTTCCTTTTCCTGAATACATCATGTATTTATTACTTTCAGGACGGAAGGACTATTGTATAGCAAAAAAGTGTTTCTGAACAGGATTACCAACAATAGCTTTAAGTAGCCACATTGTCATGTTGGAGGTATGGCTGTGTGATGGAAGACATTGTCGGAACACCTTCTGATTTTGGCAGGCAGCAGATCCCTGATGGTCTAGTGGTCAGGATTCAGCGCTTTCACCGCTGTGGCCCGGGTTCGATTCCCGGTCAGGGAATGTCATGCAGATATTTACCTGCCAGAATTTTGTGGTTAGATCTTTGAAGCGTTGATGGTATTCATCAACCACTTGAACAAACCACAAATGCTCACAACCTTAACCCTATGAGAAAACAGTGAAAGATCAAGTCCCCTGAAGAAAGTCTACCTAAAGTTGGAATGGAAACAGCCTGTACCTGGACTGTATCTCCAGCTAAGAGTTAAACTGCAAAGTTTCTTCTCCTTAAAAACCATAGACCTGACATGTCCATCTGCAGCCCTCCAGGGCTGGTCTATTAGACTTAGACCAGCTCCAACACGTCTGATCTAAATGAATCATTTACCTTCTCAGTCTGTCTTCAAGGCCTGCAGAATCCTACTAATTAAGCACTCATTAGGTTCAGCGGTGTTGAACCAGGACAAACCATGCAGGACACCGGCCCTTGATTGATGACTCTGGACACCACTGCTATAGACATAAAATCATATTTAAAGGTAGGGTCGGCAATTTCTCCAGACGTTTCCCAAAGTCCCTTTTTGAATAACTGCATGCGCAAGACCGTATGGTCTGCTCTTCCGCTCCTCAGGGGCATCGCGTGAAAGAAATCTCACAAATCCACTCTGGTCTGGTGGCAGGTGAGAGTAGGACCAAATCTCTGACAAATCCCTTCTCTTCGGTGCAAATGGCAGGGATTGGTCAGAGTTTTTTCAGGCCTGCAGCTCCCACAGAGATGGATTTTTTAACTTCCTTTTCCTGAATACATCATGTATTTATTACTTTCAGGACGGAAGGACTATTGTATAGCAAAAAAGTGTTTCTGAACAGGATTACCAACAATAGCTTTAAGTAGCCACAATGTCATGTTGGAGGTATGGCTGTGTGATGGAAGACATTGTCGGAACACCTTCTGATTTTTGCAGGCAGCAGATCCCTGATGGTCTAGTGGTCAGGATTCAGCGCTTTCACCGCTGTGGCCCGGGTTCGATTCCCGGTCAGGGAAGTCTCTGTTGGCTCTTCCTTCAGGCCCTTGTAGCATGACTTTCATCTAAACATAGTTGTTGGTGGTAAGCAGTTTTCCTAAACGTACACAAGGTGCAATCCTCTTAATTCTGTGTAGATAAATGGTGATTTTTCGAGTAAAAAGTCACATTGTGTTTGTCAAGCAAAGTAAAGGAGTGCCATATTTCGACTTAGGCACAAAATACCCCACTCCTCCAATAACTGATTGACGTCTTTACCCAACATAAAACATTTAGTATATCAACCCTTGAGGATTGACTTTGGACACCACTCCTATAGATATGTTTAATACTTAAGCCACCACAATGCCAAGCTCCAGTTAAGGCTGCAGAATGGAAGACATTGGTGGAACGCCTTCTGAACTTGGCAAGCAGCACATCCCTGATGGTCTAGTGGTCAGGATTCGGCGCTCTCACCGCCGCGGCCCGGGTTCGATTCCCGGTCAGGGAATGTCCTGCAGATATTTACCTGCCAGAATTTTGTGGTTAGATCTTTGAAGCGTTGATGGTATTCATCAACCACTTGAACAAACCACAAATGCTCACAACCTTAACCCTATGAGAAAACAGTGAAAGATCAAGTCCCCTGAAGAAAGTCTACCTAAAGTTGGAATGGAAACAGCCTGTACCTGGACTGTATCTCCAGCTAAGAGTTAAACTGCAAAGTTTCTTCTCCTTAAAAACCATAGACCTGACATGTCCATCTGCAGCCCTCCAGGGCTGGTCTATTAGACTTAGACCAGCTCCAACACGTCTGATCTAAATGAATCATTTACCTTCTCAGTCTGTCTTCAAGGCCTGCAGAATCCTACTAATTAAGCACTCATTAGGTTCAGCGGTGTTGAACCAGGACAAACCATGCAGGACACCGGCCCTTGATTGATGACTCTGGACACCACTGCTGTAGACATAAAATCATATTTAAAGGTAGGGTCGGCAATTTCTCCAGACGTTTCCCAAAGTCCCTTTTTGAATAACTGCATGCGCAAGACCGTATGGTCTGCTCTTCCGCTCCTCAGGGGCATCGCGTGAAAGAAATCTCACAAATCCACTCTGGTCTGGTGGCAGGTGAGAGTAGGACCAAATCTCTGACAAATCCCTTCTCTTCGGTGCAAATGGCAGGGATTGGTCAGAGTTTTTTCAGGCCTGCAGCTCCCACAGAGATGGATTTTTTAACTTCCTTTTCCTGAATACATCATGTATTTATTACTTTCAGGACGGAAGGACTATTGTATAGCAAAAAAGTGTTTCTGAACAGGATTACCAACAATAGCTTTAAGTAGCCACAATGTCATGTTGGAGGTATGGCTGTGTGATGGAAGACATTGTCGGAACACCTTCTGATTTTGGCAGGCAGCAGATCCCTGATGGTCTAGTGGTCAGGATTCAGCGCTTTCACCGCTGTGGCCAGGGTTCGATTCCCGGTCAGGGAAGTCTCTGTTTGCTCTTCCTTCAGGCTTTTGTAGCATGACTTTCATCTAAACATAGTTGTTGGTGGTAAGCAGTTTTCCTAAACGGACACAAGGTGCAATCCTCTTAATTCTGTGTAGATAAATGGTGATTTTTCGAGTAAAAAGTCACATTGTGTTTGTCAAGCAAAGTAAAGGAGTGCCATATTTCGACTTAGGCACAAAATACCCCACTCCTCCAATAACTGATTGACGTCTTTACCCAACATAAAACATTTAGTATATCAACCCTTGAGGATTGACTTTGGACACCACTCCTATAGATATGTTTAATACTTAAGCCACCACAATGCCAAGCTCCAGTTAAGGCTGCAGAATGGAAGACATTGGTGGAACGCCTTCTGAACTTGGCAAGCAGCACATCCCTGATGGTCTAGTGGTCAGGATTCGGCGCTCTCACCGCCACGGCCCGGGTTCGATTCCCGGTCAGGGAATGTCCTGCAGATATTCACCTGCCAGAATTTTGTGGTTAGATCTTTGAAGCGTTGATGGTATTCATCAACCACTTGAACAAACCACAAATGCTCACAACCTTAACCCTATGAGAAAACAGTGAAAGATCAAGTCCCCTGAAGAAAGTCTACCTAAAGTTGGAATGGAAACAGCCTGTACCTGGACTGTATCTCCAGCTAAGAGTTAAACTGCAAAGTTTCTTCTCCTTAAAAACCATATACCTGACATGTCCATCTGCAGCCCTCCAGGGCTGGTCTATTAGACTTAGACCAGCTCCAACACGTCTGATCTAAATGAATCATTTACCTTCTCAGTCTGTCTTCAAGGCCTGCAGAATCCTACTAATTAAGCACTCATTAGGTTGAGCGGTGTTGAACCAGGACAAACCATGCAGGACACCGGCCCTTGATTGATGACTCTGGACACCACTGCTGTAGACATAAAATCATATTTAAAGGTAGGGTCGGCAATTTCTCCAGACGTTTCCCAAAGTCCCTTTTTGAATAACTGCATGCGCAAGACCGTATGGTCTGCTCTTCCGCTCCTCAGGGGCATCGCGTGAAAGAAATCTCACAAATCCACTCTGGTCTGGTGGCAGGTGAGAGTAGGACCAAATCTCTGACAAATCCCTTCTCTTCGGTGCAAATGGCAGGGATTGGTCAGAGTTTTTTCAGGCCTGCAGCTCCCACAGAGATGGATTTTTTAACTTCCTTTTCCTGAATACATCATGTATTTATTACTTTCAGGACGGAAGGACTATTGTATAGCAAAAAAGTGTTTCTGAACAGGATTACCAACAATAGCTTTAAGTAGCCACAATGTCATGTTGGAGGTATGGCTGTGTGATGGAAGACATTGTCGGAACACCTTCTGATTTTTGCAGGCAGCAGATCCCTGATGGTCTAGTGGTCAGGATTCAGCGCTTTCACCGCTGTGGCCCGGGTTCGATTCCCGGTCAGGGAAGTCTCTGTTGGCTCTTCCTTCAGGCCCTTGTAGCATGACTTTCATCTAAACATAGTTGTTGGTGGTAAGCAGTTTTCCTAAACGTACACAAGGTGCAATCCTCTTAATTCTGTGTAGATAAATGGTGATTTTTCCTGTAAAAAGTCACATTGTGTTTGTCAAGCAAAGTAAAGGAGTGCCATATTTCGACTTAGGCACAAAATACCCCACTCCTCCAATAACTGATTGACGTCTTTACCCAACATAAAACATTTAGTATATCAACCCTTGAGGATTGACTTTGGACACCACTCCTATAGATATGTTTAATACTTAAGCCACCACAATGCCAAGCTCCAGTTAAGGCTGCAGAATGGAAGACATTGGTGGAACGCCTTCTGAACTTGGCAAGCAGCACATCCCTGATGGTCTAGTGGTCAGGATTCGGCGCTCTCACCGCTGCGGCCCGGGTTCGATTCCCGGTCAGGGAATGTCCTGCAGATATTTACCTGCCAGAATTTTGTGGTTAGATCTTTGAAGCGTTGATGGTATTCATCAACCACTTGAAGAAAACCACAAATGCTCACAACCTTAACCCTATGAGAAAACAGTGAAAGATCAAGTCCCCTGAAGAAAGTCTACCTAAAGTTGGAATGGAAACAGCCTGTACCTGGACTGTATCTCCAGCTAAGAGTTAAACTGCAAAGTTTCTTCTCCTTAAAAACCATAGACCTGACATGTCCATCTGCAGCCCTCCAGGGCTGGTCTATTAGACTTAGACCAGCTCCAACACGTCTGATCTAAATGAATCATTTACCTTCTCAGTCTGTCTTCAAGGCCTGCAGAATCCTACTAATTAAGCACTCATTAGGTTCAGCGGTGTTGAACCAGGACAAACCATGCAGGACACCGGCCCTTGATTGATGACTCTGGACACCACTGCTGTAGACATAAAATCATATTTAAAGGTAGGGTCGGCAATTTCTCCAGACGTTTCCCAAAGTCCCTTTTTGAATAACTGCATGCGCAAGACCGTATGGTCTGCTCTTCCGCTCCTCAGGGGCATCGCGTGAAAGAAATCTCACAAATCCACTCTGGTCTGGTGGCAGGTGAGAGTAGGACCAAATCTCTGACAAATCCCTTCTCTTCGGTGCAAATGGCAGGGATTGGTCAGAGTTTTTTCAGGCCTGCAGCTCCCACAGAGATGGATTTTTTAACTTCCTTTTCCTGAATACATCATGTATTTATTACTTTCAGGACGGAAGGACTATTGTATAGCAAAAAAGTGTTTCTGAACAGGATTACCAACAATAGCTTTAAGTAGCCACAATGTCATGTTGGAGGTATGGCTGTGTGATGGAAGACATTGTCGGAACACCTTCTGATTTTGGCAGGCAGCAGATCCCTGATGGTCTAGTGGTCAGGATTCAGCGCTTTCACCGCTGTGGCCCGGGTTCGATTCCCGGTCAGGGAAGTCTCTGTTGGCTCTTCCTTCAGGCCCTTGTAGCATGACTTTCATCTAAACATAGTTGTTGGTGGTAAGCAGTTTTCCTAAACGTACACAAGGTGCAATCCTCTTAATTCTGTGTAGATAAATGGTGATTTTTCGAGTAAAAAGTCACATTGTGTTTGTCAAGCAAAGTAAAGGAGTGCCATATTTTGACTTAGGCACAAAATACCCCACTCCTCCAATAACTGATTGACGTCTTTACCCAACATAAAACATTTAGTATATCAACCCTTGAGGATTGACTTTGGACACCACTCCTATAGATATGTTTAATACTTAAGCCACCACAATGCCAAGCTCCAGTTAAGGCTGCAGAATGGAAGACATTGGTGGAATGCCTTCTGAACTTGGCAAGCAGCACATCCCTGATGGTCTAGTGGTCAGGATTCGGCGCTCTCACCGCTGCGGCCCGGGTTCGATTCCTGGTCAGGGAATGTCCTGCAGATATTTACCTGCCAGAATTTTGTGGTTAGATCTTTGAAGCGTTGATGGTATTCATCAACCACTTGAACAAACCACAAATGCTCACAACCTTAACCCTATGAGAAAACAGTGAAAGATCAAGTCCCCTGAAGAAAGTCTACCTAAAGTTGGAATGGAAACAGCCTGTACCTGGACTGTATCTCCAGCTAAGGGTTAAACTGCAAAGTTTCTTCTCCTTAAAAACCATAGACCTGACATGTCCATCTGCAGCCCTCCAGGGCTGGTCTATTAGACTTAGACCAGCTCCAACACGTCTGATCTAAATGAATCATTTACCTTCTCAGTCTGTCTTCAAGGCCTGCAGAATCCTACTAATTAAGCACTCATTAGGTTCAGCGGTGTTGAACCAGGACAAACCATGCAGGACACCGGCCCTTGATTGATGACTCTGGACACCACTGCTGTAGACATAAAATCATATTTAAAGGTAGGGTCGGCAATTTCTCCAGACGTTTCCCAAAGTCCCTTTTTGAATAACTGCATGCGCAAGACCGTATGGTCTGCTCTTCCGCTCCTCAGGGGCATCGCGTGAAAGAAATCTCACAAATCCACTCTGGTCTGGTGGCAGGTGAGAGTAGGACCAAATCTCTGACAAATCCCTTCTCTTCGGTGCAAATGGCAGGGATTGGTCAGAGTTTTTTCAGGCCTGCAGCTCCCACAGAGATGGATTTTTTAACTTCCTTTTCCTGAATACATCATGTATTTATTACTTTCAGGACGGAAGGACTATTGTATAGCAAAAAAGTGTTTCTGAACAGGATTACCAACAATAGCTTTAAGTAGCCACAATGTCATGTTGGAGGTATGGCTGTGTGATGGAAGACATTGTCGGAACACCTTCTGATTTTTGCAGGCAGCAGATCCCTGATGGTCTAGTGGTCAGGATTCAGCGCTTTCACCGCTGTGGCCCGGGTTCGATTCCCGGTCAGGGAAGTCTCTGTTGGCTCTTCCTTCAGGCCCTTGTAGCATGACTTTCATCTAAACATAGTTGTTGGTGGTAAGCAGTTTTCCTAAACGTACACAAGGTGCAATCCTCTTAATTCTGTGTAGATAAATGGTGATTTTTCGAGTAAAAAGTCACATTGTGTTTGTCAAGCAAAGTAAAGGAGTGCCATATTTCGACTTAGGCACAAAATACCCCACTCCTCCAATAACTGATTGACGTCTTTACCCAACATAAAACATTTAGTATATCAACCCTTGAGGATTGACTTTGGACACCACTCCTATAGATATGTTTAATACTTAAGCCACCACAATGCCAAGCTCCAGTTAAGGCTGCAGAATGGAAGACATTGGTGGAACGCCTTCTGAACTTGGCAAGCAGCACATCCCTGATGGTCTAGTGGTCAGGATTCGGCGCTCTCACCGCCGCGGCCCGGGTTCGATTCCCGGTCAGGGAATGTCCTGCAGATATTTACCTGCCAGAATTTTGTGGTTAGATCTTTGAAGCGTTGATGGTATTCATCAACCACTTGAAGAAAACCACAAATGCTCACAACCTTAACCCTATGAGAAAACAGTGAAAGATCAAGTCCCCTGAAGAAAGTCTACCTAAAGTTGGAATGGAAACAGCCTGTACCTGGACTGTATCTCCAGCTAAGAGTTAAACTGCAAAGTTTCTTCTCCTTAAAAACCATAGACCTGACATGTCCATCTGCAGCCCTCCAGGGCTGGTCTATTAGACTTAGACCAGCTCCAACACGTCTGATCTAAATGAATCATTTACCTTCTCAGTCTGTCTTCAAGGCCTGCAGAATCCTACTAATTAAGCACTCATTAGGTTCAGCGGTGTTGAACCAGGACAAACCATGCAGGACACCGGCCCTTGATTGATGACTCTGGACACCACTGCTGTAGACATAAAATCATATTTAAAGGTAGGGTCGGCAATTTCTCCAGACGTTTCCCAAAGTCCCTTTTTGAATAACTGCATGCGCAAGACCGTATGGTCTGCTCTTCCGCTCCTCAGGGGCATCGCGTGAAAGAAATCTCACAAATCCACTCTGGTCTGGTGGCAGGTGAGAGTAGGACCAAATCTCTGACAAATCCCTTCTCTTCGGTGCAAATGGCAGGGATTGGTCAGAGTTTTTTCAGGCCTGCAGCTCCCACAGAGATGGATTTTTTAACTTCCTTTTCCTGAATACATCATGTATTTATTACTTTCAGGACGGAAGGACTATTGTATAGCAAAAAAGTGTTTCTGAACAGGATTACCAACAATAGCTTTAAGTAGCCACATTGTCATGTTGGAGGTATGGCTGTGTGATGGAAGACATTGTCGGAACACCTTCTGATTTTGGCAGGCAGCAGATCCCTGATGGTCTAGTGGTCAGGATTCAGCGCTTTCACCGCTGTGGCCCGGGTTCGATTCCCGGTCAGGGAATGTCCTGCAGATATTCACCTGCCAGAATTTTGTGGTTAGATCTTTGAAGCGTTGATGGTATTCATCAACCACTTGAACAAACCACAAATGCTCACAACCTTAACCCTATGAGAAAACAGTGAAAGATCAAGTCCCCTGAAGAAAGTCTACCTAAAGTTGGAATGGAAACAGCCTGTACCTGGACTGTATCTCCAGCTAAGAGTTAAACTGCAAAGTTTCTTCTCCTTAAAAACCATAGACCTGACATGTCCATCTGCAGCCCTCCAGGGCTGGTCTATTAGACTTAGACCAGCTCCAACACGTCTGATCTAAATGAATCATTTACCTTCTCAGTCTGTCTTCAAGGCCTGCAGAATCCTACTAATTAAGCACTCATTAGGTTCAGCGGTGTTGAACCAGGACAAACCATGCAGGACACCGGCCCTTGATTGATGACTCTGGACACCACTGCTATAGACATAAAATCATATTTAAAGGTAGGGTCGGCAATTTCTCCAGACGTTTCCCAAAGTCCCTTTTTGAATAACTGCATGCGCAAGACCGTATGGTCTGCTCTTCCGCTCCTCAGGGGCATCGCGTGAAAGAAATCTCACAAATCCACTCTGGTCTGGTGGCAGGTGAGAGTAGGACCAAATCTCTGACAAATCCCTTCTCTTCGGTGCAAATGGCAGGGATTGGTCAGAGTTTTTTCAGGCCTGCAGCTCCCACAGAGATGGATTTTTTAACTTCCTTTTCCTGAATACATCATGTATTTATTACTTTCAGGACGGAAGGACTATTGTATAGCAAAAAAGTGTTTCTGAACAGGATTACCAACAATAGCTTTAAGTAGCCACAATGTCATGTTGGAGGTATGGCTGTGTGATGGAAGACATTGTCGGAACACCTTCTGATTTTTGCAGGCAGCAGATCCCTGATGGTCTAGTGGTCAGGATTCAGCGCTTTCACCGCTGTGGCCCGGGTTCGATTCCCGGTCAGGGAAGTCTCTGTTGGCTCTTCCTTCAGGCCCTTGTAGCATGACTTTCATCTAAACATAGTTGTTGGTGGTAAGCAGTTTTCCTAAACGTACACAAGGTGCAATCCTCTTAATTCTGTGTAGATAAATGGTGATTTTTCGAGTAAAAAGTCACATTGTGTTTGTCAAGCAAAGTAAAGGAGTGCCATATTTCGACTTAGGCACAAAATACCCCACTCCTCCAATAACTGATTGACGTCTTTACCCAACATAAAACATTTAGTATATCAACCCTTGAGGATTGACTTTGGACACCACTCCTATAGATATGTTTAATACTTAAGCCACCACAATGCCAAGCTCCAGTTAAGGCTGCAGAATGGAAGACATTGGTGGAACGCCTTCTGAACTTGGCAAGCAGCACATCCCTGATGGTCTAGTGGTCAGGATTCGGCGCTCTCACCGCCGCGGCCCGGGTTCGATTCCCGGTCAGGGAATGTCCTGCAGATATTTACCTGCCAGAATTTTGTGGTTAGATCTTTGAAGCGTTGATGGTATTCATCAACCACTTGAACAAACCACAAATGCTCACAACCTTAACCCTATGAGAAAACAGTGAAAGATCAAGTCCCCTGAAGAAAGTCTACCTAAAGTTGGAATGGAAACAGCCTGTACCTGGACTGTATCTCCAGCTAAGAGTTAAACTGCAAAGTTTCTTCTCCTTAAAAACCATAGACCTGACATGTCCATCTGCAGCCCTCCAGGGCTGGTCTATTAGACTTAGACCAGCTCCAACACGTCTGATCTAAATGAATCATTTACCTTCTCAGTCTGTCTTCAAGGCCTGCAGAATCCTACTAATTAAGCGCTCATTAGGTTCAGCGGTGTTGAACCAGGACAAACCATGCAGGACACCGGCCCTTGATTGATGACTCTGGACACCACTGCTGTAGACATAAAATCATATTTAAAGGTAGGGTCGGCAATTTCTCCAGACGTTTCCCAAAGTCCCTTTTTGAATAACTGCATGCGCAAGACCGTATGGTCTGCTCTTCCGCTCCTCAGGGGCATCGCGTGAAAGAAATCTCACAAATCCACTCTGGTCTGGTGGCAGGTGAGAGTAGGACCAAATCTCTGACAAATCCCTTCTCTTCGGTGCAAATGGCAGGGATTGGTCAGAGTTTTTTCAGGCCTGCAGCTCCCACAGAGATGGATTTTTTAACTTCCTTTTCCTGAATACATCATGTATTTATTACTTTCAGGACGGAAGGACTATTGTATAGCAAAAAAGTGTTTCTGAACAGGATTACCAACAATAGCTTTAAGTAGCCACAATGTCATGTTGGAGGTATGGCTGTGTGATGGAAGACATTGTCGGAACACCTTCTGATTTTGGCAGGCAGCAGATCCCTGATGGTCTAGTGGTCAGGATTCAGCGCTTTCACCGCTGTGGCCAGGGTTCGATTCCCGGTCAGGGAAGTCTCTGTTTGCTCTTCCTTCAGGCTTTTGTAGCATGACTTTCATCTAAACATAGTTGTTGGTGGTAAGCAGTTTTCCTAAACGGACACAAGGTGCAATCCTCTTAATTCTGTGTAGATAAATGGTGATTTTTCGAGTAAAAAGTCACATTGTGTTTGTCAAGCAAAGTAAAGGAGTGCCATATTTCGACTTAGGCACAAAATACCCCACTCCTCCAATAACTGATTGACGTCTTTACCCAACATAAAACATTTAGTATATCAACCCTTGAGGATTGACTTTGGACACCACTCCTATAGATATGTTTAATACTTAAGCCACCACAATGCCAAGCTCCAGTTAAGGCTGCAGAATGGAAGACATTGGTGGAACGCCTTCTGAACTTGGCAAGCAGCACATCCCTGATGGTCTAGTGGTCAGGATTCGGCGCTCTCACCGCCACGGCCCGGGTTCGATTCCCGGTCAGGGAATGTCCTGCAGATATTCACCTGCCAGAATTTTGTGGTTAGATCTTTGAAGCGTTGATGGTATTCATCAACCACTTGAACAAACCACAAATGCTCACAACCTTAACCCTATGAGAAAACAGTGAAAGATCAAGTCCCCTGAAGAAAGTCTACCTAAAGTTGGAATGGAAACAGCCTGTACCTGGACTGTATCTCCAGCTAAGAGTTAAACTGCAAAGTTTCTTCTCCTTAAAAACCATATACCTGACATGTCCATCTGCAGCCCTCCAGGGCTGGTCTATTAGACTTAGACCAGCTCCAACACGTCTGATCTAAATGAATCATTTACCTTCTCAGTCTGTCTTCAAGGCCTGCAGAATCCTACTAATTAAGCACTCATTAGGTTGAGCGGTGTTGAACCAGGACAAACCATGCAGGACACCGGCCCTTGATTGATGACTCTGGACACCACTGCTGTAGACATAAAATCATATTTAAAGGTAGGGTCGGCAATTTCTCCAGACGTTTCCCAAAGTCCCTTTTTGAATAACTGCATGCGCAAGACCGTATGGTCTGCTCTTCCGCTCCTCAGGGGCATCGCGTGAAAGAAATCTCACAAATCCACTCTGGTCTGGTGGCAGGTGAGAGTAGGACCAAATCTCTGACAAATCCCTTCTCTTCGGAGCAAATGGCAGGGATTGGTCAGAGTTTTTTCAGGCCTGCAGCTCCCACAGAGATGGATTTTTTAACTTCCTTTTCCTGAATACATCATGTATTTATTACTTTCAGGACGGAAGGACTATTGTATAGCAAAAAAGTGTTTCTGAACAGGATTACCAACAATAGCTTTAAGTAGCCACAATGTCATGTTGGAGGTATGGCTGTGTGATGGAAGACATTGTCGGAACACCTTCTGATTTTTGCAGGCAGCAGATCCCTGATGGTCTAGTGGTCAGGATTCAGCGCTTTCACCGCTGTGGCCCGGGTTCGATTCCCGGTCAGGGAAGTCTCTGTTGGCTCTTCCTTCAGGCCCTTGTAGCATGACTTTCATCTAAACATAGTTGTTGGTGGTAAGCAGTTTTCCTAAACGTACACAAGGTGCAATCCTCTTAATTCTGTGTAGATAAATGGTGATTTTTCGAGTAAAAAGTCACATTGTGTTTGTCAAGCAAAGTAAAGGAGTGCCATATTTCGACTTAGGCACAAAATACCCCACTCCTCCAATAACTGATTGACGTCTTTACCCAACATAAAACATTTAGTATATCAACCCTTGAGGATTGACTTTGGACACCACTCCTATAGATATGTTTAATACTTAAGCCACCACAATGCCAAGCTCCAGTTAAGGCTGCAGAATGGAAGACATTGGTGGAACGCCTTCTGAACTTGGCAAGCAGCACATCCCTGATGGTCTAGTGGTCAGGATTCGGCGCTCTCACCGCTGCGGCCCGGGTTCGATTCCCGGTCAGGGAATGTCCTGCAGATATTTACCTGCCAGAATTTTGTGGTTAGATCTTTGAAGCGTTGATGGTATTCATCAACCACTTGAAGAAAACCACAAATGCTCACAACCTTAACCCTATGAGAAAACAGTGAAAGATCAAGTCCCCTGAAGAAAGTCTACCTAAAGTTGGAATGGAAACAGCCTGTACCTGGACTGTATCTCCAGCTAAGAGTTAAACTGCAAAGTTTCTTCTCCTTAAAAACCATAGACCTGACATGTCCATCTGCAGCCCTCCAGGGCTGGTCTATTAGACTTAGACCAGCTCCAACACGTCTGATCTAAATGAATCATTTACCTTCTCAGTCTGTCTTCAAGGCCTGCAGAATCCTACTAATTAAGCACTCATTAGGTTCAGCGGTGTTGAACCAGGACAAACCATGCAGGACACCGGCCCTTGATTGATGACTCTGGACACCACTGCTGTAGACATAAAATCATATTTAAAGGTAGGGTCGGCAATTTCTCCAGACGTTTCCCAAAGTCCCTTTTTGAATAACTGCATGCGCAAGACCGTATGGTCTGCTCTTCCGCTCCTCAGGGGCATCGCGTGAAAGAAATCTCACAAATCCACTCTGGTCTGGTGGCAGGTGAGAGTAGGACCAAATCTCTGACAAATCCCTTCTCTTCGGTGCAAATGGCAGGGATTGGTCAGAGTTTTTTCAGGCCTGCAGCTCCCACAGAGATGGATTTTTTAACTTCCTTTTCCTGAATACATCATGTATTTATTACTTTCAGGACGGAAGGACTATTGTATAGCAAAAAAGTGTTTCTGAACAGGATTACCAACAATAGCTTTAAGTAGCCACAATGTCATGTTGGAGGTATGGCTGTGTGATGGAAGACATTGTCGGAACACCTTCTGATTTTGGCAGGCAGCAGATCCCTGATGGTCTAGTGGTCAGGATTCAGCGCTTTCACCGCTGTGGCCCGGGTTCGATTCCCGGTCAGGGAAGTCTCTGTTGGCTCTTCCTTCAGGCCCTTGTAGCATGACTTTCATCTAAACATAGTTGTTGGTGGTAAGCAGTTTTCCTAAACGTACACAAGGTGCAATCCTCTTAATTCTGTGTAGATAAATGGTGATTTTTCGAGTAAAAAGTCACATTGTGTTTGTCAAGCAAAGTAAAGGAGTGCCATATTTTGACTTAGGCACAAAATACCCCACTCCTCCAATAACTGATTGACGTCTTTACCCAACATAAAACATTTAGTATATCAACCCTTGAGGATTGACTTTGGACACCACTCCTATAGATATGTTTAATACTTAAGCCACCACAATGCCAAGCTCCAGTTAAGGCTGCAGAATGGAAGACATTGGTGGAATGCCTTCTGAACTTGGCAAGCAGCACATCCCTGATGGTCTAGTGGTCAGGATTCGGCGCTCTCACCGCTGCGGCCCGGGTTCGATTCCTGGTCAGGGAATGTCCTGCAGATATTTACCTGCCAGAATTTTGTGGTTAGATCTTTGAAGCGTTGATGGTATTCATCAACCACTTGAACAAACCACAAATGCTCACAACCTTAACCCTATGAGAAAACAGTGAAAGATCAAGTCCCCTGAAGAAAGTCTACCTAAAGTTGGAATGGAAACAGCCTGTACCTGGACTGTATCTCCAGCTAAGGGTTAAACTGCAAAGTTTCTTCTCCTTAAAAACCATAGACCTGACATGTCCATCTGCAGCCCTCCAGGGCTGGTCTATTAGACTTAGACCAGCTCCAACACGTCTGATCTAAATGAATCATTTACCTTCTCAGTCTGTCTTCAAGGCCTGCAGAATCCTACTAATTAAGCACTCATTAGGTTCAGCGGTGTTGAACCAGGACAAACCATGCAGGACACCGGCCCTTGATTGATGACTCTGGACACCACTGCTGTAGACATAAAATCATATTTAAAGGTAGGGTCGGCAATTTCTCCAGACGTTTCCCAAAGTCCCTTTTTGAATAACTGCATGCGCAAGACCGTATGGTCTGCTCTTCCGCTCCTCAGGGGCATCGCGTGAAAGAAATCTCACAAATCCACTCTGGTCTGGTGGCAGGTGAGAGTAGGACCAAATCTCTGACAAATCCCTTCTCTTCGGTGCAAATGGCAGGGATTGGTCAGAGTTTTTTCAGGCCTGCAGCTCCCACAGAGATGGATTTTTTAACTTCCTTTTCCTGAATACATCATGTATTTATTACTTTCAGGACGGAAGGACTATTGTAAAGCAAAAAAGTGTTTCTGAACAGGATTACCAACAATAGCTTTAAGTAGCCACAATGTCATGTTGGAGGTATGGCTGTGTGATGGAAGACATTGTCGGAACACCTTCTGATTTTGGCAGGCAGCAGATCCCTGATGGTCTAGTGGTCAGGATTCAGCGCTTTCATCGCTGTGGCCCGGGTTCGATTCCCGGTCAGGGAAGTCTCTGTTGGCTCTTCCTTCCGGCCCTTGTAGCATGACTTTCATCTAAACATAGTTGTTGGTGGTAAGCAGTTTTCCTAAACGGACACAAGGTGCAATCCTCTTAATTCTGTGTAGATAAATGGTGATTTTTCGAGTAAAAAGTCACATTGTGTTTGTCAAGCAAAGTAAAGGAGTGCCATATTTCGACTTAGGCACAAAATACCCCACTCCTCCAATAACTGATTGACGTCTTTACCCAACATAAAACATTTAGTATATCAACCCTTGAGGATTGACTTTGGACACCACTCCTATAGATATGTTTAATACTTAAGCCACCACAATGCCAAGCTCCAGTTAAGGCTGCAGAATGGAAGACATTGGTGGAACGCCTTCTGAACTTGGCAAGCAGCACATCCCTGATGGTCTAGTGGTCAGGATTTGGCGCTCTCACCGCCGCGGCCCGGGTTCGATTCCCGGTCAGGGAATGTCCTGCAGATATTTACCTGCCAGAATTTTGTGGTTAGATCTTTGAAGCGTTGATGGTATTCATCAACCACTTGAACAAACCACAAATGCTCACAAACTTAACCCTATGAGAAAACAGTGAAAGATCAAGTCCCCTGAAGAAAGTCTACCTAAAGTTGGAATGGAAACAGCCTGTACCTGGACTGTATCTCCAGCTAAGAGTTAAACTGCAAAGTTTCTTCTCCTTAAAAACCATAGACTTGACATGTCCATCTGCAGCCCTCCAGGGCTGGTCTATTAGACTTAGACCAGCTCCAACACGTCTGATCTAAATGAATCATTTACCTTCTCAGTCTGTCTTCAAGGCCTGCAGAATCCTACTAATTAAGCACTCATTAGGTTCAGCGGTGTTGAACCAGGACAAACCATGCAGGACACCGGCCCTTGATTGATGACTCTAGACACCACTGCTGTAGACATAAAATCATATTTAAAGGTAGGGTCGGCAATTTCTCCAGACGTTTCCCAAAGTCCCTTTTTGAATAACTGCATGCGCAAGACCGTATGGTCTGCTCTTCCGCTCCTCAGGGGCATCGCGTGAAAGAAATCTCACAAATCCACTCTGGTCTGGTGGCAGGTGAGAGTAGGACCAAATCTCTGACAAATCCCTTCTCTTCGGTGCAAATGGCAGGGATTGGTCAGAGTTTTTTCAGGCCTGCAGCTCCCACAGAGATGGATTTTTTAACTTCCTTTTCCTGAATACATCATGTATTTATTACTTTCAGGACGGAAGGACTATTGTATAGCAAAAAAAGTGTTTCTGAACAGGATTACCAACAATAGCTTTAAGTAGCCACAATGTCATGTTGGAGGTATGGCTGTGTGATGGAAGACATTGTCGGAACACCTTCTGATTTTGGCAGGCAGCAGATCCCTGATGGTCTAGTGGTCAGGATTCAGCGCTTTCACCGCTGTGGCCCGGGTTCGATTCCCGGTCAGGGAAGTCTCTGTTGGCTCTTCCTTCAGGCCCTTGTAGCATGACTTTCATCTAAACATAGTTGTTGGTGGTAAGCAGTTTTCCTAAACGGACACAAGGTGCAATCCTCTTAATTCTGTGTAGATAAATGGTGATTTTTCGAGTAAAAAGTCACATTGTGTTTGTCAAGCAAAGTAAAGGAGTGCCATATTTTGACTTAGGCACAAAATACCCCACTCCTCCAATAACTGATTGACGTCTTTACCCAACATAAAACATTTAGTATATCAACCCTTGAGGATTGACTTTGGACACCACTCCTATAGATATGTTTAATACTTAAGCCACCACAATGCCAAGCTCCAGTTAAGGCTGCAGAATGGAAGACATTGGTGGAACGCCTTCTGAACTTGGCAAGCAGCACATCCCTGATGGTCTAGTGGTCAGGATTCGGCGCTCTCACCGCCGCGGCCCGGGTTCGATTCCCGGTCAGGGAATGTCCTGCAGATATTTACCTGCCAGAATTTTGTGGTTAGATCTTTGAAGCGTTGATGGTATTCATCAACCACTTGAACAAACCACAAATGCTCACAACCTTAACCCTATGAGAAAACAGTGAAAGATCAAGTCCCCTGAAGAAAGTCTACCTAAAGTTGGAATGTAAACAGCCTGTACCTGGACTGTATCTCCAGCTAAGAGTTAAACTGCAAAGTTTCTTCTCCTTAAAAACCATAGACCTGACATGTCCATCTGCAGCCCTCCAGGGCTGGTCTATTAGACTTAGACCAGCTCCAACACGTCTGATCTAAATGAATCATTTACCTTCTCAGTCTGTCTTCAAGGCCTGCAGAATCCTACTAATTAAGCACTCATTAGGTTCAGCGGTGTTGAACCAGGACAAACCATGCAGGACACCGGCCCTTGATTGATGACTCTGGACACCACTGCTGTAGACATAAAATCATATTTAAAGGTAGGGTCGGCAATTTCTCCAGACGTTTCCCAAAGTCCCTTTTTGAATAACTGCATGCGCAAGACCGTATGGTCTGCTCTTCCGCTCCTCAGGGGCATCGCGTGAAAGAAATCTCACAAATCCACTCTGGTCTGGTGGCAGGTGAGAGTAGGACCAAATCTCTGACAAATCCCTTCTCTTCGGTGCAAATGGCAGGGATTGGTCAGAGTTTTTTCAGGCCTGCAGCTCCCACAGAGATGGATTTTTTAACTTCCTTTTCCTGAATACATCATGTATTTATTACTTTCAGGACGGAAGGACTATTGTATAGCAAAAAAGTGTTTCTGAACAGGATTACCAACAATAGCTTTAAGTAGCCACAATGTCATGTTGGAGGTATGGCTGTGTGATGGAAGACATTGTCGGAACACCTTCTGATTTTGGCAGGCAGCAGATCCCTGATGGTCTAGTGGTCAGGATTCAGCGCTTTCACCGCTGTGGCCCGGGTTCGATTCCCGGTCAGGGAAGTCTCTGTTGGCTCTTCCTTCAGGCCCTTGTAGCATGACTTTCATCTAAACATAGTTGTTGGTGGTAAGCAGTTTTCCTAAACGGACACAAGGTGCAATCCTCTTAATTCTGTGTAGATAAATGGTGATTTTTCGAGTAAAAAGTCACATTGTGTTTGTCAAGCAAAGTAAAGGAGTGCCATATTTCGACTTAGGCACAAAATACCCCACTCCTCCAATAACTGATTGACGTCTTTACCCAACATAAAACATTTAGTATATCAACCCTTGAGGATTGACTTTGGACACCATTCCTATAGATATGTTTAATACTTAAGCCACCACAATGCCAAGCTCCAGTTAAGGCTGCAGAATGGAAGACATTGGTGGAACGCCTTCTGAACTTGGCAAGCAGCACATCCCTGATGGTCTAGTGGTCAGGATTCGGCGCTCTCACCGCCGCGGCCCGGGTTCGATTCCCGGTCAGGGAATGTCCTGCAGATATTTACCTGCCAGAATTTTGTGGTTAGATCTTTGAAGCGTTGATGGTATTCATCAACCACTTGAACAAACCACAAATGCTCACAACCTTAACCCTATGAGAAAACAGTGAAAGATCAAGTCCCCTGAAGAAAGTCTACCTAAAGTTGGAATGTAAACAGCCTGTACCTGGACTGTATCTCCAGCTAAGAGTTAAACTGCAAAGTTTCTTCTCCTTAAAAACCATAGACCTGACATGTCCATCTGCAGCCCTCCAGGGCTGGTCTATTAGACTTAGACCAGCTCCAACACGTCTGATCTAAATGAATCATTTACCTTCTCAGTCTGTCTTCAAGGTCTGCAGAATCCTACTAATTAAGCACTCATTAGGTTCAGCGGTGTTGAACCAGGACAAACCATGCAGGACACCGGCCCTTGATTGATGACTCTGGACACCACTGCTGTAGACATAAAATCATATTTAAAGGTAGGGTCGGCAATTTCTCCAGACGTTTCCCAAAGTCCCTTTTTGAATAACTGCATGCGCAAGACCGTATGGTCTGCTCTTCCGCTCCTCAGGGGCATCGCGTGAAAGAAATCTCACAAATCCACTCTGGTCTGGTGGCAGGTGAGAGTAGGACCAAATCTCTGACAAATCCCTTCTCTTCGGTGCAAATGGCAGGGATTGGTCAGAGTTTTTTCAGGCCTGCAGCTCCCACAGAGATGGATTTTTTAACTTCCTTTTCCTGAATACATCATGTATTTATTACTTTCAGGACGGAAGGACTATTGTATAGCAAAAAAGTGTTTCTGAACAGGATTACCAACAATAGCTTTAAGTAGCCACAATGTCATGTTGGAGGTATGGCTGTGTGATGGAAGACATTGTCGGAACACCTTCTGATTTTGGCAGGCAGCAGATCCCTGATGGTCTAGTGGTCAGGATTCAGCGCTTTCACCGCTGTGGCCCCGGTTCGATTCCCGGTCAGGGAAGTCTCTGTTGGCTCTTCCTTCAGGCCCTTGTAGCATGACTTTCATCTAAACATAGTTGTTGGTGGTAAGCAGTTTTCCTAAACGGACACAAGGTGCAATCCTCTTAATTCTGTGTAGATAAATGGTGATTTTTCGAGTAAAAAGTCACATTGTGTTTGTCAAGCAAAGTAAAGGAGTGCCATATTTCGACTTAGGCACAAAATACCCCACTCCTCCAAGAACTGATTGACGTCTTTACCCAACATAAAACATTTAGTATATCAACCCTTGAGGATTGACTTTGGACACCACTCCTATAGATATGTTTAATACTTAAGCCACCACAATGCCAAGCTCCAGTTAAGGCTGCAGAATGGAAGACATTGGTGGAACGCCTTCTGAACTTGGCAAGCAGCACATCCCTGATGGTCTAGTGGTCAGGATTCGGCGCTCTCACCGCCGCGGCCCGGGTTCGATTCCCGGTCAGGGAATGTCCTGCAGATATTTACCTGCCAGAATTTTGTGGTTAGATCTTTGAAGCGTTGATGGTATTCATCAACCACTTGAACAAACCACAAATGCTCACAACCTTAACCCTATGAGAAAACAGTGAAAGATCAAGTCCCCTGAAGAAAGTCTACCTAAAGTTGGAATGTAAACAGCCTGTACCTGGACTGTATCTCCAGCTAAGAGTTAAACTGCAAAGTTTCTTCTCCTTAAAAACCATAGACCTGACATGTCCATCTGCAGCCCTCCAGGGCTGGTCTATTAGACTTAGACCAGCTCCAACACGTCTGATCTAAATGAATCATTTACCTTCTCAGTCTGTCTTCAAGGCCTGCAGAATCCTACTAATTAAGCACTCATTAGGTTCAACGGTGTTGAACCAGGACAAACCATGCAGGACACCGGCCCTTGATTGATGACTCTGGACACCACTGCTGTAGACATAAAATCATATTTAAAGGTAGGGTCGGCAATTTCTCCAGACGTTTCCCAAAGTCCCTTTTTGAATAACTGCATGCGCAAGACCGTATGGTCTGCTCTTCCGCTCCTCAGGGGCATCGCGTGAAAGAAATCTCACAAATCCACTCTGGTCTGGTGGCAGGTGAGAGTAGGACCAAATCTCTGACAAATCCCTTCTCTTCGGTGCAAATGGCAGGGATTGGTCAGAGTTTTTTCAGGCCTGCAGCTCCCACAGAGATGGATTTTTTAACGACCTTTTCCTGAATACATCATGTATTTATTACTTTCAGGACGGAAGGACTATTGTATAGCAAAAAAGTGTTTCTGAACAGGATTACCAACAATAGCTTTAAGTAGCCACAATGTCATGTTGGAGGTATGGCTGTGTGATGGAAAACATTGTCGGAACACCTTCTGATTTTTGCAGGCAGCAGATCCCTGATGGTCTAGTGGTCAGGATTCAGCGCTTTCACCGCTGTGGCCCGGGTTCGATTCCCGGTCAGGGAAGTCTCTGTTGGCTCTTCCTTCAGGCCCTTGTAGCATGACTTTCATCTAAACATAGTTGTTGGTGGTAAGCAGTTTTCCTAAACGGACACAAGGTGCAATCCTCTTAATTCTGTGTAGATAAATGGTGATTTTTCGAGTAAAAAGTCACTTTGTGTTTGTCAAGCAAAGTAAAGGAGTGCCATATTTCGACTTAGGCACAAAATACCCCACTCCTCCAAGAACTGATTGACGTCTTTACCCAACATAAAACATTTAGTATATCAACCCTTGAGGATTGACTTTGGACACCACTCCTATAGATATGTTTAATACTTAAGCCACCACAATGCCAAGCTCCAGTTAAGGCTGCAGAATGGAAGACATTGGTGGAACGCCTTCTGAACTTGGCAAGCAGCACATCCCTGATGGTCTAGTGGTCAGGATTCGGCGCTCTCACCGCCGCGGCCCGGGTTCCATTCCCGGTCAGGGAATGTCCTGCAGATATTTACCTGCCAGAATTTTGTGGTTAGATCTTTGAAGCGTTGATGGTATTCATCAACCACTTGAACAAACCACAAATGCTCACAACCTTAACCCTATGAGAAAACAGTGAAAGATCAAGTCCCCTGAAGCCTGTACCTGGACTGTATCTCCAGCTAAGAGTTAAACTGCAAAGTTTCTTCTCCTTAAAAACCATAGACCTGACATGTCCATCTGCAGCCCTCCAGGGCTGGTCTATTAGACTTAGACCAGCTCCAACACGTCTGATCTAAATGAATCATTTACCTTCTCAGTCTGTCTTCAAGGCCTGCAGAATCCTACTAATTAAGCACTCATTAGGTTCAGCGGTGTTGAACCAGGACAAACCATGCAGGACACCGGCCCTTGATTGATGACTCTGGACACCACTGCTGTAGACATAAAATCATATTTAAAGGTAGGGTCGGCAATTTCTCCAGACGTTTCCCAAAGTGCTTTTTGAATAACTGCATGCGCAAGACCGTATGGTCTGCTCTTCCGCTCCTCAGGGGCATCGCGTGAAAGAAATCTCACAAATCCACTCTGGTCTGGTGGCCGGTGAGAGTAGGACCAAATCTCTGACAAATCCCTTCTCTTCGGTGCAAATGGCAGGGATTGGTCAGAGTTTTTTCAGGCCTGCAGCTCCCACAGAGATGGATTTTTTAACTTCCTTTTCCTGAATACATCATGTATTTATTACTTTCAGGACGGAAGGACTATTGTATAGCAAAAAAGTGTTTCTGAACAGGATTAGCAACAATAGCTTTAAGTAGCCACAATGTCATGTTGGAGGTATGGCTGTGTGATGGAAGACATTGTCGGAACACCTTCTGATTTTGGCAGGCAGCAGATCCCTGATGGTCTAGTGGTCAGGATTCAGCGCTTTCACTGCTGTGGCCCCGGTTCGATTCCCGGTCAGGGAAGTCTCTGTTGGCTCTTCCTTCAGGCCCTTGTAGCATGACTTTCATCTAAACATAGTTGTTGGTGGCAAGCAGTTTTCCTAAACGGACACAAGGTGCAATCCTCTTAATTCTGTGTAGATAAATGGTGATTTTTCGAGTAAAAAGTCACATTGTGTTTGTCAAGCAAAGTAAAGGAGTGCCATATTTTGACTTAGGCACAAAATACCCCACTCCTCCAAGAACTGATTGACGTCTTTACCCAACATAAAACATTTAGTATATCAACCCTTGAGGATTGACTTTGGACACCACTCCTATAGATATGTTTAATACTTAAGCCACCACAATGCCAAGCTCCAGTTAAGCCTGCAGAATGGAAGACATTGGTGGAACGCCTTCTGAACTTGGCAAGCAGCACATCCCTGATGGTCTAGTGGTCAGGATTCGGCGCTCTCACCGCCGCGGCCCGGGTTCGATTCCCGGTCAGGGAATGTCCTGCAGATATTTACCTGCCAGAATTTTGTGGTTAGATCTTTGAAGCGTTGATGGTATTCATCAACCACTTGAACAAACCACAAATGCTCACAACCTTAACCCTATGAGAAAACAGTGAAAGATCAAGTCCCCTGAAGAAAGTCTACCTAAAGTTGGAATGTAAACAGCCTGTACCTGGACTGTATCTCCAGCTAAGAGTTAAACTGCAAAGTTTCTTCTCCTTAAAAACCATAGACCTGACATGTCCATCTGCAGCCCTCCAGGGCTGGTCTATTAGACTTAGACCAGCTCCAACACGTCTGATCTAAATGAATCATTTACCTTCTCAGTCTGTCTTCAAGGCCTGCAGAATCCTACTAATTAAGCACTCATTAGGTTCAGCGGTGTTGAACCAGGACAAACCGTGCAGGACACCGGCCCTTGATTGATGACTCTGGACACCACTGCTGTAGACATAAAATCATATTTAAAGGTAGGGTCGGCAATTTCTCCAGACGTTTCCCAAAGTCCCCTTTTGAATAACTGCATGCGCAAGACCGTATGGTCTGCTCTTCCGCTCCTCAGGGGCATCGCGTGAAAGAAATCTCACAAATCCACTCTGGTCTGGTGGCAGGTGAGAGTAGGACCAAATCTCTGACAAATCCCTTCTCTTCGGTGCAAATGGCAGGGATTGGTCAGAGTTTTTTCAGGCCTGCAGCTCCCACAGAGATGGATTTTTTAACTTCCTTTTCCTGAATACATCATGTATTTATTACTTTCAGGACGGAAGGACTATTGTATAGCAAAAAAGTGTTTCTGAACAGGATTACCAACAATAGCTTTAAGTAGCCACAATGTTATGTTGGAGGTATGGCTGTGTGATGGAAGACATTGTCGGAACACCTTCTGATTTTGGCAGGCAGCAGATCCATGATGGTCTAGTGGTCAGGATTCAGCGCTTTCACCGCTGTGGCTCGGGTTCGATTCCCGGTCAGGGAAGTCTCTGTTGGCTCTTCCTTCAGGCCCTTGTAGCATGACTTTCATCTAAACATAGTTGTTGGTGGTATCAGTTTTCCTAAACGGACACAAGGTGCAATCCTCTTAATTCTGTGTAGATAAATGGTGATTTTTCGAGTAAAAAGTCACATTGTGTTTGTCAAGCAAAGTAAAGGAGTGCCATATTTTGACTTAGGCACAAAATACCCCACTCCTCCAAGAACTGATTGACGTCTTTACCCAACATAAAACATTTAGTATATCAACCCTTGAGGATTGACTTTGGACACCACTCCTATAGATATGTTTAATACTTAAGCCACCACAATGCCAAGCTCCAGTTAAGCCTGCAGAATGGAAGACATTGGTGGAACGCCTTCTGAACTTGGCAAGCAGCACATCCCTGATGGTCTAGTGGTCAGGATTCGGCGCTCTCACCGCCGCGGCCCGGGTTCGATTCCCGGTCAGGGAATGTCCTGCAGATATTTACCTGCCAGAATTTTGTGGTTAGATCTTTGAAGCGTTGATGGTATTCATCAACCACTTGAACAAACCACAAATGCTCACAACCTTAACCCTATGAGAAAACAGTGAAAGATCAAGTCCCCTGAAGAAAGTCTACCTAAAGTTGGAATGTAAACAGCCTGTACCTGGACTGTATCTCCAGCTAAGAGTTAAACTGCAAAGTTTCTTCTCCTTAAAAACCATAGACCTGACATGTCCATCTGCAGCCCTCCAGGGCTGGTCTATTAGACTTAGACCAGCTCCAACACGTCTGATCTAAATGAATCATTTACCTTCTCAGTCTGTCTTCAAGGCCTGCAGAATCCTACTAATTAAGCACTCATTAGGTTCAGCGGTGTTGAACCAGGACAAACCATGCAGGACACCGGCCCTTGATTGATGACTCTGGACACCACTGCTGTAGACATAAAATCATATTTAAAGGTAGGGTCGGCAATTTCTCCAGACGTTTCCCAAAGTCCCTTTTTGAATAACTGCATGCGCAAGACCGTATGGTCTGCTCTTCCGCTCCTCAGGGGCATCGCGTGAAAGAAATCTCACAAATCCACTCTGGTCTGGTGGCAGGTGAGAGTAGGACCAAATCTCTGACAAATCCCTTCTCTTCGGTGCAAATGGCAGGGATTGGTCAGAGTTTTTTCAGGCCTGCAGCTCCCACAGAGATGGATTTTTTAACTTCCTTTTCCTGAATACATCATGTATTTATTACTTTCAGGACGGAAGGACTATTGTATAGCAAAAAAGTGTTTCTGAACAGGATTACCAACAATAGCTTTAAGTAGCCACAATGTTATGTTGGAGGTATGGCTGTGTGATGGAAGACATTGTCGGAACACCTTCTGATTTTGGCAGGCAGCAGATCCCTGATGGTCTAGTGGTCAGGATTCAGCGCTTTCACCGCTGTGGCCCGGGTTCGATTCCCGGTCAGGGAAGTCTCTGTTGGCTCTTCCTTCAGGCCCTTGTAGCATGACTTTCATCTAAACATAGTTGTTGGTGGTATCAGTTTTCCTAAACGGACACAAGGTGCAATCCTCTTAATTCTGTGTAGATAAATGGTGATTTTTCGAGTAAAAAGTCACATTGTGTTTGTCAAGCAAAGTAAAGGAGTGCCATATTTTGACTTAGGCACAAAATACCCCACTCCTCCAATAACTGATTGACGTCTTTACCCAACATAAAACATTTAGTATATCAACCCTTGAGGATTGACTTTGGACACCACTCCTATAGATATGTTTAATACTTAAGCCACCACAATGCCAAGCTCCAGTTAAGGCTGCAGAATGGAAGACATTGGTGGAACGCCTTCTGAACTTGGCAAGCAGCACATCCCTGATGGTCTAGTGGTCAGGATTCGGCGCTCTCACCGCCGCGGCCCGGGTTCGGTTCCCGGTCAGGGAATGTCCTGCAGATATTTACCTGCCAGAATTTTGTGGTTAGATCTTTGAAGCGTTGATGGTATTCATCAAGCACTTGAACAAACCACAAATGCTCACAACCTTAACCCTATGAGAAAACAGTGAAAGATCAAGTCCCCTGAAGAAAGTCTACCTAAAGTTGGAATGGAAACAGCCTGTACCTGGACTGTATCTCCAGCTAAGAGTTAAACTGCAAAGTTTCTTCTCCTTAAAAACCATAGACCTGACATGTCCATCTGCAGCCCTCCAGGGCTGGTCTATTAGACTTAGACCAGCTCCAACACGTCTGATCTAAATGAATCATTTACCTTCTCAGTCTGTCTTCAAGGCCTGCAGAATCCTACTAATTAAGCACTCATTAGGTTCAGCGGTGTTGAACCAGGACAAACCATGCAGGACACCGGCCCTTGATTGATGACTCTGGACACCACTGCTGTAGACATAAAATCATATTTAAAGGTAGGGTCGGCAATTTCTCCAGACGTTTCCCAAAGTCCCTTTTTGAATAACTGCATGCGCAAGACCGTATGGTCTGCTCTTCCGCTCCTCAGGGGCATCGCGTGAAAGAAATCTCACAAATCCACTCTGGTCTGGTGGCAGGTGAGAGTAGGACCAAATCTCTGACAAATCCCTTCTCTTCGGTGCAAATGGCAGGGATTGGTCAGAGTTTTTTCAGGCCTGCAGCTCCCACAGAGATGGATTTTTTAACTTCCTTTTCCTGAATACATCATGTATTTATTACTTTCAGGACGGAAGGACTATTGTATAGCAAAAAAGTGTTTCTGAACAGGATTACCAACAATAGCTTTAAGTAGCCACATTGTCATGTTGGAGGTATGGCTGTGTGATGGAAGACATTGTCGGAACACCTTCTGATTTTGGCAGGCAGCAGATCCCTGATGGTCTAGTGGTCAGGATTCAGCGCTTTCACCGCTGTGGCCCGGGTTCGATTCCCGGTCAGGGAAGTCTCTGTTGGCTCTTCCTTCAGGCCCTTGTAGCATGACTTTCATCTAAACATAGTTGTTGGTGGTAAGCAGTTTTCCTAAACGTACACAAGGTGCAATCCTCTTAATTCTGTGTAGATAAATGGTGATTTTTCGAGTAAAAAGTCACATTGTGTTTGTCAAGCAAAGTAAAGGAGTGCCATATTTCGACTTAGGCAAAAATACCCCACTCCTCCAATAACTGATTGACGTCTTTACCCAACATAAAACATTTAGTATATCAACCCTTGAGGATTGACTTTGGACACCACTCCTATAGATATGTTTAATACTTAAGCCACCACAATGCCAAGCTCCAGTTAAGGCTGCAGAATGGAAGACATTGGTGGAACGCCTTCTGAACTTGGCAAGCAGCACATCCCTGATGGTCTAGTGGTCAGGATTCGGCGCTCTCACCGCCGCGGCCCGGGTTCGATTCCCGGTCAGGGAATGTCCTGCAGATATTTACCTGCCAGAATTTTGTGGTTAGATCTTTGAAGCGTTGATGGTATTCATCAACCACTTGAACAAACCACAAATGCTCACAACCTTAACCCTATGAGAAAACAGTGAAAGATCAAGTCCCCTGAAGAAAGTCTACCTAAAGTTGGAATGGAAACAGCCTGTACCTGGACTGTATCTCCAGCTAAGAGTTAAACTGCAAAGTTTCTTCTCCTTAAAAACCATAGACCTGACATGTCCATCTGCAGCCCTCCAGGGCTGGTCTATTAGACTTAGACCAGCTCCAACACGTCTGATCTAAATGAATCATTTACCTTCTCAGTCTGTCTTCAAGGCCTGCAGAATCCTACTAATTAAGCACTCATTAGGTTCAGCGGTGTTGAACCAGGACAAACCATGCAGGACACCGGCCCTTGATTGATGACTCTGGACACCACTGCTGTAGACATAAAATCATATTTAAAGGTAGGGTCGGCAATTTCTCCAGACGTTTCCCAAAGTCCCTTTTTGAATAACTGCATGCGCAAGACCGTATGGTCTGCTCTTCCGCTCCTCAGGGGCATCGCGTGAAAGAAATCTCACAAATCCACTCTGGTCTGGTGGCAGGTGAGAGTAGGACCAAATCTCTGACAAATCCCTTCTCTTCGGTGCAAATGGCAGGGATTGGTCAGAGTTTTTTCAGGCCTGCAGCTCCCACAGAGATGGATTTTTTAACTTCCTTTTCCTGAATACATCATGTATTTATTACTTTCAGGACGGAAGGACTATTGTATAGCAAAAAAGTGTTTCTGAACAGGATTACCAACAATAGCTTTAAGTAGCCACAATGTCATGTTAGAGGTATGGCTGTGTGATGGAAGACATTGTCGGAACACCTTCTGATTTTGGCAGGCAGCAGATCCCTGATGGTCTAGTGGTCAGGATTCAGCGCTTTCACCGCTGTGGCCCGGGTTCGATTCCCGGTCAGGGAAGTCTCTGTTGGCTCTTCCTTCAGGCCCTTGTAGCATGACTTTCATCTAAACATAGTTGTTGGTGGTAAGCAGTTTTCCTAAACGTACACAAGGTGCAATCCTCTTAATTCTGTGTAGATAAATGGTGATTTTTCGAGTAAAAAGTCACATTGTGTTTGTCAAGCAAAGTAAAGGAGTGCCATATTTCGACTTAGGCACAAAATACCCCACTCCTCCAATAACTGATTGACGTCTTTACCCAACATAAAACATTTAGTATATCAACCCTTGAGGATTGACTTTGGACACCACTCCTATAGATATGTTTAATACTTAAGCCACCACAATGCCAAGCTCCAGTTAAGGCTGCAGAATGGAAGACATTGGTGGAACGCCTTCTGAACTTGGCAAGCAGCACATCCCTGATGGTCTAGTGGTCAGGATTCGGCGCTCTCACCGCCGCGGCCCGGGTTCGATTCCCGGTCAGGGAATGTCCTGCAGATATTTACCTGCCAGAATTTTGTGGTTAGATCTTTGAAGCGTTGATGGTATTCATCAACCACTTGAACAAACCACAAATGCTCACAACCTTAACCCTATGAGAAAACAGTGAAAGATCAAGTCCCCTGAAGCCTGTACCTGGACTGTATCTCCAGCTAAGAGTTAAACTGCAAAGTTTCTTCTCCTTAAAAACCATAGACCTGACATGTCCATCTGCAGCCCTCCAGGGCTGGTCTATTAGACTTAGACCAGCTCCAACACGTCTGATCTAAATGAATCATTTACCTTCTCAGTCTGTCTTCAAGGCCTGCAGAATCCTACTAATTAAGCACTCATTAGGTTCAACGGTGTTGAACCAGGACAAACCATGCAGGACACCGGCCCTTGATTGATGACTCTGGACACCACTGCTGTAGACATAAAATCATATTTAAAGGTAGGGTCGGCAATTTCTCCAGACGTTTCCCAAAGTCCCTTTTTGAATAACTGCATGCGCAAGACCGTATGGTCTGCTCTTCCGCTCCTCAGGGGCATCGCGTGAAAGAAATCTCACAAATCCACTCTGGTCTGGTGGCAGGTGAGAGTAGGACCAAATCTCTGACAAATCCCTTCTCTTCGGTGCAAATGGCAGGGATTGGTCAGAGTTTTTTCAGGCCTGCAGCTCCCACAGAGATGGATTTTTTAACTTCCTTTTCCTGAATACATCATGTATTTATTACTTTCAGGACGGAAGGACTATTGTATAGCAAAAAAGTGTTTCTGAACAGGATTACCAACAATAGCTTTAAGTAGCCACAATGTCATGTTGGAGGTATGGCTGTGTGATGGAAGACATTGTCGGAACACCTTCTGATTTTGGCAGGCAGCAGATCCCTGATGGTCTAGTGGTCAGGATTCAGCGCTTTCACCGCTGTGGCCCGGGTTCGATTCCCGGTCAGGGAAGTCTCTGTTGGCTCTTCCTTCAGGCCCTTGTAGCATGACTTTCATCTAAACATAGTTGTTGGTGGTAAGCAGTTTTCCTAAACGGACACAAGGTGCAATCCTCTTAATTCTGTGTAGATAAATGGTGATTTTTCGAGTAAAAAGTCACTTTGTGTTTGTCAAGCAAAGTAAAGGAGTGCCATATTTCGACTTAGGCACAAAATACCCCACTCCTCCAAGAACTGATTGACGTCTTTACCCAACATAAAACATTTAGTATATCAACCCTTGAGGATTGACTTTGGACACCACTCCTATAGATATGTTTAATACTTAAGCCACCACAATGCCAAGCTCCAGTTAAGGCTGCAGAATGGAAGACATTGGTGGAACGCCTTCTGAACTTGGCAAGCAGCACATCCCTGATGGTCTAGTGGTCAGGATTCGGCGCTCTCACCGCCGCGGCCCGGGTTCGATTCCCGGTCAGGGAATGTCCTGCAGATATTTACCTGCTAGAATTTTGTGGTTAGATCTTTGAAGCGTTGATGGTATTCATCAAGCACTTGAACAAACCACAAATGCTCACAACCTTAACCCTATGAGAAAACAGTGAAAGATCAAGTCCCCTGAAGAAAGTCTACCTAAAGTTGGAATGGAAACAGCCTGTACCTGGACTGTATCTCCAGCTAAGAGTTAAACTGCAAAGTTTCTTCTCCTTAAAAACCATAGACCTGACATGTCCATCTGCAGCCCTCCAGGGCTGGTCTATTAGACTTAGACCAGCTCCAACACGTCTGATCTAAATGAATCATTTACCTTCTCAGTCTGTCTTCAAGGCCTGCAGAATCCTACTAATTAAGCACTCATTAGGTTCAGTGGTGTTGAACCAGGACAAACCATGCAGGACACCGGCCCTTGATTGATGACTCTGGACACCACTGCTGTAGACATAAAATCATATTTAAAGGTAGGGTCGGCAATTTCTCCAGACGTTTCCCAAAGTCCCTTTTTGAATAACTGCATGCGCAAGACCGTATGGTCTGCTCTTCCGCTCCTCAGGGGCATCGCGTGAAAGAAATCTCACAAATCCACTCTGGTCTGGTGGCAGGTGAGAGTAGGACCAAATCTCTGACAAATCCCTTCTCTTCGGTGCAAATGGCAGGGATTGGTCAGAGTTTTTTCAGGCCTGCAGCTCCCACAGAGATGGATTTTTTAACTTCCTTTTCCTGAATACATCATGTATTTATTACTTTCAGGACGGAAGGACTATTGTATAGCAAAAAAGTGTTTCTGAACAGGATTACCAACAATAGCTTTAAGTAGCCACATTGTCATGTTGGAGGTATGGCTGTGTGATGGAAGACATTGTCGGAACACCTTCTGATTTTGGCAGGCAGCAGATCCCTGATGGTCTAGTGGTCAGGATTCAGCGCTTTCACCGCTGTGGCCCGGGTTCGATTCCCGGTCAGGGAAGTCTCTGTTGGCTCTTCCTTCAGGCCCTTGTAGCATGACTTTCATCTAAACATAGTTGTTGGTGGTAAGCAGTTTTCCTAAACGTACACAAGGTGCAATCCTCTTAATTCTGTGTAGATAAATGGTGATTTTTCGAGTAAAAAGTCACATTGTGTTTGTCAAGCAAAGTAAAGGAGTGCCATATTTCGACTTAGGCACAAAATACCCCACTCCTCCAATAACTGATTGACGTCTTTACCCAACATAAAACATTTAGTATATCAACCCTTGAGGATTGACTTTGGACACCACTCCTATAGATATGTTTAATACTTAAGCCACCACAATGCCAAGCTCCAGTTAAGGCTGCAGAATGGAAGACATTGGTGGAACGCCTTCTGAACTTGGCAAGCAGCACATCCCTGATGGTCTAGTGGTCAGGATTCGGCGCTCTCACCGCCGCGGCCCGGGTTCGATTCCCGGTCAGGGAATGTCCTGCAGATATTTACCTGCCAGAATTTTGTGGTTAGATCTTTGAAGCGTTGATGGTATTCATCAACCACTTGAACAAACCACAAATGCTCACAACCTTAACCCTATGAGAAAACAGTGAAAGATCAAGTCCCCTGAAGAAAGTCTACCTAAAGTTGGAATGGAAACAGCCTGTACCTGGACTGTATCTCCAGCTAAGAGTTAAACTGCAAAGTTTCTTCTCCTTAAAAACCATAGACCTGACATGTCCATCTGCAGCCCTCCAGGGCTGGTCTATTAGACTTAGACCAGCTCCAACACGTCTGATCTAAATGAATCATTTACCTTCTCAGTCTGTCTTCAAGGCCTGCAGAATCCTACTAATTAAGCACTCATTAGGTTCAGCGGTGTTGAACCAGGACAAACCATGCAGGACACCGGCCCTTGATTGATGACTCTGGACACCACTGCTGTAGACATAAAATCATATTTAAAGGTAGGGTCGGCAATTTCTCCAGACGTTTCCCAAAGTCCCTTTTTGAATAACTGCATGCGCAAGACCGTATGGTCTGCTCTTCCGCTCCTCAGGGGCATCGCGTGAAAGAAATCTCACAAATCCACTCTGGTCTGGTGGCAGGTGAGAGTAGGACCAAATCTCTGACAAATCCCTTCTCTTCGGTGCAAATGGCAGGGATTGGTCAGAGTTTTTTCAGGCCTGCAGCTCCCACAGAGATGGATTTTTTAACTTCCTTTTCCTGAATACATCATGTATTTATTACTTTCAGGACGGAAGGACTATTGTATAGCAAAAAAGTGTTTCTGAATAGGATTACCAACAATAGCTTTAAGTAGCCACAATGTTATGTTGGAGGTATGGCTGTGTGATGGAAGACATTGTCGGAACACCTTCTGATTTTGGCAGGCAGCAGATCCCTGATGGTCTAGTGGTCAGGATTCAGCGCTTTCACCGCTGTGGCCCGGGTTCGATTCCCGGTCAGGGAAGTCTCTGTTGGCTCTTCCTTCAGGCCCTTTTAGCATGACTTTCATCTAAACATAGTTGTTGGTGGTATCAGTTTTCCTAAACGGACACAAGGTGCAATCCTCTTAATTCTGTGTAGATAAATGGTGATTTTTCGAGTAAAAAGTCACATTGTGTTTGTCAAGCAAAGTAAAGGAGTGCCATATTTTGACTTAGGCACAAAATACCCCACTCCTCCAATAACTGATTGACGTCTTTACCCAACATAAAACATTTAGTATATCAACCCTTGAGGATTGACTTTGGACACCACTCCTATAGATATGTTTAATACTTAAGCCACCACAATGCCAAGCTCCAGTTAAGGCTGCAGAATGGAAGACATTGGTGGAACGCCTTCTGAACTTGGCAAGCAGCACATCCCTGATGGTCTAGTGGTCAGGATTCGGCGCTCTCACCGCCGCGGCCCGGGTTCGATTCCCGGTCAGGGAATGTCCTGCAGATATTTACCTGCCAGAATTTTGTGGTTAGATCTTTGAAGCGTTGATGGTATTCATCAAGCACTTGAACAAACCACAAATGCTCACAACCTTAACCCTATGAGAAAACAGTGAAAGATCAAGTCCCCTGAAGCCTGTACCTGGACTGTATCTCCAGCTAAGAGTTAAACTGCAAAGTTTCTTCTCCTTAAAAACCATAGACCTGACATGTCCATCTGCAGCCCTCCAGGGCTGGTCTATTAGACTTAGACCAGCTCCAACACGTCTGATCTAAATGAATCATTTACCTTCTCAGTCTGTCTTCAAGGCCTGCAGAATCCTACTAATTAAGCACTCATTAGGTTCAACGGTGTTGAACCAGGACAAACCATGCAGGACACCGGCCCTTGATTGATGACTCTGGACACCACTGCTGTAGACATAAAATCATATTTAAAGGTAGGGTCGGCAATTTCTCCAGACGTTTCCCAAAGTCCCTTTTTGAATAACTGCATGCGCAAGACCGTATGGTCTGCTCTTCCGCTCCTCAGGGGCATCGCGTGAAAGAAATCTCACAAATCCACTCTGGTCTGGTGGCAGGTGAGAGTAGGACCAAATCTCTGACAAATCCCTTCTCTTCGGTGCAAATGGCAGGGATTGGTCAGAGTTTTTTCAGGCCTGCAGCTCCCACAGAGATGGATTTTTTAACTTCCTTTTCCTGAATACATCATGTATTTATTACTTTCAGGACGGAAGGACTATTGTATAGCAAAAAAGTGTTTCTGAACAGGATTACCAACAATAGCTTTAAGTAGCCACAATGTCATGTTGGAGGTATGGCTGTGTGATGGAAGACATTGTCGGAACACCTTCTGATTTTGGCAGGCAGCAGATCCCTGATGGTCTAGTGGTCAGGATTCAGCGCTTTCACCGCTGTGGCCCGGGGTTCGATTCCCGGTCAGGGAAGTCTCTGTTGGCTCTTCCTTCAGGCCCTTGTAGCATGACTTTCATCTAAACATAGTTGTTGGTGGTAAGCAGTTTTCCTAAACGGACACAAGGTGCAATCCTCTTAATTCTGTGTAGATAAATGGTGATTTTTCGAGTAAAAAGTCACTTTGTGTTTGTCAAGCAAAGTAAAGGAGTGCCATATTTCGACTTAGGCACAAAATACCCCACTCCTCCAAGAACTGATTGACGTCTTTACCCAACATAAAACATTTAGTATATCAACCCTTGAGGATTGACTTTGGACACCACTCCTATAGATATGTTTAATACTTAAGCCACCACAATGCCAAGCTCCAGTTAAGGCTGCAGAATGGAAGACATTGGTGGAACGCCTTCTGAACTTGGCAAGCAGCACATCCCTGATGGTCTAGTGGTCAGGATTCGGCGCTCTCACCGCCGCGGCCCGGGTTCGATTCCCGGTCAGGGAATGTCCTGCAGATATTTACCTGCCAGAATTTTGTGGTTAGATCTTTGAAGCGTTGATGGTATTCATCAACCACTTGAACAAACCACAAATGCTCACAACCTTAACCCTATGAGAAAACAGTGAAAGATCAAGTCCCCTGAAGAAAGTCTACCTAAAGTTGGAATGGAAACAGCCTGTACCTGGACTGTATCTCCAGCTAAGAGTTAAACTGCAAAGTTTCTTCTCCTTAAAAACCATAGACCTGACATGTCCATCTGCAGCCCTCCAGGGCTGGTCTATTAGACTTAGACCAGCTCCAACACGTCTGATCTAAATGAATCATTTACCTTCTCAGTCTGTCTTCAAGGCCTGCAGAATCCTACTAATTAAGCACTCATTAGGTTCAGCGGTGTTGAACCAGGACAAACCATGCAGGACACCGGCCCTTGATTGATGACTCTGGACACCACTGCTGTAGACATAAAATCATATTTAAAGGTAGGGTCGGCAATTTCTCCAGACGTTTCCCAAAGTCCCTTTTTGAATAACTGCATGCGCAAGACCGTATGGTCTGCTCTTCCGCTCCTCAGGGGCATCGCGTGAAAGAAATCTCACAAATCCACTCTGGTCTGGTGGCAGGTGAGAGTAGGACCAAATCTCTGACAAATCCCTTCTCTTCGGTGCAAATGGCAGGGATTGGTCAGAGTTTTTTCAGGCCTGCAGCTCCCACAGAGATGGATTTTTTAACTTCCTTTTCCTGAATACATCATGTATTTATTACTTTCAGGACGGAAGGACTATTGTATAGCAAAAAAGTGTTTCTGAACAGGATTACCAACAATAGCTTTAAGTAGCCACATTGTCATGTTGGAGGTATGGCTGTGTGATGGAAGACATTGTCGGAACACCTTCTGATTTTGGCAGGCAGCAGATCCCTGATGGTCTAGTGGTCAGGATTCAGCGCTTTCACCGCTGTGGCCCGGGTTCGATTCCCGGTCAGGGAAGTCTCTGTTGGCTCTTCCTTCAGGCCCTTGTAGCATGACTTTCATCTAAACATAGTTGTTGGTGGTAAGCAGTTTTCCTAAACGTACACAAGGTGCAATCCTCTTAATTCTGTGTAGATAAATGGTGATTTTTCGAGTAAAAAGTCACATTGTGTTTGTCAAGCAAAGTAAAGGAGTGCCATATTTCGACTTAGGCACAAAATACCCCACTCCTCCAATAACTGATTGACGTCTTTACCCAACATAAAACATTTAGTATATCAACCCTTGAGGATTGACTTTGGACACCACTCCTATAGATATGTTTAATACTTAAGCCACCACAATGCCAAGCTCCAGTTAAGGCTGCAGAATGGAAGACATTGGTGGAACGCCTTCTGAACTTGGCAAGCAGCACATCCCTGATGGTCTAGTGGTCAGGATTCGGCGCTCTCACCGCCGCGGCCCGGGTTCGATTCCCGGTCAGGGAATGTCCTGCAGATATTTACCTGCCAGAATTTTGTGGTTAGATCTTTGAAGCGTTGATGGTATTCATCAACCACTTGAACAAACCACAAATGCTCACAACCTTAACCCTATGAGAAAACAGTGAAAGATCAAGTCCCCTGAAGAAAGTCTACCTAAAGTTGGAATGGAAACAGCCTGTACCTGGACTGTATCTCCAGCTAAGAGTTAAACTGCAAAGTTTCTTCTCCTTAAAAACCATAGACCTGACATGTCCATCTGCAGCCCTCCAGGGCTGGTCTATTAGACTTAGACCAGCTCCAACACGTCTGATCTAAATGAATCATTTACCTTCTCAGTCTGTCTTCAAGGCCTGCAGAATCCTACTAATTAAGCACTCATTAGGTTCAGCGGTGTTGAACCAGGACAAACCATGCAGGACACCGGCCCTTGATTGATGACTCTGGACACCACTGCTGTAGACATAAAATCATATTTAAAGGTAGGGTCGGCAATTTCTCCAGACGTTTCCCAAAGTCCCTTTTTGAATAACTGCATGCGCAAGACCGTATGGTCTGCTCTTCCGCTCCTCAGGGGCATCGCGTGAAAGAAATCTCACAAATCCACTCTGGTCTGGTGGCAGGTGAGAGTAGGACCAAATCTCTGACAAATCCCTTCTCTTCGGTGCAAATGGCAGGGATTGGTCAGAGTTTTTTCAGGCCTGCAGCTCCCACAGAGATGGATTTTTTAACTTCCTTTTCCTGAATACATCATGTATTTATTACTTTCAGGACGGAAGGACTATTGTATAGCAAAAAAGTGTTTCTGAACAGGATTACCAACAATAGCTTTAAGTAGCCACAATGTCATGTTGGAGGTATGGCTGTGTGATGGAAGACATTGTCGGAACACCTTCTGATTTTGGCAGGCAGCAGATCCCTGATGGTCTAGTGGTCAGGATTCAGCGCTTTCACCGCTGTGGCCCCGGTTCGATTCCCGGTCAGGGAAGTCTCTGTTGGCTCTTCCTTCAGGCCCTTGTAGCATGACTTTCATCTAAACATAGTTGTTGGTGGCAAGCAGTTTTCCTAAACGTACACAAGGTGCAATCCTCTTAATTCTGTGTAGATAAATGGTGATTTTTCGAGTAAAAAGTCACATTGTGTTTGTCAAGCAAAGTAAAGGAGTGCCATATTTTGACTTAGGCACAAAATACCCCACTCCTCCAAGAACTGATTGACGTCTTTACCCAACATAAAACATTTAGTATATCAACCCTTGAGGATTGACTTTGGACACCACTCCTATAGATATGTTTAATACTTAAGCCACCACAATGCCAAGCTCCAGTTAAGCCTGCAGAATGGAAGACATTGGTGGAACGCCTTCTGAACTTGGCAAGCAGCACATCCCTGATGGTCTAGTGGTCAGGATTCGGCGCTCTCACCGCCGCGGCCCGGGTTCGATTCCCGGTCAGGGAATGTCCTGCAGATATTTACCTGCCAGAATTTTGTGGTTAGATCTTTGAAGCGTTGATGGTATTCATCAACCACTTGAACAAACCACAAATGCTCACAACCTTAACCCTATGAGAAAACAGTGAAAGATCAAGTCCCCTGAAGAAAGTCTACCTAAAGTTGGAATGTAAACAGCCTGTACCTGGACTGTATCTCCAGCTAAGAGTTAAACTGCAAAGTTTCTTCTCCTTAAAAACCATAGACCTGACATGTCCATCTGCAGCCCTCCAGGGCTGGTCTATTAGACTTAGACCAGCTCCAACACGTCTGATCTAAATGAATCATTTACCTTCTCAGTCTGTCTTCAAGGCCTGCAGAATCCTACTAATTAAGCACTCATTAGGTTCAGCGGTGTTGAACCAGGACAAACCATGCAGGACACCGGCCCTTGATTGATGACTCTGGACACCACTGCTGTAGACATAAAATCATATTTAAAGGTAGGGTCGGCAATTTCTCCAGACGTTTCCCAAAGTCCCTTTTTGAATAACTGCATGCGCAAGACCGTATGGTCTGCTCTTCCGCTCCTCAGGGGCATCGCGTGAAAGAAATCTCACAAATCCACTCTGGTCTGGTGGCAGGTGAGAGTAGGACCAAATCTCTGACAAATCCCTTCTCTTCGGTGCAAATGGCAGGGATTGGTCAGAGTTTTTTCAGGCCTGCAGCTCCCACAGAGATGGATTTTTTAACTTCCTTTTCCTGAATACATCATGTATTTATTACTTTCAGGACGGAAGGACTATTGTATAGCAAAAAAGTGTTTCTGAACAGGATTACCAACAATAGCTTTAAGTAGCCACAATGTTATGTTGGAGGTATGGCTGTGTGATGGAAGACATTGTCGGAACACCTTCTGATTTTGGCAGGCAGCAGATCCCTGATGGTCTAGTGGTCAGGATTCAGCGCTTTCACCGCTGTGGCCCGGGTTCGATTCCCGGTCAGGGAAGTCTCTGTTGGCTCTTCCTTCAGGCCCTTGTAGCATGACTTTCATCTAAACATAGTTGTTGGTGGTATCAGTTTTCCTAAACGGACACAAGGTGCAATCCTCTTAATTCTGTGTAGATAAATGGTGATTTTTCGAGTAAAAAGTCACATTGTGTTTGTCAAGCAAAGTAAAGGAGTGCCATATTTTGACTTAGGCACAAAATACCCCACTCCTCCAATAACTGATTGACGTCTTTACCCAACATAAAACATTTAGTATATCAACCCTTGAGGATTGACTTTGGACACCACTCCTATAGATATGTTTAATACTTAAGCCACCACAATGCCAAGCTCCAGTTAAGGCTGCAGAATGGAAGACATTGGTGGAACGCCTTCTGAACTTGGCAAGCAGCACATCCCTGATGGTCTAGTGGTCAGGATTCGGCGCTCTCACCGCTGCGGCCCGGGTTCGATTCCCGGTCAGGGAATGTCCTGCAGATATTTACCTGCCAGAATATTGTGGTTAGATCTTTGAAGCGTTGATGGTATTCATCAACCACTTGAACAAACCACAAATGCTCACAACCTTAACCCTATGAGAAAACAGTGAAAGATCAAGTCCCCTGAAGAAAGTCTACCTAAAGTTGGAGTGGAAACAGCCTGTACCTGGACTGTATCTCCAGCTAAGAGTTAAACTGCAAAGTTTCTTCTCCTTAAAAACCATAGACCTGACATGTCCATCTGCAGCCCTCCAGGGCTGGTCTATTAGACTTAGACCAGCTCCAACACGTCTGATCTAAATGAATCATTTACCTTCTCAGTCTGTCTTCAAGGCCTGCAGAATCCTACTAATTAAGCACTCATTAGGTTCAGCGGTGTTGAACCAGGACAAACCATGCAGGACACCGGCCCTTGATTGATGACTCTGGACACCACTGCTGTAGACATAAAATCATATTTAAAGGTAGGGTCGGCAATTTCTCCAGACGTTTCCCAAAGTCCCTTTTTGAATAACTGCATGCGCAAGACCGTATGGTCTGCTCTTCCGCTCCTCAGGGGCATCGCGTGAAAGAAATCTCACAAATCCACTCTGGTCTGGTGGCAGGTGAGAGTAGGACCAAATCTCTGACAAATCCCTTCTCTTCGGTGCAAATGGCAGGGATTGGTCAGAGTTTTTTCAGGCCTGCAGCTCCCACAGAGATGGATTTTTTAACTTCCTTTTCCTGAATACATCATGTATTTATTACTTTCAGGACGGAAGGACTATTGTATAGCAAAAAAGTGTTTCTGAACAGGATTACCAACAATAGCTTTAAGTAGCCACAATGTCATGTTGGAGGTATGGCTGTGTGATGGAAGACATTGTCGGAACACCTTCTGATTTTGGCAGGCAGCAGATCCCTGATGGTCTAGTGGTCAGGATTCAGCGCTTTCACCGCTGTGGCCCCGGTTCGATTCCCGGTCAGGGAAGTCTCTGTTGGCTCTTCCTTCAGGCCCTTGTAGCATGACTTTCATCTAAACATAGTTGTTGGTGGCAAGCAGTTTTCCTAAACGGACACAAGGTGCAATCCTCTTAATTCTGTGTAGATAAATGGTGATTTTTCGAGTAAAAAGTCACATTGTGTTTGTCAAGCAAAGTAAAGGAGTGCCATATTTTGACTTAGGCACAAAATACCCCACTCCTCCAAGAACTGATTGACGTCTTTACCCAACATAAAACATTTAGTATATCAACCCTTGAGGATTGACTTTGGACACCACTCCTATAGATATGTTTAATACTTAAGCCACCACAATGCCAAGCTCCAGTTAAGCCTGCAGAATGGAAGACATTGGTGGAACGCCTTCTGAACTTGGCAAGCAGCACATCCCTGATGGTCTAGTGGTCAGGATTCGGCGCTCTCACCGCCGCGGCCCGGGTTCGATTCCCGGTCAGGGAATGTCCTGCAGATATTTACCTGCCAGAATTTTGTGGTTAGATCTTTGAAGCGTTGATGGTATTCATCAACCACTTGAACAAACCACAAATGCTCACAACCTTAACCCTATGAGAAAACAGTGAAAGATCAAGTCCCCTGAAGAAAGTCTACCTAAAGTTGGAATGTAAACAGCCTGTACCTGGACTGTATCTCCAGCTAAGAGTTAAACTGCAAAGTTTCTTCTCCTTAAAAACCATAGACCTGACATGTCCATCTGCAGCCCTCCAGGGCTGGTCTATTAGACTTAGACCAGCTCCAACACGTCTGATCTAAATGAATCATTTACCTTCTCAGTCTGTCTTCAAGGCCTGCAGAATCCTACTAATTAAGCACTCATTAGGTTCAGCGGTGTTGAACCAGGACAAACCATGCAGGACACCGGCCCTTGATTGATGACTCTGGACACCACTGCTGTAGACATAAAATCATATTTAAAGGTAGGGTCGGCAATTTCTCCAGACGTTTCCCAAAGTCCCTTTTTGAATAACTGCATGCGCAAGACCGTATGGTCTGCTCTTCCGCTCCTCAGGGGCATCGCGTGAAAGAAATCTCACAAATCCACTCTGGTCTGGTGGCAGGTGAGAGTAGGACCAAATCTCTGACAAATCCCTTCTCTTCGGTGCAAATGGCAGGGATTGGTCAGAGTTTTTTCAGGCCTGCAGCTCCCACAGAGATGGATTTTTTAACTTCCTTTTCCTGAATACATCATGTATTTATTACTTTCAGGACGGAAGGACTATTGTATAGCAAAAAAGTGTTTCTGAACAGGATTACCAACAATAGCTTTAAGTAGCCACAATGTTATGTTGGAGGTATGGCTGTGTGATGGAAGACATTGTCGGAACACCTTCTGATTTTGGCAGGCAGCAGATCCCTGATGGTCTAGTGGTCAGGATTCAGCGCTTTCACCGCTGTGGCCCGGGTTCGATTCCCGGTCAGGGAAGTCTCTGTTGGCTCTTCCTTCAGGCCCTTGTAGCATGACTTTCATCTAAACATAGTTGTTGGTGGTATCAGTTTTCCTAAACGGACACAAGGTGCAATCCTCTTAATTCTGTGTAGATAAATGGTGATTTTTCGAGTAAAAAGTCACATTGTGTTTGTCAAGCAAAGTAAAGGAGTGCCATATTTTGACTTAGGCACAAAATACCCCACTCCTCCAATAACTGATTGACGTCTTTACCCAACATAAAACATTTAGTATATCAACCCTTGAGGATTGACTTTGGACACCACTCCTATAGATATGTTTAATACTTAAGCCACCACAATGCCAAGCTCCAGTTAAGGCTGCAGAATGGAAGACATTGGTGGAACGCCTTCTGAACTTGGCAAGCAGCACATCCCTGATGGTCTAGTGGTCAGGATTCGGCGCTCTCACCGCCGCGGCCCGGGTTCGATTCCCGGTCAGGGAATGTCCTGCAGATATTTACCTGCCAGAATTTTGTGGTTAGATCTTTGAAGCGTTGATGGTATTCATCAACCACTTGAACAAACCACAAATGCTCACAACCTTAACCCTATGAGAAAACAGTGAAAGATCAAGTCCCCTGAAGAAAGTCTACCTAAAGTTGGAATGGAAACAGCCTGTACCTGGACTGTATCTCCAGCTAAGAGTTAAACTGCAAAGTTTCTTCTCCTTAAAAACCATAGACCTGACATGTCCATCTGCAGCCCTCCAGGGCTGGTCTATTAGACTTAGACCAGCTCCAACACGTCTGATCTAAATGAATCATTTACCTTCTCAGTCTGTCTTCAAGGCCTGCAGAATCCTACTAATTAAGCACTCATTAGGTTCAGCGGTGTTGAACCAGGACAAACCATGCAGGACACCGGCCCTTGATTGATGACTCTGGACACCACTGCTGTAGACATAAAATCATATTTAAAGGTAGGGTCGGCAATTTCTCCAGACGTTTCCCAAAGTCCCTTTTTGAATAACTGCATGCGCAAGACCGTATGGTCTGCTCTTCCGCTCCTCAGGGGCATCGCGTGAAAGAAATCTCACAAATCCACTCTGGTCTGGTGGCAGGTGAGAGTAGGACCAAATCTCTGACAAATCCCTTCTCTTCGGTGCAAATGGCAGGGATTGGTCAGAGTTTTTTCAGGCCTGCAGCTCCCACAGAGATGGATTTTTTAACTTCCTTTTCCTGAATACATCATGTATTTATTACTTTCAGGACGGAAGGACTATTGTATAGCAAAAAAGTGTTTCTGAACAGGATTACCAACAATAGCTTTAAGTAGCCACATTGTCATGTTGGAGGTATGGCTGTGTGATGGAAGACATTGTCGGAACACCTTCTGATTTTGGCAGGCAGCAGATCCCTGATGGTCTAGTGGTCAGGATTCAGCGCTTTCACCGCTGTGGCCCGGGTTCGATTCCCGGTCAGGGAAGTCTCTGTTGGCTCTTCCTTCAGGCCCTTGTAGCATGACTTTCATCTAAACATAGTTGTTGGTGGTAAGCAGTTTTCCTAAACATACACAAGGTGCAATCCTCTTAATTCTGTGTAGATAAATGGTGATTTTTCGAGTAAAAAGTCACATTGTGTTTGTCAAGCAAAGTAAAGGAGTGCCATATTTCGACTTAGGCACAAAATACCCCACTCCTCCAATAACTGATTGACGTCTTTACCCAACATAAAACATTTAGTATATCAACCCTTGAGGATTGACTTTGGACACCACTCCTATAGATATGTTTAATACTTAAGCCACCACAATGCCAAGCTCCAGTTAAGGCTGCAGAATGGAAGACATTGGTGGAACGCCTTCTGAACTTGGCAAGCAGCACATCCCTGATGGTCTAGTGGTCAGGATTCGGCGCTCTCACCGCCGCGGCCCGGGTTCGATTTCCGTTCAGGGAATGTCCTGCAGATATTTACCTGCCAGAATTTTGTGGTTAGATCTTTGAAGCGTTGATGGTATTCATCAACCACTTGAACAAACCACAAATGCTCACAACCTTAACCCTATGAGAAAACAGTGAAAGATCAAGTCCCCTGAAGAAAGTCTACCTAAAGTTGGAATGGAAACAGCCTGTACCTGGACTGTATCTCCAGCTAAGAGTTAAACTGCAAAGTTTCTTCTCCTTAAAAACCATAGACCTGACATGTCCATCTGCAGCCCTCCAGGGCTGGTCTATTAGACTTAGACCAGCTCCAACACGTCTGATCTAAATGAATCATTTACCTTCTCAGTCTGTCTTCAAGGCCTGCAGAATCCTACTAATTAAGCACTCATTAGGTTCAGCGGTGTTGAACCAGGACAAACCATGCAGGACACCGGCCCTTGATTGATGACTCTGGACACCACTGCTGTAGACATAAAATCATATTTAAAGGTAGGGTCGGCAATTTCTCCAGACGTTTCCCAAAGTCCCCTTTTGAATAACTGCATGCGCAAGACCGTATGGTCTGCTCTTCCGCTCCTCAGGGGCATCGCGTGAAAGAAATCTCACAAATCCACTCTGGTCTGGTGGCAGGTGAGAGTAGGACCAAATCTCTGACAAATCCCTTCTCTTCGGTGCAAATGGCAGGGATTGGTCAGAGTTTTTTCAGGCCTGCAGCTCCCACAGAGATGGATTTTTTAACTTCCTTTTCCTGAATACATCATGTATTTATTACTTTCAGGACGGAAGGACTATTGTATAGCAAAAAAGTGTTTCTGAACAGGATTACCAACAATAGCTTTAAGTAGCCACAATGTCATGTTGGAGGTATGGCTGTGTGATGGAAGACATTGTCGGAACACCTTCTGATTTTGGCAGGCAGCAGATCCCTGATGGTCTAGTGGTCAGGATTCAGCGCTTTCACCGCTGTGGCCCCGGTTCGATTCCCGGTCAGGGAAGTCTCTGTTGGCTCTTCCTTCAGGCCCTTGTAGCATGACTTTCATCTAAACATAGTTGTTGGTGGCAAGCAGTTTTCCTAAACGTACACAAGGTGCAATCCTCTTAATTCTGTGTAGATAAATGGTGATTTTTCGAGTAAAAAGTCACATTGTGTTTGTCAAGCAAAGTAAAGGAGTGCCATATTTTGACTTAGGCACAAAATACCCCACTCCTCCAAGAACTGATTGACGTCTTTACCCAACATAAAACATTTAGTATATCAACCCTTGAGGATTGACTTTGGACACCACTCCTATAGATATGTTTAATACTTAAGCCACCACAATGCCAAGCTCCAGTTAAGCCTGCAGAATGGAAGACATTGGTGGAACGCCTTCTGAACTTGGCAAGCAGCACATCCCTGATGGTCTAGTGGTCAGGATTCGGCGCTCTCACCGCCGCGGCCCGGGTTCGATTCCCGGTCAGGGAATGTCCTGCAGATATTTACCTGCCAGAATTTTGTGGTTAGATCTTTGAAGCGTTGATGGTATTCATCAACCACTTGAACAAACCACAAATGCTCACAACCTTAACCCTATGAGAAAACAGTGAAAGATCAAGTCCCCTGAAGAAAGTCTACCTAAAGTTGGAATGTAAACAGCCTGTACCTGGACTGTATCTCCAGCTAAGAGTTAAACTGCAAAGTTTCTTCTCCTTAAAAACCATAGACCTGACATGTCCATCTGCAGCCCTCCAGGGCTGGTCTATTAGACTTAGACCAGCTCCAACACGTCTGATCTAAATGAATCATTTACCTTCTCAGTCTGTCTTCAAGGCCTGCAGAATCCTACTAATTAAGCACTCATTAGGTTCAGCGGTGTTGAACCAGGACAAACCATGCAGGACACCGGCCCTTGATTGATGACTCTGGACACCACTGCTGTAGACATAAAATCATATTTAAAGGTAGGGTCGGCAATTTCTCCAGACGTTTCCCAAAGTCCCTTTTTGAATAACTGCATGCGCAAGACCGTATGGTCTGCTCTTCCGCTCCTCAGGGGCATCGCGTGAAAGAAATCTCACAAATCCACTCTGGTCTGGTGGCAGGTGAGAGTAGGACCAAATCTCTGACAAATCCCTTCTCTTCGGTGCAAATGGCAGGGATTGGTCAGAGTTTTTTCAGGCCTGCAGCTCCCACAGAGATGGATTTTTTAACTTCCTTTTCCTGAATACATCATGTATTTATTACTTTCAGGACGGAAGGACTATTGTATAGCAAAAAAGTGTTTCTGAACAGGATTACCAACAATAGCTTTAAGTAGCCACAATGTCATGTTGGAGGTATGGCTGTGTGATGGAAGACATTGTCGGAACACCTTCTGATTTTGGCAGGCAGCAGATCCCTGATGGTCTAGTGGTCAGGATTCAGCGCTTTCACCGCTGTGGCCCCGGTTCGATTCCCGGTCAGGGAAGTCTCTGTTGGCTCTTCCTTCAGGCCCTTGTAGCATGACTTTCATCTAAACATAGTTGTTGGTGGCAAGCAGTTTTCCTAAACGGACACAAGGTGCAATCCTCTTAATTCTGTGTAGATAAATGGTGATTTTTCGAGTAAAAAGTCACATTGTGTTTGTCAAGCAAAGTAAAGGAGTGCCATATTTTGACTTAGGCACAAAATACCCCACTCCTCCAAGAACTGATTGACGTCTTTACCCAACATAAAACATTTAGTATATCAACCCTTGAGGATTGACTTTGGACACCACTCCTATAGATATGTTTAATACTTAAGCCACCACAATGCCAAGCTCCAGTTAAGCCTGCAGAATGGAAGACATTGGTGGAACGCCTTCTGAACTTGGCAAGCAGCACATCCCTGATGGTCTAGTGGTCAGGATTCGGCGCTCTCACCGCCGCGGCCCGGGTTCGATTCCCGGTCAGGGAATGTCCTGCAGATATTTACCTGCCAGAATTTTGTGGTTAGATCTTTGAAGCGTTGATGGTATTCATCAACCACTTGAACAAACCACAAATGCTCACAACCTTAACCCTATGAGAAAACAGTGAAAGATCAAGTCCCCTGAAGAAAGTCTACCTAAAGTTGGAATGTAAACAGCCTGTACCTGGACTGTATCTCCAGCTAAGAGTTAAACTGCAAAGTTTCTTCTCCTTAAAAACCATAGACCTGACATGTCCATCTGCAGCCCTCCAGGGCTGGTCTATTAGACTTAGACCAGCTCCAACACGTCTGATCTAAATGAATCATTTACCTTCTCAGTCTGTCTTCAAGGCCTGCAGAATCCTACTAATTAAGCACTCATTAGGTTCAGCGGTGTTGAACCAGGACAAACCATGCAGGACACCGGCCCTTGATTGATGACTCTGGACACCACTGCTGTAGACATAAAATCATATTTAAAGGTAGGGTCGGCAATTTCTCCAGACGTTTCCCAAAGTCCCTTTTTGAATAACTGCATGCGCAAGACCGTATGGTCTGCTCTTCCGCTCCTCAGGGGCATCGCGTGAAAGAAATCTCACAAATCCACTCTGGTCTGGTGGCAGGTGAGAGTAGGACCAAATCTCTGACAAATCCCTTCTCTTCGGTGCAAATGGCAGGGATTGGTCAGAGTTTTTTCAGGCCTGCAGCTCCCACAGAGATGGATTTTTTAACTTCCTTTTCCTGAATACATCATGTATTTATTACTTTCAGGACGGAAGGACTATTGTATAGCAAAAAAGTGTTTCTGAACAGGATTACCAACAATAGCTTTAAGTAGCCACAATGTTATGTTGGAGGTATGGCTGTGTGATGGAAGACATTGTCGGAACACCTTCTGATTTTGGCAGGCAGCAGATCCCTGATGGTCTAGTGGTCAGGATTCAGCGCTTTCACCGCTGTGGCCCGGGTTCGATTCCCGGTCAGGGAAGTCTCTGTTGGCTCTTCCTTCAGGCCCTTGTAGCATGACTTTCATCTAAACATAGTTGTTGGTGGTATCAGTTTTCCTAAACGGACACAAGGTGCAATCCTCTTAATTCTGTGTAGATAAATGGTGATTTTTCGAGTAAAAAGTCACATTGTGTTTGTCAAGCAAAGTAAAGGAGTGCCATATTTTGACTTAGGCACAAAATACCCCACTCCTCCAATAACTGATTGACGTCTTTACCCAACATAAAACATTTAGTATATCAACCCTTGAGGATTGACTTTGGACACCACTCCTATAGATATGTTTAATACTTAAGCCACCACAATGCCAAGCTCCAGTTAAGGCTGCAGAATGGAAGACATTGGTGGAACGCCTTCTGAACTTGGCAAGCAGCACATCCCTGATGGTCTAGTGGTCAGGATTCGGCGCTCTCACCGCCGCGGCCCGGGTTCGATTCCCGGTCAGGGAATGTCCTGCAGATATTTACCTGCCAGAATTTTGTGGTTAGATCTTTGAAGCGTTGATGGTATTCATCAACCACTTGAACAAACCACAAATGCTCACAACCTTAACCCTATGAGAAAACAGTGAAAGATCAAGTCCCCTGAAGAAAGTCTACCTAAAGTTGGAATGGAAACAGCCTGTACCTGGACTGTATCTCCAGCTAAGAGTTAAACTGCAAAGTTTCTTCTCCTTAAAAACCATAGACCTGACATGTCCATCTGCAGCCCTCCAGGGCTGGTCTATTAGACTTAGACCAGCTCCAACACGTCTGATCTAAATGAATCATTTACCTTCTCAGTCTGTCTTCAAGGCCTGCAGAATCCTACTAATTAAGCACTCATTAGGTTCAGCGGTGTTGAACCAGGACAAACCATGCAGGACACCGGCCCTTGATTGATGACTCTGGACACCACTGCTGTAGACATAAAATCATATTTAAAGGTAGGGTCGGCAATTTCTCCAGACGTTTCCCAAAGTCCCTTTTTGAATAACTGCATGCGCAAGACCGTATGGTCTGCTCTTCCGCTCCTCAGGGGCATCGCGTGAAAGAAATCTCACAAATCCACTCTGGTCTGGTGGCAGGTGAGAGTAGGACCAAATCTCTGACAAATCCCTTCTCTTCGGTGCAAATGGCAGGGATTGGTCAGAGTTTTTTCAGGCCTGCAGCTCCCACAGAGATGGATTTTTTAACTTCCTTTTCCTGAATACATCATGTATTTATTACTTTCAGGACGGAAGGACTATTGTATAGCAAAAAAGTGTTTCTGAACAGGATTACCAACAATAGCTTTAAGTAGCCACATTGTCATGTTGGAGGTATGGCTGTGTGATGGAAGACATTGTCGGAACACCTTCTGATTTTGGCAGGCAGCAGATCCCTGATGGTCTAGTGGTCAGGATTCAGCGCTTTCACCGCTGTGGCCCGGGTTCGATTCCCGGTCAGGGAAGTCTCTGTTGGCTCTTCCTTCAGGCCCTTGTAGCATGACTTTCATCTAAACATAGTTGTTGGTGGTAAGCAGTTTTCCTAAACGTACACAAGGTGCAATCCTCTTAATTCTGTGTAGATAAATGGTGATTTTTCGAGTAAAAAGTCACATTGTGTTTGTCAAGCAAAGTAAAGGAGTGCCATATTTCGACTTAGGCACAAAATACCCCACTCCTCCAATAACTGATTGACGTCTTTACCCAACATAAAACATTTAGTATATCAACCCTTGAGGATTGACTTTGGACACCACTCCTATAGATATGTTTAATACTTAAGCCACCACAATGCCAAGCTCCAGTTAAGGCTGCAGAATGGAAGACATTGGTGGAACGCCTTCTGAACTTGGCAAGCAGCACATCCCTGATGGTCTAGTGGTCAGGATTCGGCGCTCTCACCGCCGCGGCCCGGGTTCGATTCCCGGTCAGGGAATGTCCTGCAGATATTTACCTGCCAGAATTTTGTGGTTAGATCTTTGAAGCGTTGATGGTATTCATCAACCACTTGAACAAACCACAAATGCTCACAACCTTAACCCTATGAGAAAACAGTGAAAGATCAAGTCCCCTGAAGAAAGTCTACCTAAAGTTGGAATGGAAACAGCCTGTACCTGGACTGTATCTCCAGCTAAGAGTTAAACTGCAAAGTTTCTTCTCCTTAAAAACCATAGACCTGACATGTCCATCTGCAGCCCTCCAGGGCTGGTCTATTAGACTTAGACCAGCTCCAACACGTCTGATCTAAATGAATCATTTACCTTCTCAGTCTGTCTTCAAGGCCTGCAGAATCCTACTAATTAAGCACTCATTAGGTTCAGCGGTGTTGAACCAGGACAAACCATGCAGGACACCGGCCCTTGATTGATGACTCTGGACACCACTGCTGTAGACATAAAATCATATTTAAAGGTAGGGTCGGCAATTTCTCCAGACGTTTCCCAAAGTCCCTTTTTGAATAACTGCATGCGCAAGACCGTATGGTCTGCTCTTCCGCTCCTCAGGGGCATCGCGTGAAAGAAATCTCACAAATCCACTCTGGTCTGGTGGCAGGTGAGAGTAGGACCAAATCTCTGACAAATCCCTTCTCTTCGGTGCAAATGGCAGGGATTGGTCAGAGTTTTTTCAGGCCTGCAGCTCCCACAGAGATGGATTTTTTAACTTCCTTTTCCTGAATACATCATGTATTTATTACTTTCAGGACGGAAGGACTATTGTATAGCAAAAAAGTGTTTCTGAACAGGATTACCAACAATAGCTTTAAGTAGCCACAATGTCATGTTAGAGGTATGGCTGTGTGATGGAAGACATTGTCGGAACACCTTCTGATTTTGGCAGGCAGCAGATCCCTGATGGTCTAGTGGTCAGGATTCAGCGCTTTCACCGCTGTGGCCCGGGTTCGATTCCCGGTCAGGGAAGTCTCTGTTGGCTCTTCCTTCAGGCCCTTGTAGCATGACTTTCATCTAAACATAGTTGTTGGTGGTAAGCAGTTTTCCTAAACGTACACAAGGTGCAATCCTCTTAATTCTGTGTAGATAAATGGTGATTTTTCGAGTAAAAAGTCACATTGTGTTTGTCAAGCAAAGTAAAGGAGTGCCATATTTCGACTTAGGCACAAAATACCCCACTCCTCCAATAACTGATTGACGTCTTTACCCAACATAAAACATTTAGTATATCAACCCTTGAGGATTGACTTTGGACACCACTCCTATAGATATGTTTAATACTTAAGCCACCACAATGCCAAGCTCCAGTTAAGGCTGCAGAATGGAAGACATTGGTGGAACGCCTTCTGAACTTGGCAAGCAGCACATCCCTGATGGTCTAGTGGTCAGGATTCGGCGCTCTCACCGCCGCGGCCCGGGTTCGATTCCCGGTCAGGGAATGTCCTGCAGATATTTACCTGCCAGAATTTTGTGGTTAGATCTTTGAAGCGTTGATGGTATTCATCAACCACTTGAACAAACCACAAATGCTCACAACCTTAACCCTATGAGAAAACAGTGAAAGATCAAGTCCCCTGAAGAAAGTCTACCTAAAGTTGGAATGGAAACAGCCTGTACCTGGACTGTATCTCCAGCTAAGAGTTAAACTGCAAAGTTTCTTCTCCTTAAAAACCATAGACCTGACATGTCCATCTGCAGCCCTCCAGGGCTGGTCTATTAGACTTAGACCAGCTCCAACACGTCTGATCTAAATGAATCATTTACCTTCTCAGTCTGTCTTCAAGGCCTGCAGAATCCTACTAATTAAGCACTCATTAGGTTCAGCGGTGTTGAACCAGGACAAACCATGCAGGACACCGGCCCTTGATTGATGACTCTGGACACCACTGCTGTAGACATAAAATCATATTTAAAGGTAGGGTCGGCAATTTCTCCAGACGTTTCCCAAAGTCCCTTTTTGAATAACTGCATGCGCAAGACCGTATGGTCTGCTCTTCCGCTCCTCAGGGGCATCGCGTGAAAGAAATCTCACAAATCCACTCTGGTCTGGTGGCAGGTGAGAGTAGGACCAAATCTCTGACAAATCCCTTCTCTTCGGTGCAAATGGCAGGGATTGGTCAGAGTTTTTTCAGGCCTGCAGCTCCCACAGAGATGGATTTTTTAACTTCCTTTTCCTGAATACATCATGTATTTATTACTTTCAGGACGGAAGGACTATTGTATAGCAAAAAAGTGTTTCTGAACAGGATTTCCAACAATAGCTTTAAGTAGCCACAATGTCATGTTAGAGGTATGGCTGTGTGATGGAAGACATTGTCGGAACACCTTCTGATTTTGGCAGGCAGCAGATCCCTGATGGTCTAGTGGTCAGGATTCAGCGCTTTCACCGCTGTGGCCCGGGTTCGATTCCCGGTCAGGGAAGTCTCTGTTGGCTCTTCCTTCAGGCCCTTGTAGCATGACTTTCATCTAAACATAGTTGTTGGTGGTAAGCAGTTTTCCTAAACGTACACAAGGTGCAATCCTCTTAATTCTGTGTAGATAAATGGTGATTTTTCGAGTAAAAAGTCACATTGTGTTTGTCAAGCAAAGTAAAGGAGTGCCATATTTCGACTTAGGCACAAAATACCCCACTCCTCCAATAACTGATTGACGTCTTTACCCAACATAAAACATTTAGTATATCAACCCTTGAGGATTGACTTTGGACACCACTCCTATAGATATGTTTAATACTTAAGCCACCACAATGCCAAGCTCCAGTTAAGGCTGCAGAATGGAAGACATTGGTGGAACGCCTTCTGAACTTGGCAAGCAGCACATCCCTGATGGTCTAGTGGTCAGGATTCGGCGCTCTCACCGCCGCGGCCCGGGTTCGATTCCCGGTCAGGGAATGTCCTGCAGATATTTACCTGCCAGAATTTTGTGGTTAGATCTTTGAAGCGTTGATGGTATTCATCAACCACTTGAACAAACCACAAATGCTCACAACCTTAACCCTATGAGAAAACAGTGAAAGATCAAGTCCCCTGAAGAAAGTCTACCTAAAGTTGGAATGGAAACAGCCTGTACCTGGACTGTATCTCCAGCTAAGAGTTAAACTGCAAAGTTTCTTCTCCTTAAAAACCATAGACCTGACATGTCCATCTGCAGCCCTCCAGGGCTGGTCTATTAGACTTAGACCAGCTCCAACACGTCTGATCTAAATGAATCATTTACCTTCTCAGTCTGTCTTCAAGGCCTGCAGAATCCTACTAATTAAGCACTCATTAGGTTCAACGGTGTTGAACCAGGACAAACCATGCAGGACACCGGCCCTTGATTGATGACTCTGGACACCACTGCTGTAGACATAAAATCATATTTAAAGGTAGGGTCGGCAATTTCTCCAGACGTTTCCCAAAGTCCCTTTTTGAATAACTGCATGCGCAAGACCGTATGGTCTGCTCTTCCGCTCCTCAGGGGCATCGCGTGAAAGAAATCTCACAAATCCACTCTGGTCTGGTGGCAGGTGAGAGTAGGACCAAATCTCTGACAAATCCCTTCTCTTCGGTGCAAATGGCAGGGATTGGTCAGAGTTTTTTCAGGCCTGCAGCTCCCACAGAGATGGATTTTTTAACTTCCTTTTCCTGAATACATCATGTATTTATTACTTTCAGGACGGAAGGACTATTGTATAGCAAAAAAGTGTTTCTGAACAGGATTACCAACAATAGCTTTAAGTAGCCACAATGTCATGTTGGAGGTATGGCTGTGTGATGGAAGACATTGTCGGAACACCTTCTGATTTTGGCAGGCAGCAGATCCCTGATGGTCTAGTGGTCAGGATTCAGCGCTTTCACCGCTGTGGCCCGGGTTCGATTCCCGGTCAGGGAAGTCTCTGTTGGCTCTTCCTTCAGGCCCTTGTAGCATGACTTTCATCTAAACATAGTTGTTGGTGGTAAGCAGTTTTCCTAAACGGACACAAGGTGCAATCCTCTTAATTCTGTGTAGATAAATGGTGATTTTTCGAGTAAAAAGTCACATTGTGTTTGTCAAGCAAAGTAAAGGAGTGCCATATTTCGACTTAGGCACAAAATACCCCACTCCTCCAAGAACTGATTGACGTCTTTACCCAACATAAAACATTTAGTATATCAACCCTTGAGGATTGACTTTGGACACCACTCCTATAGATATGTTTAATACTTAAGCCACCACAATGCCAAGCTCCAGTTAAGGCTGCAGAATGGAAGACATTGGTGGAACGCCTTCTGAACTTGGCAAGCAGCACATCCCTGATGGTCTAGTGGTCAGGATTCGGCGCTCTCACCGCCGCGGCCCGGGTTCGATTCCCGGTCAGGGAATGTCCTGCAGATATTTACCTGCCAGAATTTTGTGGTTAGATCTTTGAAGCGTTGATGGTATTCATCAACCACTTGAACAAACCACAAATGCTCACAACCTTAACCCTATGAGAAAACAGTGAAAGATCAAGTCCCCTGAAGAAAGTCTACCTAAAGTTGGAATGGAAACAGCCTGTACCTGGACTGTATCTCCAGCTAAGAGTTAAACTGCAAAGTTTCTTCTCCTTAAAAACCATAGACCTGACATGTCCATCTGCAGCCCTCCAGGGCTGGTCTATTAGACTTAGACCAGCTCCAACACGTCTGATCTAAATGAATCATTTACCTTCTCAGTCTGTCTTCAAGGCCTGCAGAATCCTACTAATTAAGCACTCATTAGGTTCAGCGGTGTTGAACCAGGACAAACCATGCAGGACACCGGCCCTTGATTGATGACTCTGGACACCACTGCTGTAGACATAAAATCATATTTAAAGGTAGGGTCGGCAATTTCTCCAGACGTTTCCCAAAGTCCCTTTTTGAATAACTGCATGCGCAAGACCGTATGGTCTGCTCTTCCGCTCCTCAGGGGCATCGCGTGAAAGAAATCTCACAAATCCACTCTGGTCTGGTGGCAGGTGAGAGTAGGACCAAATCTCTGACAAATCCCTTCTCTTCGGTGCAAATGGCAGGGATTGGTCAGAGTTTTTTCAGGCCTGCAGCTCCCACAGAGATGGATTTTTTAACTTCCTTTTCCTGAATACATCATGTATTTATTACTTTCAGGACGGAAGGACTATTGTATAGCAAAAAAGTGTTTCTGAACAGGATTACCAACAATAGCTTTAAGTAGCCACAATGTCATGTTGGAGGTATGGCTGTGTGATGGAAGACATTGTCGGAACACCTTCTGATTTTTGCAGGCAGCAGATCCCTGATGGTCTAGTGGTCAGGATTCAGCGCTTTCACCGCTGTGGCCCGGGTTCGATTCCCGGTCAGGGAAGTCTCTGTTGGCTCTTCCTTCAGGCCCTTGTAGCATGACTTTCATCTAAACATAGTTGTTGGTGGTAAGCAGTTTTCCTAAACGTACACAAGGTGCAATCCTCTTAATTCTGTGTAGATAAATGGTGATTTTTCGAGTAAAAAGTCACATTGTGTTTGTCAAGCAAAGTAAAGGAGTGCCATATTTCGACTTAGGCACAAAATACCCCACTCCTCCAATAACTGATTGACGTCTTTACCCAACATAAAACATTTAGTATATCAACCCTTGAGGATTGACTTTGGACACCACTCCTATAGATATGTTTAATACTTAAGCCACCACAATGCCAAGCTCCAGTTAAGGCTGCAGAATGGAAGACATTGGTGGAACGCCTTCTGAACTTGGCAAGCAGCACATCCCTGATGGTCTAGTGGTCAGGATTCGGCGCTCTCACCGCCGCGGCCCGGGTTCCATTCCCGGTCAGGGAATGTCCCGCAGATATTTACCTGCCAGAATTTTGTGGTTAGATCTTTGAAGCGTTGATGGTATTCATCAACCACTTGAACAAACCACAAATGCTCACAACCTTAACCCTATGAGAAAACAGTGAAAGATCAAGTCCCCTGAAGAAAGTCTACCTAAAGTTGGAATGGAAACAGCCTGTACCTGGACTGTATCTCCAGCTAAGAGTTAAACTGCAAAGTTTCTTCTCCTTAAAAACCATAGACCTGACATGTCCATCTGCAGCCCTCCAGGGCTGGTCTATTAGACTTAGACCAGCTCCAACACGTCTGATCTAAATGAATCATTTACCTTCTCAGTCTGTCTTCAAGGCCTGCAGAATCCTACTAATTAAGCACTCATTAGGTTCAGCGGTGTTGAACCAGGACAAACCATGCAGGACACCGGCCCTTGATTGATGACTCTGGACACCACTGCTGTAGACATAAAATCATATTTAAAGGTAGGGTCGGCAATTTCTCCAGACGTTTCCCAAAGTCCCTTTTTGAATAACTGCATGCGCAAGACCGTATGGTCTGCTCTTCCGCTCCTCAGGGGCATCGCGTGAAAGAAATCTCACAAATCCACTCTGGTCTGGTGGCAGGTGAGAGTAGGACCAAATCTCTGACAAATCCCTTCTCTTCGGTGCAAATGGCAGGGATTGGTCAGAGTTTTTTCAGGCCTGCAGCTCCCACAGAGATGGATTTTTTAACTTCCTTTTCCTGAATACATCATGTATTTATTACTTTCAGGACGGAAGGACTATTGTATAGCAAAAAAGTGTTTCTGAACAGGATTACCAACAATAGCTTTAAGTAGCCACATTGTCATGTTGGAGGTATGGCTGTGTGATGGAAGACATTGTCGGAACACCTTCTGATTTTGGCAGGCAGCAGATCCCTGATGGTCTAGTGGTCAGGATTCAGCGCTTTCACCGCTGTGGCCCGGGTTCGATTCCCGGTCAGGGAAGTCTCTGTTGGCTCTTCCTTCAGGCCCTTGTAGCATGACTTTCATCTAAACATAGTTGTTGGTGGCAAGCAGTTTTCCTAAACGGACACAAGGTGCAATCCTCTTAATTCTGTGTAGATAAATGGTGATTTTTCGAGTAAAAAGTCACATTGTGTTTGTCAAGCAAAGTAAAGGAGTGCCATATTTCGACTTAGGCACAAAATACCCCACTCCTCCAATAACTGATTGACGTCTTTACCCAACATAAAACATTTAGTATATCAACCCTTGAGGATTGACTTTGGACACCACTCCTATAGATATGTTTAATACTTAAGCCACCACAATGCCAAGCTCCAGTTAAGGCTGCAGAATGGAAGACATTGGTGGAACGCCTTCTGAACTTGGCAAGCAGCACATCCCTGATGGTCTAGTGGTCAGGATTCGGCGCTCTCACCGCCGCGGCCCGGGTTCCATTCCCGGTCAGGGAATGTCCTGCAGATATTTACCTGCCAGAATTTTGTGGTTAGATCTTTGAAGCGTTGATGGTATTCATCAACCACTTGAACAAACCACAAATGCTCACAACCTTAACCCTATGAGAAAACAGTGAAAGATCAAGTCCCCTGAAGAAAGTCTACCTAAAGTTGGAATGGAAACAGCCTGTACCTGGACTGTATCTCCAGCTAAGAGTTAAACTGCAAAGTTTCTTCTCCTTAAAAACCATAGACCTGACATGTCCATCTGCAGCCCTCCAGGGCTGGTCTATTAGACTTAGACCAGCTCCAACACGTCTGATCTAAATGAATCATTTACCTTCTCAGTCTGTCTTCAAGGCCTGCAGAATCCTACTAATTAAGCACTCATTAGGTTCAGCGGTGTTGAACCAGGACAAACCATGCAGGACACCGGCCCTTGATTGATGACTCTGGACACCACTGCTGTAGACATAAAATCATATTTAAAGGTAGGGTCGGCAATTTCTCCAGACGTTTCCCAAAGTCCCTTTTTGAATAACTGCATGCGCAAGACCGTATGGTCTGCTCTTCCGCTCCTCAGGGGCATCGCGTGAAAGAAATCTCACAAATCCACTCTGGTCTGGTGGCAGGTGAGAGTAGGACCAAATCTCTGACAAATCCCTTCTCTTCGGTGCAAATGGCAGGGATTGGTCAGAGTTTTTTCAGGCCTGCAGCTCCCACAGAGATGGATTTTTTAACTTCCTTTTCCTGAATACATCATGTATTTATTACTTTCAGGACGGAAGGACTATTGTATAGCAAAAAAGTGTTTCTGAACAGGATTACCAACAATAGCTTTAAGTAGCCACAATGTCATGTTGGAGGTATGGCTGTGTGATGGAAGACATTGTCGGAACACCTTCTGATTTTGGCAGGCAGCAGATCCCTGATGGTCTAGTGGTCAGGATTCAGCGCTTTCACCGCTGTGGCCCGGGTTCGATTCCCGGTCAGGGAAGTCTCTGTTGGCTCTTCCTTCAGGCCCTTGTAGCATGACTTTCATCTAAACATAGTTGTTGGTGGTAAGCAGTTTTCCTAAACGTACACAAGGTGCAATCCTCTTAATTCTGTGTAGATAAATGGTGATTTTTCGAGTAAAAAGTCACATTGTGTTTGTCAAGCAAAGTAAAGGAGTGCCATATTTTGACTTAGGCACAAAATACCCCACTCCTCCAATAACTGATTGACGTCTTTACCCAACATAAAACATTTAGTATATCAACCCTTGAGGATTGACTTTGGACACCACTCCTATAGATATGTTTAATACTTAAGCCACCACAATGCCAAGCTCCAGTTAAGGCTGCAGAATGGAAGACATTGGTGGAACGCCTTCTGAACTTGGCAAGCAGCACATCCCTGATGGTCTAGTGGTCAGGATTCGGCGCTCTCACCGCCGCGGCCCGGGTTCGATTCCCGGTCAGGGAATGTCCTGCAGATATTTACCTGCCAGAATTTTGTGGTTAGATCTTTGAAGCGTTGATGGTATTCATCAACCACTTGAACAAACCACAAATGCTCACAACCTTAACCCTATGAGAAAACAGTGAAAGATCAAGTCCCCTGAAGAAAGTCTACCTAAAGTTGGAATGGAAACAGCCTGTACCTGGACTGTATCTCCAGCTAAGAGTTAAACTGCAAAGTTTCTTCTCCTTAAAAACCATAGACCTGACATGTCCATCTGCAGCCCTCCAGGGCTGGTCTATTAGACTTAGACCAGCTCCAACACGTCTGATCTAAATGAATCATTTACCTTCTCAGTCTGTCTTCAAGGCCTGCAGAATCCTACTAATTAAGCACTCATTAGGTTCAGCGGTGTTGAACCAGGACAAACCATGCAGGACACCGGCCCTTGATTGATGACTCTGGACACCACTGCTGTAGACATAAAATCATATTTAAAGGTAGGGTCGGCAATTTCTCCAGACGTTTCCCAAAGTCCCTTTTTGAATAACTGCATGCGCAAGACCGTATGGTCTGCTCTTCCGCTCCTCAGGGGCATCGCGTGAAAGAAATCTCACAAATCCACTCTGGTCTGGTGGCAGGTGAGAGTAGGACCAAATCTCTGACAAATCCCTTCTCTTCGGTGCAAATGGCAGGGATTGGTCAGAGTTTTTTCAGGCCTGCAGCTCCCACAGAGATGGATTTTTTAACTTCCTTTTCCTGAATACATCATGTATTTATTACTTTCAGGACGGAAGGACTATTGTATAGCAAAAAAGTGTTTCTGAACAGGATTACCAACAATAGCTTTAAGTAGCCACAATGTCATGTTGGAGGTATGGCTGTGTGATGGAAGACATTGTCGGAACACCTTCTGATTTTGGCAGGCAGCAGATCCCTGATGGTCTAGTGGTCAGGATTCAGCGCTTTCACCGCTGTGTCCCGGGTTCGATTCCCGGTCAGGGAAGTCTCTGTTGGCTCTTCCTTCAGGCCCTTGTAGCATGACTTTCATCTAAACATAGTTGTTGGTGGTAAGCAGTTTTCCTAAACGTACACAAGGTGCAATCCTCTTAATTCTGTGTAGATAAATGGTGATTTTTCGAGTAAAAAGTCACATTGTGTTTGTCAAGCAAAGTAAAGGAGTGCCATATTTTGACTTAGGCACAAAATACCCCACTCCTCCAAGAACTGATTGACGTCTTTACCCAACATAAAACATTTAGTATATCAACCCTTGAGGATTGACTTTGGACACCACTCCTATAGATATGTTTAATACTTAAGCCACCACAATGCCAAGCTCCAGTTAAGGCTGCAGAATGGAAGACATTGGTGGAACGCCTTCTGAACTTGGCAAGCAGCACATCCCTGATGGTCTAGTGGTCAGGATTCGGCGCTCTCACCGCCGCGGCCCGGGTTCGATTCCCGGTCAGGGAATGTCCTGCAGATATTTACCTGCCAGAATTTTGTGGTTAGATCTTTGAAGCGTTGATGGTATTCATCAACCACTTGAACAAACCACAAATGCTCACAACCTTAACCCTATGAGAAAACAGTGAAAGATCAAGTCCCCTGAAGAAAGTCTACCTAAAGTTGGAATGGAAACAGCCTGTACCTGGACTGTATCTCCAGCTAAGAGTTAAACTGCAAAGTTTCTTCTCCTTAAAAACCATAGACCTGACATGTCCATGACATGCCCCTCCAGGGCTGGTCTATTAGACTTAGACCAGCTCCAACACGTCTGATCTAAATGAATCATTTACCTTCTCAGTCTGTCTTCAAGGCCTGCAGAATCCTACTAATTAAGCACTCATTAGGTTCAGCGGTGTTGAACCAGGACAAACCATGCAGGACACCGGCCCTTGATTGATGACTCTGGACACCACTGCTGTAGACATAAAATCATATTTAAAGGTAGGGTCGGCAATTTCTCCAGACGTTTCCCAAAGTCCCTTTTTGAATAACTGCATGCGCAAGACCGTATGGTCTGCTCTTCCGCTCCTCAGGGGCATCGCGTGAAAGAAATCTCACAAATCCACTCTGGTCTGGTGGCAGGTGAGAGTAGGACCAAATCTCTGACAAATCCCTTCTCTTCGGTGCAAATGGCAGGGATTGGTCAGAGTTTTTTCAGGCCTGCAGCTCCCACAGAGATGGATTTTTTAACTTCCTTTTCCTGAATACATCATGTATTTATTACTTTCAGGACGGAAGGACTATTGTATAGCAAAAAAGTGTTTCTGAACAGGATTACCAACAATAGCTTTAAGTAGCCACAATGTCATGTTGGAGGTATGGCTGTGTGATGGAAGACATTGTCGGAACACCTTCTGATTTTTGCAGGCAGCAGATCCCTGATGGTCTAGTGGTCAGGATTCAGCGCTTTCACCGCTGTGCCCCGGGTTCGATTCCCGGTCAGGGAAGTCTCTGTTGGCTCTTCCTTCAGGCCCTTGTAGCATGACTTTCATCTAAACATAGTTGTTGGTGGTAAGCTGTTTTCCTAAACGTACACAAGGTGCAATCCTCTTAATTCTGTGTAGATAAATGGTGATTTTTCGAGTAAAAAGTCACATTGTGTTTGTCAAGCAAAGTAAAGGAGTGCCATATTTCGACTTAGGCACAAAATACCCCACTCCTCCAATAACTGATTGACGTCTTTACCCAACATAAAACATTTAGTATATCAACCCTTGAGGATTGACTTTGGACACCACTCCTATAGATATGTTTAATACTTAAGCCACCACAATGCCAAGCTCCAGTTAAGGCTGCAGAATGGAAGACATTGGTGGAACGCCTTCTGAACTTGGCAAGCAGCACATCCCTGATGGTCTAGTGGTCAGGATTCGGCGCTCTCACCGCCGCGGCCCGGGTTCGATTCCCGGTCAGGGAATGTCCTGCAGATATTTACCTGCCAGAATTTTGTGGTTAGATCTTTGAAGCGTTGATGGTATTCATCAACCACTTGAACAAACCACAAATGCTCACAACCTTAACCCTATGAGAAAACAGTGAAAGATCAAGTCCCCTGAAGAAAGTCTACCTAAAGTTGGAATGTAAACAGCCTGTACCTGGACTGTATCTCCAGCTAAGAGTTAAACTGTAAAGTTTCTTCTCCTTAAAAACCATAGACCTGACATGTCCATCTGCAGCCCTCCAGGGCTGGTCTATTAGACTTAGACCAGCTCCAACACGTCTGATCTAAATGAATCATTTACCTTCTCAGTCTGTCTTCAAGGCCTGCAGAATCCTACTAATTAAGCACTCATTAGGTTCAGCGGTGTTGAACCAGGACAAACCATGCAGGACACCGGCCCTTGATTGATGACTCTGGACACCACTGCTGTAGACATAAAATCATATTTAAAGGTAGGGTCGGCAATTTCTCCAGACGTTTCCCAAAGTCCCTTTTTGAATAACTGCATGCGCAAGACCGTATGGTCTGCTCTTCCGCTCCTCAGGGGCATCGCGTGAAAGAAATCTCACAAATCCACTCTGGTCTGGTGGCAGGTGAGAGTAGGACCAAATCTCTGACAAATCCCTTCTCTTCGGTGCAAATGGCAGGGATTGGTCAGAGTTTTTTCAGGCCTGCAGCTCCCACAGAGATGGATTTTTTAACTTCCTTTTCCTGAATACATCATGTATTTATTACTTTCAGGACGGAAGGACTATTGTATAGCAAAAAAGTGTTTCTGAACAGGATTACCAACAATAGCTTTAAGTAGCCACAATGTCATGTTGGAGGTATGGCTGTGTGATGGAAGACATTGTCGGAACACCTTCTGATTTTGGCAGGCAGCAGATCCCTGATGGTCTAGTGGTCAGGATTCAGCGCTTTCACCGCTGTGGCCCCGGTTCGATTCCCGGTCAGGGAGGTCTCTGTTGGCTCTTCCTTCAGGCCCTTGTAGCATGACTTTCATCTAAACATAGTTGTTGGTGGTAAGCAGTTTTCCTAAACGGACACAAGGTGCAATCCTCTTAATTCTGTGTAGATAAATGGTGATTTTTCGAGTAAAAAGTCACATTGTGTTTGTCAAGCAAAGTAAAGGAGTGCCATATTTTGACTTAGGCACAAAATACCCCACTCCTCCAAGAACTGATTGACGTCTTTACCCAACATAAAACATTTAGTATATCAACCCTTGAGGATTGACTTTGGACACCACTCCTATAGATATGTTTAATACTTAAGCCACCACAATGCCAAGCTCCAGTTAAGGCTGCAGAATGGAAGACATTGGTGGAACGCCTTCTGAACTTGGCAAGCAGCACATCCCTGATGGTCTAGTGGTCAGGATTCGGCGCTCTCACCGCCGCGGCCCGGGTTCGATTCCCGGTCAGGGAATGTCCTGCAGATATTTACCTGCCAGAATTTTGTGGTTAGATCTTTGAAGCGTTGATGGTATTCATCAACCACTTGAACAAACCACAAATGCTCACAACCTTAACCCTATGAGAAAACAGTGAAAGATCAAGTCCCCTGAAGAAAGTCTACCTAAAGTTGGAATGGAAACAGCCTGTACCTGGACTGTATCTCCAGCTAAGAGTTAAACTGCAAAGTTTCTTCTCCTTAAAAACCATAGACCTGACATGTCCATCTGCAGCCCTCCAGGGCTGGTCTATTAGACTTAGACCAGCTCCAACACGTCTGATCTAAATGAATCATTTACCTTCTCAGTCTGTCTTCAAGGCCTGCAGAATCCTACTAATTAAGCACTCATTAGGTTCAGCGGTGTTGAACCAGGACAAACCATGCAGGACACCGGCCCTTGATTGATGACTCTGGACACCACTGCTGTAGACATAAAATCATATTTAAAGGTAGGGTCGGCAATTTCTCCAGACGTTTCCCAAAGTCCCTTTTTGAATAACTGCATGCGCAAGACCGTATGGTCTGCTCTTCCGCTCCTCAGGGGCATCGCGTGAAAGAAATCTCACAAATCCACTCTGGTCTGGTGGCAGGTGAGAGTAGGACCAAATCTCTGACAAATCCCTTCTCTTCGGTGCAAATGGCAGGGATTGGTCAGAGTTTTTTCAGGCCTGCAGCTCCCACAGAGATGGATTTTTTAACTTCCTTTTCCTGAATACATCATGTATTTATTACTTTCAGGACGGAAGGACTATTGTATAGCAAAAAAGTGTTTCTGAACAGGATTACCAACAATAGCTTTAAGTAGCCACAATGTCATGTTGGAGGTATGGCTGTGTGATGGAAGACATTGTCGGAACACCTTCTGATTTTTGCAGGCAGCAGATCCCTGATGGTCTAGTGGTCAGGATTCAGCGCTTTCACCGCTGTGGCCCGGGTTCGATTCCCGGTCAGGGAAGTCTCTGTTGGCTCTTCCTTCAGGCCCTTGTAGCATGACTTTCATCTAAACATAGTTGTTGGTGGTAAGCAGTTTTCCTAAACGTACACAAGGTGCAATCCTCTTAATTCTGTGTAGATAAATGGTGATTTTTCGAGTAAAAAGTCACATTGTGTTTGTCAAGCAAAGTAAAGGAGTGCCATATTTCGACTTAGGCACAAAATACCCCACTCCTCCAATAACTGATTGACGTCTTTACCCAACATAAAACATTTAGTATATCAACCCTTGAGGATTGACTTTGGACACCACTCCTATAGATATGTTTAATACTTAAGCCACCACAATGCCAAGCTCCAGTTAAGGCTGCAGAATGGAAGACATTGGTGGAACGCCTTCTGAACTTGGCAAGCAGCACATCCCTGATGGTCTAGTGGTCAGGATTCGGCGCTCTCACCGCCGCGGCCCGGGTTCCATTCCCGGTCAGGGAATGTCCCGCAGATATTTACCTGCCAGAATTTTGTGGTTAGATCTTTGAAGCGTTGATGGTATTCATCAACCACTTGAACAAACCACAAATGCTCACAACCTTAACCCTATGAGAAAACAGTGAAAGATCAAGTCCCCTGAAGAAAGTCTACCTAAAGTTGGAATGGAAACAGCCTGTACCTGGACTGTATCTCCAGCTAAGAGTTAAACTGCAAAGTTTCTTCTCCTTAAAAACCATAGACCTGACATGTCCATCTGCAGCCCTCCAGGGCTGGTCTATTAGACTTAGACCAGCTCCAACACGTCTGATCTAAATGAATCATTTACCTTCTCAGTCTGTCTTCAAGGCCTGCAGAATCCTACTAATTAAGCACTCATTAGGTTCAGCGGTGTTGAACCAGGACAAACCATGCAGGACACCGGCCCTTGATTGATGACTCTGGACACCACTGCTGTAGACATAAAATCATATTTAAAGGTAGGGTCGGCAATTTCTCCAGACGTTTCCCAAAGTCCCTTTTTGAATAACTGCATGCGCAAGACCGTATGGTCTGCTCTTCCGCTCCTCAGGGGCATCGCGTGAAAGAAATCTCACAAATCCACTCTGGTCTGGTGGCAGGTGAGAGTAGGACCAAATCTCTGACAAATCCCTTCTCTTCGGTGCAAATGGCAGGGATTGGTCAGAGTTTTTTCAGGCCTGCAGCTCCCACAGAGATGGATTTTTTAACTTCCTTTTCCTGAATACATCATGTATTTATTACTTTCAGGACGGAAGGACTATTGTATAGCAAAAAAGTGTTTCTGAACAGGATTACCAACAATAGCTTTAAGTAGCCACAATGTCATGTTGGAGGTATGGCTGTGTGATGGAAGACATTGTCGGAACACCTTCTGATTTTTGCAGGCAGCAGATCCCTGATGGTCTAGTGGTCAGGATTCAGCGCTTTCACCGCTGTGGCCCGGGTTCGATTCCCGGTCAGGGAAGTCTCTGTTGGCTCTTCCTTCAGGCCCTTGTAGCATGACTTTCATCTAAACATAGTTGTTGGTGGTAAGCAGTTTTCCTAAACGTACACAAGGTGCAATCCTCTTAATTCTGTGTAGATAAATGGTGATTTTTCGAGTAAAAAGTCACATTGTGTTTGTCAAGCAAAGTAAAGGAGTGCCATATTTCGACTTAGGCACAAAATACCCCACTCCTCCAATAACTGATTGACGTCTTTACCCAACATAAAACATTTAGTATATCAACCCTTGAGGATTGACTTTGGACACCACTCCTATAGATATGTTTAATACTTAAGCCACCACAATGCCAAGCTCCAGTTAAGGCTGCAGAATGGAAGACATTGGTGGAACGCCTTCTGAACTTGGCAAGCAGCACATCCCTGATGGTCTAGTGGTCAGGATTCGGCGCTCTCACCGCCGCGGCCCGGGTTCGATTCCCGGTCAGGGAATGTCCTGCAGATATTTACCTGCCAGAATTTTGTGGTTAGATCTTTGAAGCGTTGATGGTATTCATCAACCACTTGAACAAACCACAAATGCTCACAACCTTAACCCTATGAGAAAACAGTGAAAGATCAAGTCCCCTGAAGAAAGTCTACCTAAAGTTGGAATGGAAACAGCCTGTACCTGGACTGTATCTCCAGCTAAGAGTTAAACTGCAAAGTTTCTTCTCCTTAAAAACCATAGACCTGACATGTCCATCTGCAGCCCTCCAGGGCTGGTCTATTAGACTTAGACCAGCTCCAACACGTCTGATCTAAATGAATCATTTACCTTCTCAGTCTGTCTTCAAGGCCTGCAGAATCCTACTAATTAAGCACTCATTAGGTTCAGCGGTGTTGAACCAGGACAAACCATGCAGGACACCGGCCCTTGATTGATGACTCTGGACACCACTGCTGTAGACATAAAATCATATTTAAAGGTAGGGTCGGCAATTTCTCCAGACGTTTCCCAAAGTCCCTTTTTGAATAACTGCATGCGCAAGACCGTATGGTCTGCTCTTCCGCTCCTCAGGGGCATCGCGTGAAAGAAATCTCACAAATCCACTCTGGTCTGGTGGCAGGTGAGAGTAGGACCAAATCTCTGACAAATCCCTTCTCTTCGGTGCAAATGGCAGGGATTGGTCAGAGTTTTTTCAGGCCTGCAGCTCCCACAGAGATGGATTTTTTAACTTCCTTTTCCTGAATACATCATGTATTTATTACTTTCAGGACGGAAGGACTATTGTATAGCAAAAAAGTGTTTCTGAACAGGATTACCAACAATAGCTTTAAGTAGCCACAATGTCATGTTGGAGGTATGGCTGTGTGATGGAAGACATTGTCGGAACACCTTCTGATTTTTGCAGGCAGCAGATCCCTGATGGTCTAGTGGTCAGGATTCAGCGCTTTCACCGCTGTGGCCCGGGTTCGATTCCCGGTCAGGGAAGTCTCTGTTGGCTCTTCCTTCAGGCCCTTGTAGCATGACTTTCATCTAAACATAGTTGTTGGTGGTAAGCAGTTTTCCTAAACGTACACAAGGTGCAATCCTCTTAATTCTGTGTAGATAAATGGTGATTTTTCGAGTAAAAAGTCACATTGTGTTTGTCAAGCAAAGTAAAGGAGTGCCATATTTCGACTTAGGCACAAAATACCCCACTCCTCCAATAACTGATTGACGTCTTTACCCAACATAAAACATTTAGTATATCAACCCTTGAGGATTGACTTTGGACACCACTCCTATAGATATGTTTAATACTTAAGCCACCACAATGCCAAGCTCCAGTTAAGGCTGCAGAATGGAAGACATTGGTGGAACGCCTTCTGAACTTGGCAAGCAGCACATCCCTGATGGTCTAGTGGTCAGGATTCGGCGCTCTCACCGCCGCGGCCCGGGTTCGATTCCCGGTCAGGGAATGTCCTGCAGATATTTACCTGCCAGAATTTTGTGGTTAGATCTTTGAAGCGTTGATGGTATTCATCAACCACTTGAACAAACCACAAATGCTCACAACCTTAACCCTATGAGAAAACAGTGAAAGATCAAGTCCCCTGAAGAAAGTCTACCTAAAGTTGGAATGGAAACAGCCTGTACCTGGACTGTATCTCCAGCTAAGAGTTAAACTGCAAAGTTTCTTCTCCTTAAAAACCATAGACCTGACATGTCCATCTGCAGCCCTCCAGGGCTGGTCTATTAGACTTAGACCAGCTCCAACACGTCTGATCTAAATGAATCATTTACCTTCTCAGTCTGTCTTCAAGGCCTGCAGAATCCTACTAATTAAGCACTCATTAGGTTCAGCGGTGTTGAACCAGGACAAACCATGCAGGACACCGGCCCTTGATTGATGACTCTGGACACCACTGCTGTAGACATAAAATCATATTTAAAGGTAGGGTCGGCAATTTCTCCAGACGTTTCCCAAAGTCCCTTTTTGAATAACTGCATGCGCAAGACCGTATGGTCTGCTCTTCCGCTCCTCAGGGGCATCGCGTGAAAGAAATCTCACAAATCCACTCTGGTCTGGTGGCAGGTGAGAGTAGGACCAAATCTCTGACAAATCCCTTCTCTTCGGTGCAAATGGCAGGGATTGGTCAGAGTTTTTTCAGGCCTGCAGCTCCCACAGAGATGGATTTTTTAACTTCCTTTTCCTGAATACATCATGTATTTATTACTTTCAGGACGGAAGGACTATTGTATAGCAAAAAAGTGTTTCTGAACAGGATTACCAACAATAGCTTTAAGTAGCCACAATGTCATGTTGGAGGTATGGCTGTGTGATGGAAGACATTGTCGGAACACCTTCTGATTTTGGCAGGCAGCAGATCCCTGATGGTCTAGTGGTCAGGATTCAGCGCTTTCACCGCTGTGGCCCGGGTTCGATTCCCGGTCAGGGAAGTCTCTGTTGGCTCTTCCTTCAGGCCCTTGTAGCATGACTTTCATCTAAACATAGTTGTTGGTGGTAAGCAGTTTTCCTAAACGTACACAAGGTGCAATCCTCTTAATTCTGTGTAGATAAATGGTGATTTTTCGAGTAAAAAGTCACATTGTGTTTGTCAAGCAAAGTAAAGGAGTGCCATATTTCGACTTAGGCACAAAATACCCCACTCCTCCAATAACTGATTGACGTCTTTACCCAACATAAAACATTTAGTATATCAACCCTTGAGGATTGACTTTGGACACCACTCCTATAGATATGTTTAATACTTAAGCCACCACAATGCCAAGCTCCAGTTAAGGCTGCAGAATGGAAGACATTGGTGGAACGCCTTCTGAACTTGGCAAGCAGCACATCCCTGATGGTCTAGTGGTCAGGATTCGGCGCTCTCACCGCCGCGGCCCGGGTTCGATTCCCGGTCAGGGAATGTCCTGCAGATATTTACCTGCCAGAATTTTGTGGTTAGATCTTTGAAGCGTTGATGGTATTCATCAACCACTTGAACAAACCACAAATGCTCACAACCTTAACCCTATGAGAAAACAGTGAAAGATCAAGTCCCCTGAAGAAAGTCTACCTAAAGTTGGAATGGAAACAGCCTGTACCTGGACTGTATCTCCAGCTAAGAGTTAAACTGCAAAGTTTCTTCTCCTTAAAAACCATAGACCTGACATGTCCATCTGCAGCCCTCCAGGGCTGGTCTATTAGACTTAGACGAGCTCCAACACGTCTGATCTAAATGAATCATTTACCTTCTCAGTCTGTCTTCAAGGCCTGCAGAATCCTACTAATTAAGCACTCATTAGGTTCAGCGGTGTTGAACCAGGACAAACCATGCAGGACACCGGCCCTTGATTGATGACTCTGGACACCACTGCTGTAGACATAAAATCATATTTAAAGGTAGGGTCGGCAATTTCTCCAGACGTTTCCCAAAGTCCCTTTTTGAATAACTGCATGCGCAAGACCGTATGGTCTGCTCTTCCGCTCCTCAGGGGCATCGCGTGAAAGAAATCTCACAAATCCACTCTGGTCTGGTGGCAGGTGAGAGTAGGACCAAATCTCTGACAAATCCCTTCTCTTCGGTGCAAATGGCAGGGATTGGTCAGAGTTTTTTCAGGCCTGCAGCTCCCACAGAGATGGATTTTTTAACTTCCTTTTCCTGAATACATCATGTATTTATTACTTTCAGGACGGAAGGACTATTGTATAGCAAAAAAGTGTTTCTGAACAGGATTACCAACAATAGCTTTAAGTAGCCACAATGTCATGTTGGAGGTATGGCTGTGTGATGGAAGACATTGTCAGAACACCTTCTGATTTTGGCAGGCAGCAGATCCCTGATGGTCTAGTGGTCAGGATTCAGCGCTTTCACCGCTGTGGCCCGGGTTCGATTCCCGGTCAGGGAAGTCTCTGTTGGCTCTTCCTTCAGGCCCTTGTAGCATGACTTTCATCTAAACATAGTTGTTGGTGGTAAGCAGTTTTCCTAAACGTACACAAGGTGCAATCCTCTTAATTCTGTGTAGATAAATGGTGATTTTTCGAGTAAAAAGTCACATTGTGTTTGTCAAGCAAAGTAAAGGAGTGCCATATTTTGACTTAGGCACAAAATACCCCACTCCTCCAATAACTGATTGACGTCTTTACCCAACATAAAACATTTAGTATATCAACCCTTGAGGATTGACTTTGGACACCACTCCTATAGATATGTTTAATACTTAAGCCACCACAATGCCAAGCTCCAGTTAAGGCTACAGAATGGAAGACATTGGTGGAACGCCTTCTGAACTTGGCAAGCAGCACATCCCTGATGGTCTAGTGGTCAGGATTCGGCGCTCTCACTGCCGCGGCCCGGCTTCGATTCCCGGTCAGGGAATGTCCTGCAGATATTTACCTGCCAGAATTTTGTGGTTAGATCTTTGAAGCGTTGATGGTATTCATCAACCACTTGAACAAACCACAAATGCTCACAACCTTAACCCTATGAGAAAACAGTGAAAGATCAAGTCCCCTGAAGAAAGTCTACCTAAAGTTGGAATGGAAACAGCCTGTACCTGGACTGTATCTCCAGCTAAGAGTTAAACTGCAAAGTTTCTTCTCCTTAAAAACCATAGACCTGACATGTCCATCTGCAGCCCTCCAGGGCTGGTCTATTAGACTTAGACCAGCTCCAACACGTCTGATCTAAATGAATCATTTACCTTCTCAGTCTGTCTTCAAGGCCTGCAGAATCCTACTAATTAAGCACTCATTAGGTTCAGCGGTGTTGAACCAGGACAAACCATGCAGGACACCGGCCCTTGATTGATGACTCTGGACACCACTGCTGTAGACATAAAATCATATTTAAAGGTAGGGTCGGCAATTTCTCCAGACGTTTCCCAAAGTCCCTTTTTGAATAACTGCATGCGCAAGACCGTATGGTCTGCTCGTCCGCTCCTCAGGGGCATCGCGTGAAAGAAATCTCACAAATCCACTCTGGTCTGGTGGCAGGTGAGAGTAGGACCAAATCTCTGACAAATCCCTTCTCTTCGGTGCAAATGGCAGGGATTGGTCAGAGTTTTTTCAGGCCTGCAGCTCCCACAGAGATGGATTTTTTAACTTCCTTTTCCTGAATACATCATGTATTTATTACTTTCAGGACGGAAGGACTATTGTATAGCAAAAAAGTGTTTCTGAACAGGATTACCAACAATAGCTTTAAGTAGCCACATTGTCATGTTGGAGGTATGGCTGTGTGATGGAAGACATTGTCGGAACACCTTCTGATTTTGGCAGGCAGCAGATCCCTGATGGTCTAGTGGTCAGGATTCAGCGCTTTCACCGCTGTGGCCCGGGTTCGATTCCCGGTCAGGGAAGTCTCTGTTGGCTCTTCCTTCAGGCCCTTGTAGCATGACTTTCATCTAAACATAGTTGTTGGTGGTAAGCAGTTTTCCTAAACGTACACAAGGTGCAATCCTCTTAATTCTGTGTAGATAAATGGTGATTTTTCGAGTAAAAAGTCACATTGTGTTTGTCAAGCAAAGTAAAGGAGTGCCATATTTCGACTTAGGCACAAAATACCCCACTCCTCCAATAACTGATTGACGTCTTTACCCAACATAAAACATTTAGTATATCAACCCTTGAGGATTGACTTTGGACACCACTCCTATAGATATGTTTAATACTTAAGCCACCACAATGCCAAGCTCCAGTTAAGGCTGCAGAATGGAAGACATTGGTGGAACGCCTTCTGAACTTGGCAAGCAGCACATCCCTGATGGTCTAGTGGTCAGGATTCGGCGCTCTCACCGCCGCGGCCCGGGTTCGATTCCCGGTCAGGGAATGTCCTGCAGATATTTACCTGCCAGAATTTTGTGGTTAGATCTTTGAAGCGTTGATGGTATTCATCAACCACTTGAACAAACCACAAATGCTCACAACCTTAACCCTATGAGAAAACAGTGAAAGATCAAGTCCCCTGAAGAAAGTCTACCTAAAGTTGGAATGGAAACAGCCTGTACCTGGACTGTATCTCCAGCTAAGAGTTAAACTGCAAAGTTTCTTCTCCTTAAAAACCATAGACCTGACATGTCCATCTGCAGCCCTCCAGGGCTGGTCTATTAGACTTAGACCAGCTCCAACACGTCTGATCTAAATGAATCATTTACCTTCTCAGTCTGTCTTCAAGGCCTGCAGAATCCTACTAATTAAGCACTCATTAGGTTCAGCGGTGTTGAACCAGGACAAACCATGCAGGACACCGGCCCTTGATTGATGACTCTGGACACCACTGCTGTAGACATAAAATCATATTTAAAGGTAGGGTCGGCAATTTCTCCAGACGTTTCCCAAAGTCCCTTTTTGAATAACTGCATGCGCAAGACCGTATGGTCTGCTCGTCCGCTCCTCAGGGGCATCGCGTGAAAGAAATCTCACAAATCCACTCTGGTCTGGTGGCAGGTGAGAGTAGGACCAAATCTCTGACAAATCCCTTCTCTTCGGTGCAAATGGCAGGGATTGGTCAGAGTTTTTTCAGGCCTGCAGCTCCCACAGAGATGGATTTTTTAACTTCCTTTTCCTGAATACATCATGTATTTATTACTTTCAGGACGGAAGGACTATTGTATAGCAAAAAAGTGTTTCTGAACAGGATTACCAACAATAGCTTTAAGTAGCCACATTGTCATGTTGGAGGTATGGCTGTGTGATGGAAGACATTGTCGGAACACCTTCTGATTTTGGCAGGCAGCAGATCCCTGATGGTCTAGTGGTCAGGATTCAGCGCTTTCACCGCTGTGGCCCGGGTTCGATTCCCGGTCAGGGAAGTCTCTGTTGGCTCTTCCTTCAGGCCCTTGTAGCATGACTTTCATCTAAACATAGTTGTTGGTGGTAAGCAGTTTTCCTAAACGTACACAAGGTGCAATCCTCTTAATTCTGTGTAGATAAATGGTGATTTTTCGAGTAAAAAGTCACATTGTGTTTGTCAAGCAAAGTAAAGGAGTGCCATATTTCGACTTAGGCACAAAATACCCCACTCCTCCAATAACTGATTGACGTCTTTACCCAACATAAAACATTTAGTATATCAACCCTTGAGGATTGACTTTGGACACCACTCCTATAGATATGTTTAATACTTAAGCCACCACAATGCCAAGCTCCAGTTAAGGCTGCAGAATGGAAGACATTGGTGGAACGCCTTCTGAACTTGGCAAGCAGCACATCCCTGATGGTCTAGTGGTCAGGATTCGGCGCTCTCACCGCCGCGGCCCGGGTTCGATTCCCGGTCAGGGAATGTCCTGCAGATATTTACCTGCCAGAATTTTGTGGTTAGATCTTTGAAGCGTTGATGGTATTCATCAACCACTTGAACAAACCACAAATGCTCACAACCTTAACCCTATGAGAAAACAGTGAAAGATCAAGTCCCCTGAAGAAAGTCTACCTAAAGTTGGAATGGAAACAGCCTGTACCTGGACTGTATCTCCAGCTAAGAGTTAAACTGCAAAGTTTCTTCTCCTTAAAAACCATAGACCTGACATGTCCATCTGCAGCCCTCCAGGGCTGGTCTATTAGACTTAGACCAGCTCCAACACGTCTGATCTAAATGAATCATTTACCTTCTCAGTCTGTCTTCAAGGCCTGCAGAATCCTACTAATTAAGCACTCATTAGGTTCAGCGGTGTTGAACCAGGACAAACCATGCAGGACACCGGCCCTTGATTGATGACTCTGGACACCACTGCTGTAGACATAAAATCATATTTAAAGGTAGGGTCGGCAATTTCTCCAGACGTTTCCCAAAGTCCCTTTTTGAATAACTGCATGCGCAAGACCGTATGGTCTGCTCTTCCGCTCCTCAGGGGCATCGCGTGAAAGAAATCTCACAAATCCACTCTGGTCTGGTGGCAGGTGAGAGTAGGACCAAATCTCTGACAAATCCCTTCTCTTCGGTGCAAATGGCAGGGATTGGTCAGAGTTTTTTCAGGCCTGCAGCTCCCACAGAGATGGATTTTTTAACTTCCTTTTCCTGAATACATCATGTATTTATTACTTTCAGGACGGAAGGACTATTGTATAGCAAAAAAGTGTTTCTGAACAGGATTACCAACAATAGCTTTAAGTAGCCACAATGTCATGTTGGAGGTATGGCTGTGTGATGGAAGACATTGTCGGAACACCTTCTGATTTTGGCAGGCAGCAGATCCCTGATGGTCTAGTGGTCAGGATTCAGCGCTTTCACCGCTGTGGCCCGGGTTCGATTCCCGGTCAGGGAAGTCTCTGTTGGCTCTTCCTTCAGGCCCTTGTAGCATGACTTTCATCTAAACATAGTTGTTGGTGGTAAGCAGTTTTCCTAAACGTACACAAGGTGCAATCCTCTTAATTCTGTGTAGATAAATGGTGATTTTTCGAGTAAAAAGTCACATTGTGTTTGTCAAGCAAAGTAAAGGAGTGCCATATTTTGACTTAGGCACAAAATACCCCACTCCTCCAATAACTGATTGACGTCTTTACCCAACATAAAACATTTAGTATATCAACCCTTGAGGATTGACTTTGGACACCACTCCTATAGATATGTTTAATACTTAAGCCACCACAATGCCAAGCTCCAGTTAAGGCTACAGAATGGAAGACATTGGTGGAACGCCTTCTGAACTTGGCAAGCAGCACATCCCTGATGGTCTAGTGGTCAGGATTCGGCGCTCTCACTGCCGCGGCCCGGCTTCGATTCCCGGTCAGGGAATGTCCTGCAGATATTTACCTGCCAGAATTTTGTGGTTAGATCTTTGAAGCGTTGATGGTATTCATCAACCACTTGAACAAACCACAAATGCTCACAACCTTAACCCTATGAGAAAACAGTGAAAGATCAAGTCCCCTGAAGAAAGTCTACCTAAAGTTGGAATGGAAACAGCCTGTACCTGGACTGTATCTCCAGCTAAGAGTAAAACTGCAAAGTTTCTTCTCCTTAAAAACCATAGACCTGACATGTCCATCTGCAGCCCTCCAGGGCTGGTCTATTAGACTTAGACCAGCTCCAACACGTCTGATCTAAATGAATCATTTACCTTCTCAGTCTGTCTTCAAGGCCTGCAGAATCCTACTAATTAAGCACTCATTAGGTTCAGCGGTGTTGAACCAGGACAAACCATGCAGGACACCGGCCCTTGATTGATGACTCTGGACACCACTGCTGTAGACATAAAATCATATTTAAAGGTAGGGTCGGCAATTTCTCCAGACGTTTCCCAAAGTCCCTTTTTGAATAACTGCATGCGCAAGACCGTATGGTCTGCTCGTCCGCTCCTCAGGGGCATCGCGTGAAAGAAATCTCACAAATCCACTCTGGTCTGGTGGCAGGTGAGAGTAGGACCAAATCTCTGACAAATCCCTTCTCTTCGGTGCAAATGGCAGGGATTGGTCAGAGTTTTTTCAGGCCTGCAGCTCCCACAGAGATGGATTTTTTAACTTCCTTTTCCTGAATACATCATGTATTTATTACTTTCAGGACGGAAGGACTATTGTATAGCAAAAAAGTGTTTCTGAACAGGATTACCAACAATAGCTTTAAGTAGCCACAATGTCATGTTGGAGGTATGGCTGTGTGATGGAAGACATTGTCGGAACACCTTCTGATTTTGGCAGGCAGCAGATCCCTGATGGTCTAGTGGTCAGGATTCAGCGCTTTCACCGCTGTGGCCCGGGTTCGATTCCCGGTCAGGGAAGTCTCTGTTGGCTCTTCCTTCAGGCCCTTGTAGCATGACTTTCATCTAAACATAGTTGTTGGTGGCAAGCAGTTTTCCTAAACGTACACAAGGTGCAATCCTCTTAATTCTGTGTAGATAAATGGTGATTTTTCGAGTAAAAAGTCACATTGTGTTTGTCAAGCAAAGTAAAGGAGTGCCATATTTCGACTTAGGCACAAAATACCCCACTCCTCCAATAACTGATTGACGTCTTTACCCAACATAAAACATTTAGTATATCAACCCTTGAGGATTGACTTTGGACACCACTCCTATGGATATGTTTAATACTTAAGCCACCACAATGCCAAGCTCCAGTTAAGGCTGCAGAATGGAAGACATTGGTGGAACGCCTTCTGAACTTGGCAAGCAGTACATCCCTGATGGTCTAGTGGTCAGGATTCGGCGCTCTCACCGCCGCGGCCCGGGTTCCATTCCCGGTCAGGGAATGTCCTGCAGATATTTACCTGCCAGAATTTTGTGGTTAGATCTTTGAAGCGTTGATGGTATTCATCAACCACTTGAACAAACCACAAATGCTCACAACCTTAACCCTATGAGAAAACAGTGAAAGATCAAGTCCCCTGAAGAAAGTCTACCTAAAGTTGGAATGAAAACAGCCTGTACCTGGACTGTATCTCCAGCTAAGAGTTAAACTGCAAAGTTTCTTCTCCTTAAAAACCATAGACCTGACATGTCCATCTGCAGCCCTCCAGGGCTGGTCTATTAGACTTAGACCAGCTCCAACACGTCTGATCTAAATGAATCATTTACCTTCTCAGTCTGTCTTCAAGGCCTGCAGAATCCTACTAATTAAGCACTCATTAGGTTCAGCGGTGTTGAACCAGGACAAACCATGCAGGACACCGGCCCTTGATTGATGACTCTGGACACCACTGCTGTAGACATAAAATCATATTTAAAGGTAGGGTCGGCAATTTCTCCAGACGTTTCCCAAAGTCCCTTTTTGAATAACTGCATGCGCAAGACCGTATGGTCTGCTCTTCCGCTCCTCAGGGGCATCGCGTGAAAGAAATCTCACAAATCCACTCTGGTCTGGTGGCAGGTGAGAGTAGGACCAAATCTCTGACAAATCCCTTCTCTTCGGTGCAAATGGCAGGGATTGGTCAGAGTTTTTTCAGGCCTGCAGCTCCCACAGAGATGGATTTTTTAACTTCCTTTTCCTGAATACATCATGTATTTATTACTTTCAGGACGGAAGGACTATTGTATAGCAAAAAAGTGTTTCTGAACAGGATTACCAACAATAGCTTTAAGTAGCCACAATGTCATGTTGGAGGTATGGCTGTGTGATGGAAGACATTGTCGGAACACCTTCTGATTTTGGCAGGCAGCAGATCCCTGATGGTCTAGTGGTCAGGATTCAGCGCTTTCACCGCTGTGGCCCGGGTTCGATTCCCGGTCAGGGAAGTCTCTGTTGGCTCTTCCTTCAGGCCCTTGTAGCATGACTTTCATCTAAACATAGTTGTTGGTGGTAAGCAGTTTTCCTAAACGTACACAAGGTGCAATCCTCTTAATTCTGTGTAGATAAATGGTGATTTTTCGAGTAAAAAGTCACATTGTGTTTGTCAAGCAAAGTAAAGGAGTGCCATATTTTGACTTAGGCACAAAATACCCCACTCCTCCAATAACTGATTGACGTCTTTACCCAACATAAAACATTTAGTATATCAACCCTTGAGGATTGACTTTGGACACCACTCCTATAGATATGTTTAATACTTAAGCCACCACAATGCCAAGCTCCAGTTAAGGCTACAGAATGGAAGACATTGGTGGAACGCCTTCTGAACTTGGCAAGCAGCACATCCCTGATGGTCTAGTGGTCAGGATTCGGCGCTCTCACTGCCGCGGCCCGGCTTCGATTCCCGGTCAGGGAATGTCCTGCAGATATTTACCTGCCAGAATTTTGTGGTTAGATCTTTGAAGCGTTGATGGTATTCATCAACCACTTGAACAAACCACAAATGCTCACAACCTTAACCCTATGAGAAAACAGTGAAAGATCAAGTCCCCTGAAGAAAGTCTACCTAAAGTTGGAATGGAAACAGCCTGTACCTGGACTGTATCTCCAGCTAAGAGTTAAACTGCAAAGTTTCTTCTCCTTAAAAACCATAGACCTGACATGTCCATCTGCAGCCCTCCAGGGCTGGTCTATTAGACTTAGACCAGCTCCAACACGTCTGATCTAAATGAATCATTTACCTTCTCAGTCTGTCTTCAAGGCCTGCAGAATCCTACTAATTAAGCACTCATTAGGTTCAGCGGTGTTGAACCAGGACAAACCATGCAGGACACCGGCCCTTGATTGATGACTCTGGACACCACTGCTGTAGACATAAAATCATATTTAAAGGTAGGGTCGGCAATTTCTCCAGACGTTTCCCAAAGTCCCTTTTTGAATAACTGCATGCGCAAGACCGTATGGTCTGCTCTTCCGCTCCTCAGGGGCATCGCGTGAAAGAAATCTCACAAATCCACTCTGGTCTGGTGGCAGGTGAGAGTAGGACCAAATCTCTGACAAATCCCTTCTCTTCAGTGCAAATGGCAGGGATTGGTCAGAGTTTTTTCAGGCCTGCAGCTCCCACAGAGATGGATTTTTTAACTTCCTTTTCCTGAATACATCATGTATTTATTACTTTCAGGACGGAAGGACTATTGTATAGCAAAAAAGTGTTTCTGAACAGGATTACCAACAATAGCTTTAAGTAGCCACAATGTCATGTTGGAGGTATGGCTGTGTGATGGAAGACATTGTCGGAACACCTTCTGATTTTTGCAGGCAGCAGATCCCTGATGGTCTAGTGGTCAGGATTCAGCGCTTTCACCGCTGTGGCCCGGGTTCGATTCCCGGTCAGGGAAGTCTCTGTTGGCTCTTCCTTCAGGCCCTTGTAGCATGACTTTCATCTAAACATAGTTGTTGGTGGTAAGCAGTTTTCCTAAACGTACACAAGGTGCAATCCTCTTAATTCTGTGTAGATAAATGGTGATTTTTCGAGTAAAAAGTCACATTGTGTTTGTCAAGCAAAGTAAAGGAGTGCCATATTTTGACTTAGGCACAAAATACCCCACTCCTCCAATAACTGATTGACGTCTTTACCCAACATAAAACATTTAGTATATCAACCCTTGAGGATTGACTTTGGACACCACTCCTATAGATATGTTTAATACTTAAGCCACCACAATGCCAAGCTCCAGTTAAGGCTACAGAATGGAAGACATTGGTGGAACGCCTTCTGAACTTGGCAAGCAGCACATCCCTGATGGTCTAGTGGTCAGGATTCGGCGCTCTCACCGCCGGGTTCGATTCCCGGTCAGGGAATGTCCTGCAGATATTTACCTGCCAGAATTTTGTGGTTAGATCTTTGAAGCGTTGATGGTATTCATCAACCACTTGAACAAACCACAAATGCTCACAACCTTAACCCTATGAGAAAACAGTGAAAGATCAAGTCCCCTGAAGAAAGTCTACCTAAAGTTGGAATGTAAACAGCCTGTACCTGGACTGTATCTCCAGCTAAGAGTTAAACTGCAAAGTTTCTTCTCCTTAAAAACCATAGACCTGACATGTCCATCTGCAGCCCTCCAGGGCTGGTCTATTAGACTTAGACCAGCTCCAACACGTCTGATCTAAATGAATCATTTACCTTCTCAGTCTGTCTTCAAGGCCTGCAGAATCCTACTAATTAAGCACTCATTAGGTTCAGCGGTGTTGAACCAGGACAAACCATGCAGGACACCGGCCCTTGATTGATGACTCTGGACACCACTGCTGTAGACATAAAATCATATTTAAAGGTAGGGTCGGCAATTTCTCCAGACGTTTCCCAAAGTCCCTTTTTGAATAACTGCATGCGCAAGACCGTATGGTCTGCTCTTCCGCTCCTCAGGGGCATCGCGTGAAAGAAATCTCACAAATCCACTCTGGTCTGGTGGCAGGTGAGAGTAGGACCAAATCTCTGACAAATCCCTTCTCTTCGGTGCAAATGGCAGGGATTGGTCAGAGTTTTTTCAGGCCTGCAGCTCCCACAGAGATGGATTTTTTAACTTCCTTTTCCTGAATACATCATGTATTTATTACTTTCAGGACGGAAGGACTATTGTATAGCAAAAAAGTGTTTCTGAACAGGATTACCAACAATAGCTTTAAGTAGCCACAATGTCATGTTGGAGGTATGGCTGTGTGATGGAAGACATTGTCGGAACACCTTCTGATTTTGGCAGGCAGCAGATCCCTGATGGTCTAGTGGTCAGGATTCAGCGCTTTCACCGCTGTGGCCCCGGTTCGATTCCCGGTCAGGGAGGTCTCTGTTGGCTCTTCCTTCAGGCCCTTGTAGCATGACTTTCATCTAAACATAGTTGTTGGTGGTAAGCAGTTTTCCTAAACGGACACAAGGTGCAATCCTCTTAATTCTGTGTAGATAAATGGTGATTTTTCGAGTAAAAAGTCACATTGTGTTTGTCAAGCAAAGTAAAGGAGTGCCATATTTTGACTTAGGCACAAAATACCCCACTCCTCCAAGAACTGATTGACGTCTTTACCCAACATAAAACATTTAGTATATCAACCCTTGAGGATTGACTTTGGACACCACTCCTATAGATATGTTTAATACTTAAGCCACCACAATGCCAAGCTCCAGTTAAGGCTGCAGAATGGAAGACATTGGTGGAACGCCTTCTGAGCTTGGCAAGCAGCACATCCCTGATGGTCTAGTGGTCAGGATTCGGCGCTCTCACCGCCGCGGCCCGGGTTCGATTCCCGGTCAGGGAATGTCCTGCAGATATTTACCTGCCAGAATTTTGTGGTTAGATCTTTGAAGCGTTGATGGTATTCATCAACCACTTGAACAAACCACAAATGCTCACAACCTTAACCCTATGAGAAAACAGTGAAAGATCAAGTCCCCTGAAGAAAGTCTACCTAAAGTTGGAATGGAAACAGCCTGTACCTGGACTGTATCTCCAGCTAAGAGTTAAACTGCAAAGTTTCTTCTCCTTAAAAACCATAGACCTGACATGTCCATGACATGCCCCTCCAGGGCTGGTCTATTAGACTTAGACCAGCTCCAACACGTCTGATCTAAATGAATCATTTACCTTCTCAGTCTGTCTTCAAGGCCTGCAGAATCCTACTAATTAAGCACTCATTAGGTTCAGCGGTGTTGAACCAGGACAAACCATGCAGGACACCGGCCCTTGATTGATGACTCTGGACACCACTGCTGTAGACATAAAATCATATTTAAAGGTAGGGTCGGCAATTTCTCCAGACGTTTCCCAAAGTCCCTTTTTGAATAACTGCATGCGCAAGACCGTATGGTCTGCTCTTCCGCTCCTCAGGGGCATCGCGTGAAAGAAATCTCACAAATCCACTCTGGTCTGGTGGCAGGTGAGAGTAGGACCAAATCTCTGACAAATCCCTTCTCTTCGGTGCAAATGGCAGGGATTGGTCAGAGTTTTTTCAGGCCTGCAGCTCCCACAGAGATGGATTTTTTAACTTCCTTTTCCTGAATACATCATGTATTTATTACTTTCAGGACGGAAGGACTATTGTATAGCAAAAAAGTGTTTCTGAACAGGATTACCAACAATAGCTTTAAGTAGCCACAATGTCATGTTGGAGGTATGGCTGTGTGATGGAAGACATTGTCGGAACACCTTCTGATTTTTGCAGGCAGCAGATCCCTGATGGTCTAGTGGTCAGGATTCAGCGCTTTCACCGCTGTGTCCCGGGTTCGATTCCCGGTCAGGGAAGTCTCTGTTGGCTCTTCCTTCAGGCCCTTGTAGCATGACTTTCATCTAAACATAGTTGTTGGTGGTAAGCAGTTTTCCTAAACGTGCAATCCTCTTAATTCTGTGTAGATAAATGGTGATTTTTCGAGTAAAAAGTCACATTGTGTTTGTCAAGCAAAGTAAAGGAGTGCCATATTTTGACTTAGGCACAAAATACCCCACTCCTCCAATAACTGATTGACGTCTTTACCCAACATAAAACATTTAGTATATCAACCCTTGAGGATTGACTTTGGACACCACTCCTATAGATATGTTTAATACTTAAGCCACCACAATGCCAAGCTCCAGTTAAGCCTGTAGAATGGAAGACATTGGTGGAACGCCTTCTGAACTTGGCAAACAGCACATCCCTGATGGTCTAGTGGTCAGGATTCGGCGCTCTCACCGCCGGGTTCGATTCCCGGTCAGGGAATGTCCTGCAGATATTTACCTGCCAGAATTTTGTGGTTAGATCTTTGAAGCGTTGATGGTATTCATCAACCACTTGAACAAACCACAAATGCTCACAACCTTAACCCTATGAGAAAACAGTGAAAGATCAAGTCCCCTGAAGAAAGTCTACCTAAAGTTGGAATGTAAACAGCCTGTACCTGGACTGTATCTCCAGCTAAGAGTTAAACTGCAAAGTTTCTTCTCCTTAAAAACCATAGACCTGACATGTCCATCTGCAGCCCTCCAGGGCTGGTCTATTAGACTTAGACCAGCTCCAACACGTCTGATCTAAATGAATCATTTACCTTCTCAGTCTGTCTTCAAGGCCTGCAGAATCCTACTAATTAAGCACTCATTAGGTTCAGCGGTGTTGAACCAGGACAAACCATGCAGGACACCGGCCCTTGATTGATGACTGTGGACACCACTGCTGTAGACATAAAATCATATTTAAAGGTAGGGTCGGCAATTTCTCCAGACGTTTCCCAAAGTCCCTTTTTGAATAACTGCATGCGCAAGACCGTATGGTCTGCTCTTCCGCTCCTCAGGGGCATCGCGTGAAAGAAATCTCACAAATCCACTCTGGTCTGGTGGCAGGTGAGAGTAGGACCAAATCTCTGACAAATCCCTTCTCTTCGGTGCAAATGGCAGGGATTGGTCAGAGTTTTTTCAGGCCTGCAGCTCCCACAGAGATGGATTTTTTAACTTCCTTTTCCTGAATACATCATGTATTTATTACTTTCAGGACGGAAGGACTATTGTATAGCAAAAAAGTGTTTCTGAACAGGATTACCAACAATAGCTTTAAGTAGCCACAATGTCATGTTGGAGGTATGGCTGTGTGATGGAAGACATTGTCGGAACACCTTCTGATTTTTGCAGGCAGCAGATCCCTGATGGTCTAGTGGTCAGGATTCAGCGCTTTCACCGCTGTGGCCCGGGTTCGATTCCCGGTCAGGGAAGTCTCTGTTGGCTCTTCCTTCAGGCCCTTGTAGCATGACTTTCATCTAAACATAGTTGTTGGTGGTAAGCAGTTTTCCTAAACGTACACAAGGTGCAATCCTCTTAATTCTGTGTAGATAAATGGTGATTTTTCGAGTAAAAAGTCACATTGTGTTTGTCAAGCAAAGTAAAGGAGTGCCATATTTTGACTTAGGCACAAAATACCCCACTCCTCCAATAACTGATTGACGTCTTTACCCAACATAAAACATTTAGTATATCAACCCTTGAGGATTGACTTTGGACACCACTCCTATAGATATGTTTAATACTTAAGCCACCACAATGCCAAGCTCCAGTTAAGGCTGCAGAATGGAAGACATTGGTGGAACGCCTTCTGAACTTGGCAAGCAGCACATCCCTGATGGTCTAGTGGTCAGGATTCGGCGCTCTCACCGCCGCGGCCCGGGTTCGATTCCCGGTCAGGGAATGTCCTGCAGATATTTACCTGCCAGAATTTTGTGGTTAGATCTTTGAAGCGTTGATGGTATTCATCAACCACTTGAACAAACCACAAATGCTCACAACCTTAACCCTATGAGAAAACAGTGAAAGATCAAGTCCCCTGAAGAAAGTCTACCTAAAGTTGGAGTGGAAACAGCCTGTACCTGGACTGTATCTCCAGCTAAGAGTTAAACTGCAAAGTTTCTTCTCCTTAAAAACCATAGACCTGACATGTCCATCTGCAGCCCTCCAGGGCTGGTCTATTAGACTTAGACCAGCTCCAACACGTCTGATCTAAATGAATCATTTACCTTCTCAGTCTGTCTTCAAGGCCTGCAGAATCCTACTAATTAAGCACTCATTAGGTTCAGCGGTGTTGAACCAGGACAAACCATGCAGGACACCGGCCCTTGATTGATGACTCTGGACACCACTGCTGTAGACATAAAATCATATTTAAAGGTAGGGTCGGCAATTTCTCCAGACGTTTCCCAAAGTCCCTTTTTGAATAACTGCATGCGCAAGACCGTATGGTCTGCTCTTCCGCTCCTCAGGGGCATCGCGTGAAAGAAATCTCACAAATCCACTCTGGTCTGGTGGCAGGTGAGAGTAGGACCAAATCTCTGACAAATCCCTTCTCTTCGGTGCAAATGGCAGGGATTGGTCAGAGTTTTTTCAGGCCTGCAGCTCCCACAGAGATGGATTTTTTAACTTCCTTTTCCTGAATACATCATGTATTTATTACTTTCAGGACGGAAGGACTATTGTATAGCAAAAAAGTGTTTCTGAACAGGATTACCAACAATAGCTTTAAGTAGCCACAATGTCATGTTGGAGGTATGGCTGTGTGATGGAAGACATTGTCGGAACACCTTCTGATTTTGGCAGGCAGCAGATCCCTGATGGTCTAGTGGTCAGGATTCAGCGCTTTCACCGCTGTGGCCCCGGTTCGATTCCCGGTCAGGGAAGTCTCTGTTGGCTCTTCCTTCAGGCCCTTGTAGCATGACTTTCATCTAAACATAGTTGTTGGTGGCAAGCAGTTTTCCTAAACGGACACAAGGTGCAATCCTCTTAATTCTGTGTAGATAAATGGTGATTTTTCGAGTAAAAAGTCACATTGTGTTTGTCAAGCAAAGTAAAGGAGTGCCATATTTTGACTTAGGCACAAAATACCCCACTCCTCCAAGAACTGATTGACGTCTTTACCCAACATAAAACATTTAGTATATCAACCCTTGAGGATTGACTTTGGACACCACTCCTATAGATATGTTTAATACTTAAGCCACCACAATGCCAAGCTCCAGTTAAGCCTGCAGAATGGAAGACATTGGTGGAACGCCTTCTGAACTTGGCAAGCAGCACATCCCTGATGGTCTAGTGGTCAGGATTCGGCGCTCTCACCGCCGCGGCCCGGGTTCGATTCCCGGTCAGGGAATGTCCTGCAGATATTTACCTGCCAGAATTTTGTGGTTAGATCTTTGAAGCGTTGATGGTATTCATCAACCACTTGAACAAACCACAAATGCTCACAACCTTAACCCTATGAGAAAACAGTGAAAGATCAAGTCCCCTGAAGAAAGTCTACCTAAAGTTGGAATGTAAACAGCCTGTACCTGGACTGTATCTCCAGCTAAGAGTTAAACTGCAAAGTTTCTTCTCCTTAAAAACCATAGACCTGACATGTCCATCTGCAGCCCTCCAGGGCTGGTCTATTAGACTTAGACCAGCTCCAACACGTCTGATCTAAATGAATCATTTACCTTCTCAGTCTGTCTTCAAGGCCTGCAGAATCCTACTAATTAAGCACTCATTAGGTTCAGCGGTGTTGAACCAGGACAAACCATGCAGGACACCGGCCCTTGATTGATGACTCTGGACACCACTGCTGTAGACATAAAATCATATTTAAAGGTAGGGTCGGCAATTTCTCCAGACGTTTCCCAAAGTCCCTTTTTGAATAACTGCATGCGCAAGACCGTATGGTCTGCTCTTCCGCTCCTCAGGGGCATCGCGTGAAAGAAATCTCACAAATCCACTCTGGTCTGGTGGCAGGTGAGAGTAGGACCAAATCTCTGACAAATCCCTTCTCTTCGGTGCAAATGGCAGGGATTGGTCAGAGTTTTTTCAGGCCTGCAGCTCCCACAGAGATGGATTTTTTAACTTCCTTTTCCTGAATACATCATGTATTTATTACTTTCAGGACGGAAGGACTATTGTATAGCAAAAAAGTGTTTCTGAACAGGATTACCAACAATAGCTTTAAGTAGCCACATTGTCATGTTGGAGGTATGGCTGTGTGATGGAAGACATTGTCGGAACACCTTCTGATTTTGGCAGGCAGCAGATCCCTGATGGTCTAGTGGTCAGGATTCAGCGCTTTCACCGCTGTGGCCCGGGTTCGATTCCCGGTCAGGGAAGTCTCTGTTGGCTCTTCCTTCAGGCCCTTGTAGCATGACTTTCATCTAAACATAGTTGTTGGTGGTAAGCAGTTTTCCTAAACGTACACAAGGTGCAATCCTCTTAATTCTGTGTAGATAAATGGTGATTTTTCGAGTAAAAAGTCACATTGTGTTTGTCAAGCAAAGTAAAGGAGTGCCATATTTCGACTTAGGCACAAAATACCCCACTCCTCCAATAACTGATTGACGTCTTTACCCAACATAAAACATTTAGTATATCAACCCTTGAGGATTGACTTTGGACACCACTCCTATAGATATGTTTAATACTTAAGCCACCACAATGCCAAGCTCCAGTTAAGCCTGCAGAATGGAAGACATTGGTGGAACGCCTTCTGAACTTGGCAAGCAGCACATCCCTGATGGTCTAGTGGTCAGGATTCGGCGCTCTCACCGCCGCGGCCCGGGTTCGATTCCCGGTCAGGGAATGTCCTGCAGATATTTACCTGCCAGAATTTTGTGGTTAGATCTTTGAAGCGTTGATGGTATTCATCAACCACTTGAACAAACCACAAATGCTCACAACCTTAACCCTATGAGAAAACAGTGAAAGATCAAGTCCCCTGAAGAAAGTCTACCTAAAGTTGGAATGTAAACAGCCTGTACCTGGACTGTATCTCCAGCTAAGAGTTAAACTGCAAAGTTTCTTCTCCTTAAAAACCATAGACCTGACATGTCCATCTGCAGCCCTCCAGGGCTGGTCTATTAGACTTAGACCAGCTCCAACACGTCTGATCTAAATGAATCATTTACCTTCTCAGTCTGTCTTCAAGGCCTGCAGAATCCTACTAATTAAGCACTCATTAGGTTCAGCGGTGTTGAACCAGGACAAACCATGCAGGACACCGGCCCTTGATTGATGACTGTGGACACCACTGCTGTAGACATAAAATCATATTTAAAGGTAGGGTCGGCAATTTCTCCAGACGTTTCCCAAAGTCCCTTTTTGAATAACTGCATGCGCAAGACCGTATGGTCTGCTCTTCCGCTCCTCAGGGGCATCGCGTGAAAGAAATCTCACAAATCCACTCTGGTCTGGTGGCAGGTGAGAGTAGGACCAAATCTCTGACAAATCCCTTCTCTTCGGTGCAAATGGCAGGGATTGGTCAGAGTTTTTTCAGGCCTGCAGCTCCCACAGAGATGGATTTTTTAACTTCCTTTTCCTGAATACATCATGTATTTATTACTTTCAGGACGGAAGGACTATTGTATAGCAAAAAAGTGTTTCTGAACAGGATTACCAACAATAGCTTTAAGTAGCCACAATGTCATGTTGGAGGTATGGCTGTGTGATGGAAGACATTGTCGGAACACCTTCTGATTTTTGCAGGCAGCAGATCCCTGATGGTCTAGTGGTCAGGATTCAGCGCTTTCACCGCTGTGGCCCGGGTTCGATTCCCGGTCAGGGAAGTCTCTGTTGGCTCTTCCTTCAGGCCCTTGTAGCATGACTTTCATCTAAACATAGTTGTTGGTGGTAAGCAGTTTTCCTAAACGTACACAAGGTGCAATCCTCTTAATTCTGTGTAGATAAATGGTGATTTTTCGAGTAAAAAGTCACATTGTGTTTGTCAAGCAAAGTAAAGGAGTGCCATATTTTGACTTAGGCACAAAATACCCCACTCCTCCAATAACTGATTGACGTCTTTACCCAACATAAAACATTTAGTATATCAACCCTTGAGGATTGACTTTGGACACCACTCCTATAGATATGTTTAATACTTAAGCCACCACAATGCCAAGCTCCAGTTAAGGCTGCAGAATGGAAGACATTGGTGGAACGCCTTCTGAACTTGGCAAGCAGCACATCCCTGATGGTCTAGTGGTCAGGATTCGGCGCTCTCACCGCCGCGGCCCGGGTTCGATTCCCGGTCAGGGAATGTCCTGCAGATATTTACCTGCCAGAATTTTGTGGTTAGATCTTTGAAGCGTTGATGGTATTCATCAACCACTTGAACAAACCACAAATGCTCACAACCTTAACCCTATGAGAAAACAGTGAAAGATCAAGTCCCCTGAAGAAAGTCTACCTAAAGTTGGAGTGGAAACAGCCTGTACCTGGACTGTATCTCCAGCTAAGAGTTAAACTGCAAAGTTTCTTCTCCTTAAAAACCATAGACCTGACATGTCCATCTGCAGCCCTCCAGGGCTGGTCTATTAGACTTAGACCAGCTCCAACACGTCTGATCTAAATGAATCATTTACCTTCTCAGTCTGTCTTCAAGGCCTGCAGAATCCTACTAATTAAGCACTCATTAGGTTCAGCGGTGTTGAACCAGGACAAACCATGCAGGACACCGGCCCTTGATTGATGACTCTGGACACCACTGCTGTAGACATAAAATCATATTTAAAGGTAGGGTCGGCAATTTCTCCAGACGTTTCCCAAAGTCCCTTTTTGAATAACTGCATGCGCAAGACCGTATGGTCTGCTCTTCCGCTCCTCAGGGGCATCGCGTGAAAGAAATCTCACAAATCCACTCTGGTCTGGTGGCAGGTGAGAGTAGGACCAAATCTCTGACAAATCCCTTCTCTTCGGTGCAAATGGCAGGGATTGGTCAGAGTTTTTTCAGGCCTGCAGCTCCCACAGAGATGGATTTTTTAACTTCCTTTTCCTGAATACATCATGTATTTATTACTTTCAGGACGGAAGGACTATTGTATAGCAAAAAAGTGTTTCTGAACAGGATTACCAACAATAGCTTTAAGTAGCCACAATGTCATGTTGGAGGTATGGCTGTGTGATGGAAGACATTGTCGGAACACCTTCTGATTTTGGCAGGCAGCAGATCCCTGATGGTCTAGTGGTCAGGATTCAGCGCTTTCACCGCTGTGGCCCCGGTTCGATTCCCGGTCAGGGAAGTCTCTGTTGGCTCTTCCTTCAGGCCCTTGTAGCATGACTTTCATCTAAACATAGTTGTTGGTGGCAAGCAGTTTTCCTAAACGGACACAAGGTGCAATCCTCTTAATTCTGTGTAGATAAATGGTGATTTTTCGAGTAAAAAGTCACATTGTGTTTGTCAAGCAAAGTAAAGGAGTGCCATATTTTGACTTAGGCACAAAATACCCCACTCCTCCAAGAACTGATTGACGTCTTTACCCAACATAAAACATTTAGTATATCAACCCTTGAGGATTGACTTTGGACACCACTCCTATAGATATGTTTAATACTTAAGCCACCACAATGCCAAGCTCCAGTTAAGCCTGCAGATTGGAAGACATTGGTGGAACGCCTTCTGAACTTGGCAAGCAGCACATCCCTGATGGTCTAGTGGTCAGGATTCGGCGCTCTCACCGCCGCGGCCCGGGTTCGATTCCCGGTCAGGGAATGTCCTGCAGATATTTACCTGCCAGAATTTTGTGGTTAGATCTTTGAAGCGTTGATGGTATTCATCAACCACTTGAACAAACCACAAATGCTCACAACCTTAACCCTATGAGAAAACAGTGAAAGATCAAGTCCCCTGAAGAAAGTCTACCTAAAGTTGGAATGTAAACAGCCTGTACCTGGACTGTATCTCCAGCTAAGAGTTAAACTGCAAAGTTTCTTCTCCTTAAAAACCATAGACCTGACATGTCCATCTGCAGCCCTCCAGGGCTGGTCTATTAGACTTAGACCAGCTCCAACACGTCTGATCTAAATGAATCATTTACCTTCTCAGTCTGTCTTCAAGGCCTGCAGAATCCTACTAATTAAGCACTCATTAGGTTCAGCGGTGTTGAACCAGGACAAACCATGCAGGACACCGGCCCTTGATTGATGACTCTGGACACCACTGCTGTAGACATAAAATCATATTTAAAGGTAGGGTCGGCAATTTCTCCAGACGTTTCCCAAAGTCCCTTTTTGAATAACTGCATGCGCAAGACCGTATGGTCTGCTCTTCCGCTCCTCAGGGGCATCGCGTGAAAGAAATCTCACAAATCCACTCTGGTCTGGTGGCAGGTGAGAGTAGGACCAAATCTCTGACAAATCCCTTCTCTTCGGTGCAAATGGCAGGGATTGGTCAGAGTTTTTTCAGGCCTGCAGCTCCCACAGAGATGGATTTTTTAACTTCCTTTTCCTGAATACATCATGTATTTATTACTTTCAGGACGGAAGGACTATTGTATAGCAAAAAAGTGTTTCTGAACAGGATTACCAACAATAGCTTTAAGTAGCCACATTGTCATGTTGGAGGTATGGCTGTGTGATGGAAGACATTGTCGGAACACCTTCTGATTTTGGCAGGCAGCAGATCCCTGATGGTCTAGTGGTCAGGATTCAGCGCTTTCACCGCTGTGGCCCGGGTTCGATTCCCGGTCAGGGAAGTCTCTGTTGGCTCTTCCTTCAGGCCCTTGTAGCATGACTTTCATCTAAACATAGTTGTTGGTGGTAAGCAGTTTTCCTAAACGTACACAAGGTGCAATCCTCTTAATTCTGTGTAGATAAATGGTGATTTTTCGAGTAAAAAGTCACATTGTGTTTGTCAAGCAAAGTAAAGGAGTGCCATATTTCGACTTAGGCACAAAATACCCCACTCCTCCAATAACTGATTGACGTCTTTACCCAACATAAAACATTTAGTATATCAACCCTTGAGGATTGACTTTGGACACCACTCCTATAGATATGTTTAATACTTAAGCCACCACAATGCCAAGCTCCAGTTAAGGCTGCAGAATGGAAGACATTGGTGGAACGCCTTCTGAACTTGGCAAGCAGCACATCCCTGATGGTCTAGTGGTCAGGATTCGGCGCTCTCACCGCCGCGGCCCGGGTTCGATTCCCGGTCAGGGAATGTCCTGCAGATATTTACCTGCCAGAATTTTGTGGTTAGATCTTTGAAGCGTTGATGGTATTCATCAACCACTTGAACAAACCACAAATGCTCACAACCTTAACCCTATGAGAAAACAGTGAAAGATCAAGTCCCCTGAAGAAAGTCTACCTAAAGTTGGAATGGAAACAGCCTGTACCTGGACTGTATCTCCAGCTAAGAGTTAAACTGCAAAGTTTCTTCTCCTTAAAAACCATAGACCTGACATGTCCATCTGCAGCCCTCCAGGGCTGGTCTATTAGACTTAGACCAGCTCCAACACGTCTGATCTAAATGAATCATTTACCTTCTCAGTCTGTCTTCAAGGCCTGCAGAATCCTACTAATTAAGCACTCATTAGGTTCAGCGGTGTTGAACCAGGACAAACCATGCAGGACACCGGCCCTTGATTGATGACTCTGGACACCACTGCTGTAGACATAAAATCATATTTAAAGGTAGGGTCGGCAATTTCTCCAGACGTTTCCCAAAGTCCCTTTTTGAATAACTGCATGCGCAAGACCGTATGGTCTGCTCTTCCGCTCCTCAGGGGCATCGCGTGAAAGAAATCTCACAAATCCACTCTGGTCTGGTGGCAGGTGAGAGTAGGACCAAATCTCTGACAAATCCCTTCTCTTCGGTGCAAATGGCAGGGATTGGTCAGAGTTTTTTCAGGCCTGCAGCTCCCACAGAGATGGATTTTTTAACTTCCTTTTCCTGAATACATCATGTATTTATTACTTTCAGGACGGAAGGACTATTGTATAGCAAAAAAGTGTTTCTGAACAGGATTACCAACAATAGCTTTAAGTAGCCACAATGTCATGTTAGAGGTATGGCTGTGTGATGGAAGACATTGTCGGAACACCTTCTGATTTTGGCAGGCAGCAGATCCCTGATGGTCTAGTGGTCAGGATTCAGCGCTTTCACCGCTGTGGCCCGGGTTCGATTCCCGGTCAGGGAAGTCTCTGTTGGCTCTTCCTTCAGGCCCTTGTAGCATGACTTTCATCTAAACATAGTTGTTGGTGGTAAGCAGTTTTCCTAAACGTACACAAGGTGCAATCCTCTTAATTCTGTGTAGATAAATGGTGATTTTTCGAGTAAAAAGTCACATTGTGTTTGTCAAGCAAAGTAAAGGAGTGCCATATTTCGACTTAGGCACAAAATACCCCACTCCTCCAATAACTGATTGACGTCTTTACCCAACATAAAACATTTAGTATATCAACCCTTGAGGATTGACTTTGGACACCACTCCTATAGATATGTTTAATACTTAAGCCACCACAATGCCAAGCTCCAGTTAAGGCTGCAGAATGGAAGACATTGGTGGAACGCCTTCTGAACTTGGCAAGCAGCACATCCCTGATGGTCTAGTGGTCAGGATTCGGCGCTCTCACCGCCGCGGCCCGGGTTCGATTCCCGGTCAGGGAATGTCCTGCAGATATTTACCTGCCAGAATTTTGTGGTTAGATCTTTGAAGCGTTGATGGTATTCATCAACCACTTGAACAAACCACAAATGCTCACAACCTTAACCCTATGAGAAAACAGTGAAAGATCAAGTCCCCTGAAGCCTGTACCTGGACTGTATCTCCAGCTAAGAGTTAAACTGCAAAGTTTCTTCTCCTTAAAAACCATAGACCTGACATGTCCATCTGCAGCCCTCCAGGGCTGGTCTATTAGACTTAGACCAGCTCCAACACGTCTGATCTAAATGAATCATTTACCTTCTCAGTCTGTCTTCAAGGCCTGCAGAATCCTACTAATTAAGCACTCATTAGGTTCAACGGTGTTGAACCAGGACAAACCATGCAGGACACCGGCCCTTGATTGATGACTCTGGACACCACTGCTGTAGACATAAAATCATATTTAAAGGTAGGGTCGGCAATTTCTCCAGACGTTTCCCAAAGTCCCTTTTTGAATAACTGCATGCGCAAGACCGTATGGTCTGCTCTTCCGCTCCTCAGGGGCATCGCGTGAAAGAAATCTCACAAATCCACTCTGGTCTGGTGGCAGGTGAGAGTAGGACCAAATCTCTGACAAATCCCTTCTCTTCGGTGCAAATGGCAGGGATTGGTCAGAGTTTTTTCAGGCCTGCAGCTCCCACAGAGATGGATTTTTTAACTTCCTTTTCCTGAATACATCATGTATTTATTACTTTCAGGACGGAAGGACTATTGTATAGCAAAAAAGTGTTTCTGAACAGGATTACCAACAATAGCTTTAAGTAGCCACAATGTCATGTTGGAGGTATGGCTGTGTGATGGAAGACATTGTCGGAACACCTTCTGATTTTGGCAGGCAGCAGATCCCTGATGGTCTAGTGGTCAGGATTCAGCGCTTTCACCGCTGTGGCCCGGGTTCGATTCCCGGTCAGGGAAGTCTCTGTTGGCTCTTCCTTCAGGCCCTTGTAGCATGACTTTCATCTAAACATAGTTGTTGGTGGTAAGCAGTTTTCCTAAACGGACACAAGGTGCAATCCTCTTAATTCTGTGTAGATAAATGGTGATTTTTCGAGTAAAAAGTCACTTTGTGTTTGTCAAGCAAAGTAAAGGAGTGCCATATTTCGACTTAGGCACAAAATACCCCACTCCTCCAAGAACTGATTGACGTCTTTACCCAACATAAAACATTTAGTATATCAACCCTTGAGGATTGACTTTGGACACCACTCCTATAGATATGTTTAATACTTAAGCCACCACAATGCCAAGCTCCAGTTAAGGCTGCAGAATGGAAGACATTGGTGGAACGCCTTCTGAACTTGGCAAGCAGCACATCCCTGATGGTCTAGTGGTCAGGATTCGGCGCTCTCACCGCCGCGGCCCGGGTTCGATTCCCGGTCAGGGAATGTCCTGCAGATATTTACCTGCCAGAATTTTGTGGTTAGATCTTTGAAGCGTTGATGGTATTCATCAACCACTTGAACAAACCACAAATGCTCACAACCTTAACCCTATGAGAAAACAGTGAAAGATCAAGTCCCCTGAAGAAAGTCTACCTAAAGTTGGAATGTAAACAGCCTGTACCTGGACTGTATCTCCAGCTAAGAGTTAAACTGCAAAGTTTCTTCTCCTTAAAAACCATAGACCTGACATGTCCATCTGCAGCCCTCCAGGGCTGGTCTATTAGACTTAGACCAGCTCCAACACATCTGATCTAAATGAATCATTTACCTTCTCAGTCTGTCTTCAAGGCCTGCAGAATCCTACTAATTAAGCACTCATTAGGTTCAGCGGTGTTGAACCAGGACAAACCATGCAGGACACCGGCCCTTGATTGATGACTCTGGACACCACTGCTGTAGACATAAAATCATATTTAAAGGTAGGGTCGGCAATTTCTCCAGACGTTTCCCAAAGTCCCTTTTTGAATAACTGCATGCGCAAGACCGTATGGTCTGCTCTTCCGCTCCTCAGGGGCATCGCGTGAAAGAAATCTCACAAATCCACTCTGGTCTGGTGGCAGGTGAGAGTAGGACCAAATCTCTGACAAATCCCTTCTCTTCGGTGCAAATGGCAGGGATTGGTCAGAGTTTTTTCAGGCCTGCAGCTCCCACAGAGATGGATTTTTTAACTTCCTTTTCCTGAATACATCATGTATTTATTACTTTCAGGACGGAAGGACTATTGTATAGCAAAAAAGTGTTTCTGAACAGGATTACCAACAATAGCTTTAAGTAGCCACAATGTCATGTTGGAGGTATGGCTGTGTGATGGAAGACATTGTCGGAACACCTTCTGATTTTTGCAGGCAGCAGATCCCTGATGGTCTAGTGGTCAGGATTCAGCGCTTTCACCGCTGTGGCCCGGGTTCGATTCCCGGTCAGGGAAGTCTCTGTTGGCTCTTCCTTCAGGCCCTTGTAGCATGACTTTCATCTAAACATAGTTGTTGGTGGTAAGCAGTTTTCCTAAACGTACACAAGGTGCAATCCTCTTAATTCTGTGTAGATAAATGGTGATTTTTCGAGTAAAAAGTCACATTGTGTTTGTCAAGCAAAGTAAAGGAGTGCCATATTTCGACTTAGGCACAAAATACCCCACTCCTCCAATAACTGATTGACGTCTTTACCCAACATAAAACATTTAGTATATCAACCCTTGAGGATTGACTTTGGACACCACTCCTATAGATATGTTTAATACTTAAGCCACCACAATGCCAAGCTCCAGTTAAGGCTGCAGAATGGAAGACATTGGTGGAACGCCTTCTGAACTTGGCAAGCAGCACATCCCTGATGGTCTAGTGGTCAGGATTCGGCGCTCTCACCGCCGCGGCCCGGGTTCGATTCCCGGTCAGGGAATGTCCTGCAGATATTTACCTGCCAGAATTTTGTGGTTAGATCTTTGAAGCGTTGATGGTATTCATCAACCACTTGAACAAACCACAAATGCTCACAACCTTAACCCTATGAGAAAACAGTGAAAGATCAAGTCCCCTGAAGAAAGTCTACCTAAAGTTGGAATGGAAACAGCCTGTACCTGGACTGTATCTCCAGCTAAGAGTTAAACTGCAAAGTTTCTTCTCCTTAAAAACCATAGACCTGACATGTCCATCTGCAGCCCTCCAGGGCTGGTCTATTAGACTTAGACCAGCTCCAACACGTCTGATCTAAATGAATCATTTACCTTCTCAGTCTGTCTTCAAGGCCTGCAGAATCCTACTAATTAAGCACTCATTAGGTTCAGCGGTGTTGAACCAGGACAAACCATGCAGGACACCGGCCCTTGATTGATGACTCTGGACACCACTGCTGTAGACATAAAATCATATTTAAAGGTAGGGTCGGCAATTTCTCCAGACGTTTCCCAAAGTCCCTTTTTGAATAACTGCATGCGCAAGACCGTATGGTCTGCTCTTCCGCTCCTCAGGGGCATCGCGTGAAAGAAATCTCACAAATCCACTCTGGTCTGGTGGCAGGTGAGAGTAGGACCAAATCTCTGACAAATCCCTTCTCTTCGGTGCAAATGGCAGGGATTGGTCAGAGTTTTTTCAGGCCTGCAGCTCCCACAGAGATGGATTTTTTAACTTCCTTTTCCTGAATACATCATGTATTTATTACTTTCAGGACGGAAGGACTATTGTATAGCAAAAAAGTGTTTCTGAACAGGATTACCAACAATAGCTTTAAGTAGCCACAATGTCATGTTGGAGGTATGGCTGTGTGATGGAAGACATTGTCGGAACACCTTCTGATTTTGGCAGGCAGCAGATCCCTGATGGTCTAGTGGTCAGGATTCAGCGCTTTCACCGCTGTGGCCCGGGTTCGATTCCCGGTCAGGGAAGTCTCTGTTGGCTCTTCCTTCAGGCCCTTGTAGCATGACTTTCATCTAAACATAGTTGTTGGTGGTAAGCAGTTTTCTTTAACGTACACAAGGTGCAATCCTCTTAATTCTGTGTAGATAAATGGTGATTTTTCGAGTAAAAAGTCACATTGTGTTTGTCAAGCAAAGTAAAGGAGTGCCATATTTTGACTTAGGCACAAAATACCCCACTCCTCCAATAACTGATTGACGTCTTTACCCAACATAAAACATTTAGTATATCAACCCTTGAGGATTGACTTTGGACACCACTCCTATAGATATGTTTAATACTTAAGCCACCACAATGCCAAGCTCCAGTTAAGGCTGCAGAATGGAAGACATTGGTGGAACGCCTTCTGAACTTGGCAAGCAGCACATCCCTGATGGTCTAGTGGTCAGGATTCGGCGCTCTCACCGCCGCGGCCCGGGTTCGATTCCCGGTCAGGGAATGTCCTGCAGATATTTACCTGCCAGAATTTTGTGGTTAGATCTTTGAAGCGTTGATGGTATTCATCAACCACTTGAACAAACCACAAATGCTCACAACCTTAACCCTATGAGAAAACAGTGAAAGATCAAGTCCCCTGAAGAAAGTCTACCTAAAGTTGGAATGGAAACAGCCTGTACCTGGACTGTATCTCCAGCTAAGAGTTAAACTGCAAAGTTTCTTCTCCTTAAAAACCATAGACCTGACATGTCCATCTGCAGCCCTCCAGGGCTGGTCTATTAGACTTAGACCAGCTCCAACACGTCTGATCTAAATGAATCATTTACCTTCTCAGTCTGTCTTCAAGGCCTGCAGAATCCTACTAATTAAGCACTCATTAGGTTCAGCGGTGTTGAACCAGGACAAACCATGCAGGACACCGGCCCTTGATTGATGACTCTGGACACCACTGCTGTAGACATAAAATCATATTTAAAGGTAGGGTCGGCAATTTCTCCAGACGTTTCCCAAAGTCCCTTTTTGAATAACTGCATGCGCAAGACCGTATGGTCTGCTCTTCCGCTCCTCAGGGGCATCGCGTGAAAGAAATCTCACAAATCCACTCTGGTCTGGTGGCAGGTGAGAGTAGGACCAAATCTCTGACAAATCCCTTCTCTTCGGTGCAAATGGCAGGGATTGGTCAGAGTTTTTTCAGGCCTGCAGCTCCCACAGAGATGGATTTTTTAACTTCCTTTTCCTGAATACATCATGTATTTATTACTTTCAGGACGGAAGGACTATTGTATAGCAAAAAAGTGTTTCTGAACAGGATTACCAACAATAGCTTTAAGTAGCCACAATGTCATGTTGGAGGTATGGCTGTGTGATGGAAGACATTGTCGGAACACCTTCTGATTTTGGCAGGCAGCAGATCCCTGATGGTCTAGTGGTCAGGATTCAGCGCTTTCACCGCTGTGTCCCGGGTTCGATTCCCGGTCAGGGAAGTCTCTGTTGGCTCTTCCTTCAGGCCCTTGTAGCATGACTTTCATCTAAACATAGTTGTTGGTGGTAAGCAGTTTTCCTAAACGTACACAAGGTGCAATCCTCTTAATTCTGTGTAGATAAATGGTGATTTTTCGAGTAAAAAGTCACATTGTGTTTGTCAAGCAAAGTAAAGGAGTGCCATATTTTGACTTAGGCACAAAATACCCCACTCCTCCAAGAACTGATTGACGTCTTTACCCAACATAAAACATTTAGTATATCAACCCTTGAGGATTGACTTTGGACACCACTCCTATAGATATGTTTAATACTTAAGCCACCACAATGCCAAGCTCCAGTTAAGGCTGCAGAATGGAAGACATTGGTGGAACGCCTTCTGAACTTGGCAAGCAGCACATCCCTGATGGTCTAGTGGTCAGGATTCGGCGCTCTCACCGCCGCGGCCCGGGTTCGATTCCCGGTCAGGGAATGTCCTGCAGATATTTACCTGCCAGAATTTTGTGGTTAGATCTTTGAAGCGTTGATGGTATTCATCAACCACTTGAACAAACCACAAATGCTCACAACCTTAACCATATGAGAAAACAGTGAAAGATCAAGTCCCCTGAAGAAAGTCTACCTAAAGTTGGAATGGAAACAGCCTGTACCTGGACTGTATCTCCAGCTAAGAGTTAAACTGCAAAGTTTCTTCTCCTTAAAAACCATAGACCTGACATGTCCATCTGCAGCCCTCCAGGGCTGGTCTATTAGACTTAGACCAGCTCCAACACGTCTGATCTCAATGAATCATTTACCTTCTCAGTCTGTCTTCAAGGCCTGCAGAATCCTACTAATTAAGCACTCATTAGGTTCAGCGGTGTTGAACCAGGACAAACCATGCAGGACACCGGCCCTTGATTGATGACTCTGGACACCACTGCTGTAGACATAAAATCATATTTAAAGGTAGGGTCGGCAATTTCTCCAGACGTTTCCCAAAGTCCCTTTTTGAATAACTGCATGCGCAAGACCGTATGGTCTGCTCTTCCGCTCCTCAGGGGCATCGCGTGAAAGAAATCTCACAAATCCACTCTGGTCTGGTGGCAGGTGAGAGTAGGACCAAATCTCTGACAAATCCCTTCTCTTCGGTGCAAATGGCAGGGATTGGTCAGAGTTTTTTCAGGCCTGCAGCTCCCACAGAGATGGATTTTTTAACTTCCTTTTCCTGAATACATCATGTATTTATTACTTTCAGGACGGAAGGACTATTGTATAGCAAAAAAGTGTTTCTGAACAGGATTACCAACAATAGCTTTAAGTAGCCACAATGTCATGTTGGAGGTATGGCTGTGTGATGGAAGACATTGTCGGAACACCTTCTGATTTTGGCAGGCAGCAGATCCCTGATGGTCTAGTGGTCAGGATTCAGCGCTTTCACCGCTGTGGCCCGGGTTCGATTCCCGGTCAGGGAAGTCTCTGTTGGCTCTTCCTTCAGGCCCTTGTAGCATGACTTTCATCTAAACATAGTTGTTGGTGGTAAGCAGTTTTCCTAAACGTGCACAAGGTGCAATCCTCTTAATTCTGTGTAGATAAATGGTGATTTTTCGAGTAAAAAGTCACATTGTGTTTGTCAAGCAAAGTAAAGGAGTGCCATATTTCGACTTAGGCACAAAATACCCCACTCCTCCAATAACTGATTGACGTCTTTACCCAACATAAAACATTTAGTATATCAACCCTTGAGGATTGACTTTGGACACCACTCCTATAGATATGTTTAATACTTAAGCCACCACAATGCCAAGCTCCAGTTAAGGCTGCAGAATGGAAGACATTGGTGGAACGCCTTCTGAACTTGGCAAGCAGCACATCCCTGATGGTCTAGTGGTCAGGATTCGGCGCTCTCACCGCCGCGGCCCGGGTTCGATTCCCGGTCAGGGAATGTCCTGCAGATATTTACCTGCCAGAATTTTGTGGTTAGATCTTTGAAGCGTTGATGGTATTCATCAACCACTTGAACAAACCACAAATGCTCACAACCTTAACCCTATGAGAAAACAGTGAAAGATCAAGTCCCCTGAAGAAAGTCTACCTAAAGTTGGAATGGAAACAGCCTGTACCTGGACTGTATCTCCAGCTAAGAGTTAAACTGCAAAGTTTCTTCTCCTTAAAAACCATAGACCTGACATGTCCATGACATGCCCCTCCAGGGCTGGTCTATTAGACTTAGACCAGCTCCAACACGTCTGATCTAAATGAATCATTTACCTTCTCAGTCTGTCTTCAAGGCCTGCAGAATCCTACTAATTAAGCACTCATTAGGTTCAGCGGTGTTGAACCAGGACAAACCATGCAGGACACCGGCCCTTGATTGATGACTCTGGACACCACTGCTGTAGACATAAAATCATATTTAAAGGTAGGGTCGGCAATTTCTCCAGACGTTTCCCAAAGTCCCTTTTTGAATAACTGCATGCGCAAGACCGTATGGTCTGCTCTTCCGCTCCTCAGGGGCATCGCGTGAAAGAAATCTCACAAATCCACTCTGGTCTGGTGGCAGGTGAGAGTAGGACCAAATCTCTGACAAATCCCTTCTCTTCGGTGCAAATGGCAGGGATTGGTCAGAGTTTTTTCAGGCCTGCAGCTCCCACAGAGATGGATTTTTTAACTTCCTTTTCCTGAATACATCATGTATTTATTACTTTCAGGACGGAAGGACTATTGTATAGCAAAAAAGTGTTTCTGAACAGGATTACCAACAATAGCTTTAAGTAGCCACAATGTCATGTTGGAGGTATGGCTGTGTGATGGAAGACATTGTCGGAACACCTTCTGATTTTTGCAGGCAGCAGATCCCTGATGGTCTAGTGGTCAGGATTCAGCGCTTTCACCGCTGTGCCCCGGGTTCGATTCCCGGTCAGGGAAGTCTCTGTTGGCTCTTCCTTCAGGCCCTTGTAGCATGACTTTCATCTAAACATAGTTGTTGGTGGTAAGCTGTTTTCCTAAACGTACACAAGGTGCAATCCTCTTAATTCTGTGTAGATAAATGGTGATTTTTCGAGTAAAAAGTCACATTGTGTTTGTCAAGCAAAGTAAAGGAGTGCCATATTTCGACTTAGGCACAAAATACCCCACTCCTCCAATAACTGATTGACGTCTTTACCCAACATAAAACATTTAGTATATCAACCCTTGAGGATTGACTTTGGACACCACTCCTATAGATATGTTTAATACTTAAGCCACCACAATGCCAAGCTCCAGTTAAGGCTGCAGAATGGAAGACATTGGTGGAACGCCTTCTGAACTTGGCAAGCAGCACATCCCTGATGGTCTAGTGGTCAGGATTCGGCGCTCTCACCGCCGCGGCCCGGGTTCGATTCCCGGTCAGGGAATGTCCTGCAGATATTTACCTGCCAGAATTTTGTGGTTAGATCTTTGAAGCGTTGATGGTATTCATCAACCACTTGAACAAACCACAAATGCTCACAACCTTAACCCTATGAGAAAACAGTGAAAGATCAAGTCCCCTGAAGAAAGTCTACCTAAAGTTGGAATGGAAACAGCCTGTACCTGGACTGTATCTCCAGCTAAGAGTTAAACTGCAAAGTTTCTTCTCCTTAAAAACCATAGACCTGACATGTCCATGACATGCCCCTCCAGGGCTGGTCTATTAGACTTAGACCAGCTCCAACACGTCTGATCTAAATGAATCATTTACCTTCTCAGTCTGTCTTCAAGGCCTGCAGAATCCTACTAATTAAGCACTCATTAGGTTCAGCGGTGTTGAACCAGGACAAACCATGCAGGACACCGGCCCTTGATTGATGACTCTGGACACCACTGCTGTAGACATAAAATCATATTTAAAGGTAGGGTCGGCAATTTCTCCAGACGTTTCCCAAAGTCCCTTTTTGAATAACTGCATGCGCAAGACCGTATGGTCTGCTCTTCCGCTCCTCAGGGGCATCGCGTGAAAGAAATCTCACAAATCCACTCTGGTCTGGTGGCAGGTGAGAGTAGGACCAAATCTCTGACAAATCCCTTCTCTTCGGTGCAAATGGCAGGGATTGGTCAGAGTTTTTTCAGGCCTGCAGCTCCCACAGAGATGGATTTTTTAACTTCCTTTTCCTGAATACATCATGTATTTATTACTTTCAGGACGGAAGGACTATTGTATAGCAAAAAAGTGTTTCTGAACAGGATTACCAACAATAGCTTTAAGTAGCCACATTGTCATGTTGGAGGTATGGCTGTGTGATGGAAGACATTGTCGGAACACCTTCTGATTTTGGCAGGCAGCAGATCCCTGATGGTCTAGTGGTCAGGATTCAGCGCTTTCACCGCTGTGGCCCGGGTTCGATTCCCGGTCAGGGAAGTCTCTGTTGGCTCTTCCTTCAGGCCCTTGTAGCATGACTTTCATCTAAACATAGTTGTTGGTGGTAAGCAGTTTTCCTAAACGTACACAAGGTGCAATCCTCTTAATTCTGTGTAGATAAATGGTGATTTTTCGAGTAAAAAGTCACATTGTGTTTGTCAAGCAAAGTAAAGGAGTGCCATATTTCGACTTAGGCACAAAATACCCCACTCCTCCAATAACTGATTGACGTCTTTACCCAACATAAAACATTTAGTATATCAACCCTTGAGGATTGACTTTGGACACCACTCCTATAGATATGTTTAATACTTAAGCCACCACAATGCCAAGCTCCAGTTAAGGCTGCAGAATGGAAGACATTGGTGGAACGCCTTCTGAACTTGGCAAGCAGCACATCCCTGATGGTCTAGTGGTCAGGATTCGGCGCTCTCACCGCCGCGGCCCGGGTTCGATTCCCGGTCAGGGAATGTCCTGCAGATATTTACCTGCCAGAATTTTGTGGTTAGATCTTTGAAGCGTTGATGGTATTCATCAACCACTTGAACAAACCACAAATGCTCACAACCTTAACCCTATGAGAAAACAGTGAAAGATCAAGTCCCCTGAAGAAAGTCTACCTAAAGTTGGAATGGAAACAGCCTGTACCTGGACTGTATCTCCAGCTAAGAGTTAAACTGCAAAGTTTCTTCTCCTTAAAAACCATAGACCTGACATGTCCATCTGCAGCCCTCCAGGGCTGGTCTATTAGACTTAGACCAGCTCCAACACGTCTGATCTAAATGAATCATTTACCTTCTCAGTCTGTCTTCAAGGCCTGCAGAATCCTACTAATTAAGCACTCATTAGGTTCAGCGGTGTTGAACCAGGACAAACCATGCAGGACACCGGCCCTTGATTGATGACTCTGGACACCACTGCTGTAGACATAAAATCATATTTAAAGGTAGGGTCGGCAATTTCTCCAGACGTTTCCCAAAGTCCCTTTTTGAATAACTGCATGCGCAAGACCGTATGGTCTGCTCTTCCGCTCCTCAGGGGCATCGCGTGAAAGAAATCTCACAAATCCACTCTGGTCTGGTGGCAGGTGAGAGTAGGACCAAATCTCTGACAAATCCCTTCTCTTCGGTGCAAATGGCAGGGATTGGTCAGAGTTTTTTCAGGCCTGCAGCTCCCACAGAGATGGATTTTTTAACTTCCTTTTCCTGAATACATCATGTATTTATTACTTTCAGGACGGAAGGACTATTGTATAGCAAAAAAGTGTTTCTGAACAGGATTACCAACAATAGCTTTAAGTAGCCACATTGTCATGTTGGAGGTATGGCTGTGTGATGGAAGACATTGTCGGAACACCTTCTGATTTTGGCAGGCAGCAGATCCCTGATGGTCTAGTGGTCAGGATTCAGCGCTTTCACCGCTGTGGCCCGGGTTCGATTCCCGGTCAGGGAAGTCTCTGTTGGCTCTTCCTTCAGGCCCTTGTAGCATGACTTTCATCTAAACATAGTTGTTGGTGGTAAGCAGTTTTCCTAAACGTACACAAGGTGCAATCCTCTTAATTCTGTGTAGATAAATGGTGATTTTTCGAGTAAAAAGTCACATTGTGTTTGTCAAGCAAAGTAAAGGAGTGCCATATTTCGACTTAGGCACAAAATACCCCACTCCTCCAATAACTGATTGACGTCTTTACCCAACATAAAACATTTAGTATATCAACCCTTGAGGATTGACTTTGGACACCACTCCTATAGATATGTTTAATACTTAAGCCACCACAATGCCAAGCTCCAGTTAAGGCTGCAGAATGGAAGACATTGGTGGAACGCCTTCTGAACTTGGCAAGCAGCACATCCCTGATGGTCTAGTGGTCAGGATTCGGCGCTCTCACCGCCGCGGCCCGGGTTCGATTCCCGGTCAGGGAATGTCCTGCAGATATTTACCTGCCAGAATTTTGTGGTTAGATCTTTGAAGCGTTGATGGTATTCATCAACCACTTGAACAAACCACAAATGCTCACAACCTTAACCCTATGAGAAAACAGTGAAAGATCAAGTCCCCTGAAGAAAGTCTACCTAAAGTTGGAATGGAAACAGCCTGTACCTGGACTGTATCTCCAGCTAAGAGTTAAACTGCAAAGTTTCTTCTCCTTAAAAACCATAGACCTGACATGTCCATCTGCAGCCCTCCAGGGCTGGTCTATTAGACTTAGACCAGCTCCAACACGTCTGATCTAAATGAATCATTTACCTTCTCAGTCTGTCTTCAAGGCCTGCAGAATCCTACTAATTAAGCACTCATTAGGTTCAGCGGTGTTGAACCAGGACAAACCATGCAGGACACCGGCCCTTGATTGATGACTCTGGACACCACTGCTGTAGACATAAAATCATATTTAAAGGTAGGGTCGGCAATTTCTCCAGACGTTTCCCAAAGTCCCTTTTTGAATAACTGCATGCGCAAGACCGTATGGTCTGCTCTTCCGCTCCTCAGGGGCATCGCGTGAAAGAAATCTCACAAATCCACTCTGGTCTGGTGGCAGGTGAGAGTAGGACCAAATCTCTGACAAATCCCTTCTCTTCGGTGCAAATGGCAGGGATTGGTCAGAGTTTTTTCAGGCCTGCAGCTCCCACAGAGATGGATTTTTTAACTTCCTTTTCCTGAATACATCATGTATTTATTACTTTCAGGACGGAAGGACTATTGTATAGCAAAAAAGTGTTTCTGAACAGGATTACCAACAATAGCTTTAAGTAGCCACAATGTCATGTTAGAGGTATGGCTGTGTGATGGAAGACATTGTCGGAACACCTTCTGATTTTGGCAGGCAGCAGATCCCTGATGGTCTAGTGGTCAGGATTCAGCGCTTTCACCGCTGTGGCCCGGGTTCGATTCCCGGTCAGGGAAGTCTCTGTTGGCTCTTCCTTCAGGCCCTTGTAGCATGACTTTCATCTAAACATAGTTGTTGGTGGTAAGCAGTTTTCCTAAACGTACACAAGGTGCAATCCTCTTAATTCTGTGTAGATAAATGGTGATTTTTCGAGTAAAAAGTCACATTGTGTTTGTCAAGCAAAGTAAAGGAGTGCCATATTTCGACTTAGGCACAAAATACCCCACTCCTCCAATAACTGATTGACGTCTTTACCCAACATAAAACATTTAGTATATCAACCCTTGAGGATTGACTTTGGACACCACTCCTATAGATATGTTTAATACTTAAGCCACCACAATGCCAAGCTCCAGTTAAGGCTGCAGAATGGAAGACATTGGTGGAACGCCTTCTGAACTTGGCAAGCAGCACATCCCTGATGGTCTAGTGGTCAGGATTCGGCGCTCTCACCGCCGCGGCCCGGGTTCGATTCCCGGTCAGGGAATGTCCTGCAGATATTTACCTGCCAGAATTTTGTGGTTAGATCTTTGAAGCGTTGATGGTATTCATCAACCACTTGAACAAACCACAAATGCTCACAACCTTAACCCTATGAGAAAACAGTGAAAGATCAAGTCCCCTGAAGCCTGTACCTGGACTGTATCTCCAGCTAAGAGTTAAACTGCAAAGTTTCTTCTCCTTAAAAACCATAGACCTGACATGTCCATCTGCAGCCCTCCAGGGCTGGTCTATTAGACTTAGACCAGCTCCAACACGTCTGATCTAAATGAATCATTTACCTTCTCAGTCTGTCTTCAAGGCCTGCAGAATCCTACTAATTAAGCACTCATTAGGTTCAGCGGTGTTGAACCAGGACAAACCATGCAGGACACCGGCCCTTGATTGATGACTCTGGACACCACTGCTGTAGACATAAAATCATATTTAAAGGTAGGGTCGGCAATTTCTCCAGACGTTTCCCAAAGTCCCTTTTTGAATAACTGCATGCGCAAGACCGTATGGTCTGCTCTTCCGCTCCTCAGGGGCATCGCGTGAAAGAAATCTCACAAATCCACTCTGGTCTGGTGGCAGGTGAGAGTAGGACCAAATCTCTGACAAATCCCTTCTCTTCGGTGCAAATGGCAGGGATTGGTCAGAGTTTTTTCAGGCCTGCAGCTCCCACAGAGATGGATTTTTTAACTTCCTTTTCCTGAATACATCATGTATTTATTACTTTCAGGACGGAAGGACTATTGTATAGCAAAAAAGTGTTTCTGAACAGGATTACCAACAATAGCTTTAAGTAGCCACAATGTCATGTTGGAGGTATGGCTGTGTGATGGAAGACATTGTCGGAACACCTTCTGATTTTTGCAGGCAGCAGATCCCTGATGGTCTAGTGGTCAGGATTCAGCGCTTTCACCGCTGTGGCCCGGGTTCGATTCCCGGTCAGGGAAGTCTCTGTTGGCTCTTCCTTCAGGCCCTTGTAGCATGACTTTCATCTAAACATAGTTGTTGGTGGTAAGCAGTTTTCCTAAACGTACACAAGGTGCAATCCTCTTAATTCTGTGTAGATAAATGGTGATTTTTCGAGTAAAAAGTCACATTGTGTTTGTCAAGCAAAGTAAAGGAGTGCCATATTTCGACTTAGGCACAAAATACCCCACTCCTCCAATAACTGATTGACGTCTTTACCCAACATAAAACATTTAGTATATCAACCCTTGAGGATTGACTTTGGACACCACTCCTATAGATATGTTTAATACTTAAGCCACCACAATGCCAAGCTCCAGTTAAGGCTGCAGAATGGAAGACATTGGTGGAACGCCTTCTGAACTTGGCAAGCAGCACATCCCTGATGGTCTAGTGGTCAGGATTCGGCGCTCTCACCGCCGCGGCCCGGGTTCCATTCCCGGTCAGGGAATGTCCTGCAGATATTTACCTGCCAGAATTTTGTGGTTAGATCTTTGAAGCGTTGATGGTATTCATCAACCACTTGAACAAACCACAAATGCTCACAACCTTAACCCTATGAGAAAACAGTGAAAGATCAAGTCCCCTGAAGAAAGTCTACCTAAAGTTGGAATGGAAACAGCCTGTACCTGGACTGTATCTCCAGCTAAGAGTTAAACTGCAAAGTTTCTTCTCCTTAAAAACCATAGACCTGACATGTCCATCTGCAGCCCTCCAGGGCTGGTCTATTAGACTTAGACCAGCTCCAACACGTCTGATCTAAATGAATCATTTACCTTCTCAGTCTGTCTTCAAGGCCTGCAGAATCCTACTAATTAAGCACTCATTAGGTTCAGCGGTGTTGAACCAGGACAAACCATGCAGGACACCGGCCCTTGATTGATGACTCTGGACACCACTGCTGTAGACATAAAATCATATTTAAAGGTAGGGTCGGCAATTTCTCCAGACGTTTCCCAAAGTCCCTTTTTGAATAACTGCATGCGCAAGACCGTATGGTCTGCTCTTCCGCTCCTCAGGGGCATCGCGTGAAAGAAATCTCACAAATCCACTCTGGTCTGGTGGCAGGTGAGAGTAGGACCAAATCTCTGACAAATCCCTTCTCTTCGGTGCAAATGGCAGGGATTGGTCAGAGTTTTTTCAGGCCTGCAGCTCCCACAGAGATGGATTTTTTAACTTCCTTTTCCTGAATACATCATGTATTTATTACTTTCAGGACGGAAGGACTATTGTATAGCAAAAAAGTGTTTCTGAACAGGATTACCAACAATAGCTTTAAGTAGCCACAATGTCATGTTGGAGGTATGGCTGTGTGATGGAAGACATTGTCGGAACACCTTCTGATTTTGGCAGGCAGCAGATCCCTGATGGTCTAGTGGTCAGGATTCAGCGCTTTCACCGCTGTGTCCCGGGTTCGATTCCCGGTCAGGGAAGTCTCTGTTGGCTCTTCCTTCAGGCCCTTGTAGCATGACTTTCATCTAAACATAGTTGTTGGTGGTAAGCAGTTTTCCTAAACGTACACAAGGTGCAATCCTCTTAATTCTGTGTAGATAAATGGTGATTTTTCGAGTAAAAAGTCACATTGTGTTTGTCAAGCAAAGTAAAGGAGTGCCATATTTTGACTTAGGCACAAAATACCCCACTCCTCCAAGAACTGATTGACGTCTTTACCCAACATAAAACATTTAGTATATCAACCCTTGAGGATTGACTTTGGACACCACTCCTATAGATATGTTTAATACTTAAGCCACCACAATGCCAAGCTCCAGTTAAGGCTGCAGAATGGAAGACATTGGTGGAACGCCTTCTGAACTTGGCAAGCAGCACATCCCTGATGGTCTAGTGGTCAGGATTCGGCGCTCTCACCGCCGCGGCCCGGGTTCGATTCCCGGTCAGGGAATGTCCTGCAGATATTTACCTGCCAGAATTTTGTGGTTAGATCTTTGAAGCGTTGATGGTATTCATCAACCACTTGAACAAACCACAAATGCTCACAACCTTAACCATATGAGAAAACAGTGAAAGATCAAGTCCCCTGAAGAAAGTCTACCTAAAGTTGGAATGGAAACAGCCTGTACCTGGACTGTATCTCCAGCTAAGAGTTAAACTGCAAAGTTTCTTCTCCTTAAAAACCATAGACCTGACATGTCCATCTGCAGCCCTCCAGGGCTGGTCTATTAGACTTAGACCAGCTCCAACACGTCTGATCTCAATGAATCATTTACCTTCTCAGTCTGTCTTCAAGGCCTGCAGAATCCTACTAATTAAGCACTCATTAGGTTCAGCGGTGTTGAACCAGGACAAACCATGCAGGACACCGGCCCTTGATTGATGACTCTGGACACCACTGCTGTAGACATAAAATCATATTTAAAGGTAGGGTCGGCAATTTCTCCAGACGTTTCCCAAAGTCCCTTTTTGAATAACTGCATGCGCAAGACCGTATGGTCTGCTCTTCCGCTCCTCAGGGGCATCGCGTGAAAGAAATCTCACAAATCCACTCTGGTCTGGTGGCAGGTGAGAGTAGGACCAAATCTCTGACAAATCCCTTCTCTTCGGTGCAAATGGCAGGGATTGGTCAGAGTTTTTTCAGGCCTGCAGCTCCCACAGAGATGGATTTTTTAACTTCCTTTTCCTGAATACATCATGTATTTATTACTTTCAGGACGGAAGGACTATTGTATAGCAAAAAAGTGTTTCTGAACAGGATTACCAACAATAGCTTTAAGTAGCCACAATGTCATGTTGGAGGTATGGCTGTGTGATGGAAGACATTGTCGGAACACCTTCTGATTTTGGCAGGCAGCAGATCCCTGATGGTCTAGTGGTCAGGATTCAGCGCTTTCACCGCTGTGGCCCGGGTTCGATTCCCGGTCAGGGAAGTCTCTGTTGGCTCTTCCTTCAGGCCCTTGTAGCATGACTTTCATCTAAACATAGTTGTTGGTGGTAAGCAGTTTTCCTAAACGTACACAAGGTGCAATCCTCTTAATTCTGTGTAGATAAATGGTGATTTTTCGAGTAAAAAGTCACATTGTGTTTGTCAAGCAAAGTAAAGGAGTGCCATATTTCGACTTAGGCACAAAATACCCCACTCCTCCAATAACTGATTGACGTCTTTACCCAACATAAAACATTTAGTATATCAACCCTTGAGGATTGACTTTGGACACCACTCCTATAGATATGTTTAATACTTAAGCCACCACAATGCCAAGCTCCAGTTAAGGCTGCAGAATGGAAGACATTGGTGGAACGCCTTCTGAACTTGGCAAGCAGCACATCCCTGATGGTCTAGTGGTCAGGATTCGGCGCTCTCACCGCCGCGGCCCGGGTTCGATTCCCGGTCAGGGAATGTCCTGCAGATATTTACCTGCCAGAATTTTGTGGTTAGATCTTTGAAGCGTTGATGGTATTCATCAACCACTTGAACAAACCACAAATGCTCACAACCTTAACCCTATGAGAAAACAGTGAAAGATCAAGTCCCCTGAAGAAAGTCTACCTAAAGTTGGAATGGAAACAGCCTGTACCTGGACTGTATCTCCAGCTAAGAGTTAAACTGCAAAGTTTCTTCTCCTTAAAAACCATAGACCTGACATGTCCATGACATGCCCCTCCAGGGCTGGTCTATTAGACTTAGACCAGCTCCAACACGTCTGATCTAAATGAATCATTTACCTTCTCAGTCTGTCTTCAAGGCCTGCAGAATCCTACTAATTAAGCACTCATTAGGTTCAGCGGTGTTGAACCAGGACAAACCATGCAGGACACCGGCCCTTGATTGATGACTCTGGACACCACTGCTGTAGACATAAAATCATATTTAAAGGTAGGGTCGGCAATTTCTCCAGACGTTTCCCAAAGTCCCTTTTTGAATAACTGCATGCGCAAGACCGTATGGTCTGCTCTTCCGCTCCTCAGGGGCATCGCGTGAAAGAAATCTCACAAATCCACTCTGGTCTGGTGGCAGGTGAGAGTAGGACCAAATCTCTGACAAATCCCTTCTCTTCGGTGCAAATGGCAGGGATTGGTCAGAGTTTTTTCAGGCCTGCAGCTCCCACAGAGATGGATTTTTTAACTTCCTTTTCCTGAATACATCATGTATTTATTACTTTCAGGACGGAAGGACTATTGTATAGCAAAAAAGTGTTTCTGAACAGGATTACCAACAATAGCTTTAAGTAGCCACAATGTCATGTTGGAGGTATGGCTGTGTGATGGAAGACATTGTCGGAACACCTTCTGATTTTTGCAGGCAGCAGATCCCTGATGGTCTAGTGGTCAGGATTCAGCGCTTTCACCGCTGTGGCCCGGGTTCGATTCCCGGTCAGGGAAGTCTCTGTTGGCTCTTCCTTCAGGCCCTTGTAGCATGACTTTCATCTAAACATAGTTGTTGGTGGTAAGCAGTTTTCCTAAACGTACACAAGGTGCAATCCTCTTAATTCTGTGTAGATAAATGGTGATTTTTCGAGTAAAAAGTCACATTGTGTTTGTCAAGCAAAGTAAAGGAGTGCCATATTTCGACTTAGGCACAAAATACCCCACTCCTCCAATAACTGATTGACGTCTTTACCCAACATAAAACATTTAGTATATCAACCCTTGAGGATTGACTTTGGACACCACTCCTATAGATATGTTTAATACTTAAGCCACCACAATGCCAAGCTCCAGTTAAGGCTGCAGAATGGAAGACATTGGTGGAACGCCTTCTGAACTTGGCAAGCAGCACATCCCTGATGGTCTAGTGGTCAGGATTCGGCGCTCTCACTGCCGCGGCCCGGCTTCGATTCCCGGTCAGGGAATGTCCTGCAGATATTTACCTGCCAGAATTTTGTGGTTAGATCTTTGAAGCGTTGATGGTATTCATCAACCACTTGAACAAACCACAAATGCTCACAACCTTAACCCTATGAGAAAACAGTGAAAGATCAAGTCCCCTGAAGAAAGTCTACCTAAAGTTGGAATGGAAACAGCCTGTACCTGGACTGTATCTCCAGCTAAGAGTAAAACTGCAAAGTTTCTTCTCCTTAAAAACCATAGACCTGACATGTCCATCTGCAGCCCTCCAGGGCTGGTCTATTAGACTTAGACCAGCTCCAACACGTCTGATCTAAATGAATCATTTACCTTCTCAGTCTGTCTTCAAGGCCTGCAGAATCCTACTAATTAAGCACTCATTAGGTTCAGCGGTGTTGAACCAGGACAAACCATGCAGGACACCGGCCCTTGATTGATGACTCTGGACACCACTGCTGTAGACATAAAATCATATTTAAAGGTAGGGTCGGCAATTTCTCCAGACGTTTCCCAAAGTCCCTTTTTGAATAACTGCATGCGCAAGACCGTATGGTCTGCTCGTCCGCTCCTCAGGGGCATCGCGTGAAAGAAATCTCACAAATCCACTCTGGTCTGGTGGCAGGTGAGAGTAGGACCAAATCTCTGACAAATCCCTTCTCTTCGGTGCAAATGGCAGGGATTGGTCAGAGTTTTTTCAGGCCTGCAGCTCCCACAGAGATGGATTTTTTAACTTCCTTTTCCTGAATACATCATGTATTTATTACTTTCAGGACGGAAGGACTATTGTATAGCAAAAAAGTGTTTCTGAACAGGATTACCAACAATAGCTTTAAGTAGCCACAATGTCATGTTGGAGGTATGGCTGTGTGATGGAAGACATTGTCGGAACACCTTCTGATTTTGGCAGGCAGCAGATCCCTGATGGTCTAGTGGTCAGGATTCAGCGCTTTCACCGCTGTGGCCCGGGTTCGATTCCCGGTCAGGGAAGTCTCTGTTGGCTCTTCCTTCAGGCCCTTGTAGCATGACTTTCATCTAAACATAGTTGTTGGTGGCAAGCAGTTTTCCTAAACGTACACAAGGTGCAATCCTCTTAATTCTGTGTAGATAAATGGTGATTTTTCGAGTAAAAAGTCACATTGTGTTTGTCAAGCAAAGTAAAGGAGTGCCATATTTCGACTTAGGCACAAAATACCCCACTCCTCCAATAACTGATTGACGTCTTTACCCAACATAAAACATTTAGTATATCAACCCTTGAGGATTGACTTTGGACACCACTCCTATGGATATGTTTAATACTTAAGCCACCACAATGCCAAGCTCCAGTTAAGGCTGCAGAATGGAAGACATTGGTGGAACGCCTTCTGAACTTGGCAAGCAGTACATCCCTGATGGTCTAGTGGTCAGGATTCGGCGCTCTCACCGCCGCGGCCCGGGTTCCATTCCCGGTCAGGGAATGTCCTGCAGATATTTACCTGCCAGAATTTTGTGGTTAGATCTTTGAAGCGTTGATGGTATTCATCAACCACTTGAACAAACCACAAATGCTCACAACCTTAACCCTATGAGAAAACAGTGAAAGATCAAGTCCCCTGAAGAAAGTCTACCTAAAGTTGGAATGAAAACAGCCTGTACCTGGACTGTATCTCCAGCTAAGAGTTAAACTGCAAAGTTTCTTCTCCTTAAAAACCATAGACCTGACATGTCCATCTGCAGCCCTCCAGGGCTGGTCTATTAGACTTAGACCAGCTCCAACACGTCTGATCTAAATGAATCATTTACCTTCTCAGTCTGTCTTCAAGGCCTGCAGAATCCTACTAATTAAGCACTCATTAGGTTCAGCGGTGTTGAACCAGGACAAACCATGCAGGACACCGGCCCTTGATTGATGACTCTGGACACCACTGCTGTAGACATAAAATCATATTTAAAGGTAGGGTCGGCAATTTCTCCAGACGTTTCCCAAAGTCCCTTTTTGAATAACTGCATGCGCAAGACCGTATGGTCTGCTCTTCCGCTCCTCAGGGGCATCGCGTGAAAGAAATCTCACAAATCCACTCTGGTCTGGTGGCAGGTGAGAGTAGGACCAAATCTCTGACAAATCCCTTCTCTTCGGTGCAAATGGCAGGGATTGGTCAGAGTTTTTTCAGGCCTGCAGCTCCCACAGAGATGGATTTTTTAACTTCCTTTTCCTGAATACATCATGTATTTATTACTTTCAGGACGGAAGGACTATTGTATAGCAAAAAAGTGTTTCTGAACAGGATTACCAACAATAGCTTTAAGTAGCCACAATGTCATGTTGGAGGTATGGCTGTGTGATGGAAGACATTGTCGGAACACCTTCTGATTTTTGCAGGCAGCAGATCCCTGATGGTCTAGTGGTCAGGATTCAGCGCTTTCACCGCTGTGGCCCGGGTTCGATTCCCGGTCAGGGAAGTCTCTGTTGGCTCTTCCTTCAGGCCCTTGTAGCATGACTTTCATCTAAACATAGTTGTTGGTGGTAAGCAGTTTTCCTAAACGTACACAAGGTGCAATCCTCTTAATTCTGTGTAGATAAATGGTGATTTTTCGAGTAAAAAGTCACATTGTGTTTGTCAAGCAAAGTAAAGGAGTGCCATATTTTGACTTAGGCACAAAATACCCCACTCCTCCAATAACTGATTGACGTCTTTACCCAACATAAAACATTTATTATATCAACCCTTGAGGATTGACTTTGGACACCACTCCTATAGATATGTTTAATACTTAAGCCACCACAATGCCAAGCTCCAGTTAAGGCTGCAGAATGGAAGACATTGGTGGAACGCCTTCTGAACTTGGCAAGCAGCACATCCCTGATGGTCTAGTGGTCAGGATTCGGCGCTCTCACCGCCGCGGCCCGGGTTCGATTCCCGGTCAGGGAATGTCCTGCAGATATTTACCTGCCAGAATTTTGTGGTTAGATCTTTGAAGCGTTGATGGTATTCATCAACCACTTGAACAAACCACAAATGCTCACAACCTTAACCCTATGAGAAAACAGTGAAAGATCAAGTCCCCTGAAGAAAGTCTACCTAAAGTTGGAATGGAAACAGCCTGTACCTGGACTGTATCTCCAGCTAAGAGTTAAACTGCAAAGTTTCTTCTCCTTAAAAACCATAGACCTGACATGTCCATCTGCAGCCCTCCAGGGCTGGTCTATTAGACTTAGACCAGCTCCAACACGTCTGATCTAAATGAATCATTTACCTTCTCAGTCTGTCTTCAAGGCCTGCAGAATCCTACTAATTAAGCACTCATTAGGTTCAGCGGTGTTGAACCAGGACAAACCATGCAGGACACCGGCCCTTGATTGATGACTCTGGACACCACTGCTGTAGACATAAAATCATATTTAAAGGTAGGGTCGGCAATTTCTCCAGACGTTTCCCAAAGTCCCTTTTTGAATAACTGCATGCGCAAGACCGTATGGTCTGCTCTTCCGCTCCTCAGGGGCATCGCGTGAAAGAAATCTCACAAATCCACTCTGGTCTGGTGGCAGGTGAGAGTAGGACCAAATCTCTGACAAATCCCTTCTCTTCGGTGCAAATGGCAGGGATTGGTCAGAGTTTTTTCAGGCCTGCAGCTCCCACAGAGATGGATTTTTTAACTTCCTTTTCCTGAATACATCATGTATTTATTACTTTCAGGACGGAAGGACTATTGTATAGCAAAAAAGTGTTTCTGAACAGGATTACCAACAATAGCTTTAAGTAGCCACAATGTCATGTTGGAGGTATGGCTGTGTGATGGAAGACATTGTCGGAACACCTTCTGATTTTTGCAGGCAGCAGATCCCTGATGGTCTAGTGGTCAGGATTCAGCGCTTTCACCGCTGTGGCCCGTGTTCGATTCCCGGTCAGGGAAGTTTCTGTTGGCTCTTCCTTCAGGCCCTTGTAGCATGAATTTCATCTAAACATAGTTGTTGGTGGTAAGCAGTTTTCCTAAACGTACACAAGGTGCAATCCTCTTAATTCTGTGTAGATAAATGGTGATTTTTCAAGTAAAAAGTCACATTGTGTTTGTCAAGCAAAGTAAAGGAGTGCCATATTTTGACTTAGGCACAAAATACCCCACTCCTCCAATAACTGATTGACGTCTTTACCCAACATAAAACATTTAGTATATCAACCCTTGAGGATTGACTTTGGACACCACTCCTATAGATATGTTTAATACTTAAGCCACCACAATGCCAAGCTCCAGTTAAGGCTGCAGAATGGAAGACATTGGTGGAACGCCTTCTGAACTTGGCAAGCAGCACATCCCTGATGGTCTAGTGGTCAGGATTCGGCGCTCTCACCGCCGCGGCCCGGGTTCGATTCCTGGTCAGGGAATGTCCTGCAGATATTTACCTGCCAGAATTTTGTGGTTAGATCTTTGAAGCGTTGATGGTATTCATCAACCACTTGAACAAACCACAAATGCTCACAACCTTAACCCTATGAGAAAACAGTGAAAGATCAAGTCCCCTGAAGAAAGTCTACCTAAAGTTGGAATGTAAACAGCCTGTACCTGGACTGTATCTCCAGCTAAGAGTTAAACTGCAAAGTTTCTTCTCCTTAAAAACCATAGACCTGACATGTCCATCTGCAGCCCTCCAGGGCTGGTCTATTAGACTTAGACCAGCTCCAACACGTCTGATCTAAATGAATCATTTACCTTCTCAGTCTGTCTTCAAGGTCTGCAGAATCCTACTAATTAAGCACTCATTAGGTTCAGCGGTGTTGAACCAGGACAAACCATGCAGGACACCGGCCCTTGATTGATGACTCTGGACACCACTGCTGTAGACATAAAATCATATTTAAAGGTAGGGTCGGCAATTTCTCCAGACGTTTCCCAAAGTCCCTTTTTGAATAACTGCATGCGCAAGACCGTATGGTCTGCTCTTCCGCTCCTCAGGGGCATCGCGTGAAAGAAATCTCACAAATCCACTCTGGTCTGGTGGCAGGTGAAAGTAGGACCAAATCTCTGACAAATCCCTTCTCTTCGGTGCAAATGGCAGGGATTGGTCAGAGTTTTTTCAGGCCTGCAGCTCCCACAGAGATGGATTTTTTAACTTCCTTTTCCTGAATACATCATGTATTTATTACTTTCAGGACGGAAGGACTATTGTATAGCAAAAAAGTGTTTCTGAACAGGATTACCAACAATAGCTTTAAGTAGCCACAATGTCATGTTGGAGGTATGGCTGTGTGATGGAAGACATTGTCGGAACACCTTCTGATTTTTGCAGGCAGCAGATCCCTGATGGTCTAGTGGTCAGGATTCAGCGCTTTCACCGCTGTGGCCCGGGTTCGATTCCCGGTCAGGGAAGTCTCTGTTGGCTCTTCCTTCAGGCCCTTGTAGCATGACTTTCATCTAAACATAGTTGTTGGTGGTAAGCAGTTTTCCTAAACGTACACAAGGTGCAATCCTCTTAATTCTGTGTAGATAAATGGTGATTTTTCGAGTAAAAAGTCACATTGTGTTTGTCAAGCAAAGTAAAGGAGTGCCATATTTTGACTTAGGCACAAAATACCCCACTCCTCCAATAACTGATTGACGTCTTTACCCAACATAAAACATTTAGTATATCAACCCTTGAGGATTGACTTTGGACACCACTCCTATAGATATGTTTAATACTTAAGCCACCACAATGCCAAGCTCCAGTTAAGGCTGCAGAATGGAAGACATTGGTGGAACGCCTTCTGAACTTGGCAAGCAGCACATCCCTGATGGTCTAGTGGTCAGGATTCGGCGCTCTCACCGCCGCGGCCCGGGTTCGATTCCTGGTCAGGGAATGTCCTGCAGATATTTACCTGCCAGAATTTTGTGGTTAGATCTTTGAAGCGTTGATGGTATTCATCAACCACTTGAACAAACCACAAATGCTCACAACCTTAACCCTATGAGAAAACAGTGAAAGATCAAGTCCCCTGAAGAAAGTCTACCTAAAGTTGGAATGTAAACAGCCTGTACCTGGACTGTATCTCCAGCTAAGAGTTAAACTGCAAAGTTTCTTCTCCTTAAAAACCATAGACCTGACATGTCCATCTGCAGCCCTCCAGGGCTGGTCTATTAGACTTAGACCAGCTCCAACACGTCTGATCTAAATGAATCATTTACCTTCTCAGTCTGTCTTCAAGGTCTGCAGAATCCTACTAATTAAGCACTCATTAGGTTCAGCGGTGTTGAACCAGGACAAACCATGCAGGACACCGGCCCTTGATTGATGACTCTGGACACCACTGCTGTAGACATAAAATCATATTTAAAGGTAGGGTCGGCAATTTCTCCAGACGTTTCCCAAAGTCCCTTTTTGAATAACTGCATGCGCAAGACCGTATGGTCTGCTCTTCCGCTCCTCAGGGGCATCGCGTGAAAGAAATCTCACAAATCCACTCTGGTCTGGTGGCAGGTGAAAGTAGGACCAAATCTCTGACAAATCCCTTCTCTTCGGTGCAAATGGCAGGGATTGGTCAGAGTTTTTTCAGGCCTGCAGCTCCCACAGAGATGGATTTTTTAACTTCCTTTTCCTGAATACATCATGTATTTATTACTTTCAGGACGGAAGGACTATTGTATAGCAAAAAAGTGTTTCTGAACAGGATTACCAACAATAGCTTTAAGTAGCCACAATGTCATGTTGGAGGTATGGCTGTGTGATGGAAGACATTGTCGGAACACCTTCTGATTTTTGCAGGCAGCAGATCCCTGATGGTCTAGTGGTCAGGATTCAGCGCTTTCACCGCTGTGGCCCGGGTTCGATTCCCGGTCAGGGAAGTCTCTGTTGGCTCTTCCTTCAGGCCCTTGTAGCATGACTTTCATCTAAACATAGTTGTTGGTGGTAAGCAGTTTTCCTAAACGTACACAAGGTGCAATCCTCTTAATTCTGTGTAGATAAATGGTGATTTTTCGAGTAAAAAGTCACATTGTGTTTGTCAAGCAAAGTAAAGGAGTGCCATATTTTGACTTAGGCACAAAATACCCCACTCCTCCAATAACTGATTGACGTCTTTACCCAACATAAAACATTTAGTATATCAACCCTTGAGGATTGACTTTGGACACCACTCCTATAGATATGTTTAATACTTAAGCCACCACAATGCCAAGCTCCAGTTAAGGCTGCAGAATGGAAGACATTGGTGGAACGCCTTCTGAACTTGGCAAGCAGCACATCCCTGATGGTCTAGTGGTCAGGATTCGGCGCTCTCACCGCCGCGGCCCGGGTTCGATTCCTGGTCAGGGAATGTCCTGCAGATATTTACCTGCCAGAATTTTGTGGTTAGATCTTTGAAGCGTTGATGGTATTCATCAACCACTTGAACAAACCACAAATGCTCACAACCTTAACCCTATGAGAAAACAGTGAAAGATCAAGTCCCCTGAAGAAAGTCTACCTAAAGTTGGAATGTAAACAGCCTGTACCTGGACTGTATCTCCAGCTAAGAGTTAAACTGCAAAGTTTCTTCTCCTTAAAAACCATAGACCTGACATGTCCATCTGCAGCCCTCCAGGGCTGGTCTATTAGACTTAGACCAGCTCCAACACGTCTGATCTAAATGAATCATTTACCTTCTCAGTCTGTCTTCAAGGTCTGCAGAATCCTACTAATTAAGCACTCATTAGGTTCAGCGGTGTTGAACCAGGACAAACCATGCAGGACACCGGCCCTTGATTGATGACTCTGGACACCACTGCTGTAGACATAAAATCATATTTAAAGGTAGGGTCGGCAATTTCTCCAGACGTTTCCCAAAGTCCCTTTTTGAATAACTGCATGCGCAAGACCGTATGGTCTGCTCTTCCGCTCCTCAGGGGCATCGCGTGAAAGAAATCTCACAAATCCACTCTGGTCTGGTGGCAGGTGAAAGTAGGACCAAATCTCTGACAAATCCCTTCTCTTCGGTGCAAATGGCAGGGATTGGTCAGAGTTTTTTCAGGCCTGCAGCTCCCACAGAGATGGATTTTTTAACTTCCTTTTCCTGAATACATCATGTATTTATTACTTTCAGGACGGAAGGACTATTGTATAGCAAAAAAGTGTTTCTGAACAGGATTACCAACAATAGCTTTAAGTAGCCACAATGTCATGTTGGAGGTATGGCTGTGTGATGGAAGACATTGTCGGAACACCTTCTGATTTTTGCAGGCAGCAGATCCCTGATGGTCTAGTGGTCAGGATTCAGCGCTTTCACCGCTGTGGCCCGGGTTCGATTCCCGGTCAGGGAAGTCTCTGTTGGCTCTTCCTTCAGGCCCTTGTAGCATGACTTTCATCTAAACATAGTTGTTGGTGGTAAGCAGTTTTCCTAAACGTACACAAGGTGCAATCCTCTTAATTCTGTGTAGATAAATGGTGATTTTTCGAGTAAAAAGTCACATTGTGTTTGTCAAGCAAAGTAAAGGAGTGCCATATTTTGACTTAGGCACAAAATACCCCACTCCTCCAATAACTGATTGACGTCTTTACCCAACATAAAACATTTAGTATATCAACCCTTGAGGATTGACTTTGGACACCACTCCTATAGATATGTTTAATACTTAAGCCACCACAATGCCAAGCTCCAGTTAAGGCTGCAGAATGGAAGACATTGGTGGAACGCCTTCTGAACTTGGCAAGCAGCACATCCCTGATGGTCTAGTGGTCAGGATTCGGCGCTCTCACCGCCGCGGCCCGGGTTCGATTCCTGGTCAGGGAATGTCCTGCAGATATTTACCTGCCAGAATTTTGTGGTTAGATCTTTGAAGCGTTGATGGTATTCATCAACCACTTGAACAAACCACAAATGCTCACAACCTTAACCCTATGAGAAAACAGTGAAAGATCAAGTCCCCTGAAGAAAGTCTACCTAAAGTTGGAATGTAAACAGCCTGTACCTGGACTGTATCTCCAGCTAAGAGTTAAACTGCAAAGTTTCTTCTCCTTAAAAACCATAGACCTGACATGTCCATCTGCAGCCCTCCAGGGCTGGTCTATTAGACTTAGACCAGCTCCAACACGTCTGATCTAAATGAATCATTTACCTTCTCAGTCTGTCTTCAAGGTCTGCAGAATCCTACTAATTAAGCACTCATTAGGTTCAGCGGTGTTGACCCAGGACAAACCATGCAGGACACCGGCCCTTGATTGATGACTCTGGACACCACTGCTGTAGACATAAAATCATATTTAAAGGTAGGGTCGGCAATTTCTCCAGACGTTTCCCAAAGTCCCTTTTTGAATAACTGCATGCGCAAGACCGTATGGTCTGCTCTTCCGCTCCTCAGGGGCATCGCGTGAAAGAAATCTCACAAATCCACTCTGGTCTGGTGGCAGGTGAAAGTAGGACCAAATCTCTGACAAATCCCTTCTCTTCGGTGCAAATGGCAGGGATTGGTCAGAGTTTTTTCAGGCCTGCAGCTCCCACAGAGATGGATTTTTTAACTTCCTTTTCCTGAATACATCATGTATTTATTACTTTCAGGACGGAAGGACTATTGTATAGCAAAAAAGTGTTTCTGAACAGGATTACCAACAATAGCTTTAAGTAGCCACAATGTCATGTTGGAGGTATGGCTGTGTGATGGAAGACATTGTCGGAACACCTTCTGATTTTTGCAGGCAGCAGATCCCTGATGGTCTAGTGGTCAGGATTCAGCGCTTTCACCGCTGTGGCCCGGGTTCGATTCCCGGTCAGGGAAGTCTCTGTTGGCTCTTCCTTCAGGCCCTTGTAGCATGACTTTCATCTAAACATAGTTGTTGGTGGTAAGCAGTTTTCCTAAACGTACACAAGGTGCAATCCTCTTAATTCTGTGTAGATAAATGGTGATTTTTCGAGTAAAAAGTCACATTGTGTTTGTCAAGCAAAGTAAAGGAGTGCCATATTTTGACTTAGGCACAAAATACCCCACTCCTCCAATAACTGATTGACGTCTTTACCCAACATAAAACATTTAGTATATCAACCCTTGAGGATTGACTTTGGACACCACTCCTATAGATATGTTTAATACTTAAGCCACCACAATGCCAAGCTCCAGTTAAGGCTGCAGAATGGAAGACATTGGTGGAACGCCTTCTGAACTTGGCAAGCAGCACATCCCTGATGGTCTAGTGGTCAGGATTCGGCGCTCTCACCGCCGCGGCCCGGGTTCGATTCCTGGTCAGGGAATGTCCTGCAGATATTTACCTGCCAGAATTTTGTGGTTAGATCTTTGAAGCGTTGATGGTATTCATCAACCACTTGAACAAACCACAAATGCTCACAACCTTAACCCTATGAGAAAACAGTGAAAGATCAAGTCCCCTGAAGAAAGTCTACCTAAAGTTGGAATGTAAACAGCCTGTACCTGGACTGTATCTCCAGCTAAGAGTTAAACTGCAAAGTTTCTTCTCCTTAAAAACCATAGACCTGACATGTCCATCTGCAGCCCTCCAGGGCTGGTCTATTAGACTTAGACCAGCTCCAACACGTCTGATCTAAATGAATCATTTACCTTCTCAGTCTGTCTTCAAGGTCTGCAGAATCCTACTAATTAAGCACTCATTAGGTTCAGCGGTGTTGAACCAGGACAAACCATGCAGGACACCGGCCTTTGATTGATGACTCTGGACACCACTGCTGTAGACATAAAATCATATTTAAAGGTAGGGTCGGCAATTTCTCCAGACGTTTCCCAAAGTCCCTTTTTGAATAACTGCATGCGCAAGACCGTATGGTCTGCTCTTCCGCTCCTCAGGGGCATCGCGTGAAAGAAATCTCACAAATCCACTCTGGTCTGGTGGCAGGTGAAAGTAGGACCAAATCTCTGACAAATCCCTTCTCTTCGGTGCAAATGGCAGGGATTGGTCAGAGTTTTTTCAGGCCTGCAGCTCCCACAGAGATGGATTTTTTAACTTCCTTTTCCTGAATACATCATGTATTTATTACTTTCAGGACGGAAGGACTATTGTATAGCAAAAAAGTGTTTCTGAACAGGATTACCAACAATAGCTTTAAGTAGCCACAATGTCATGTTGGAGGTATGGCTGTGTGATGGAAGACATTGTCGGAACACCTTCTGATTTTTGCAGGCAGCAGATCCCTGATGGTCTAGTGGTCAGGATTCAGCGCTTTCACCGCTGTGGCCCGGTTTCGATTCCCGGTCAGGGAAGTCTCTGTTGGCTCTTCCTTCAGGCCCTTGTAGCATGACTTTCATCTAAACATAGTTGTTGGTGGTAAGCAGTTTTCCTAAACGTACACAAGGTGCAATCCTCTTAATTCTGTGTAGATAAATGGTGATTTTTCGAGTAAAAAGTCACATTGTGTTTGTCAAGCAAAGTAAAGGAGTGCCATATTTTGACTTAGGCACAAAATACCCCACTCCTCCAATAACTGATTGACGTCTTTACCCAACATAAAACATTTAGTATATCAACCCTTGAGGATTGACTTTGGACACCACTCCTATAGATATGTTTAATACTTAAGCCACCACAATGCCAAGCTCCAGTTAAGGCTGCAGAATGGAAGACATTGGTGGAACGCCTTCTGAACTTGGCAAGCAGCACATCCCTGATGGTCTAGTGGTCAGGATTCGGCGCTCTCACCGCCGCGGCCCGGGTTCGATTCCTGGTCAGGGAATGTCCTGCAGATATTTACCTGCCAGAATTTTGTGGTTAGATCTTTGAAGCGTTGATGGTATTCATCAACCACTTGAACAAACCACAAATGCTCACAACCTTAACCCTATGAGAAAACAGTGAAAGATCAAGTCCCCTGAAGAAAGTCTACCTAAAGTTGGAATGTAAACAGCCTGTACCTGGACTGTATCTCCAGCTAAGAGTTAAACTGCAAAGTTTCTTCTCCTTAAAAACCATAGACCTGACATGTCCATCTGCAGCCCTCCAGGGCTGGTCTATTAGACTTAGACCAGCTCCAACACGTCTGATCTAAATGAATCATTTACCTTCTCAGTCTGTCTTCAAGGTCTGCAGAATCCTACTAATTAAGCACTCATTAGGTTCAGCGGTGTTGAACCAGGACAAACCATGCAGGACACCGGCCCTTGATTGATGACTCTGGACACCACTGCTGTAGACATAAAATCATATTTAAAGGTAGGGTCGGCAATTTCTCCAGACGTTTCCCAAAGTCCCTTTTTGAATAACTGCATGCGCAAGACCGTATGGTCTGCTCTTCCGCTCCTCAGGGGCATCGCGTGAAAGAAATCTCACAAATCCACTCTGGTCTGGTGGCAGGTGAAAGTAGGACCAAATCTCTGACAAATCCCTTCTCTTCGGTGCAAATGGCAGGGATTGGTCAGAGTTTTTTCAGGCCTGCAGCTCCCACAGAGATGGATTTTTTAACTTCCTTTTCCTGAATACATCATGTATTTATTACTTTCAGGACGGAAGGACTATTGTATAGCAAAAAAGTGTTTCTGAACAGGATTACCAACAATAGCTTTAAGTAGCCACAATGTCATGTTGGAGGTATGGCTGTGTGATGGAAGACATTGTCGGAACACCTTCTGATTTTTGCAGGCAGCAGATCCCTGATGGTCTAGTGGTCAGGATTCAGCGCTTTCACCGCTGTGGCCCGGGTTCGATTCCCGGTCAGGGAAGTCTCTGTTGGCTCTTCCTTCAGGCCCTTGTAGCATGACTTTCATCTAAACATAGTTGTTGGTGGTAAGCAGTTTTCCTAAACGTACACAAGGTGCAATCCTCTTAATTCTGTGTAGATAAATGGTGATTTTTCGAGTAAAAAGTCACATTGTGTTTGTCAAGCAAAGTAAAGGAGTGCCATATTTTGACTTAGGCACAAAATACCCCACTCCTCCAATAACTGATTGACGTCTTTACCCAACATAAAACATTTAGTATATCAACCCTTGAGGATTGACTTTGGACACCACTCCTATAGATATGTTTAATACTTAAGCCACCACAATGCCAAGCTCCAGTTAAGGCTGCAGAATGGAAGACATTGGTGGAACGCCTTCTGAACTTGGCAAGCAGCACATCCCTGATGGTCTAGTGGTCAGGATTCGGCGCTCTCACCGCCGCGGCCCGGGTTCGATTCCCGGTCAGGGAATGTCCTGCAGATATTTACCTGCCAGAATTTTGTGGTTAGATCTTTGAAGCGTTGATGGTATTCATCAACCACTTGAACAAACCACAAATGCTCACAACCTTAACCCTATGAGAAAACAGTGAAAGATCAAGTCCCCTGAAGAAAGTCTACCTAAAGTTGGAATGTAAACAGCCTGTACCTGGACTGTATCTCCAGCTAAGAGTTAAACTGCAAAGTTTCTTCTCCTTAAAAACCATAGACCTGACATGTCCATCTGCAGCCCTCCAGGGCTGGTCTATTAGACTTAGACCAGCTCCAACACGTCTGATCTAAATGAATCATTTACCTTCTCAGTCTGTCTTCAAGGCTTGCAGAATCCTACTAATTAAGCACTCATTAGGTTCAGCGGTGTTGAACCAGGACAAACCATGCAGGACACCGGCCCTTGATTGATGACTCTGGACACCACTGCTGTAGACATAAAATCATATTTAAAGGTAGGGTCGGCAATTTCTCCAGACGTTTCCCAAAGTCTCTTTTTGAATAACTGCATGCGCAAGACCGTATGGTCTGCTCTTCCGCTCCTCAGGGGCATCGCGTGAAAGAAATCTCACAAATCCACTCTGGTCTGGTGGCCGGTGAGAGTAGGACCAAATCTCTGACAAATCCCTTCTCTTCGGTGCAAATGGCAGGGATTGGTCAGAGTTTTTTCAGGCCTGCAGCTCCCACAGAGATGGATTTTTTAACTTCCTTTTCCTGAATACATCATGTATTTATTACTTTCAGGACGGAAGGACTATTGTATAGCAAAAAAGTGTTTCTGAACAGGATTAGCAACAATAGCTTTAAGTAGCCACAATGTCATGTTGGAGGTATGGCTGTGTGATGGAAGACATTGTCGGAACACCTTCTTATTTTGGCAGGCAGCAGATCCCTGATGGTCTAGTGGTCAGGATTCAGCGCTTTCACCGCTGTGGCCCCGGTTCGATTCCCGGTCAGGGAAGTCTCTGTTGGCTCTTCCTTCAGGCCCTTGTAGCATGACTTTCATCTAAACATAGTTGTTGGTGGCAAGCAGTTTTCCTAAACGGACACAAGGTGCAATCCTCTTAATTCTGTGTAGATAAATGGTGATTTTTCGAGTAAAAAGTCACATTGTGTTTGTCAAGCAAAGTAAAGGAGTGCCATATTTTGACTTAGGCACAAAATACCCCACTCCTCCAATAACTGATTGACGTCTTTACCCAACATAAAACATTTAGTATATCAACCCTTGAGGATTGACTTTGGACACCACTCCTATAGATATGTTTAATACTTAAGCCACCACAATGCCAAGCTCCAGTTAAGGCTGCAGAATGGAAGACATTGGTGGAACGCCTTCTGAACTTGGCATGCAGCACATCCCTGATGGTCTAGTGGTCAGGATTCGGCGCTCTCACCGCCGCGGCCCGGGTTCGATTCCCGGTCAGGGAATGTCCTGCAGATAGTTACCTGCCAGAATTTTGTGGTTAGATCTTTGAAGCGTTGATGGTATTCATCAACCACTTGAACAAACCACAAATGCTCACAACCTTAACCCTATGAGAAAACAGTGAAAGATCAAGTCCCCTGAAGCCTGTACCTGGACTGTATCTCCAGCTAAGAGTTAAACTGCAAAGTTTCTTCTCCTTAAAAACCATAGACCTGACATGTCCATCTGCAGCCCTCCAGGGCTGGTCTATTAGACTTAGACCAGCTCCAACACGTCTGATCTAAATGAATCATTTACCTTCTCAGTCTGTCTTCAAGGCCTGCAGAATCCTACTAATTAAGCACTCATTAGGTTCAGCGGTGTTGAACCAGGACAAACCGTGCAGGACACCGGCCCTTGATTGATGACTCTGGACACCACTGCTGTAGACATAAAATCATATTTAAAGGTAGGGTCGGCAATTTCTCCAGACGTTTCCCAAAGTCCCCTTTTGAATAACTGCATGCGCAAGACCGTATGGTCTGCTCTTCCGCTCCTCAGGGGCATCGCGTGAAAGAAATCTCACAAATCCACTCTGGTCTGGTGGCAGGTGAGAGTAGGACCAAATCTCTGACAAATCCCTTCTCTTCGGTGCAAATGGCAGGGATTGGTCAGAGTTTTTTCAGGCCTGCAGCTCCCACAGAGATGGATTTTTTAACTTCCTATTCCTGAATACATCATGTATTTATTACTTTCAGGACGGAAGGACTATTGTATAGCAAAAAAGTGTTTCTGAACAGGATTACCAACAATAGCTTTAAGTAGCCACAATGTTATGTTGGAGGTATGGCTGTGTGATGGAAGACATTGTCGGAACACCTTCTGATTTTGGCAGGCAGCAGATCCCTGATGGTCTAGTGGTCAGGATTCAGCGCTTTCACCGCTGTGGCCCGGGTTCGATTCCCGGTCAGGGAAGTCTCTGTTGGCTCTTCCTTCAGGCCCTTGTAGCATGACTTTCATCTAAACATAGTTGTTGGTGGTATCAGTTTTCCTAAACGGACACAAGGTGCAATCCTCTTAATTCTGTGTAGATAAATGGTGATTTTTCGAGTAAAAAGTCACATTGTGTTTGTCAAGCAAAGTAAAGGAGTGCCATATTTTGACTTAGGCACAAAATACCCCACTCCTCCAATAACTGATTGACGTCTTTACCCAACATAAAACATTTAGTATATCAACCCTTGAGGATTGACTTTGGACACCACTCCTATAGATATGTTTAATACTTAAGCCACCACAATGCCAAGCTCCAGTTAAGGCTGCAGAATGGAAGACATTGGTGGAACGCCTTCTGAACTTGGCAAGCAGCACATCCCTGATGGTCTAGTGGTCAGGATTCGGCGCTCTCACCGCTGCGGCCCGGGTTCGATTCCCGGTCAGGGAATGTCCTGCAGATATTTACCTGCCAGAATATTGTGGTTAGATCTTTGAAGCGTTGATGGTATTCATCAACCACTTGAACAAACCACAAATGCTCACAACCTTAACCCTATGAGAAAACAGTGAAAGATCAAGTCCCCTGAAGAAAGTCTACCTAAAGTTGGAATGGAAACAGCCTGTACCTGGACTGTATCTCCAGCTAAGAGTTAAACTGCAAAGTTTCTTCTCCTTAAAAACCATAGACCTGACATGTCCATCTGCAGCCCTCCAGGGCTGGTCTATTAGACTTAGACCAGCTCCAACACGTCTGATCTAAATGAATCATTTACCTTCTCAGTCTGTCTTCAGGGCCTGCAGAATCCTACTAATTAAGCACTCATTAGGTTCAGCGGTGTTGAACCAGGACAAACCATGCAGGACACCGGCCCTTGATTGATGACTCTGGACACCACTGCTGTAGACATAAAATCATATTTAAAGGTAGGGTCGGCAATTTCTCCAGACGTTTCCCAAAGTCCCTTTTTGAATAACTGCATGCGCAAGACCGTATGGTCTGCTCTTCCGCTCCTCAGGGGCATCGCGTGAAAGAAATCTCACAAATCCACTCTGGTCTGGTGGCAGGTGAGAGTAGGACCAAATCTCTGACAAATCCCTTCTCTTCGGTGCAAATGGCAGGGATTGGTCAGAGTTTTTTCAGGCCTGCAGCTCCCACAGAGATGGATTTTTTAACTTCCTTTTCCTGAATACATCATGTATTTATTACTTTCAGGACGGAAGGACTATTGTATAGCAAAAAAGTGTTTCTGAACAGGATTACCAACAATAGCTTTAAGTAGCCACAATGTCATGTTAGAGGTATGGCTGTGTGATGGAAGACATTGTCGGAACACCTTCTGATTTTGGCAGGCAGCAGATCCCTGATGGTCTAGTGGTCAGGATTCAGCGCTTTCACCGCTGTGGCCCGGGTTCGATTCCCGGTCAGGGAAGTCTCTGTTGGCTCTTCCTTCAGGCCCTTGTAGCATGACTTTCATCTAAACATAGTTGTTGGTGGTAAGCAGTTTTCCTAAACGTACACAAGGTGCAATCCTCTTAATTCTGTGTAGATAAATGGTGATTTTTCGAGTAAAAAGTCACATTGTGTTTGTCAAGCAAAGTAAAGGAGTGCCATATTTCGACTTAGGCACAAAATACCCCACTCCTCCAATAACTGATTGACGTCTTTACCCAACATAAAACATTTAGTATATCAACCCTTGAGGATTGACTTTGGACACCACTCCTATAGATATGTTTAATACTTAAGCCACCACAATGCCAAGCTCCAGTTAAGGCTGCAGAATGGAAGACATTGGTGGAACGCCTTCTGAACTTGGCAAGCAGCACATCCCTGATGGTCTAGTGTTCAGGATTCGGCGCTCTCACCGCCGCGGCCCGGGTTCGATTCCCGGTCAGGGAATGTCCTGCAGATATTTACCTGCCAGAATTTTGTGGTTAGATCTTTGAAGCGTTGATGGTATTCATCAACCACTTGAACAAACCACAAATGCTCACAACCTTAACCCTATGAGAAAACCGTGAAAGATCAAGTCCCCTGAAGCCTGTACCTGGACTGTATCTCCAGCTAAGAGTTAAACTGCAAAGTTTCTTCTCCTTAAAAACCATAGACCTGACATGTCCATCTGCAGCCCTCCAGGGCTGGTCTATTAGACTTAGACCAGCTCCAACACGTCTGATCTAAATGAATCATTTACCTTCTCAGTCTGTCTTCAAGGCCTGCAGAATCCTACTAATTAAGCACTCATTAGGTTCAACGGTGTTGAACCAGGACAAACCATGCAGGACACCGGCCCTTGATTGATGACTCTGGACACCACTGCTGTAGACATAAAATCATATTTAAAGGTAGGGTCGGCAATTTCTCCAGACGTTTCCCAAAGTCCCTTTTTGAATAACTGCATGCGCAAGACCGTATGGTCTGCTCTTCCGCTCCTCAGGGGCATCGCGTGAAAGAAATCTCACAAATCCACTCTGGTCTGGTGGCAGGTGAGAGTAGGACCAAATCTCTGACAAATCCCTTCTCTTCGGTGCAAATGGCAGGGATTGGTCAGAGTTTTTTCAGGCCTGCAGCTCCCACAGAGATGGATTTTTTAACTTCCTTTTCCTGAATACATCATGTATTTATTACTTTCAGGACGGAAGGACTATTGTATAGCAAAAAAGTGTTTCTGAACAGGATTACCAACAATAGCTTTAAGTAGCCACAATGTCATGTTGGAGGTATGGCTGTGTGATGGAAGACATTGTCGGAACACCTTCTGATTTTGGCAGGCAGCAGATCCCTGATGGTCTAGTGGTCAGGATTCAGCGCTTTCACCGCTGTGGCCCGGGTTCGATTCCCGGTCAGGGAAGTCTCTGTTGGCTCTTCCTTCAGGCCCTTGTAGCATGACTTTCATCTAAACATAGTTGTTGGTGGCAAGCAGTTTTCCTAAACGTACACAAGGTGCAATCCTCTTAATTCTGTGTAGATAAATGGTGATTTTTCGAGTAAAAAGTCACATTGTGTTTGTCAAGCAAAGTAAAGGAGTGCCATATTTCGACTTAGGCACAAAATACCCCACTCCTCCAAGAACTGATTGACGTCTTTACCCAACATAAAACATTTAGTATATCAACCCTTGAGGATTGACTTTGGACACCACTCCTATAGATATGTTTAATACTTAAGCCACCACAATGCCAAGCTCCAGTTAAGGCTGCAGAATGGAAGACATTGGTGGAACGCCTTCTGAACTTGGCAAGCAGCACATCCCTGATGGTCTAGTGGTCAGGATTCGGCGCTCTCACCGCCGCGGCCCGGGTTCGATTCCCGGTCAGGGAATGTCCTGCAGATATTTACCTGCCAGAATTTTGTGGTTAGATCTTTGAAGCGTTGATGGTATTCATCAACCACTTGAACAAACCACAAATGCTCACAACCTTAACCCTATGAGAAAACAGTGAAAGATCAAGTCCCCTGAAGAAAGTCTACCTAAAGTTGGAATGTAAACAGCCTGTACCTGGACTGTATCTCCAGCTAAGAGTTAAACTGCAAAGTTTCTTCTCCTTAAAAACCATAGACCTGACATGTCCATCTGCAGCCCTCCAGGGCTGGTCTATTAGACTTAGACCAGCTCCAACACGTCTGATCTAAATGAATCATTTACCTTCTCAGTCTGTCTTCAAGGCCTGCAGAATCCTACTAATTAAGCACTCATTAGGTTCAGCGGTGTTGAACCAGGACAAACCATGCAGGACACCGGCCCTTGATTGATGACTCTGGACACCACTGCTGTAGACATAAAATCATATTTAAAGGTAGGGTCGGCAATTTCTCCAGACGTTTCCCAAAGTCCCTTTTTGAATAACTGCATGCGCAAGACCGTATGGTCTGCTCTTCCGCTCCTCAGGGGCATCGCGTGAAAGAAATCTCACAAATCCACTCTGGTCTGGTGGCAGGTGAGAGTAGGACCAAATCTCTGACAAATCCCTTCTCTTCGGTGCAAATGGCAGGGATTGGTCAGAGTTTTTTCAGGCCTGCAGCTCCCACAGAGATGGATTTTTTAACTTCCTTTTCCTGAATACATCATGTATTTATTACTTTCAGGACGGAAGGACTATTGTATAGCAAAAAAGTGTTTCTGAACAGGATTACCAACAATAGCTTTAAGTAGCCACAATGTCATGTTGGAGGTATGGCTGTGTGATGGAAGACATTGTCGGAACACCTTCTGATTTTGGCAGGCAGCAGATCCCTGATGGTCTAGTGGTCAGTATTCAGCGCTTTCACCGCTGTGGCCCAGGTTCGATTCCCGGTCAGGGAAGTCTCTGTTGGCTCTTCCTTCAGGCCCTTGTAGCATGACTTTCATCTAAACATAGTTGTTGGTGGTAAGCAGTTTTCCTAAACGGACACAAGGTGCAATCCTCTTAATTCTGTGTAGATAAATGGTGATTTTTCGAGTAAAAAGTCACTTTGTGTTTGTCAAGCAAAGTAAAGGAGTGCCATATTTCGACTTAGGCACAAAATACCCCACTCCTCCAAGAACTGATTGACGTCTTTACCCAACATAAAACATTTAGTATATCAACCCTTGAGGATTGACTTTGGACACCACTCCTATAGATATGTTTAATACTTAAGCCACCACAATGCCAAGCTCCAGTTAAGGCTGCAGAATGGAAGACATTGGTGGAACGCCTTCTGAACTACGCAAGCAGCACATCCCTGATGGTCTAGTGGTCAGGATTCAGCGCTCTCACCGCCGCGGCCCGGGTTCGATTCCCGGTCAGGGAATGTCCTGCAGATATTTACCTGCCAGAATTTTGTGGTTAGATCTTTGAAGCGTTGATGGTATTCATCAACCACTTGAACAAACCACAAATGCTCACAACCTTAACCCTATGAGAAAACAGTGAAAGATCAAGTCCCCTGAAGAAAGTCTACCTAAAGTTGGAATGGAAACAGCCTGTACCTGGACTGTATCTCCAGCTAAGAGTTAAACTGCAAAGTTTCTTCTCCTTAAAAACCATAGACCTGACATGTCCATCTGCAGCCCTCCAGGGCTGGTCTATTAGACTTAGACCAGCTCCAACACGTCTGATCTAAATGAATCATTTACCTTCTCAGTCTGTCTTCAAGGCCTGCAGAATCCTACTAATTAAGCACTCATTAGGTTCAGCGGTGTTGAACCAGGACAAACCATGCAGGACACCGGCCCTTGATTGATGACTCTGGACACCACTGCTGTAGACATAAAATCATATTTAAAGGTAGGGTCGGCAATTTCTCCAGACGTTTCCCAAAGTCCCTTTTTGAATAACTGCATGCGCAAGACCGTATGGTCTGCTCTTCCGCTCCTCAGGGGCATCGCGTGAAAGAAATCTCACAAATCCACTCTGGTCTGGTGGCAGGTGAGAGTAGGACCAAATCTCTGACAAATCCCTTCTCTTCGGTGCAAATGGCAGGGATTGGTCAGAGTTTTTTCAGGCCTGCAGCTCCCACAGAGATGGATTTTTTAACTTCCTTTTCCTGAATACATCATGTATTTATTACTTTCAGGACGGAAGGACTATTGTATAGCAAAAAAGTGTTTCTGAACAGGATTACCAACAATAGCTTTAAGTAGCCACAATGTCATGTTGGAGGTATGGCTGTGTGATGGAAGACATTGTCGGAACACCTTCTGATTTTTGCAGGCAGCAGATCCCTGATGGTCTAGTGGTCAGGATTCAGCGCTTTCACCGCTGTGGCCCGGGTTCGATTCCCGGTCAGGGAAGTCTCTGTTGGCTCTTCCTTCAGGCCCTTGTAGCATGACTTTCATCTAAACATAGTTGTTGGTGGTAAGCAGTTTTCCTAAACGTACACAAGGTGCAATCCTCTTAATTCTGTGTAGATAAATGGTGATTTTTCGAGTAAAAAGTCACATTGTGTTTGTCAAGCAAAGTAAAGGAGTGCCATATTTCGACTTAGGCACAAAATACCCCACTCCTCCAATAACTGATTGACGTCTTTACCCAACATAAAACATTTAGTATATCAACCCTTGAGGATTGACTTTGGACACCACTCCTATAGATATGTTTAATACTTAAGCCACCACAATGCCAAGCTCCAGTTAAGGCTGCAGAATGGAAGACATTGGTGGAACGCCTTCTGAACTTGGCAAGCAGCACATCCCTGATGGTCTAGTGGTCAGGATTCGGCGCTCTCACCGCCGCGGCCCGGGTTCGATTCCCGGTCAGGGAATGTCCTGCAGATATTTACCTGCCAGAATTTTGTGGTTAGATCTTTGAAGCGTTGATGGTATTCATCAACCACTTGAACAAACCACAAATGCTCACAACCTTAACCCTATGAGAAAACAGTGAAAGATCAAGTCCCCTGAAGAAAGTCTACCTAAAGTTGGAATGGAAACAGCCTGTACCTGGACTGTATCTCCAGCTAAGAGTTAAACTGCAAAGTTTCTTCTCCTTAAAAACCATAGACCTGACATGTCCATCTGCAGCCCTCCAGGGCTGGTCTATTAGACTTAGACCAGCTCCAACACGTCTGATCTAAATGAATCATTTACCTTCTCAGTCTGTCTTCAAGGCCTGCAGAATCCTACTAATTAAGCACTCATTAGGTTCAGCGGTGTTGAACCAGGACAAACCATGCAGGACACCGGCCCTTGATTGATGACTCTGGACACCACTGCTGTAGACATAAAATCATATTTAAAGGTAGGGTCGGCAATTTCTCCAGACGTTTCCCAAAGTGCCTTTTTGAATAACTGCATGCGCAAGACCGTATGGTCTGCTCTTCCGCTCCTCAGGGGCATCGCGTGAAAGAAATCTCACAAATCCACTCTGGTCTGGTGGCAGGTGAGAGTAGGACCAAATCTCTGACAAATCCCTTCTCTTCGGTGCAAATGGCAGGGATTGGTCAGAGTTTTTTCAGGCCTGCAGCTCCCACAGAGATGGATTTTTTAACTTCCTTTTCCTGAATACATCATGTATTTATTACTTTCAGGACGGAAGGACTATTGTATAGCAAAAAAGTGTTTCTGAACAGGATTACCAACAATAGCTTTAAGTAGCCACAATGTCATGTTGGAGGTATGGCTGTGTGATGGAAGACATTGTCGGAACACCTTCTGATTTTGGCAGGCAGCAGATCCCTGATGGTCTAGTGGTCAGTATTCAGCGCTTTCACCGCTGTGGCCCGGGTTCGATTCCCGGTCAGGGAAGTCTCTGTTGGCTCTTCCTTCAGGCCCTTGTAGCATGACTTTCATCTAAACATAGTTGTTGGTGGTAAGCAGTTTTCCTAAACGGACACAAGGTGCAATCCTCTTAATTCTGTGTAGATAAATGGTGATTTTTCGAGTAAAAAGTCACTTTGTGTTTGTCAAGCAAAGTAAAGGAGTGCCATATTTCGACTTAGGCACAAAATACCCCACTCCTCCAAGAACTGATTGACGTCTTTACCCAACATAAAACATTTAGTATATCAACCCTTGAGGATTGACTTTGGACACCACTCCTATAGATATGTTTAATACTTAAGCCACCACAATGCCAAGCTCCAGTTAAGGCTGCAGAATGGAAGACATTGGTGGAACGCCTTCTGAACTTGGCAAGCAGCACATCCCTGATGGTCTAGTGGTCAGGATTCAGCGCTCTCACCGCCGCGGCCCGGGTTCGATTCCCGGTCAGGGAATGTCCTGCAGATATTTACCTGCCAGAATTTTGTGGTTAGATCTTTGAAGCGTTGATGGTATTCATCAACCACTTGAACAAACCACAAATGCTCACAACCTTAACCCTATGAGAAAACAGTGAAAGATCAAGTCCCCTGAAGAAAGTCTACCTAAAGTTGGAATGGAAACAGCCTGTACCTGGACTGTATCTCCAGCTAAGAGTTAAACTGCAAAGTTTCTTCTCCTTAAAAACCATAGACCTGACATGTCCATCTGCAGCCCTCCAGGGCTGGTCTATTAGACTTAGACCAGCTCCAACACGTCTGATCTAAATGAATCATTTACCTTCTCAGTCTGTCTTCAAGGCCTGCAGAATCCTACTAATTAAGCACTCATTAGGTTCAGCGGTGTTGAACCAGGACAAACCATGCAGGACACCGGCCCTTGATTGATGACTCTGGACACCACTGCTGTAGACATAAAATCATATTTAAAGGTAGGGTCGGCAATTTCTCCAGACGTTTCCCAAAGTCCCTTTTTGAATAACTGCATGCGCAAGACCGTATGGTCTGCTCTTCCGCTCCTCAGGGGCATCGCGTGAAAGAAATCTCACAAATCCACTCTGGTCTGGTGGCAGGTGAGAGTAGGACCAAATCTCTGACAAATCCCTTCTCTTCGGTGCAAATGGCAGGGATTGGTCAGAGTTTTTTCAGGCCTGCAGCTCCCACAGAGATGGATTTTTTAACTTCCTTTTCCTGAATACATCATGTATTTATTACTTTCAGGACGGAAGGACTATTGTATAGCAAAAAAGTGTTTCTGAACAGGATTACCAACAATAGCTTTAAGTAGCCACAATGTCATGTTGGAGGTATGGCTGTGTGATGGAAGACATTGTCGGAACACCTTCTGATTTTTGCAGGCAGCAGATCCCTGATGGTCTAGTGGTCAGGATTCAGCGCTTTCACCGCTGTGGCCCGGGTTCGATTCCCGGTCAGGGAAGTCTCTGTTGGCTCTTCCTTCAGGCCCTTGTAGCATGACTTTCATCTAAACATAGTTGTTGGTGGTAAGCAGTTTTCCTAAACGTACACAAGGTGCAATCCTCTTAATTCTGTGTAGATAAATGGTGATTTTTCGAGTAAAAAGTCACATTGTGTTTGTCAAGCAAAGTAAAGGAGTGCCATATTTCGACTTAGGCACAAAATACCCCACTCCTCCAATAACTGATTGACGTCTTTACCCAACATAAAACATTTAGTATATCAACCCTTGAGGATTGACTTTGGACACCACTCCTATAGATATGTTTAATACTTAAGCCACCACAATGCCAAGCTCCAGTTAAGGCTGCAGAATGGAAGACATTGGTGGAACGCCTTCTGAACTTGGCAAGCAGCACATCCCTGATGGTCTAGTGGTCAGGATTCGGCGCTCTCACCGCCGCGGCCCGGGTTCGATTCCCGGTCAGGGAATGTCCTGCAGATATTTACCTGCCAGAATTTTGTGGTTAGATCTTTGAAGCGTTGATGGTATTCATCAACCACTTGAACAAACCACAAATGCTCACAACCTTAACCCTATGAGAAAACAGTGAAAGATCAAGTCCCCTGAAGAAAGTCTACCTAAAGTTGGAATGGAAACAGCCTGTACCTGGACTGTATCTCCAGCTAAGAGTTAAACTGCAAAGTTTCTTCTCCTTAAAAACCATAGACCTGACATGTCCATCTGCAGCCCTCCAGGGCTGGTCTATTAGACTTAGACCAGCTCCAACACGTCTGATCTAAATGAATCATTTACCTTCTCAGTCTGTCTTCAAGGCCTGCAGAATCCTACTAATTAAGCACTCATTAGGTTCAGCGGTGTTGAACCAGGACAAACCATGCAGGACACCGGCCCTTGATTGATGACTCTGGACACCACTGCTGTAGACATAAAATCATATTTAAAGGTAGGGTCGGCAATTTCTCCAGACGTTTCCCAAAGTCCCTTTTTGAATAACTGCATGCGCAAGACCGTATGGTCTGCTCTTCCGCTCCTCAGGGGCATCGCGTGAAAGAAATCTCACAAATCCACTCTGGTCTGGTGGCAGGTGAGAGTAGGACCAAATCTCTGACAAATCCCTTCTCTTCGGTGCAAATGGCAGGGATTGGTCAGAGTTTTTTCAGGCCTGCAGCTCCCACAGAGATGGATTTTTTAACTTCCTTTTCCTGAATACATCATGTATTTATTACTTTCAGGACGGAAGGACTATTGTATAGCAAAAAAGTGTTTCTGAACAGGATTACCAACAATAGCTTTAAGTAGCCACAATGTCATGTTGGAGGTATGGCTGTGTGATGGAAGACATTGTCGGAACACCTTCTGATTTTGGCAGGCAGCAGATCCCTGATGGTCTAGTGGTCAGGATTCAGCGCTTTCACCGCTGTGGCCCGGGTTCGATTCCCGGTCAGGGAAGTCTCTGTTGGCTCTTCCTTCAGGCCCTTGTAGCATGACTTTCATCTAAACATAGTTGTTGGTGGTAAGCAGTTTTCCTAAACGTACACAAGGTGCAATCCTCTTAATTCTGTGTAGATAAATGGTGATTTTTCGAGTAAAAAGTCACATTGTGTTTGTCAAGCAAAGTAAAGGAGTGCCATATTTCGACTTAGGCACAAAATACCCCACTCCTCCAATAACTGATTGACGTCTTTACCCAACATAAAACATTTAGTATATCAACCCTTGAGGATTGACTTTGGACACCACTCCTATAGATATGTTTAATACTTAAGCCACCACAATGCCAAGCTCCAGTTAAGGCTGCAGAATGGAAGACATTGGTGGAACGCCTTCTGAACTTGGCAAGCAGCACATCCCTGATGGTCTAGTGGTCAGGATTCGGCGCTCTCACCGCCGCGGCCCGGGTTCGATTCCCGGTCAGGGAATGTCCTGCAGATATTTACCTGCCAGAATTTTGTGGTTAGATCTTTGAAGCGTTGATGGTATTCATCAACCACTTGAACAAACCACAAATGCTCACAACCTTAACCCTATGAGAAAACAGTGAAAGATCAAGTCCCCTGAAGAAAGTCTACCTAAAGTTGGAATGGAAACAGCCTGTACCTGGACTGTATCTCCAGCTAAGAGTTAAACTGCAAAGTTTCTTCTCCTTAAAAACCATAGACCTGACATGTCCATCTGCAGCCCTCCAGGGCTGGTCTATTAGACTTAGACCAGCTCCAACACGTCTGATCTAAATGAATCATTTACCTTCTCAGTCTGTCTTCAAGGCCTGCAGAATCCTACTAATTAAGCACTCATTAGGTTCAGCGGTGTTGAACCAGGACAAACCATGCAGGACACCGGCCCTTGATTGATGACTCTGGACACCACTGCTGTAGACATAAAATCATATTTAAAGGTAGGGTCGGCAATTTCTCCAGACGTTTCCCAAAGTCCCTTTTTGAATAACTGCATGCGCAAGACCGTATGGTCTGCTCTTCCGCTCCTCAGGGGCATCGCGTGAAAGAAATCTCACAAATCCACTCTGGTCTGGTGGCAGGTGAGAGTAGGACCAAATCTCTGACAAATCCCTTCTCTTCGGTGCAAATGGCAGGGATTGGTCAGAGTTTTTTCAGGCCTGCAGCTCCCACAGAGATGGATTTTTTAACTTCCTTTTCCTGAATACATCATGTATTTATTACTTTCAGGACGGAAGGACTATTGTATAGCAAAAAAGTGTTTCTGAACAGGATTACCAACAATAGCTTTAAGTAGCCACAATGTCATGTTGGAGGTATGGCTGTGTGATGGAAGACATTGTCGGAACACCTTCTGATTTTGGCAGGCAGCAGATCCCTGATGGTCTAGTGGTCAGGATTCAGCGCTTTCACCGCTGTGGCCCGGGTTCGATTCCCGGTCAGGGAAGTCTCTGTTGGCTCTTCCTTCAGGCCCTTGTAGCATGACTTTCATCTAAACATAGTTGTTGGTGGTAAGCAGTTTTCCTAAACGTACACAAGGTGCAATCCTCTTAATTCTGTGTAGATAAATGGTGATTTTTCGAGTAAAAAGTCACATTGTGTTTGTCAAGCAAAGTAAAGGAGTGCCATATTTTGACTTAGGCACAAAATACCCCACTCCTCCAATAACTGATTGACGTCTTTACCCAACATAAAACATTTAGTATATCAACCCTTGAGGATTGACTTTGGACACCACTCCTATAGATATGTTTAATACTTAAGCCACCACAATGCCAAGCTCCAGTTAAGGCTACAGAATGGAAGACATTGGTGGAACGCCTTCTGAACTTGGCAAGCAGCACATCCCTGATGGTCTAGTGGTCAGGATTCGGCGCTCTCACTGCCGCGGCCCGGCTTCGATTCCCGGTCAGGGAATGTCCTGCAGATATTTACCTGCCAGAATTTTGTGGTTAGATTTTTGAAGCGTTGATGGTATTCATCAACCACTTGAACAAACCACAAATGCTCACAACCTTAACCCTATGAGAAAACAGTGAAAGATCAAGTCCCCTGAAGAAAGTCTACCTAAAGTTGGAATGGAAACAGCCTGTACCTGGACTGTATCTCCAGCTAAGAGTTAAACTGCAAAGTTTCTTCTCCTTAAAAACCATAGACCTGACATGTCCATCTGCAGCCCTCCAGGGCTGGTCTATTAGACTTAGACCAGCTCCAACACGTCTGATCTAAATGAATCATTTACCTTCTCAGTCTGTCTTCAAGGCCTGCAGAATCCTACTAATTAAGCACTCATTAGGTTCAGCGGTGTTGAACCAGGACAAACCATGCAGGACACCGGCCCTTGATTGATGACTCTGGACACCACTGCTGTAGACATAAAATCATATTTAAAGGTAGGGTCGGCAATTTCTCCAGACGTTTCCCAAAGTCCCTTTTTGAATAACTGCATGCGCAAGACCGTATGGTCTGCTCTTCCGCTCCTCAGGGGCATCGCGTGAAAGAAATCTCACAAATCCACTCTGGTCTGGTGGCAGGTGAGAGTAGGACCAAATCTCTGACAAATCCCTTCTCTTCAGTGCAAATGGCAGGGATTGGTCAGAGTTTTTTCAGGCCTGCAGCTCCCACAGAGATGGATTTTTTAACTTCCTTTTCCTGAATACATCATGTATTTATTACTTTCAGGACGGAAGGACTATTGTATAGCAAAAAAGTGTTTCTGAACAGGATTACCAACAATAGCTTTAAGTAGCCACAATGTCATGTTGGAGGTATGGCTGTGTGATGGAAGACATTGTCGGAACACCTTCTGATTTTTGCAGGCAGCAGATCCCTGATGGTCTAGTGGTCAGGATTCAGCGCTTTCACCGCTGTGGCCCGGGTTCGATTCCCGGTCAGGGAAGTCTCTGTTGGCTCTTCCTTCAGGCCCTTGTAGCATGACTTTCATCTAAACATAGTTGTTGGTGGTAAGCAGTTTTCCTAAACGTACACAAGGTGCAATCCTCTTAATTCTGTGTAGATAAATGGTGATTTTTCGAGTAAAAAGTCACATTGTGTTTGTCAAGCAAAGTAAAGGAGTGCCATATTTTGACTTAGGCACAAAATACCCCACTCCTCCAATAACTGATTGACGTCTTTACCCAACATAAAACATTTAGTATATCAACCCTTGAGGATTGACTTTGGACACCACTCCTATAGATATGTTTAATACTTAAGCCACCACAATGCCAAGCTCCAGTTAAGGCTGCAGAATGGAAGACATTGGTGGAACGCCTTCTGAACTTGGCAAGCAGCACATCCCTGATGGTCTAGTGGTCAGGATTCGGCGCTCTCACCGCCGCGGCCCGGGTTCGATTCCCGGTCAGGGAATGTCCTGCAGATATTTACCTGCCAGAATTTTGTGGTTAGATCTTTGAAGCGTTGATGGTATTCATCAACCACTTGAACAAACCACAAATGCTCACAACCTTAACCCTATGAGAAAACAGTGAAAGATCAAGTCCCCTGAAGAAAGTCTACCTAAAGTTGGAATGGAAACAGCCTGTACCTGGACTGTATCTCCAGCTAAGAGTTAAACTGCAAAGTTTCTTCTCCTTAAAAACCATAGACCTGACATGTCCATCTGCAGCCCTCCAGGGCTGGTCTATTAGACTTAGACCAGCTCCAACACGTCTGATCTAAATGAATCATTTACCTTCTCAGTCTGTCTTCAAGGCCTGCAGAATCCTACTAATTAAGCACTCATTAGGTTCAGCGGTGTTGAACCAGGACAAACCATGCAGGACACCGGCCCTTGATTGATGACTCTGGACACCACTGCTGTAGACATAAAATCATATTTAAAGGTAGGGTCGGCAATTTCTCCAGACGTTTCCCAAAGTCCCTTTTTGAATAACTGCATGCGCAAGACCGTATGGTCTGCTCTTCCGCTCCTCAGGGGCATCGCGTGAAAGAAATCTCACAAATCCACTCTGGTCTGGTGGCAGGTGAGAGTAGGACCAAATCTCTGACAAATCCCTTCTCTTCGGTGCAAATGGCAGGGATTGGTCAGAGTTTTTTCAGGCCTGCAGCTCCCACAGAGATGGATTTTTTAACTTCCTTTTCCTGAATACATCATGTATTTATTACTTTCAGGACGGAAGGACTATTGTATAGCAAAAAAGTGTTTCTGAACAGGATTACCAACAATAGCTTTAAGTAGCCACAATGTCATGTTGGAGGTATGGCTGTGTGATGGAAGACATTGTCGGAACACCTTCTGATTTTGGCAGGCAGCAGATCCCTGATGGTCTAGTGGTCAGGATTCAGCGCTTTCACCGCTGTGGCCCGGGTTCGATTCCCGGTCAGGGAAGTCTCTGTTGGCTCTTCCTTCAGGCCCTTGTAGCATGACTTTCATCTAAACATAGTTGTTGGTGGTAAGCAGTTTTCCTAAACGTACACAAGGTGCAATCCTCTTAATTCTGTGTAGATAAATGGTGATTTTTCGAGTAAAAAGTCACATTGTGTTTGTCAAGCAAAGTAAAGGAGTGCCATATTTTGACTTAGGCACAAAATACCCCACTCCTCCAATAACTGATTGACGTCTTTACCCAACATAAAACATTTAGTATATCAACCCTTGAGGATTGACTTTGGACACCACTCCTATAGATATGTTTAATACTTAAGCCACCACAATGCCAAGCTCCAGTTAAGGCTACAGAATGGAAGACATTGGTGGAACGCCTTCTGAACTTGGCAAGCAGCACATCCCTGATGGTCTAGTGGTCAGGATTCGGCGCTCTCACTGCCGCGGCCCGGCTTCGATTCCCGGTCAGGGAATGTCCTGCAGATATTTACCTGCCAGAATTTTGTGGTTAGATCTTTGAAGCGTTGATGGTATTCATCAACCACTTGAACAAACCACAAATGCTCACAACCTTAACCCTATGAGAAAACAGTGAAAGATCAAGTCCCCTGAAGAAAGTCTACCTAAAGTTGGAATGGAAACAGCCTGTACCTGGACTGTATCTCCAGCTAAGAGTTAAACTGCAAAGTTTCTTCTCCTTAAAAACCATAGACCTGACATGTCCATCTGCAGCCCTCCAGGGCTGGTCTATTAGACTTAGACCAGCTCCAACACGTCTGATCTAAATGAATCATTTACCTTCTCAGTCTGTCTTCAAGGCCTGCAGAATCCTACTAATTAAGCACTCATTAGGTTCAGCGGTGTTGAACCAGGACAAACCATGCAGGACACCGGCCCTTGATTGATGACTCTGGACACCACTGCTGTAGACATAAAATCATATTTAAAGGTAGGGTCGGCAATTTCTCCAGACGTTTCCCAAAGTCCCTTTTTGAATAACTGCATGCGCAAGACCGTATGGTCTGCTCTTCCGCTCCTCAGGGGCATCGCGTGAAAGAAATCTCACAAATCCACTCTGGTCTGGTGGCAGGTGAGAGTAGGACCAAATCTCTGACAAATCCCTTCTCTTCAGTGCAAATGGCAGGGATTGGTCAGAGTTTTTTCAGGCCTGCAGCTCCCACAGAGATGGATTTTTTAACTTCCTTTTCCTGAATACATCATGTATTTATTACTTTCAGGACGGAAGGACTATTGTATAGCAAAAAAGTGTTTCTGAACAGGATTACCAACAATAGCTTTAAGTAGCCACAATGTCATGTTGGAGGTATGGCTGTGTGATGGAAGACATTGTCGGAACACCTTCTGATTTTTGCAGGCAGCAGATCCCTGATGGTCTAGTGGTCAGGATTCAGCGCTTTCACCGCTGTGGCCCGGGTTCGATTCCCGGTCAGGGAAGTCTCTGTTGGCTCTTCCTTCAGGCCCTTGTAGCATGACTTTCATCTAAACATAGTTGTTGGTGGTAAGCAGTTTTCCTAAACGTACACAAGGTGCAATCCTCTTAATTCTGTGTAGATAAATGGTGATTTTTCGAGTAAAAAGTCACATTGTGTTTGTCAAGCAAAGTAAAGTAGTGCCATATTTTGACTTAGGCACAAAATACCCCACTCCTCCAATAACTGATTGACGTCTTTACCCAACATAAAACATTTAGTATATCAACCCTTGAGGATTTACTTTGGACACCACTCCTATAGATATGTTTAATACTTAAGCCACCACAATGCCAAGCTCCAGTTAAGGCTGCAGAATGGAAGACATTGGTGGAACGCCTTCTGAACTTGGCAAGCAGCACATCCCTGATGGTCTAGTGGTCAGGATTCGGCGCTCTCACCGCCGCGGCCCGGGTTCGATTCCCGGTCAGGGAATGTCCTGCAGATATTTACCTGCCAGAATTTTGTGGTTAGATCTTTGAAGCGTTGATGGTATTCATCAACCACTTGAACAAACCACAAATGCTCACAACCTTAACCCTATGAGAAAACAGTGAAAGATCAAGTCCCCTGAAGAAAGTCTACCTAAAGTTGGAATGGAAACAGCCTGTACCTGGACTGTATCTCCAGCTAAGAGTTAAACTGCAAAGTTTCTTCTCCTTAAAAACCATAGACCTGACATGTCCATCTGCAGCCCTCCAGGGCTGGTCTATTAGACTTAGACCAGCTCCAACACGTCTGATCTAAATGAATCATTTACCTTCTCAGTCTGTCTTCAAGGCCTGCAGAATCCTACTAATTAAGCACTCATTAGGTTCAGCGGTGTTGAACCAGGACAAACCATGCAGGACACCGGCCCTTGATTGATGACTCTGGACACCACTGCTGTAGACATAAAATCATATTTAAAGGTAGGGTCGGCAATTTCTCCAGACGTTTCCCAAAGTCCCTTTTTGAATAACTGCATGCGCAAGACCGTATGGTCTGCTCTTCCGCTCCTCAGGGGCATCGCGTGAAAGAAATCTCACAAATCCACTCTGGTCTGGTGGCAGGTGAGAGTAGGACCAAATCTCTGACAAATCCCTTCTCTTCGGTGCAAATGGCAGGGATTGGTCAGAGTTTTTTCAGGCCTGCAGCTCCCACAGAGATGGATTTTTTAACTTCCTTTTCCTGAATACATCATGTATTTATTACTTTCAGGACGGAAGGACTATTGTATAGCAAAAAAGTGTTTCTGAACAGGATTACCAACAATAGCTTTAAGTAGCCACAATGTCATGTTGGAGGTATGGCTGTGTGATGGAAGACATTGTCGGAACACCTTCTGATTTTGGCAGGCAGCAGATCCCTGATGGTCTAGTGGTCAGGATTCAGCGCTTTCACCGCTGTGGCCCGGGTTCGATTCCCGGTCAGGGAAGTCTCTGTTGGCTCTTCCTTCAGGCCCTTGTAGCATGACTTTCATCTAAACATAGTTGTTGGTGGTAAGCAGTTTTCCTAAACGTACACAAGGTGCAATCCTCTTAATTCTGTGTAGATAAATGGTGATTTTTCGAGTAAAAAGTCACATTGTGTTTGTCAAGCAAAGTAAAGGAGTGCCATATTTTGACTTAGGCACAAAATACCCCACTCCTCCAATAACTGATTGACGTCTTTACCCAACATAAAACATTTAGTATATCAACCCTTGAGGATTGACTTTGGACACCACTCCTATAGATATGTTTAATACTTAAGCCACCACAATGCCAAGCTCCAGTTAAGGCTACAGAATGGAAGACATTGGTGGAACGCCTTCTGAACTTGGCAAGCAGCACATCCCTGATGGTCTAGTGGTCAGGATTCGGCGCTCTCACTGCCGCGGCCCGGCTTCGATTCCCGGTCAGGGAATGTCCTGCAGATATTTACCTGCCAGAATTTTGTGGTTAGATCTTTGAAGCGTTGATGGTATTCATCAACCACTTGAACAAACCACAAATGCTCACAACCTTAACCCTATGAGAAAACAGTGAAAGATCAAGTCCCCTGAAGAAAGTCTACCTAAAGTTGGAATGGAAACAGCCTGTACCTGGACTGTATCTCCAGCTAAGAGTTAAACTGCAAAGTTTCTTCTCCTTAAAAACCATAGACCTGACATGTCCATCTGCAGCCCTCCAGGGCTGGTCTATTAGACTTAGACCAGCTCCAACACGTCTGATCTAAATGAATCATTTACCTTCTCAGTCTGTCTTCAAGGCCTGCAGAATCCTACTAATTAAGCACTCATTAGGTTCAGCGGTGTTGAACCAGGACAAACCATGCAGGACACCGGCCCTTGATTGATGACTCTGGACACCACTGCTGTAGACATAAAATCATATTTAAAGGTAGGGTCGGCAATTTCTCCAGACGTTTCCCAAAGTCCCTTTTTGAATAACTGCATGCGCAAGACCGTATGGTCTGCTCTTCCGCTCCTCAGGGGCATCGCGTGAAAGAAATCTCACAAATCCACTCTGGTCTGGTGGCAGGTGAGAGTAGGACCAAATCTCTGACAAATCCCTTCTCTTCAGTGCAAATGGCAGGGATTGGTCAGAGTTTTTTCAGGCCTGCAGCTCCCACAGAGATGGATTTTTTAACTTCCTTTTCCTGAATACATCATGTATTTATTACTTTCAGGACGGAAGGACTATTGTATAGCAAAAAAGTGTTTCTGAACAGGATTACCAACAATAGCTTTAAGTAGCCACAATGTCATGTTGGAGGTATGGCTGTGTGATGGAAGACATTGTCGGAACACCTTCTGATTTTTGCAGGCAGCAGATCCCTGATGGTCTAGTGGTCAGGATTCAGCGCTTTCACCGCTGTGGCCCGGGTTCGATTCCCGGTCAGGGAAGTCTCTGTTGGCTCTTCCTTCAGGCCCTTGTAGCATGACTTTCATCTAAACATAGTTGTTGGTGGTAAGCAGTTTTCCTAAACGTACACAAGGTGCAATCCTCTTAATTCTGTGTAGATAAATGGTGATTTTTCGAGTAAAAAGTCACATTGTGTTTGTCAAGCAAAGTAAAGGAGTGCCATATTTTGACTTAGGCACAAAATACCCCACTCCTCCAATAACTGATTGACGTCTTTACCCAACATAAAACATTTAGTATATCAACCCTTGAGGATTGACTTTGGACACCACTCCTATAGATATGTTTAATACTTAAGCCACCACAATGCCAAGCTCCAGTTAAGGCTACAGAATGGAAGACATTGGTGGAACGCCTTCTGAACTTGGCAAGCAGCACATCCCTGATGGTCTAGTGGTCAGGATTCGGCGCTCTCACCGCCGGGTTCGATTCCCGGTCAGGGAATGTCCTGCAGATATTTACCTGCCAGAATTTTGTGGTTAGATCTTTGAAGCGTTGATGGTATTCATCAACCACTTGAACAAACCACAAATGCTCACAACCTTAACCCTATGAGAAAACAGTGAAAGATCAAGTCCCCTGAAGAAAGTCTACCTAAAGTTGGAATGTAAACAGCCTGTACCTGGACTGTATCTCCAGCTAAGAGTTAAACTGCAAAGTTTCTTCTCCTTAAAAACCATAGACCTGACATGTCCATCTGCAGCCCTCCAGGGCTGGTCTATTAGACTTAGACCAGCTCCAACACGTCTGATCTAAATGAATCATTTACCTTCTCAGTCTGTCTTCAAGGCCTGCAGAATCCTACTAATTAAGCACTCATTAGGTTCAGCGGTGTTGAACCAGGACAAACTATGCAGGACACCGGCCCTTGATTGATGACTCTGGACACCACTGCTGTAGACATAAAATCATATTTAAAGGTAGGGTCGGCAATTTCTCCAGACGTTTCCCAAAGTCCCTTTTTGAATAACTGCATGCGCAAGACCGTATGGTCTGCTCTTCCGCTCCTCAGGGGCATCGCGTGAAAGAAATCTCACAAATCCACTCTGGTCTGGTGGCAGGTGAGAGTAGGACCAAATCTCTGACAAATCCCTTCTCTTCGGTGCAAATGGCAGGGATTGGTCAGAGTTTTTTCAGGCCTGCAGCTCCCACAGAGATGGATTTTTTAACTTCCTTTTCCTGAATACATCATGTATTTATTACTTTCAGGACGGAAGGACTATTGTATAGCAAAAAAGTGTTTCTGAACAGGATTACCAACAATAGCTTTAAGTAGCCACAATGTCATGTTGGAGGTATGGCTGTGTGATGGAAGACATTGTCGGAACACCTTCTGATTTTGGCAGGCAGCAGATCCCTGATGGTCTAGTGGTCAGGATTCAGCGCTTTCACCGCTGTGGCCCCGGTTCGATTCCCGGTCAGGGAGGTCTCTGTTGGCTCTTCCTTCAGGCCCTTGTAGCATGACTTTCATCTAAACATAGTTGTTGGTGGTAAGCAGTTTTCCTAAACGTACACAAGGTGCAATCCTCTTAATTCTGTGTAGATAAATGGTGATTTTTCGAGTAAAAAGTCACATTGTGTTTGTCAAGCAAAGTAAAGGAGTGCCATATTTTGACTTAGGCACAAAATACCCCACTCCTCCAAGAACTGATTGACGTCTTTACCCAACATAAAACATTTAGTATATCAACCCTTGAGGATTGACTTTGGACACCACTCCTATAGATATGTTTAATACTTAAGCCACCACAATGCCAAGCTCCAGTTAAGGCTGCAGAATGGAAGACATTGGTGGAACGCCTTCTGAGCTTGGCAAGCAGCACATCCCTGATGGTCTAGTGGTCAGGATTCGGCGCTCTCACCGCCGCGGCCCGGGTTCCATTCCCGGTCAGGGAATGTCCTGCAGATATTTACCTGCCAGAATTTTGTGGTTAGATCTTTGAAGCGTTGATGGTATTCATCAACCACTTGAACAAACCACAAATGCTCACAACCTTAACCCTATGAGAAAACAGTGAAAGATCAAGTCCCCTGAAGAAAGTCTACCTAAAGTTGGAATGGAAACAGCCTGTACCTGGACTGTATCTCCAGCTAAGAGTTAAACTGCAAAGTTTCTTCTCCTTAAAAACCATAGACCTGACATGTCCATGACATGCCCCTCCAGGGCTGGTCTATTAGACTTAGACCAGCTCCAACACGTCTGATCTAAATGAATCATTTACCTTCTCAGTCTGTCTTCAAGGCCTGCAGAATCCTACTAATTAAGCACTCATTAGGTTCAGCGGTGTTGAACCAGGACAAACCATGCAGGACACCGGCCCTTGATTGATGACTCTGGACACCACTGCTGTAGACATAAAATCATATTTAAAGGTAGGGTCGGCAATTTCTCCAGACGTTTCCCAAAGTCCCTTTTTGAATAACTGCATGCGCAAGACCGTATGGTCTGCTCTTCCGCTCCTCAGGGGCATCGCGTGAAAGAAATCTCACAAATCCACTCTGGTCTGGTGGCAGGTGAGAGTAGGACCAAATCTCTGACAAATCCCTTCTCTTCGGTGCAAATGGCAGGGATTGGTCAGAGTTTTTTCAGGCCTGCAGCTCCCACAGAGATGGATTTTTTAACTTCCTTTTCCTGAATACATCATGTATTTATTACTTTCAGGACGGAAGGACTATTGTATAGCAAAAAAGTGTTTCTGAACAGGATTACCAACAATAGCTTTAAGTAGCCACAATGTCATGTTGGAGGTATGGCTGTGTGATGGAAGACATTGTCGGAACACCTTCTGATTTTTGCAGGCAGCAGATCCCTGATGGTCTAGTGGTCAGGATTCAGCACTTTCACCGCTGTGTCCCGGGTTCGATTCCCGGTCAGGGAAGTCTCTGTTGGCTCTTCCTTCAGGCCCTTGTAGCATGACTTTCATCTAAACATAGTTGTTGGTGGTAAGCAGTTTTCCTAAACGTGCAATCCTCTTAATTCTGTGTAGATAAATGGTGATTTTTCGAGTAAAAAGTCACATTGTGTTTGTCAAGCAAAGTAAAGGAGTGCCATATTTTGACTTAGGCACAAAATACCCCACTCCTCCAATAACTGATTGACGTCTTTACCCAACATAAAACATTTAGTATATCAACCCTTGAGGATTGACTTTGGACACCACTCCTATAGATATGTTTAATACTTAAGCCACCACAATGCCAAGCTCCAGTTAAGCCTGTAGAATGGAAGACATTGGTGGAACGCCTTCTGAACTTGGCAAGCAGCACATCCCTGATGGTCTAGTGGTCAGGATTCGGCGCTCTCACCGCCGGGTTCGATTCCCGGTCAGGGAATGTCCTGCAGATATTTACCTGCCAGAATTTTGTGGTTAGATCTTTGAAGCGTTGATGGTATTCATCAACCACTTGAACAAACCACAAATGCTCACAACCTTAACCCTATGAGAAAACAGTGAAAGATCAAGTCCCCTGAAGAAAGTCTACCTAAAGTTGGAATGTAAACAGCCTGTACCTGGACTGTATCTCCAGCTAAGAGTTAAACTGCAAAGTTTCTTCTCCTTAAAAACCATAGACCTGACATGTCCATCTGCAGCCCTCCAGGGCTGGTCTATTAGACTTAGACCAGCTCCAACACGTCTGATCTAAATGAATCATTTACCTTCTCAGTCTGTCTTCAAGGCCTGCAGAATCCTACTAATTAAGCACTCATTAGGTTCAGCGGTGTTGAACCAGGACAAACCATGCAGGACACCGGCCCTTGATTGATGACTCTGGACACCACTGCTGTAGACATAAAATCATATTTAAAGGTAGGGTCGGCAATTTCTCCAGACGTTTCCCAAAGTCCCTTTTTGAATAACTGCATGCGCAAGACCGTATGGTCTGCTCTTCCGCTCCTCAGGGGCATCGCGTGAAAGAAATCTCACAAATCCACTCTGGTCTGGTGGCAGGTGAGAGTAGGACCAAATCTCTGACAAATCCCTTCTCTTCGGTGCAAATGGCAGGGATTGGTCAGAGTTTTTTCAGGCCTGCAGCTCCCACAGAGATGGATTTTTTAACTTCCTTTTCCTGAATACATCATGTATTTATTACTTTCAGGACGGAAGGACTATTGTATAGCAAAAAAGTGTTTCTGAACAGGATTACCAACAATAGCTTTAAGTAGCCACAATGTCATGTTGGAGGTATGGCTGTGTGATGGAAGACATTGTCGGAACACCTTCTGATTTTTGCAGGCAGCAGATCCCTGATGGTCTAGTGGTCAGGATTCAGCGCTTTCACCGCTGTGGCCCGGGTTCGATTCCCGGTCAGGGAAGTCTCTGTTGGCTCTTCCTTCAGGCCCTTGTAGCATGACTTTCATCTAAACATAGTTGTTGGTGGTAAGCAGTTTTCCTAAACGTACACAAGGTGCAATCCTCTTAATTCTGTGTAGATAAATGGTGATTTTTCGAGTAAAAAGTCACATTGTGTTTGTCAAGCAAAGTAAAGGAGTGCCATATTTTGACTTAGGCACAAAATACCCCACTCCTCCAATAACTGATTGACGTCTTTACCCAACATAAAACATTTAGTATATCAACCCTTGAGGATTGACTTTGGACACCACTCCTATAGATATGTTTAATACTTAAGCCACCACAATGCCAAGCTCCAGTTAAGGCTGCAGAATGGAAGACATTGGTGGAACGCCTTCTGAACTTGGCAAGCAGCACATCCCTGATGGTCTAGTGGTCAGGATTCGGCGCTCTCACCGCCGCGGCCCGGGTTCCATTCCCGGTCAGGGAATGTCCTGCAGATATTTACCTGCCAGAATTTTGTGGTTAGATCTTTGAAGCGTTGATGGTATTCATCAACCACTTGAACAAACCACAAATGCTCACAACCTTAACCCTATGAGAAAACAGTGAAAGATCAAGTCCCCTGAAGAAAGTCTACCTAAAGTTGGAATGGAAACAGCCTGTACCTGGACTGTATCTCCAGCTAAGAGTTAAACTGCAAAGTTTCTTCTCCTTAAAAACCATAGACCTGACATGTCCATGACATGCCCCTCCAGGGCTGGTCTATTAGACTTAGACCAGCTCCAACACGTCTGATCTAAATGAATCATTTACCTTCTCAGTCTGTCTTCAAGGCCTGCAGAATCCTACTAATTAAGCACTCATTAGGTTCAGCGGTGTTGAACCAGGACAAACCATGCAGGACACCGGCCCTTGATTGATGACTCTGGACACCACTGCTGTAGACATAAAATCATATTTAAAGGTAGGGTCGGCAATTTCTCCAGACGTTTCCCAAAGTCCCTTTTTGAATAACTGCATGCGCAAGACCGTATGGTCTGCTCTTCCGCTCCTCAGGGGCATCGCGAGAAAGAAATCTCACAAATCCACTCTGGTCTGGTGGCAGGTGAGAGTAGGACCAAATCTCTGACAAATCCCTTCTCTTCGGTGCAAATGGCAGGGATTGGTCAGAGTTTTTTCAGGCCTGCAGCTCCCACAGAGATGGATTTTTTAACTTCCTTTTCCTGAATACATCATGTATTTATTACTTTCAGGACGGAAGGACTATTGTATAGCAAAAAAGTGTTTCTGAACAGGATTACCAACAATAGCTTTAAGTAGCCACAATGTCATGTTGGAGGTATGGCTGTGTGATGGAAGACATTGTCGGAACACCTTCTGATTTTTGCAGGCAGCAGATCCCTGATGGTCTAGTGGTCAGGATTCAGCGCTTTCACCGCTGTGGCCCGGGTTCGATTCCCGGTCAGGGAAGTCTCTGTTGGCTCTTCCTTCAGGCCCTTGTAGCATGACTTTCATCTAAACATAGTTGTTGGTGGTAAGCAGTTTTCCTAAACGTACACAAGGTGCAATCCTCTTAATTCTGTGTAGATAAATGGTGATTTTTCGAGTAAAAAGTCACATTGTGTTTGTCAAGCAAAGTAAAGGAGTGCCATATTTTGACTTAGGCACAAAATACCCCACTCCTCCAATAACTGATTGACGTCTTTACCCAACATAAAACATTTAGTATATCAACCCTTGAGGATTGACTTTGGACACCACTCCTATAGATATGTTTAATACTTAAGCCACCACAATGCCAAGCTCCAGTTAAGGCTGCAGAATGGAAGACATTGGTGGAACGCCTTCTGAACTTGGCAAGCAGCACATCCCTGATGGTCTAGTGGTCAGGATTCGGCGCTCTCACCGCCGCGGCCCGGGTTCCATTCCCGGTCAGGGAATGTCCTGCAGATATTTACCTGCCAGAATTTTGTGGTTAGATCTTTGAAGCGTTGATGGTATTCATCAACCACTTGAACAAACCACAAATGCTCACAACCTTAACCCTATGAGAAAACAGTGAAAGATCAAGTCCCCTGAAGAAAGTCTACCTAAAGTTGGAATGGAAACAGCCTGTACCTGGACTGTATCTCCAGCTAAGAGTTAAACTGCAAAGTTTCTTCTCCTTAAAAACCATAGACCTGACATGTCCATGACATGCCCCTCCAGGGCTGGTCTATTAGACTTAGACCAGCTCCAACACGTCTGATCTAAATGAATCATTTACCTTCTCAGTCTGTCTTCAAGGCCTGCAGAATCCTACTAATTAAGCACTCATTAGGTTCAGCGGTGTTGAACCAGGACAAACCATGCAGGACACCGGCCCTTGATTGAAGACTCTGGACACCACTGCTGTAGACATAAAATCATATTTAAAGGTAGGGTCGGCAATTTCTCCAGACGTTTCCCAAAGTCCCTTTTTGAATAACTGCATGCGCAAGACCGTATGGTCTGCTCTTCCGCTCCTCAGGGGCATCGCGTGAAAGAAATCTCACAAATCCACTCTGGTCTGGTGGCAGGTGAGAGTAGGACCAAATCTCTGACAAATCCCTTCTCTTCGGTGCAAATGGCAGGGATTGGTCAGAGTTTTTTCAGGCCTGCAGCTCCCACAGAGATGGATTTTTTAACTTCCTTTTCCTGAATACATCATGTATTTATTACTTTCAGGACGGAAGGACTATTGTATAGCAAAAAAGTGTTTCTGAACAGGATTACCAACAATAGCTTTAAGTAGCCACAATGTCATGTTGGAGGTATGGCTGTGTGATGGAAGACATTGTCGGAACACCTTCTGATTTTTGCAGGCAGCAGATCCCTGATGGTCTAGTGGTCAGGATTCAGCGCTTTCACCGCTGTGGCCCGGGTTCGATTCCCGGTCAGGGAAGTCTCTGTTGGCTCTTCCTTCAGGCCCTTGTAGCATGACTTTCATCTAAACATAGTTGTTGGTGGTAAGCAGTTTTCCTAAACGTACACAAGGTGCAATCCTCTTAATTCTGTGTAGATAAATGGTGATTTTTCGAGTAAAAAGTCACATTGTGTTTGTCAAGCAAAGTAAAGGAGTGCCATATTTTGACTTAGGCACAAAATACCCCACTCCTCCAATAACTGATTGACGTCTTTACCCAACATAAAACATTTAGTATATCAACCCTTGAGGATTGACTTTGGACACCACTCCTATAGATATGTTTAATACTTAAGCCACCACAATGCCAAGCTCCAGTTAAGGCTGCAGAATGGAAGACATTGGTGGAACGCCTTCTGAACTTGGCAAGCAGCACATCCCTGATGGTCTAGTGGTCAGGATTCGGCGCTCTCACCGCCGCGGCCCGGGTTCCATTCCCGGTCAGGGAATGTCCTGCAGATATTTACCTGCCAGAATTTTGTGGTTAGATCTTTGAAGCGTTGATGGTATTCATCAACCACTTGAACAAACCACAAATGCTCACAACCTTAACCCTATGAGAAAACAGTGAAAGATCAAGTCCCCTGAAGAAAGTCTACCTAAAGTTGGAATGGAAACAGCCTGTACCTGGACTGTATCTCCAGCTAAGAGTTAAACTGCAAAGTTTCTTCTCCTTAAAAACCATAGACCTGACATGTCCATCTGCAGCCCTCCAGGGCTGGTCTATTAGACTTAGACCAGCTCCAACACGTCTGATCTAAATGAATCATTTACCTTCTCAGTCTGTCTTCAAGGCCTGCAGAATCCTACTAATTAAGCACTCATTAGGTTCAGCGGTGTTGAACCAGGACAAACCATGCAGGACACCGGCCCTTGATTGATGACTCTGGACACCACTGCTGTAGACATAAAATCATATTTAAAGGTAGGGTCGGCAATTTCTCCAGACGTTTCCCAAAGTCCCTTTTTGAATAACTGCATGCGCAAGACCGTATGGTCTGCTCTTCCGCTCCTCAGGGGCATCGCGTGAAAGAAATCTCACAAATCCACTCTGGTCTGGTGGCAGGTGAGAGTAGGACCAAATCTCTGACAAATCCCTTCTCTTCGGTGCAAATGGCAGGGATTGGTCAGAGTTTTTTCAGGCCTGCAGCTCCCACAGAGATGGATTTTTTAACTTCCTTTTCCTGAATACATCATGTATTTATTACTTTCAGGACGGAAGGACTATTGTATAGCAAAAAAGTGTTTCTGAACAGGATTACCAACAATAGCTTTAAGTAGCCACAATGTCATGTTGGAGGTATGGCTGTGTGATGGAAGACATTGTCGGAACACCTTCTGATTTTTGCAGGCAGCAGATCCCTGATGGTCTAGTGGTCAGGATTCAGCGCTTTCACCGCTGTGGCCCGGGTTCGATTCCCGGTCAGGGAAGTCTCTGTTGGCTCTTCCTTCAGGCCCTTGTAGCATGACTTTCATCTAAACATAGTTGTTGGTGGTAAGCAGTTTTCCTAAACGTACACAAGGTGCAATCCTCTTAATTCTGTGTAGATAAATGGTGATTTTTCGAGTAAAAAGTCACATTGTGTTTGTCAAGCAAAGTAAAGGAGTGCCATATTTCGACTTAGGCACAAAATACCCCACTCCTCCAATAACTGATTGACGTCTTTACCCAACATAAAACATTTATTATATCAACCCTTGAGGATTGACTTTGAACACCACTCCTATAGATATGTTTAATACTTAAGCCACCACAATGCCAAGCTCCAGTTAAGGCTGCAGAATGGAAGACATTGGTGGAACACCTTCTGAACTTGGCAAGCAGCACATCCCTGATGGTCTAGTGGTCAGGATTCGGCGCTCTCACCGCCGCGGCCCGGGTTCCATTCCCGGTCAGGGAATGTCCTGCAGATATTTACCTGCCAGAATTTTGTGGTTAGATCTTTGAAGCGTTGATGGTATTCATCAACCACTTGAACAAACCACAAATGCTCACAACCTTAACCCTATGAGAAAACAGTGAAAGATCAAGTCCCCTGAAGAAAGTCTACCTAAAGTTGGAATGGAAACAGCCTGTACCTGGACTGTATCTCCAGCTAAGAGTTAAACTGCAAAGTTTCTTCTCCTTAAAAACCATAGACCTGACATGTCCATCTGCAGCCCTCCAGGGCTGGTCTATTAGACTTAGACCAGCTCCAACACGTCTGATCTAAATGAATCATTTACCTTCTCAGTCTGTCTTCAAGGCCTGCAGAATCCTACTAATTAAGCACTCATTAGGTTCAGCGGTGTTGAACCAGGACAAACCATGCAGGACACCGGCCCTTGATTGATGACTCTGGACACCACTGCTGTAGACATAAAATCATATTTAAAGGTAGGGTCGGCAATTTCTCCAGACGTTTCCCAAAGTCCCTTTTTGAATAACTGCATGCGCAAGACCGTATGGTCTGCTCTTCCGCTCCTCAGGGGCATCGTGTGAAAGAAATCTCACAAATCCACTCTGGTCTGGTGGCAGGTGAGAGTAGGACCAAATCTCTGACAAATCCCTTCTCTTCGGTGCAAATGGCAGGGATTGGTCAGAGTTTTTTCAGGCCTGCAGCTCCCACAGAGATGGATTTTTTAACTTCCTTTTCCTGAATACATCATGTATTTATTACTTTCAGGACGGAAGGACTATTGTATAGCAAAAAAGTGTTTCTGAACAGGATTACCAACAATAGCTTTAAGTAGCCACAATGTCATGTTGGAGGTATGGCTGTGTGATGGAAGACATTGTCGGAACACCTTCTGATTTTTGCAGGCAGCAGATCCCTGATGGTCTAGTGGTCAGGATTCAGCGCTTTCACCGCTGTGGCCCGGGTTCGATTCCCGGTCAGGGAAGTCTCTGTTGGCTCTTCCTTCAGGCCCTTGTAGCATGACTTTCATCTAAACATAGTTGTTGGTGGTAAGCAGTTTTCCTAAACGTACACAAGGTGCAATCCTCTTAATTCTGTGTAGATAAATGGTGATTTTTCGAGTAAAAAGTCACATTGTGTTTGTCAAGCAAAGTAAAGGAGTGCCATATTTCGACTTAGGCACAAAATACCCCACTCCTCCAAGAACTGATTGACGTCTTTATCCAACATAAAACATTTAGTATATCAACCCTTGAGGATTGACTTTGGACACCACTCCTATAGATATGTTTAATACTTAAGCCACCACAATGCCAAGCTCCAGTTAAGGCTGCAGAATGGAAGACATTGGTGGAACGCCTTCTGAACTTGGCAAGCAGCACATCCCTGATGGTCTAGTGGTCAGGATTCGGCGCTCTCACCGCCGCGGCCCGGGTTCGATTCCCGGTCAGGGAATGTCCTGCAGATATTTACCTGCCAGAATTTTGTGGTTAGATCTTTGAAGCGTTGATGGTATTCATCAACCACTTGAACAAACCACAAATGCTCACAACCTTAACCCTATGAGAAAACAGTGAAAGATCAAGTCCCCTGAAGAAAGTCTACCTAAAGTTGGAATGGAAACAGCCTGTACCTGGACTGTATCTCCAGCTAAGAGTTAAACTGCAAAGTTTCTTCTCCTTAAAAACCATAGACCTGACATGTCCATCTGCAGCCCTCCAGGGCTGGTCTATTAGACTTAGACCAGCTCCAACACGTCTGATCTAAATGAATCATTTACCTTCTCAGTCTGTCTTCAAGGCCTGCAGAATCCTACTAATTAAGCACTCATTAGGTTCAGCGGTGTTGAACCAGGACAAACCATGCAGGACACCGGCCCTTGATTGATGACTCTGGACACCACTGCTGTAGACATAAAATCATATTTAAAGGTAGGGTCGGCAATTTCTCCAGACGTTTCCCAAAGTCCCTTTTTGAATAACTGCATGCGCAAGACCGTATGGTCTGCTCTTCCGCTCCTCAGGGGCATCGCGTGAAAGAAATCTCACAAATCCACTCTGGTCTGGTGGCAGGTGAGAGTAGGACCAAATCTCTGACAAATCCCTTCTCTTCGGTGCAAATGGCAGGGATTGGTCAGAGTTTTTTCAGGCCTGCAGCTCCCACAGAGATGGATTTTTTAACTTCCTTTTCCTGAATACATCATGTATTTATTACTTTCAGGACGGAAGGACTATTGTATAGCAAAAAAGTGTTTCTGAACAGGATTACCAACAATAGCTTTAAGTAGCCACAATGTCATGTTGGAGGTATGGCTGTGTGATGGAAGACATTGTCGGAACACCTTCTGATTTTGGCAGGCAGCAGATCCCTGATGGTCTAGTGGTCAGGATTCAGCGCTTTCACCGCTGTGGCCCGGGTTCGATTCCCGGTCAGGGAAGTCTCTGTTGGCTCTTCCTTCAGGCCCTTGTAGCATGACTTTCATCTAAACATAGTTGTTGGTGGCAAGCAGTTTTCCTAAACGTACACAAGGTGCAATCCTCTTAATTCTGTGTAGATAAATGGTGATTTTTCGAGTAAAAAGTCACATTGTGTTTGTCAAGCAAAGTAAAGGAGTGCCATATTTCGACTTAGGCACAAAATACCCCACTCCTCCAAGAACTGATTGACGTCTTTATCCAACATAAAACATTTAGTATATCAACCCTTGAGGGTTGACTTTGGACACCACTCCTATAGATATGTTTAATACTTAAGCCACCACAATGCCAAGCTCCAGTTAAGGCTGCAGAATGGAAGACATTGGTGGAACGCCTTCTGAACTTGGCAAGCAGCACATCCCTGATGGTCTAGTGGTCAGGATTCGGCGCTCTCACCGCCGCGGCCCGGGTTCGATTCCCGGTCAGGGAATGTCCTGCAGATATTTACCTGCCAGAATTTTGTGGTTAGATCTTTGAAGCGTTGATGGTATTCATCAACCACTTGAACAAACCACAAATGCTCACAACCTTAACCCTATGAGAAAACAGTGAAAGATCAAGTCCCCTGAAGAAAGTCTACCTAAAGTTGGAATGTAAACAGCCTGTACCTGGACTGTATCTCCAGCTAAGAGTTAAACTGTAAAGTTTCTTCTCCTTAAAAACCATAGACCTGACATGTCCATCTGCAGCCCTCCAGGGCTGGTCTATTAGACTTAGACCAGCTCCAACACGTCTGATCTAAATGAATCATTTACCTTCTCAGTCTGTCTTCAAGGCCTGCAGAATCCTACTAATTAAGCACTCATTAGGTTCAGCGGTGTTGAACCAGGACAAACCATGCAGGACACCGGCCCTTGATTGATGACTCTGGACACCACTGCTGTAGACATAAAATCATATTTAAAGGTAGGGTCGGCAATTTCTCCAGACGTTTCCCAAAGTCCCTTTTTGAATAACTGCATGCGCAAGACCGTATGGTCTGCTCTTCCGCTCCTCAGGGGCATCGCGTGAAAGAAATCTCACAAATCCACTCTGGTCTGGTGGCAGGTGAGAGTAGGACCAAATCTCTGACAAATCCCTTCTCTTCGGTGCAAATGGCAGGGATTGGTCAGAGTTTTTTCAGGCCTGCAGCTCCCACAGAGATGGATTTTTTAACTTCCTTTTCCTGAATACATCATGTATTTATTACTTTCAGGACGGAAGGACTATTGTATAGCAAAAAAGTGTTTCTGAACAGGATTACCAACAATAGCTTTAAGTAGCCACAATGTCATGTTGGAGGTATGGCTGTGTGATGGAAGACATTGTCGGAACACCTTCTGATTTTGGCAGGCAGCAGATCCCTGATGGTCTAGTGGTCAGGATTCAGCGCTTTCACCGCTGTGGCCCCGGTTCGATTCCCGGTCAGGGAGGTCTCTGTTGGCTCTTCCTTCAGGCCCTTGTAGCATGACTTTCATCTAAACATAGTTGTTGGTGGTAAGCAGTTTTCCTAAACGGACACAAGGTGCAATCCTCTTAATTCTGTGTAGATAAATGGTGATTTTTCGAGTAAAAAGTCACATTGTGTTTGTCAAGCAAAGTAAAGGAGTGCCATATTTTGACTTAGGCACAAAATACCCCACTCCTCCAAGAACTGATTGACGTCTTTACCCAACATAAAACATTTAGTATATCAACCCTTGAGGATTGACTTTGGACACCACTCCTATAGATATGTTTAATACTTAAGCCACCACAATGCCAAGCTCCAGTTAAGGCTGCAGAATGGAAGACATTGGTGGAACGCCTTCTGAACTTGGCAAGCAGCACATCCCTGATGGTCTAGTGGTCAGGATTCGGCGCTCTCACCGCCGCGGCCCGGGTTCGATTCCCGGTCAGGGAATGTCCTGCAGATATTTACCTGCCAGAATTTTGTGGTTAGATCTTTGAAGCGTTGATGGTATTCATCAACCACTTGAACAAACCACAAATGCTCACAACCTTAACCCTATGAGAAAACAGTGAAAGATCAAGTCCCCTGAAGAAAGTCTACCTAAAGTTGGAATGGAAACAGCCTGTACCTGGACTGTATCTCCAGCTAAGAGTTAAACTGCAAAGTTTCTTCTCCTTAAAAACCATAGACCTGACATGTCCATCTGCAGCCCTCCAGGGCTGGTCTATTAGACTTAGACCAGCTCCAACACGTCTGATCTAAATGAATCATTTACCTTCTCAGTCTGTCTTCAAGGCCTGCAGAATCCTACTAATTAAGCACTCATTAGGTTCAGCGGTGTTGAACCAGGACAAACCATGCAGGACACCGGCCCTTGATTGATGACTCTGGACACCACTGCTGTAGACATAAAATCATATTTAAAGGTAGGGTCGGCAATTTCTCCAGACGTTTCCCAAAGTCCCTTTTTGAATAACTGCATGCGCAAGACCGTATGGTCTGCTCTTCCGCTCCTCAGGGGCATCGCGTGAAAGAAATCTCACAAATCCACTCTGGTCTGGTGGCAGGTGAGAGTAGGACCAAATCTCTGACAAATCCCTTCTCTTCGGTGCAAATGGCAGGGATTGGTCAGAGTTTTTTCAGGCCTGCAGCTCCCACAGAGATGGATTTTTTAACTTCCTTTTCCTGAATACATCATGTATTTATTACTTTCAGGACGGAAGGACTATTGTATAGCAAAAAAGTGTTTCTGAACAGGATTACCAACAATAGCTTTAAGTAGCCACAATGTCATGTTGGAGGTATGGCTGTGTGATGGAAGACATTGTCGGAACACCTTCTGATTTTTGCAGGCAGCAGATCCCTGATGGTCTAGTGGTCAGGATTCAGCGCTTTCACCGCTGTGGCCCGGGTTCGATTCCCGGTCAGGGAAGTCTCTGTTGGCTCTTCCTTCAGGCCCTTGTAGCATGACTTTCATCTAAACATAGTTGTTGGTGGTAAGCAGTTTTCCTAAACGTACACAAGGTGCAATCCTCTTAATTCTGTGTAGATAAATGGTGATTTTTCGAGTAAAAAGTCACATTGTGTTTGTCAAGCAAAGTAAAGGAGTGCCATATTTCGACTTAGGCACAAAATACCCCACTCCTCCAATAACTGATTGACGTCTTTACCCAACATAAAACATTTAGTATATCAACCCTTGAGGATTGACTTTGGACACCACTCCTATAGATATGTTTAATACTTAAGCCACCACAATGCCAAGCTCCAGTTAAGGCTGCAGAATGGAAGACATTGGTGGAACGCCTTCTGAACTTGGCAAGCAGCACATCCCTGATGGTCTAGTGGTCAGGATTCGGCGCTCTCACCGCCGCGGCCCGGGTTCCATTCCCGGTCAGGGAATGTCCCGCAGATATTTACCTGCCAGAATTTTGTGGTTAGATCTTTGAAGCGTTGATGGTATTCATCAACCACTTGAACAAACCACAAATGCTCACAACCTTAACCCTATGAGAAAACAGTGAAAGATCAAGTCCCCTGAAGAAAGTCTACCTAAAGTTGGAATGGAAACAGCCTGTACCTGGACTGTATCTCCAGCTAAGAGTTAAACTGCAAAGTTTCTTCTCCTTAAAAACCATAGACCTGACATGTCCATCTGCAGCCCTCCAGGGCTGGTCTATTAGACTTAGACCAGCTCCAACACGTCTGATCTAAATGAATCATTTACCTTCTCAGTCTGTCTTCAAGGCCTGCAGAATCCTACTAATTAAGCACTCATTAGGTTCAGCGGTGTTGAACCAGGACAAACCATGCAGGACACCGGCCCTTGATTGATGACTCTGGACACCACTGCTGTAGACATAAAATCATATTTAAAGGTAGGGTCGGCAATTTCTCCAGACGTTTCCCAAAGTCCCTTTTTGAATAACTGCATGCGCAAGACCGTATGGTCTGCTCTTCCGCTCCTCAGGGGCATCGCGTGAAAGAAATCTCACAAATCCACTCTGGTCTGGTGGCAGGTGAGAGTAGGACCAAATCTCTGACAAATCCCTTCTCTTCGGTGCAAATGGCAGGGATTGGTCAGAGTTTTTTCAGGCCTGCAGCTCCCACAGAGATGGATTTTTTAACTTCCTTTTCCTGAATACATCATGTATTTATTACTTTCAGGACGGAAGGACTATTGTATAGCAAAAAAGTGTTTCTGAACAGGATTACCAACAATAGCTTTAAGTAGCCACAATGTCATGTTGGAGGTATGGCTGTGTGATGGAAGACATTGTCGGAACACCTTCTGATTTTTGCAGGCAGCAGATCCCTGATGGTCTAGTGGTCAGGATTCAGCGCTTTCACCGCTGTGGCCCGGGTTCGATTCCCGGTCAGGGAAGTCTCTGTTGGCTCTTCCTTCAGGCCCTTGTAGCATGACTTTCATCTAAACATAGTTGTTGGTGGTAAGCAGTTTTCCTAAACGTACACAAGGTGCAATCCTCTTAATTCTGTGTAGATAAATGGTGATTTTTCGAGTAAAAAGTCACATTGTGTTTGTCAAGCAAAGTAAAGGAGTGCCATATTTCGACTTAGGCACAAAATACCCCACTCCTCCAATAACTGATTGACGTCTTTACCCAACATAAAACATTTAGTATATCAACCCTTGAGGATTGACTTTGGACACCACTCCTATAGATATGTTTAATACTTAAGCCACCACAATGCCAAGCTCCAGTTAAGGCTGCAGAATGGAAGACATTGGTGGAACGCCTTCTGAACTTGGCAAGCAGCACATCCCTGATGGTCTAGTGGTCAGGATTCGGCGCTCTCACCGCCGCGGCCCGGGTTCCATTCCCGGTCAGGGAATGTCCCGCAGATATTTACCTGCCAGAATTTTGTGGTTAGATCTTTGAAGCGTTGATGGTATTCATCAACCACTTGAACAAACCACAAATGCTCACAACCTTAACCCTATGAGAAAACAGTGAAAGATCAAGTCCCCTGAAGAAAGTCTACCTAAAGTTGGAATGGAAACAGCCTGTACCTGGACTGTATCTCCAGCTAAGAGTTAAACTGCAAAGTTTCTTCTCCTTAAAAACCATAGACCTGACATGTCCATCTGCAGCCCTCCAGGGCTGGTCTATTAGACTTAGACCAGCTCCAACACGTCTGATCTAAATGAATCATTTACCTTCTCAGTCTGTCTTCAAGGCCTGCAGAATCCTACTAATTAAGCACTCATTAGGTTCAGCGGTGTTGAACCAGGACAAACCATGCAGGACACCGGCCCTTGATTGATGACTCTGGACACCACTGCTGTAGACATAAAATCATATTTAAAGGTAGGGTCGGCAATTTCTCCAGACGTTTCCCAAAGTCCCTTTTTGAATAACTGCATGCGCAAGACCGTATGGTCTGCTCTTCCGCTCCTCAGGGGCATCGCGTGAAAGAAATCTCACAAATCCACTCTGGTCTGGTGGCAGGTGAGAGTAGGACCAAATCTCTGACAAATCCCTTCTCTTCGGTGCAAATGGCAGGGATTGGTCAGAGTTTTTTCAGGCCTGCAGCTCCCACAGAGATGGATTTTTTAACTTCCTTTTCCTGAATACATCATGTATTTATTACTTTCAGGACGGAAGGACTATTGTATAGCAAAAAAGTGTTTCTGAACAGGATTACCAACAATAGCTTTAAGTAGCCACAATGTCATGTTGGAGGTATGGCTGTGTGATGGAAGACATTGTCGGAACACCTTCTGATTTTGGCAGGCAGCAGATCCCTGATGGTCTAGTGGTCAGGATTCAGCGCTTTCACCGCTGTGGCCCGGGTTCGATTCCCGGTCAGGGAAGTCTCTGTTGGCTCTTCCTTCAGGCCCTTGTAGCATGACTTTCATCTAAACATAGTTGTTGGTGGCAAGCAGTTTTCCTAAACGTACACAAGGTGCAATCCTCTTAATTCTGTGTAGATAAATGGTGATTTTTCGAGTAAAAAGTCACATTGTGTTTGTCAAGCAAAGTAAAGGAGTGCCATATTTCGACTTAGGCACAAAATACCCCACTCCTCCAAGAACTGATTGACGTCTTTATCCAACATAAAACATTTAGTATATCAACCCTTGAGGGTTGACTTTGGACACCACTCCTATAGATATGTTTAATACTTAAGCCACCACAATGCCAAGCTCCAGTTAAGGCTGCAGAATGGAAGACATTGGTGGAACGCCTTCTGAACTTGGCAAGCAGCACATCCCTGATGGTCTAGTGGTCAGGATTCGGCGCTCTCACCGCCGCGGCCCGGGTTCGATTCCCGGTCAGGGAATGTCCTGCAGATATTTACCTGCCAGAATTTTGTGGTTAGATCTTTGAAGCGTTGATGGTATTCATCAACCACTTGAACAAACCACAAATGCTCACAACCTTAACCCTATGAGAAAACAGTGAAAGATCAAGTCCCCTGAAGAAAGTCTACCTAAAGTTGGAATGTAAACAGCCTGTACCTGGACTGTATCTCCAGCTAAGAGTTAAACTGTAAAGTTTCTTCTCCTTAAAAACCATAGACCTGACATGTCCATCTGCAGCCCTCCAGGGCTGGTCTATTAGACTTAGACCAGCTCCAACACGTCTGATCTAAATGAATCATTTACCTTCTCAGTCTGTCTTCAAGGCCTGCAGAATCCTACTAATTAAGCACTCATTAGGTTCAGCGGTGTTGAACCAGGACAAACCATGCAGGACACCGGCCCTTGATTGATGACTCTGGACACCACTGCTGTAGACATAAAATCATATTTAAAGGTAGGGTCGGCAATTTCTCCAGACGTTTCCCAAAGTCCCTTTTTGAATAACTGCATGCGCAAGACCGTATGGTCTGCTCTTCCGCTCCTCAGGGGCATCGCGTGAAAGAAATCTCACAAATCCACTCTGGTCTGGTGGCAGGTGAGAGTAGGACCAAATCTCTGACAAATCCCTTCTCTTCGGTGCAAATGGCAGGGATTGGTCAGAGTTTTTTCAGGCCTGCAGCTCCCACAGAGATGGATTTTTTAACTTCCTTTTCCTGAATACATCATGTATTTATTACTTTCAGGACGGAAGGACTATTGTATAGCAAAAAAGTGTTTCTGAACAGGATTACCAACAATAGCTTTAAGTAGCCACAATGTCATGTTGGAGGTATGGCTGTGTGATGGAAGACATTGTCGGAACACCTTCTGATTTTGGCAGGCAGCAGATCCCTGATGGTCTAGTGGTCAGGATTCAGCGCTTTCACCGCTGTGGCCCGGGTTCGATTCCCGGTCAGGGAAGTCTCTGTTGGCTCTTCCTTCAGGCCCTTGTAGCATGACTTTCATCTAAACATAGTTGTTGGTGGCAAGCAGTTTTCCTAAACGTACACAAGGTGCAATCCTCTTAATTCTGTGTAGATAAATGGTGATTTTTCGAGTAAAAAGTCACATTGTGTTTGTCAAGCAAAGTAAAGGAGTGCCATATTTCGACTTAGGCACAAAATACCCCACTCCTCCAAGAACTGATTGACGTCTTTATCCAACATAAAACATTTAGTATATCAACCCTTGAGGGTTGACTTTGGACACCACTCCTATAGATATGTTTAATACTTAAGCCACCACAATGCCAAGCTCCAGTTAAGGCTGCAGAATGGAAGACATTGGTGGAACGCCTTCTGAACTTGGCAAGCAGCACATCCCTGATGGTCTAGTGGTCAGGATTCGGCGCTCTCACCGCCGCGGCCCGGGTTCGATTCCCGGTCAGGGAATGTCCTGCAGATATTTACCTGCCAGAATTTTGTGGTTAGATCTTTGAAGCGTTGATGGTATTCATCAACCACTTGAACAAACCACAAATGCTCACAACCTTAACCCTATGAGAAAACAGTGAAAGATCAAGTCCCCTGAAGAAAGTCTACCTAAAGTTGGAATGTAAACAGCCTGTACCTGGACTGTATCTCCAGCTAAGAGTTAAACTGTAAAGTTTCTTCTCCTTAAAAACCATAGACCTGACATGTCCATCTGCAGCCCTCCAGGGCTGGTCTATTAGACTTAGACCAGCTCCAACACGTCTGATCTAAATGAATCATTTACCTTCTCAGTCTGTCTTCAAGGCCTGCAGAATCCTACTAATTAAGCACTCATTAGGTTCAGCGGTGTTGAACCAGGACAAACCATGCAGGACACCGGCCCTTGATTGATGACTCTGGACACCACTGCTGTAGACATAAAATCATATTTAAAGGTAGGGTCGGCAATTTCTCCAGACGTTTCCCAAAGTCCCTTTTTGAATAACTGCATGCGCAAGACCGTATGGTCTGCTCTTCCGCTCCTCAGGGGCATCGCGTGAAAGAAATCTCACAAATCCACTCTGGTCTGGTGGCAGGTGAGAGTAGGACCAAATCTCTGACAAATCCCTTCTCTTCGGTGCAAATGGCAGGGATTGGTCAGAGTTTTTTCAGGCCTGCAGCTCCCACAGAGATGGATTTTTTAACTTCCTTTTCCTGAATACATCATGTATTTATTACTTTCAGGACGGAAGGACTATTGTATAGCAAAAAAGTGTTTCTGAACAGGATTACCAACAATAGCTTTAAGTAGCCACAATGTCATGTTGGAGGTATGGCTGTGTGATGGAAGACATTGTCGGAACACCTTCTGATTTTGGCAGGCAGCAGATCCCTGATGGTCTAGTGGTCAGGATTCAGCGCTTTCACCGCTGTGGCCCCGGTTCGATTCCCGGTCAGGGAGGTCTCTGTTGGCTCTTCCTTCAGGCCCTTGTAGCATGACTTTCATCTAAACATAGTTGTTGGTGGTAAGCAGTTTTCCTAAACGGACACAAGGTGCAATCCTCTTAATTCTGTGTAGATAAATGGTGATTTTTCGAGTAAAAAGTCACATTGTGTTTGTCAAGCAAAGTAAAGGAGTGCCATATTTTGACTTAGGCACAAAATACCCCACTCCTCCAAGAACTGATTGACGTCTTTACCCAACATAAAACATTTAGTATATCAACCCTTGAGGATTGACTTTGGACACCACTCCTATAGATATGTTTAATACTTAAGCCACCACAATGCCAAGCTCCAGTTAAGGCTGCAGAATGGAAGACATTGGTGGAACGCCTTCTGAACTTGGCAAGCAGCACATCCCTGATGGTCTAGTGGTCAGGATTCGGCGCTCTCACCGCCGCGGCCCGGGTTCGATTCCCGGTCAGGGAATGTCCTGCAGATATTTACCTGCCAGAATTTTGTGGTTAGATCTTTGAAGCGTTGATGGTATTCATCAACCACTTGAACAAACCACAAATGCTCACAACCTTAACCCTATGAGAAAACAGTGAAAGATCAAGTCCCCTGAAGAAAGTCTACCTAAAGTTGGAATGGAAACAGCCTGTACCTGGACTGTATCTCCAGCTAAGAGTTAAACTGCAAAGTTTCTTCTCCTTAAAAACCATAGACCTGACATGTCCATCTGCAGCCCTCCAGGGCTGGTCTATTAGACTTAGACCAGCTCCAACACGTCTGATCTAAATGAATCATTTACCTTCTCAGTCTGTCTTCAAGGCCTGCAGAATCCTACTAATTAAGCACTCATTAGGTTCAGCGGTGTTGAACCAGGACAAACCATGCAGGACACCGGCCCTTGATTGATGACTCTGGACACCACTGCTGTAGACATAAAATCATATTTAAAGGTAGGGTCGGCAATTTCTCCAGACGTTTCCCAAAGTCCCTTTTTGAATAACTGCATGCGCAAGACCGTATGGTCTGCTCTTCCGCTCCTCAGGGGCATCGCGTGAAAGAAATCTCACAAATCCACTCTGGTCTGGTGGCAGGTGAGAGTAGGACCAAATCTCTGACAAATCCCTTCTCTTCGGTGCAAATGGCAGGGATTGGTCAGAGTTTTTTCAGGCCTGCAGCTCCCACAGAGATGGATTTTTTAACTTCCTTTTCCTGAATACATCATGTATTTATTACTTTCAGGACGGAAGGACTATTGTATAGCAAAAAAGTGTTTCTGAACAGGATTACCAACAATAGCTTTAAGTAGCCACAATGTCATGTTGGAGGTATGGCTGTGTGATGGAAGACATTGTCGGAACACCTTCTGATTTTTGCAGGCAGCAGATCCCTGATGGTCTAGTGGTCAGGATTCAGCGCTTTCACCGCTGTGGCCCGGGTTCGATTCCCGGTCAGGGAAGTCTCTGTTGGCTCTTCCTTCAGGCCCTTGTAGCATGACTTTCATCTAAACATAGTTGTTGGTGGTAAGCAGTTTTCCTAAACGTACACAAGGTGCAATCCTCTTAATTCTGTGTAGATAAATGGTGATTTTTCGAGTAAAAAGTCACATTGTGTTTGTCAAGCAAAGTAAAGGAGTGCCATATTTCGACTTAGGCACAAAATACCCCACTCCTCCAATAACTGATTGACGTCTTTACCCAACATAAAACATTTAGTATATCAACCCTTGAGGATTGACTTTGGACACCACTCCTATAGATATGTTTAATACTTAAGCCACCACAATGCCAAGCTCCAGTTAAGGCTGCAGAATGGAAGACATTGGTGGAACGCCTTCTGAACTTGGCAAGCAGCACATCCCTGATGGTCTAGTGGTCAGGATTCGGCGCTCTCACCGCCGCGGCCCGGGTTCCATTCCCGGTCAGGGAATGTCCCGCAGATATTTACCTGCCAGAATTTTGTGGTTAGATCTTTGAAGCGTTGATGGTATTCATCAACCACTTGAACAAACCACAAATGCTCACAACCTTAACCCTATGAGAAAACAGTGAAAGATCAAGTCCCCTGAAGAAAGTCTACCTAAAGTTGGAATGGAAACAGCCTGTACCTGGACTGTATCTCCAGCTAAGAGTTAAACTGCAAAGTTTCTTCTCCTTAAAAACCATAGACCTGACATGTCCATCTGCAGCCCTCCAGGGCTGGTCTATTAGACTTAGACCAGCTCCAACACGTCTGATCTAAATGAATCATTTACCTTCTCAGTCTGTCTTCAAGGCCTGCAGAATCCTACTAATTAAGCACTCATTAGGTTCAGCGGTGTTGAACCAGGACAAACCATGCAGGACACCGGCCCTTGATTGATGACTCTGGACACCACTGCTGTAGACATAAAATCATATTTAAAGGTAGGGTCGGCAATTTCTCCAGACGTTTCCCAAAGTCCCTTTTTGAATAACTGCATGCGCAAGACCGTATGGTCTGCTCTTCCGCTCCTCAGGGGCATCGCGTGAAAGAAATCTCACAAATCCACTCTGGTCTGGTGGCAGGTGAGAGTAGGACCAAATCTCTGACAAATCCCTTCTCTTCGGTGCAAATGGCAGGGATTGGTCAGAGTTTTTTCAGGCCTGCAGCTCCCACAGAGATGGATTTTTTAACTTCCTTTTCCTGAATACATCATGTATTTATTACTTTCAGGACGGAAGGACTATTGTATAGCAAAAAAGTGTTTCTGAACAGGATTACCAACAATAGCTTTAAGTAGCCACAATGTCATGTTGGAGGTATGGCTGTGTGATGGAAGACATTGTCGGAACACCTTCTGATTTTTGCAGGCAGCAGATCCCTGATGGTCTAGTGGTCAGGATTCAGCGCTTTCACCGCTGTGGCCCGGGTTCGATTCCCGGTCAGGGAAGTCTCTGTTGGCTCTTCCTTCAGGCCCTTGTAGCATGACTTTCATCTAAACATAGTTGTTGGTGGTAAGCAGTTTTCCTAAACGTACACAAGGTGCAATCCTCTTAATTCTGTGTAGATAAATGGTGATTTTTCGAGTAAAAAGTCACATTGTGTTTGTCAAGCAAAGTAAAGGAGTGCCATATTTCGACTTAGGCACAAAATTCCCCACTCCTCCAATAACTGATTGACGTCTTTACCCAACATAAAACATTTAGTATATCAACCCTTGAGGATTGACTTTGGACACCACTCCTATAGATATGTTTAATACTTAAGCCACCACAATGCCAAGCTCCAGTTAAGGCTGCAGAATGGAAGACATTGGTGGAACGCCTTCTGAACTTGGCAAGCAGCACATCCCTGATGGTCTAGTGGTCAGGATTCGGCGCTCTCACCGCCGCGGCCCGGGTTCCATTCCCGGTCAGGGAATGTCCCGCAGATATTTACCTGCCAGAATTTTGTGGTTAGATCTTTGAAGCGTTGATGGTATTCATCAACCACTTGAACAAACCACAAATGCTCACAACCTTAACCCTATGAGAAAACAGTGAAAGATCAAGTCCCCTGAAGAAAGTCTACCTAAAGTTGGAATGGAAACAGCCTGTACCTGGACTGTATCTCCAGCTAAGAGTTAAACTGCAAAGTTTCTTCTCCTTAAAAACCATAGACCTGACATGTCCATCTGCAGCCCTCCAGGGCTGGTCTATTAGACTTAGACCAGCTCCAACACGTCTGATCTAAATGAATCATTTACCTTCTCAGTCTGTCTTCAAGGCCTGCAGAATCCTACTAATTAAGCACTCATTAGGTTCAGCGGTGTTGAACCAGGACAAACCATGCAGGACACCGGCCCTTGATTGATGACTCTGGACACCACTGCTGTAGACATAAAATCATATTTAAAGGTAGGGTCGGCAATTTCTCCAGACGTTTCCCAAAGTCCCTTTTTGAATAACTGCATGCGCAAGACCGTATGGTCTGCTCTTCCGCTCCTCAGGGGCATCGCGTGAAAGAAATCTCACAAATCCACTCTGGTCTGGTGGCAGGTGAGAGTAGGACCAAATCTCTGACAAATCCCTTCTCTTCGGTGCAAATGGCAGGGATTGGTCAGAGTTTTTTCAGGCCTGCAGCTCCCACAGAGATGGATTTTTTAACTTCCTTTTCCTGAATACATCATGTATTTATTACTTTCAGGACGGAAGGACTATTGTATAGCAAAAAAGTGTTTCTGAACAGGATTACCAACAATAGCTTTAAGTAGCCACAATGTCATGTTGGAGGTATGGCTGTGTGATGGAAGACATTGTCGGAACACCTTCTGATTTTGGCAGGCAGCAGATCCCTGATGGTCTAGTGGTCAGGATTCAGCGCTTTCACCGCTGTGGCCCGGGTTCGATTCCCGGTCAGGGAAGTCTCTGTTGGCTCTTCCTTCAGGCCCTTGTAGCATGACTTTCATCTAAACATAGTTGTTGGTGGCAAGCAGTTTTCCTAAACGTACACAAGGTGCAATCCTCTTAATTCTGTGTAGATAAATGGTGATTTTTCGAGTAAAAAGTCACATTGTGTTTGTCAAGCAAAGTAAAGGAGTGCCATATTTCGACTTAGGCACAAAATACCCCACTCCTCCAAGAACTGATTGACGTCTTTATCCAACATAAAACATTTAGTATATCAACCCTTGAGGGTTGACTTTGGACACCACTCCTATAGATATGTTTAATACTTAAGCCACCACAATGCCAAGCTCCAGTTAAGGCTGCAGAATGGAAGACATTGGTGGAACGCCTTCTGAACTTGGCAAGCAGCACATCCCTGATGGTCTAGTGGTCAGGATTCGGCGCTCTCACCGCCGCGGCCCGGGTTCGATTCCCGGTCAGGGAATGTCCTGCAGATATTTACCTGCCAGAATTTTGTGGTTAGATCTTTGAAGCGTTGATGGTATTCATCAACCACTTGAACAAACCACAAATGCTCACAACTAGTGATGGGTCGGGCAACACCGATGCGTCGACGCATGCGTCGGTCTCATAGAGCGAAACCCGTGCCGATGCGTGTGTCGCTACGGAAAAGTCACGTGACCGATACAGCAACTGTTTCGGTCACGTGACCAATACAGAAGCGGTTTCGAGTTGATTGATGCGCCAAACTGTGTATATAAGGAAGCGCATCTGTCAATGGGATGCATCTGCCAAAACAATCTTGCGTGTTTTGCGATTAGACAAATTATGGAGCTCCCGCAACCAAAAAGAAAGGTTTCTGCTGTGTGGAACCACTTTGATGTCATTTCGGAAAATAAGGTATTTGTTTTAATTTCCTTGTTTCATCCTGTTCCTCTGAGTTTCCACTTGATTTTCTGAATAGAAATTCATTTCAAAGTGACCTGTAGTTTACTGTTCGTGTTTTTTTCTGCAGGTTAAATGTCGCAATTGCTCAACAGAGCTTTCATATCTGAATAACAGCACCTCCTCAATGCTGAGGCATTATAGGGCCAAGCATGAGAATGAAATCCATGATACACCCATGACAAACTCAGGTATACAGGTGTTTTACAACTTACTGACTTTGATTTCTTGATCATTCCAATTAATTTATACTTTTCCATTTCAACCATCAAGCTTCCAGGAAGCAGATTCTAGATGAGGCTGTGCTTAATTTCATTGTGAAGGACTGCCAGCCCCTCAGCGTTGTGGAGAATGAAGGGTTCAGGGAGCTGGTTCAGCTCCTTGAGCCCTCATATGTTTTGCCAACCAGAAAGGTTTGTGTGGACATTATCTAAAGTGGTAGTTTATTTATCAAATTTATTTTAAATGTATTGATTTTTCTTCTGGTTTGACTTTGTGTGGTTTTCAGACCATCAAACAAACTTTGGCCAAAAAGTACGAGGAGGAACGGGAACGAGTGAAAATGGAAGTACAGCAAGCTGTGGCAGTGAGTATAACAGCTGACATGTGGACATCTGTGAACATGGAGGCTTACTTAGCTCTAACCTGTCACTACATTAATGAAGATTTGCAGCTGTGTACATCTGTGTTAGGTGTGCAATACTTTCCACAAAGTCACACTGCTGACAATTTGGCCCAAGTAAAAAAGGCCATGATGGAGGACTGGGCCATAACAAATAAAGTAAAGTGTCTTGTGACCGACGCAGCACCAAACATGATTGCATGCACTAGACAGCTCCAAATTCGGCACTTAATTTGCATTGCACATAGTCTCAATTTATTAGTTAGAAAATCATGTGATCAGATCCCCACTCTTACATCCATCAGACACAAAGCCAGACACATTGTCACATACTTCAGATCAAGCACTACAGCCAAGGAGAAGCTTGCTCAAGTGCAGCAACAGATGGGGCGACCAACCCTGAAACTTATCAATGAGGTGCCAACACGCTGGAACAGCACATATGAAATGCTGTCAAGGCTGCATGATGAGAAGGAAGCAGTGTGGGTATCTCTGGCCTCTCTAAAAACAGATTTGACTCCACTTACAGCTGATGAGTTTACCATCATAGGAGAAACACTACTTGTGCTTGCTCCTTTCCATCAAGCTACAGTGGAGTTGTCTGCAGAGAGGCGAGTGTCAGGATCAAAGGTCATCCCAATGATGAAAATGCTCTATATGGCACTTGAGCGTAATGCTTCAACTTTGCACACTGACACAGCACGACACCTACATGAACACCTGAAACGTCGAGTTACAGACACTGCTTCCAACCTGGAGTCATTAGGAGTGTTGACCCTGGCGACACTTCTAGACCCCAGATTTAAATCACTCGGGTTCCACAGTTCCTCCAAGTGCAATGAGGCCCTCAGCAGACTGCGGACAGAATGTGCCTCAATAGTTGGAGGCTCAAATGAGCCACAGCCGGGAACATCTTCACAACAGCTGTCTGCCCCCACTTCAGGCATGATATTGAGCATTATTTTTTGTTGTTTGTAAATCATGTACTAAAATGCCAATTTGTTTTTTTGTTTTTTTTAGATGACCTCTGGGAACATTTTGATCTTGAAGTGGGGAGGCAGATCAAAAGTGCCACAGCTGATGCCATCGATGAGGTCAATAGATTCATGGCAGAGGGCAATACTGCGAGGTCCCAGGATCCTCTTGTATATTGGAAAAACCACAAGAGTGTTTATCCAAACCTCTTCCGCCTGGCCTTAAAATTTTTGTGCATTCCAGCATCATCTGTGCCGTGTGAGCGGGTGTTTTCCACAGCTGGAGAACTGATATCGAAAAAGCGGAACAGACTAAATTTCAAAACGTTGCAACAACTTATTTTTTTGAATAAAAATTTGTAATAAATATTTGAACAAGCATCTTCATTCACATGTTTAATTAGAGGCTATTACATTATGATACAGGTTCTCATTATTTATTGACTGTATCTAAAATATCAAAGATGTTTTAATAATATTACAATGCACCATACAATGAATTGCATCATATTAGTGTATATAATAGGTCCTCAAATCAGTGTCAGTTAACTCTGTCAACTAGTTTACCTGTAGGGATTTTTAATGTCCAGCAGGTGTCAGTATTCAGTGACACAGTATCGACACAGTATCGACACAGCTTGGTTATGTGTCAAAACGTTTCATGACGCCTCATCAACCCATCACTACTCACAACCTTAACCCTATGAGAAAACAGTGAAAGATCAAGTCCCCTGAAGAAAGTCTACCTAAAGTTGGAATGTAAACAGCCTGTACCTGGACTGTATCTCCAGCTAAGAGTTAAACTGTAAAGTTTCTTCTCCTTAAAAACCATAGACCTGACATGTCCATCTGCAGCCCTCCAGGGCTGGTCTATTAGACTTAGACCAGCTCCAACACGTCTGATCTAAATGAATCATTTACCTTCTCAGTCTGTCTTCAAGGCCTGCAGAATCCTACTAATTAAGCACTCATTAGGTTCAGCGGTGTTGAACCAGGACAAACCATGCAGGACACCGGCCCTTGATTGATGACTCTGGACACCACTGCTGTAGACATAAAATCATATTTAAAGGTAGGGTCGGCAATTTCTCCAGACGTTTCCCAAAGTCCCTTTTTGAATAACTGCATGCGCAAGACCGTATGGTCTGCTCTTCCGCTCCTCAGGGGCATCGCGTGAAAGAAATCTCACAAATCCACTCTGGTCTGGTGGCAGGTGAGAGTAGGACCAAATCTCTGACAAATCCCTTCTCTTCGGTGCAAATGGCAGGGATTGGTCAGAGTTTTTTCAGGCCTGCAGCTCCCACAGAGATGGATTTTTTAACTTCCTTTTCCTGAATACATCATGTATTTATTACTTTCAGGACGGAAGGACTATTGTATAGCAAAAAAGTGTTTCTGAACAGGATTACCAACAATAGCTTTAAGTAGCCACAATGTCATGTTGGAGGTATGGCTGTGTGATGGAAGACATTGTCGGAACACCTTCTGATTTTGGCAGGCAGCAGATCCCTGATGGTCTAGTGGTCAGGATTCAGCGCTTTCACCGCTGTGGCCCCGGTTCGATTCCCGGTCAGGGAAGTCTCTGTTGGCTCTTCCTTCAGGCCCTTGTAGCATGACTTTCATCTAAACATAGTTGTTGGTGGTAAGCAGTTTTCCTAAACGGACACAAGGTGCAATCCTCTTAATTCTGTGTAGATAAATGGTGATTTTTCGAGTAAAAAGTCACATTGTGTTTGTCAAGCAAAGTAAAGGAGTGCCATATTTTGACTTAGGCACAAAATACCCCACTCCTCCAATAACTGATTGACGTCTTTACCCAACATAAAACATTTAGTATATCAACCCTTGAGGATTGACTTTGGACACCACTCCTATAGATATGTTTAATACTTAAGCCACCACAATGCCAAGCTCCAGTTAAGGCTGCAGAATGGAAGACATTGGTGGAACGCCTTCTGAACTTGGCAAGCAGCACATCCCTGATGGTCTAGTGGTCAGGATTCGGCGCTCTCACCGCCGCGGCCCGGGTTCGATTCCCGGTCAGGGAATGTCCTGCAGATATTTACCTGCCAGAATTTTGTGGTTAGATCTTTGAAGCGTTGATGGTATTCATCAACCACTTGAACAAACCACAAATGCTCACAACCTTAACCCTATGAGAAAACAGTGAAAGATCAAGTCCCCTGAAGAAAGTCTACCTAAAGTTGGAATGGAAACAGCCTGTACCTGGACTGTATCTCCAGCTAAGAGTTAAACTGCAAAGTTTCTTCTCCTTAAAAACCATCGACCTGACATGTCCATCTGCAGCCCTCCAGGGCTGGTCTATTAGACTTAGACCAGCTCCAACACGTCTGATCTAAATGAATCATTTACCTTCTCAGTCTGTCTTCAAGGCCTGCAGAATCCTACTAATTAAGCACTCATTAGGTTCAGCGGTGTTGAACCAGGACAAACCATGCAGGACACCGGCCCTTGATTGATGACTCTGGACACCACTGCTGTAGACATAAAATCATATTTAAAGGTAGGGTCGGCAATTTCTCCAGACGTTTCCCAAAGTCCCTTTTTGAATAACTGCATGCGCAAGACCGTATGGTCTGCTCTTCCGCTCCTCAGGGGCATCGCGTGAAAGAAATCTCACAAATCCACTCTGGTCTGGTGGCAGGTGAGAGTAGGACCAAATCTCTGACAAATCCCTTCTCTTCGGTGCAAATGGCAGGGATTGGTCAGAGTTTTTTCAGGCCTGCAGCTCCCACAGAGATGGATTTTTTAACTTCCTTTTCCTGAATACATCATGTATTTATTACTTTCAGGACGGAAGGACTATTGTATAGCAAAAAAGTGTTTCTGAACAGGATTACCAACAATAGCTTTAAGTAGCCACAATGTTATGTTGGAGGTATGGCTGTGTGATGGAAGACATTGTCGGAACACCTTCTGATTTTGGCAGGCAGCAGATCCCTGATGGTCTAGTGGTCAGGATTCAGCGCTTTCACCGCTGTGGCCCCGGTTCGATTCCCGGTCAGGGAAGTCTCTGTTGGCTCTTCCTTCAGGCCCTTGTAGCATGACTTTCATCTAAACATAGTTGTTGGTGGTAAGCAGTTTTCCTAAACGGACACAAGGTGCAATCCTCTAAATTCTGTGTAGATAAATGGTGATTTTTCGAGTAAAAAGTCACATTGTGTTTGTCAAGCAAAGTAAAGGAGTGCCATATTTTGACTTAGGCACAAAATACCCCACTCCTCCAATAACTGATTGACGTCTTTACCCAACATAAAACATTTAGTATATCAACCCTTGAGGATTGACTTTGGACACCACTCCTATAGATATGTTTAATACTTAAGCCACCACAATGCCAAGCTCCAGTTAAGGCTGCAGAATGGAAGACATTGGTGGAACGCCTTCTGAACTTGGCAAGCAGCACATCCCTGATGGTCTAGTGGTCAGGATTCGGCGCTCTCACCGCCGCAGCCCGGGTTCGATTCCCGGTCAGGGAATGTCCTGCAGATATTTACCTGCCAGAATTTTGTGGTTAGATCTTTGAAGCGTTGATGGTATTCATCAACCACTTGAACAAACCACAAATGCTCACAACCTTAACCCTATGAGAAAACAGTGAAAGATCAAGTCCCCTGAAGAAAGTCTACCTAAAGTTGGAATGGAAACAGCCTGTACCTGGACTGTATCTCCAGCTAAGAGTTAAACTGCAAAGTTTCTTCTCCTTAAAAACCATCGACCTGACATGTCCATCTGCAGCCCTCCAGGGCTGGTCTATTAGACTTAGACCAGCTCCAACACGTCTGATCTAAATGAATCATTTACCTTCTCAGTCTGTCTTCAAGGCCTGCAGAATCCTACTAATTAAGCACTCATTAGGTTCAGCGGTGTTGAACCAGGACAAACCATGCAGGACACCGGCCCTTGATTGATGACTCTGGACACCACTGCTGTAGACATAAAATCATATTTAAAGGTAGGGTCGGCAATTTCTCCAGATGTTTCCCAAAGTCCCTTTTTGAATAACTGCATGCGCAAGACCGTATGGTCTGCTCTTCCGCTCCTCAGGGGCATCGCGTGAAAGAAATCTCACAAATCCACTCTGGTCTGGTGGCAGGTGAGAGTAGGACCAAATCTCTGACAAATCCCTTCTCTTCGGTGCAAATGGCAGGGATTGGTCAGAGTTTTTTCAGGCCTGCAGCTCCCACAGAGATGGATTTTTTAACTTCCTTTTCCTGAATACATCATGTATTTATTACTTTCAGGACGGAAGGACTATTGTATAGCAAAAAAGTGTTTCTGAACAGGATTACCAACAATAGCTTTAAGTAGCCACAATGTCATGTTGGAGGTATTGCTGTGTGATGGAAGACATTGTCGGAACACCTTCTGATTTTTGCAGGCAGCAGATCCCTGATGGTCTAGTGGTCAGGATTCAGCGCTTTCACCGCTGTGGCCCCGGTTCGATTCCCGGTCAGGGAAGTCTCTGTTGGCTCTTCCTTCAGGCCCTTGTAGCATGACTTTCATCTAAACATAGTTGTTGGTGGTAAGCAGTTTTCCTAAACGTACACAAGGTGCAATCCTCTTAATTCTGTGTAGATAAATGGTGATTTTTTGAGTAAAAAGTCACATTGTGTTTGTCAAGCAAAGTAAAGGAGTGCCATATTTCGACTTAGGCACAAAATACCCCACTCCTCCAATAACTGATTGACGTCTTTACCCAACATAAAACATTTAGTATATCAACCCTTGAGGATTGACTTTGGACACCACTCCTATAGATATGTTTAATACTTAAGCCACCACAATGCCAAGCTCCAGTTAAGGCTGCAGAATGGAAGACATTGGTGGAACGCCTTCTGAACTTGGCAAGCAGCACATCCCTGATGGTCTAGTGGTCAGGATTCGGCGCTCTCACTGCCGCGGCCCAGGTTCGATTCCCGGTCAGGGAATGTCCTGCAGATATTTACCTGCCAGAATTTTGTGGTTAGATCTTTGAAGCGTTGATGGTATTCATCAACCACTTGAACAAACCACAAATGCTCACAACCTTAACCCTATGAGAAAACAGTGAAAGATCAAGTCCCCTGAAGAAAGTCTACCTAAAGTTGGAATGTAAACAGCCTGTACCTGGACTGTATCTCCAGCTAAGAGTTAAACTGTAAAGTTTCTTCTCCTTAAAAACCATAGACCTGACATGTCCATCTGCAGCCCTCCAGGGCTGGTCTATTAGACTTAGACCAGCTCCAACACGTCTGATCTAAATGAATCATTTACCTTCTCAGTCTGTCTTCAAGGCCTGCAGAATCCTACTAATTAAGCACTCATTAGGTTCAGCGGTGTTGAACCAGGACAAACCATGCAGGACACCGGCCCTTGATTGATGACTCTGGACACCACTGCTGTAGACATAAAATCATATTTAAAGGTAGGGTCGGCAATTTCTCCAGACGTTTCCCAAAGTCCCTTTTTGAATAACTGCATGCGCAAGACCGTATGGTCTGCTCTTCCGCTCCTCAGGGGCATCGCGTGAAAGAAATCTCACAAATCCACTCTGGTCTGGTGGCAGGTGAGAGTAGGACCAAATCTCTGACAAATCCCTTCTCTTCAGTGCAAATGGCAGGGATTGGTCAGAGTTTTTTCAGGCCTGCAGCTCCCACAGAGATGGATTTTTTAACTTCCTTTTCCTGAATACATCATGTATTTATTACTTTCAGGACGGAAGGACTATTGTATAGCAAAAAAATGTTTCTGAACAGGATTACCAACAATAGCTTTAAGTAGCCACAATGTTATGTTGGAGGTATGGCTGTGTGATGGAAGACATTGTCGGAACACCTTCTGATTTTGGCAGGCAGCAGATCCCTGATGGTCTAGTGGTCAGGATTCAGCGCTTTCACCGCTGTGGCCCGGGTTCGATTCCCGGTCAGGGAAGTCTCTGTTGGCTCTTCCTTCAGGCCCTTGTAGCATGACTTTCATCTAAACATAGTTGTTGGTGGTAAGCAGTTTTCCTAAACGGACACAAGGTGCAATCCTCTTAATTCTGTGTAGATAAATGGTGATTTTTCGAGTAAAAAGTCACATTGTGTTTGTCAAGCAAAGTAAAGGAGTGCCATATTTTGACTTAGGCACAAAATACCCCACTCCTCCAATAACTGATTGACGTCTTTACCCAACATAAAACATTTAGTATATCAACCCTTGAGGATTGACTTTGGACACCACTCCTATAGATATGTTTAATACTTAAGCCACCACAATGCCAAGCTCCAGTTAAGGCTGCAGAATGGAAGACATTGGTGGAACGCCTTCTGAACTTGGCAAGCAGCACATCCCTGATGGTCTACTGGTCAGGATTCGGCGCTCTCACCGCCGCGGCCCGGGTTCGATTCCCAGTCAGGGAATGTCCTGCAGATATTTACCTGCCAGAATTTTGTGGTTAGATCTTTGAAGCGTTGATGGTATTCATCAACCACTTGAACAAACCACAAATGCTCACAACCTTAACCCTATGAGAAAACAGTGAAAGATAAAGTCCCCTGAAGAAAGTCTACCTAAAGTTGGAATGGAAACAGCCTGTACCTGGACTGTATCTCCAGCTAAGAGTTAAACTGCAAAGTTTCTTCTCCTTAAAAACCATAGACCTGACATGTCCATCTGCAGCCCTCCAGGGCTGGTCTATTAGACTTAGACCAGCTCCAACACGTCTGATCTAAATGAATCATTTACCTTCTCAGTCTGTCTTCAAGGCCTGCAGAATCCTACTAATTAAGCACTCATTAGGTTCAGCGGTGTTGAACCAGGACAAACCATGCAGGACACCGGCCCTTGATTGATGACTCTGGACACCACTGCTGTAGACATAAAATCATATTTAAAGGTAGGGTCGGCAATTTCTCCAGACGTTTCCCAAAGTCCCTTTTTGAATAACTGCATGCGCAAGACCGTATGGTCTGCTCTTCCGCTCCTCAGGGGCATCGCGTGAAAGAAATCTCACAAATCCACTCTGGTCTGGTGGCAGGTGAGAGTAGGACCAAATCTCTGACAAATCCCTTCTCTTCGGTGCAAATGGCAGGGATTGGTCAGAGTTTTTTCAGGCCTGCAGCTCCCACAGAGATGGATTTTTTAACTTCCTTTTCCTGAATACATCATGTATTTATTACTTTCAGGACGGAAGGACTATTGTATAGCAAAAAAGTGTTTCTGAACAGGATTACCAACAATAGCTTTAAGTAGCCACAATGTCATGTTGGAGGTATGGCTGTGTGATGGAAGACATTGTCGGAAAACCTTCTGATTTTTGCAGGCAGCAGATCCCTGATGGTCTAGTGGTCAGGATTCAGCGCTTTCACCGCTGTGGCCCCGGTTCGATTCCCGGTCAGAAAAGTCTCTGTTGGCTCTTCCTTCAGGCCCTTGTAGCATCACTTTCATCTAAACATAGTTGTTGGTGGTAAGCAGTTTTCCTAAACGGACACAAGGTGCAATCCTCTTAATTCTGTGTAGATAAATGGTGATTTTTCGAGTAAAAAGTCACATTGTGTTTGTCAAGCAAAGTAAAGGAGTGCCATATTTTGACTTAGGCACAAAATACCCCACTCCTCCAAGAACTGATTGACGTCTTTACCCAACATAAAACATTTAGTATATCAACCCTTGAGGATTGACTTTGGACACCACTCCTATAGATATGTTTAATACTTAAGCCACCACAATGCCAAGCTCCAGTTAAGGCTGCAGAATGGAAGACATTGGTGGAACGCCTTCTGAACTTGGCAAGCAGCACATCCCTGATGGTCTAGTGGTCAGGATTCGGCGCTCTCACCGCCGCGGCCTGGGTACGTTTCCCGGTCAGGGAATGTCCTGCAGATATTTACCTGCCAGAATTTTGTGGTTAGATCTTTGAAGCGTTGATGGTATTCATCAACCACTTGAACAAACCACAAATGCTCACAACCTTAACCCTATGAGAAAACAGTGAAAGATCAAGTCCCCTGAAGAAAGTCTACCTAAAGTTGGAATGGAAACAGCCTGTACCTGGACTGTATCTCCAGCTAAGAGTTAAACTGCAAAGTTTCTTCTCCTTAAAAACCATAGACCTGACATGTCCATCTGCAGCCCTCCAGGGCTGGTCTATTAGACTTAGACCAGCTCCAACACGTCTGATCTAAATGAATCATTTACCTTCTCAGTCTGTCTTCAAGGCCTGCAGAATCCTACTAATTAAGCACTCATTAGGTTCAGCGGTGTTGAACCAGGACAAACCATGCAGGACACCGGCCCTTGATTGATGACTCTGGACACCACTGCTGTAGACATAAAATCATATTTAAAGGTAGGGTCGGCAATTTCTCCAGACGTTTCCCAAAGTCCCTTTTTGAATAACTGCATGCGCAAGACCGTATGGTCTGCTCTTCCGCTCCTCAGGGGCATCGCGTGAAAGAAATCTCACAAATCCACTCTGGTCTGGTGGCAGGTGAGAGTAGGACCAAATCTCTGACAAATCCCTTCTCTTCGGTGCAAATGGCAGGGATTGGTCAGAGTTTTTTCAGGCCTGCAGCTCCCACAGAGATGGATTTTTAACTTCCTTTTCCTGAATACATCATGTATTTATTACTTTCAGGACGGAAGGACTATTGTATAGCAAAAAAGTGTTTCTGAACAGGATTACCAACAATAGCTTTAAGTAGCCACAATGTCATGTTGGAGGTATGGCTGTGTGATGGAAGACATTGTCGGAACACCTTCTGATTTTGGCAGGCAGCAGATCCCTGATGGTCTAGTGGTCAGGATTCAGCGCTTTCACCGCTGTGGCCCGGGTTCGATTCCCGGTCAGGAAAGTCTCTGTTGGCTCTTCCTTCAGGCCCTTGTAGCATGACTTTCATCTAAACATAGTTGTTGGTGGTAAGCAGTTTTCCTAAACGGACACAAGGTGCAATCCTCTTAATTCTGTGTAGATAAATGGTGATTTTTCGAGTAAAAAGTCACATTGTGTTTGTCAAGCAAAGTAAAGGAGTGCCATATTTCGACTTAGGCACAAAATACCCCACTCCTCCAAGAACTGATTGACGTCTTTACCCAACATAAAACATTTAGTATATCAACCCTTGAGGATTGACTTTGGACACCACTCCTATAGATATGTTTAATACTTAAGCCACCACAATGCCAAGCTCCAGTTAAGGCTGCAGAATGGAAGACATTGGTGGAACGCCTTCTGAACTTGGCAAGCAGCACATCCCTGATGGTCTAGTGGTCAGGATTCGGCGCTCTCACTGCCGCGGCCCGGCTTCGATTCCCGGTCAGGGAATGTCCTGCAGATATTTACCTGCCAGAATTTTGTGGTTAGATCTTTGAAGCGTTGATGGTATTCATCAACCACTTGAACAAACCACAAATGCTCACAACCTTAACCCTATGAGAAAACAGTGAAAGATCAAGTCCCCTGAAGAAAGTCTACCTAAAGTTGGAATGGAAACAGCCTGTACCTGGACTGTATCTCCAGCTAAGAGTTAAACTGCAAAGTTTCTTCTCCTTAAAAACCATAGACCTGACATGTCCATCTGCAGCCCTCCAGGGCTGGTCTATTAGACTTAGACCAGCTCCAACACGTCTGATCTAAATGAATCATTTACCTTCTCAGTCTGTCTTCAAGGCCTGCAGAATCCTACTAATTAAGCACTCATTAGGTTCAGCGGTGTTGAACCAGGACAAACCATGCAGGACACCGGTCCTTGATTGATGACTCTGGACACCACTGCTGTAGACATAAAATCATATTTAAAGGTAGGGTCGGCAATTTCTCCAGACGTTTCCCAAAGTCCCTTTTTGAATAACTGCATGCGCAAGACCGTATGGTCTGCTCTTCCGCTCCTCAGGGGCATCGCGTGAAAGAAATCTCACAAATCCACTCTGGTCTGGTGGCAGGTGAGAGTAGGACCAAATCTCTGACAAATCCCTTCTCTTCGGTGCAAATGGCAGGGATTGGTCAGAGTTTTTTCAGGCCTGCAGCTCCCACAGAGATGGATTTTTTAACTTCCTTTTCCTGAATACATCATGTATTTATTACTTTCAGGACGGAAGGACTATTGTATAGCAAAAAAGTGTTTCTGAACAGGATTACCAACAATAGCTTTAAGTAGCCACAATGTCATGTTGGAGGTATGGCTGTGTGATGGAAGACATTGTCGGAACACCTTCTGATTTTGGCAGGCAGCAGATCCCTGATGGTCTAGTGGTCAGGATTCAGCGCTTTCACCGCTGTGGCCCCGGATCGATTCCCGGTCAGGGAAGTCTCTGTTGGCTCTTCCTTCAGGTCCTTGTAGCATGACTTTCATCTAAACATAGTTGTTGGTGGCAAGCAGTTTTCCTAAACGGACCCAAGGTGCAATCCTCTTAATTCTGTGTAGATAAATGGTGATTTTTCGAGTAAAAAGTCACATTGTGTTTGTCAAGCAAAGAAAAGGAGTGCCATATTTCGACTTAGGCACAAAATACCCCACTCCTCCAATAACTGATTGACGTCTTTACCCAACATAAAACATTTAGTATATCAACCCTTGAGGATTGACTTTGGACACCACTCCTATAGATATGTTTAATACTTAAGCCACCACAATGCCAAGCTCCAGTTAAGGCTGCAGAATGGAAGACATTGCTGGAACGCCTTCTGAACTTGGCAAGCAGCACATCCCTGATGGTCTAGTGGTCAGGGTTCGGCGCTCTCACCGCCGCGGCCCGGGTTCGATTCCCGGTCAGGGAATGTCCTGCAGATATTTACCTGCCAGAATTTTGTGGTTAGATCTTTGAAGCGTTGATGGTATTCATCAACCACTTGAACAAACCACAAATGCTCACAACCTTAACCCTATGAGAAAACAGTGAAAGATCAAGTCCCCTGAAGCCTGTACCTGGACTGTATCTCCAGCTAAGAGTTAAACTGCAAAGTTTCTTCTCCTTAAAAACCATAGACCTGACATGTCCATCTGCAGCCCTCCAGGGCTGGTCTATTAGACTTAGACCAGCTCCAACACGTCTGATCTAAATGAATCATTTACCTTCTCAGTCTGTCTTCAAGGCCTGCAGAATCCTACTAATTAAGCACTCATTAGGTTCAGCGGTGTTGAACCAGGACAAACCATGCAGGACACCGGCCCTTGATTGATGACTCTGGACACCACTGCTGTAGACATAAAATCATATTTAAAGGTAGGGTCGGCAATTTCTCCAGACGTTTCCCAAAGTCCCTTTTTGAATAACTGCATGCGCAAGACCGTATGGTCTGCTCTTCCGCTCCTCAGGGGCATCGCGTGAAAGAAATCTCACAAATCCACTCTGGTCTGGTGGCAGGTGAGAGTAGGACCAAATCTCTGACAAATCCCTTCTCTTCGGTGCAAATGGCAGGGATTGGTCAGAGTTTTTTCAGGCCTGCAGCTCCCACAGAGATGGATTTTTTAACTTCCTTTTCCTGAATACATCATGTATTTATTACTTTCAGGACGGAAGGACTATTGTATAGCAAAAAAGTGTTTCTGAACAGGATTACCAACAATAGCTTTAAGTAGCCACAATGTCATGTTGGAGGTATGGCTGTGTGATGGAAGACATTGTCGGAACACCTTCTGATTTTGGCAGGCAGCAAATCCCTGATGGTCTAGTGGTCAGGATTCAGCGCTTTCACCGCTGTGGCCCGGGTTCGATTCCCGGTCAGGGAAGTCTCTGTTGGCTCTTCCTTCAGGCCCTTGTAGCATGACTTTCATCTAAACATAGTTGTTGGTGGCAAGCAGTTTTCCTAAACGGACACAAGGTGCAATCCTCTTAATTCTGTGTAGATAAATGGTGATTTTTCGAGTAAAAAGTCACATTGTGTTTGTCAAGCAAAGAAAAGGAGTGCCATATTTCGACTTAGGCACAAAATACCCCACTCCTCCAATAACTGATTGACGTCTTTACCCAACATAAAACATTTAGTATATCAACCCTTGAGGATTGACTTTGGACACCACTCCTATAGATATGTTTAATACTTAAGCCACCACAATGCCAAGCTCCAGTTAAGGCTGCAGAATGGAAGACATTGGTGGAACGCCTTCTGAACTTGGCAAGCAGCACATCCCTGATGGTCTAGTGGTCAGGATTCGGCGCTCTCACCGCCGCGGCCCGGGTTCGATTCCCGGTCAGGGAATGTCCTGCAGATATTTACCTGCCAGAATTTTGTGGTTAGATCTTTGAAGCGTTGATGGTATTCATCAACCACTTGAACAAACCACAAATGCTCACAACCTTAACCCTATGAGAAAACAGTGAAAGATCAAGTCCCCTGAAGCCTGTACCTGGACTGTATCTCCAGCTAAGAGTTAAACTGCAAAGTTTCTTCTCCTTAAAAACCATAGACCTGACATGTCCATCTGCAGCCCTCCAGGGCTGGTCTATTAGACTTAGACCAGCTCCAACACGTCTGATCTAAATGAATCATTTACCTTCTCAGTCTGTCTTCAAGGCCTGCAGAATCCTACTAATTAAGCACTCATTAGGTTCAGCGGTGTTGAACCAGGACAAACCATGCAGGACACCGGCCCTTGATTGATGACTCTGGACACCACTGCTGTAGACATAAAATCATATTTAAAGGTAGGGTCGGCAATTTCTCCAGACGTTTCCCAAAGTCCCTTTTTGAATAACTGCATGCGCAAGACCGTATGGTCTGCTCTTCCGCTCCTCAGGGGCATCGCGTGAAAGAAATCTCACAAATCCACTCTGGTCTGGTGGCAGGTGAGAGTAGGACCAAATCTCTGACAAATCCCTTCTCTTCGGTGCAAATGGCAGGGATTGGTCAGAGTTTTTTCAGGCCTGCAGCTCCCACAGAGATGGATTTTTTAACTTCCTTTTCCTGAATACATCATGTATTTATTACTTTCAGGACGGAAGGACTATTGTATAGCAAAAAAGTGTTTCTGAACAGGATTACCAACAATAGCTTTAAGTAGCCACAATGTCATGTTGGAGGTATGGCTGTGTGATGGAAGACATTGTCGGAACACCTTCTGATTTTGGCAGGCAGCAGATCCCTGATGGTCTAGTGGTCAGGATTCAGCGCTTTCACCGCTGTGGCCCGGGTTCGATTCCCGGTCAGGGAAGTCTCTGTTGGCTCTTCCTTCAGGCCCTTGTAGCATGACTTTCATCTAAACATAGTTGTTGGTGGTAAGCAGTTTTCCTAAACGGACACAAGGTGCAATCCTCTTAATTCTGTGTAGATAAATGGTGATTTTTCGAGTAAAAAGTCACATTGTGTTTGTCAAGCAAAGTAAAGGAGTGCCATATTTCGACTTAGGCACAAAATACCCCACTCCTCCAAGAACTGATTGACGTCTTTACCCAACATAAAACATTTAGTATATCAACCCTTGAGGATTGACTTTGGACACCACTCTTATAGATATGTTTAATACTTAAGCCACCACAATGCCAAGCTCCAGTTAAGGCTGCAGAATGGAAGAAATTGGTGGAACGCCTTCTGAACTTGGCAAGCAGCACATCCCTGATGGTCTAGTGGTCAGGATTCGGCGCTCTCACTGCCGCGGCCCGGCTTCGATTCCCGGTCAGGGAATGTCCTGCAGATATTTACCTGCCAGAATTTTGTGGTTAGATCTTTGAAGCGTTGATGGTATTCATCAACCACTTGAACAAACCACAAATGCTCACAACCTTAACCCTATGAGAAAACAGTGAAAGATCAAGTCCCCTGAAGAAAGTCTACCTAAAGTTGGAATGTAAACAGCCTGTACCTGGACTGTATCTCCAGCTAAGAGTTAAACTGCAAAGTTTCTTCTCCTTAAAAACCATAGACCTGACATGTCCATCTGCAGCCCTCCAGGGCTGGTCTATTAGACTTAGACCAGCTCCAACACGTCTGATCTAAATGAATCATTTACCTTCTCAGTCTGTCTTCAAGGCCTGCAGAATCCTACTAATTAAGCACTCATTAGGTTCAGCGGTGTTGAACCAGGACAAACCATGCAGGACACCGGCCCTTGATTGATGACTCTGGACACCACTGCTGTAGACATAAAATCATATTTAAAGGTAGGGTCGGCAATTTCTCCAGACGTTTCCCAAAGTCCCTTTTTGAATAACTGCATGCGCAAGACCGTATGGTCTGCTCTTCCGCTCCTCAGGGGCATCGCGTGAAAGAAATCTCACAAATCCACTCTGGTCTGGTGGCAGGTGAGAGTAGGACCAAATCTCTGACAAATCCCTTCTCTTCGGTGCAAATGGCAGGGATTGGTCAGAGTTTTTTCAGGCCTGCAGCTCCCACAGAGATGGATTTTTTAACTTCCTTTTCCTGAATACATCATGTATTTATTACTTTCAGGACGGAAGGACTATTGTATAGCAAAAAAGTGTTTCTGAACAGGATTACCAACAATAGCTTTAAGTAGCCACAATGTCATGTTGGAGGTATGGCTGTGTGATGGAAGACATTGTCGGAACACCTTCTGATTTTGGCAGGCAGCAGATCCCTGATGGTCTAGTGGTCAGGATTCAGCGCTTTCACCGCTGTGGCCCGGGTTCGATTCCCGGTCAGGGAAGTCTCTGTTGGCTCTTCCTTCAGGCCCTTGTAGCATGACTTTCATCTAAACATAGTTGTTGGTGGTAAGCAGTTTTCCTAAACGTACACAAGGTGCAATCCTCTTAATTCTGTGTAGATAAATTGTGATTTTTCGAGTAAAAAGTCACATTGTGTTTGTCAAGCAAAGTAAAGGAGTGCCATATTTTGACTTAGGCACAAAATACCCCACTCCTCCAAGAACTGATTGACGTCTTTACCCAACATAAAACATTTAGTATATCAACCCTTGAGGATTGACTTTGGACACCACTCCTATAGATATGTTTAATACTTAAGCCACCACAATGCCAAGCTCCAGTTAAGGCTACAGAATGGAAGACATTGGTGGAACGCCTTCTGAACTTGGCAAGCAGCACATCCCTGATGGTCTAGTGGTCAGGATTCGGCGCTCTCACCGCCGCGGCCTGGGTTCGATTCCCGGTCAGGGAATGTCCTGCAGATATTTACCTGCCAGAATTTTGTGGTTAGATCTTTGAAGCGTTGATGGTATTCATCAACCACTTGAACAAACCACAAATGCTCACAACCTTAACCCTATGAGAAAACAGTGAAAGATCAAGTCCCCTGAAGCCTGTACCTGGACTGTATCTCCAGCTAAGAGTTAAACTGCAACGTTTCTTCTCCTTAAAAACCATAGACCTGACATGTCCATCTGCAGCCCTCCAGGGCTGGTCTATTAGACTTAGACCAGCTCCAACACGTCTGATCTAAATGAATCATTTACCTTCTCAGTCTGTCTTCAAGGCCTGCAGAATCCTACTAATTAAGCACTCATTAGGTTCAGCGGTGTTGAACCAGGACAAACCATGCAGGACACCGGCCCTTGATTGATGACTCTGGACACCACTGCTGTAGACATAAAATCATATTTAAAGGTAGGGTCGGCAATTTCTCCAGACGTTTCCCAAAGTCCCTTTTTGAATAACTGCATGCGCAAGACCGTATGGTCTGCTCTTCCGCTCCTCAGGGGCATCGCGTGAAAGAAATCTCACAAATCCACTCTGGTCTGGTGGCAGGTGAGAGTAGGACCAAATCTCTGACAAATCCCTTCTCTTCGGTGCAAATGGCAGGGATTGGTCAGAGTTTTTTCAGGCCTGCAGCTCCCACAGAGATGGATTTTTTAACTTCCTTTTCCTGAATACATCATGTATTTATTACTTTCAGGACGGAAGGACTATTGTATAGCAAAAAAGTGTTTCTGAACAGGATTACCAACAATAGCTTTAAGTAGCCACAATGTCATGTTGGAGGTATGGCTGTGTGATGGAAGACATTGTCGGAACACCTTCTGATTTTGGCAGGCAGCAGATCCCTGATGGTCTAGTGGTCAGGATTCAGCGCTTTCACCGCTGTGGCCCGGGTTCGATTCCCGGTCAGGGAAGTCTCTGTTGGCTCTTCCTTCAGGCCCTTGTAGCATGACTTTCATCTAAACATAGTTGTTGGTGGTAAGCAGTTTTCCTAAACGGACACAAGGTGCAATCCTCTTAATTCTGTGTAGATAAATGGTGATTTTTCGAGTAAAAAGTCACATTGTGTTTGTCAAGCAAAGTAAAGGAGTGCCATATTTCGACTTAGGCACAAAATACCCCACTCCTCCAAGAACTGATTGACGTCTTTACCCAACATAAAACATTTAGTATATCAACCCTTGAGGATTGACTTTGGACACCACTCTTATAGATATGTTTAATACTTAAGCCACCACAATGCCAAGCTCCAGTTAAGGCTGCAGAATGGAAGAAATTGGTGGAACGCCTTCTGAACTTGGCAAGCAGCACATCCCTGATGGTCTAGTGGTCAGGATTCGGCGCTCTCACTGCCGCGGCCCGGCTTCGATTCCCGGTCAGGGAATGTCCTGCAGATATTTACCTGCCAGAATTTTGTGGTTAGATCTTTGAAGCGTTGATGGTATTCATCAACCACTTGAACAAACCACAAATGCTCACAACCTTAACCCTATGAGAAAACAGTGAAAGATCAAGTCCCCTGAAGAAAGTCTACCTAAAGTTGGAATGTAAACAGCCTGTACCTGGACTGTATCTCCAGCTAAGAGTTAAACTGCAAAGTTTCTTCTCCTTAAAAACCATAGACCTGACATGTCCATCTGCAGCCCTCCAGGGCTGGTCTATTAGACTTAGACCAGCTCCAACACGTCTGATCTAAATGAATCATTTACCTTCTCAGTCTGTCTTCAAGGCCTGCAGAATCCTACTAATTAAGCACTCATTAGGTTCAGCGGTGTTGAACCAGGACAAACCATGCAGGACACCGGCCCTTGATTGATGACTCTGGACACCACTGCTGTAGACATAAAATCATATTTAAAGGTAGGGTCGGCAATTTCTCCAGACGTTTCCCAAAGTCCCTTTTTGAATAACTGCATGCGCAAGACCGTATGGTCTGCTCTTCCGCTCCTCAGGGGCATCGCGTGAAAGAAATCTCACAAATCCACTCTGGTCTGGTGGCAGGTGAGAGTAGGACCAAATCTCTGACAAATCCCTTCTCTTCGGTGCAAATGGCAGGGATTGGTCAGAGTTTTTTCAGGCCTGCAGCTCCCACAGAGATGGATTTTTTAACTTCCTTTTCCTGAATACATCATGTATTTATTACTTTCAGGACGGAAGGACTATTGTATAGCAAAAAAGTGTTTCTGAACAGGATTACCAACAATAGCTTTAAGTAGCCACAATGTCATGTTGGAGGTATGGCTGTGTGATGGAAGACATTGTCGGAACACCTTCTGATTTTGGCAGGCAGCAGATCCCTGATGGTCTAGTGGTCAGGATTCAGCGCTTTCACCGCTGTGGCCCGGGTTCGATTCCCGGTCAGGGAAGTCTCTGTTGGCTCTTCCTTCAGGCCCTTGTAGCATGACTTTCATCTAAACATAGTTGTTGGTGGTAAGCAGTTTTCCTAAACGTACACAAGGTGCAATCCTCTTAATTCTGTGTAGATAAATTGTGATTTTTCGAGTAAAAAGTCACATTGTGTTTGTCAAGCAAAGTAAAGGAGTGCCATATTTTGACTTAGGCACAAAATACCCCACTCCTCCAAGAACTGATTGACGTCTTTACCCAACATAAAACATTTAGTATATCAACCCTTGAGGATTGACTTTGGACACCACTCCTATAGATATGTTTAATACTTAAGCCACCACAATGCCAAGCTCCAGTTAAGGCTACAGAATGGAAGACATTGGTGGAACGCCTTCTGAACTTGGCAAGCAGCACATCCCTGATGGTCTAGTGGTCAGGATTCGGCGCTCTCACCGCCGCGGCCTGGGTTCGATTCCCGGTCAGGGAATGTCCTGCAGATATTTACCTGCCAGAATTTTGTGGTTAGATCTTTGAAGCGTTGATGGTATTCATCAACCACTTGAACAAACCACAAATGCTCACAACCTTAACCCTATGAGAAAACAGTGAAAGATCAAGTCCCCTGAAGCCTGTACCTGGACTGTATCTCCAGCTAAGAGTTAAACTGCAACGTTTCTTCTCCTTAAAAACCATAGACCTGACATGTCCATCTGCAGCCCTCCAGGGCTGGTCTATTAGACTTAGACCAGCTCCAACACGTCTGATCTAAATGAATCATTTACCTTCTCAGTCTGTCTTCAAGGCCTGCAGAATCCTACTAATTAAGCACTCATTAGGTTCAGCGGTGTTGAACCAGGACAAACCATGCAGGACACCGGCCCTTGATTGATGACTCTGGACACCACTGCTGTAGACATAAAATCATATTTAAAGGTAGGGTCGGCAATTTCTCCAGACGTTTCCCAAAGTCCCTTTTTGAATAACTGCATGCGCAAGACCGTATGGTCTGCTCTTCCGCTCCTCAGGGGCATCGCGTGAAAGAAATCTCACAAATCCACTCTGGTCTGGTGGCAGGTGAGAGTAGGACCAAATCTCTGACAAATCCCTTCTCTTCGGTGCAAATGGCAGGGATTGGTCAGAGTTTTTTCAGGCCTGCAGCTCCCACAGAGATGGATTTTTTAACTTCCTTTTCCTGAATACATCATGTATTTATTACTTTCAGGACGGAAGGACTATTGTATAGCAAAAAAGTGTTTCTGAACAGGATTACCAACAATAGCTTTAAGTAGCCACAATGTCATGTTGGAGGTATGGCTGTGTGATGGAAGACATTGTCGGAACACCTTCTGATTTTGGCAGGCAGCAGATCCCTGATGGTCTAGTGGTCAGGATTCAGCGCTTTCACCGCTGTGGCCCGGGTTCGATTCCCGGTCAGGGAAGTCTCTGTTGGCTCTTCCTTCAGGCCCTTGTAGCATGACTTTCATCTAAACATAGTTGTTGGTGGTAAGCAGTTTTCCTAAACGTACACAAGGTGCAATCCTCTTAATTCTGTGTAGATAAATGGTGATTTTTCGAGTAAAAAGTCACATTGTGTTTGTCAAGCAAAGTAAAGGAGTGCCATATTTTGACTTAGGCACAAAATACCCCACTCCTCCAAGAACTGATTGACGTCTTTACCCAACATAAAACATTTAGTATATCAACCCTTGAGGATTGACTTTGGACACCACTCCTATAGATATGTTTAATACTTAAGCCACCACAATGCCAAGCTCCAGTTAAGGCTACAGAATGGAAGACATTGGTGGAACGCCTTCTGAACTTGGCAAGCAGCACATCCCTGATGGTCTAGTGGTCAGGATTCGGCGCTCTCACCGCCGCGGCCCGGGTTCGATTCCCGGTCAGGGAATGTCCTGCAGATATTTACCTGCCAGAATTTTGTGGTTAGATCTTTGAAGCGTTGATGGTATTCATCAACCACTTGAACAAACCACAAATGCTCACAACCTTAACCCTATGAGAAAACAGTGAAAGATCAAGTCCCCTGAAGCCTGTACCTGGACTGTATCTCCAGCTAAGAGTTAAACTGCAACGTTTCTTCTCCTTAAAAACCATAGACCTGACATGTCCATCTGCAGCCCTCCAGGGCTGGTCTATTAGACTTAGACCAGCTCCAACACGTCTGATCTAAATGAATCATTTACCTTCTCAGTCTGTCTTCAAGGCCTGCAGAATCCTACTAATTAAGCACTCATTAGGTTCAGCGGTGTTGAACCAGGACAAACCATGCAGGACACCGGCCCTTGATTGATGACTCTGGACACCACTGCTGTAGACATAAAATCATATTTAAAGGTAGGGTCGGCAATTTCTCCAGACGTTTCCCAAAGTCCCTTTTTGAATAACTGCATGCGCAAGACCGTATGGTCTGCTCTTCCGCTCCTCAGGGGCATCGCGTGAAAGAAATCTCACAAATCCACTCTGGTCTGGTGGCAGGTGAGAGTAGGACCAAATCTCTGACAAATCCCTTCTCTTCGGTGCAAATGGCAGGGATTGGTCAGAGTTTTTTCAGGCCTGCAGCTCCCACAGAGATGGATTTTTTAACTTCCTTTTCCTGAATACATCATGTATTTATTACTTTCAGGACGGAAGGACTATTGTATAGCAAAAAAGTGTTTCTGAACAGGATTACCAACAATAGCTTTAAGTAGCCACAATGTCATGTTGGAGGTATGGCTGTGTGATGGAAGACATTGTCGGAACACCTTCTGATTTTGGCAGGCAGCAGATCCCTGATGGTCTAGTGGTCAGGATTCAGCGCTTTCACCGCTGTGGCCCGGGTTCGATTCCCGGTCAGTGAAGTCTCTGTTGGCTCTTCCTTCAGGCCCTTGTAGCATGACTTTCATCTAAACATAGTTGTTGGTGGTCAGCAGTTTTCCTAAACGGACACAAGGTGCAATCCTCTTAATTCTGTGTAGATAAATGGTGATTTTTCGAGTAAAAAGTCACATTGTGTTTGTCAAGCAAAGTAAAGGAGTGCCATATTTTGACTTAGGCACAAAATACCCCACTCCTCCAAGAACTGATTGACGTCTTTACCCAACATAAAACATTTAGTATATCAACCCTTGAGGATTGACTTTGGACACCACTCCTATAGATATGTTTAATACTTAAGCCACCACAATGCCAAGCTCCAGTTAAGGCTGCAGAATGGAAGACATTGGTGGAACGCCTTCTGAACTTGGCAAGCAGCACATCCCTGATGGTCTAGTGGTCAGGATTCGGCGCTCTCACCGCCGCGGCCCGGCTTCGATTCCCGGTCAGGGAATGTCCTGCAGATATTTACCTGCCAGAATTTTGTGGTTAGATCTTTGAAGCGTTGATGGTATTCATCAACCACTTGAACAAACCACAAATGCTCACAACCTTAACCCTATGAGAAAACAGTGAAAGATCAAGTCCCCTGAAGCCTGTACCTGGACTGTATCTCCAGCTAAGAGTTAAACTGCAAAGTTTCTTCTCCTTAAAAACCATAGACCTGACATGTCCATCTGCAGCCCTCCAGGGCTGGTCTATTAGACTTAGACCAGCTCCAACACGTCTGATCTAAATTAATCATTTACCTTCTCAGTCTGTCTTCAAGGCCTGCAGAATCCTACTAATTAAGCACTCATTAGGTTCAGCGGTGTTGAACCAGGACAAACCATGCAGGACACCGGCCCTTGATTGATGACTCTGGACACCACTGCTGTAGACATAAAATCATATTTAAAGGTAGGGTCGGCAATTTCTCCAGACGTTTCCCAAAGTCCCTTTTTGAATAACTGCATGCGCAAGACCGTATGGTCTGCTCTTCCGCTCCTCAGGGGCATCGCGTGAAAGAAATCTCACAAATCCACTCTGGTCTGGTGGCAGGTGAGAGTAGGACCAAATCTCTGACAAATCCCTTCTCTTCGGTGCAAATGGCAGGGATTGGTCAGAGTTTTTTCAGGCCTGCAGCTCCCACAGAGATGGATTTTTTAACTTCCTTTTCCTGAATACATCATGTATTTATTACTTTCAGGACGGAAGGACTATTGTATAGCAAAAAAGTGTTTCTGAACAGGATTACCAACAATAGCTTTAAGTAGCCACAATGTCATGTAGGAGGTATGGCTGTGTGATGGAAGACATTGTCGGAACACCTTCTGATTTTGGCAGGCAGCAGATCCCTGATGGTCTAGTGGTCAGGATTCAGCGCTTTCACCGCTGTGGCCCGGGTTCGATTCCCGGTCAGTGAAGTCTCTGTTGGCTCTTCCTTCAGGCCCTTGTAGCATGACTTTCATCTAAACATAGTTGTTGGTGGTCAGCAGTTTTCCTAAACGGACACAAGGTGCAATCCTCTTAATTCTGTGTAGATAAATGGTGATTTTTCGAGTAAAAAGTCACATTGTGTTTGTCAAGCAAAGTAAAGGAGTGCCATATTTTGACTTAGGCACAAAATACCCCACTCCTCCAAGAACTGATTGACGTCTTTACCCAACATAAAACATTTAGTATATCAACCCTTGAGGATTGACTTTGGACACCACTCCTATAGATATGTTTAATACTTAAGCCACCACAATGCCAAGCTCCAGTTAAGGCTGCAGAATGGAAGACATTGGTGGAACGCCTTCTGAACTTGGCAAGCAGCACATCCCTGATGGTCTAGTGGTCAGGATTCGGCGCTCTCACCGCCGCGGCCCGGCTTCGATTCCCGGTCAGGGAATGTCCTGCAGATATTTACCTGCCAGAATTTTGTGGTTAGATCTTTGAAGCGTTGATGGTATTCATCAACCACTTGAACAAACCACAAATGCTCACAACCTTAACCCTATGAGAAAACAGTGAAAGATCAAGTCCCCTAAAGCCTGTACCTGGACTGTATCTCCAGCTAAGAGTTAAACTGCAAAGTTTCTTCTCCTTAAAAACCATAGACCTGACATGTCCATCTGCAGCCCTCCAGGGCTGGTCTATTAGACTTAGACCAGCTCCAACACGTCTGATCTAAATGAATCATTTACCTTCTCAGTCTGTCTTCAAGGCCTGCAGAATCCTACTAATTAAGCACTCATTAGGTTCAGCGGTGTTGAACCAGGACAAACCATGCAGGACACCGGCCCTTGATTGATGACTCTGGACACCACTGCTGTAGACATAAAATCATATTTAAAGGTAGGGTCGGCAATTTCTCCAGACGTTTCCCAAAGTCCCTTTTTGAATAACTGCATGCGCAAGACCGTATGGTCTGCTCTTCCGCTCCTCAGGGGCATCGCGTGAAAGAAATCTCACAAATCCACTCTGGTCTGGTGGCAGGTGAGAGTAGGACCAAATCTCTGACAAATCCCTTCTCTTCGGTGCAAATGGCAGGGATTGGTCAGAGTTTTTTCAGGCCTGCAGCTCCCACAGAGATGGATTTTTTAACTTCCTTTTCCTGAATACATCATGTATTTATTACTTTCAGGACGGAAGGACTATTGTATAGCAAAAAAGTGTTTCTGAACAGGATTACCAACAATAGCTTTAAGTAGCCACAATGTCATGTTGGAGGTATGGCTGTGTGATGGAAGACATTGTCGGAACACCTTCTGATTTTGGCAGGCAGCAGATCCCTGATGGTCTAGTGGTCAGGATTCAGCGCTTTCACCGCTGTGGCCCGGGTTCGATTCCCGGTCAGGGAAGTCTCTGTTGGCTCTTCCTTCAGGCCCTTGTAGCATGACTTTCATCTAAACATAGTTGTTGGTGGTCAGCAGTTTTCCTAAACGGACACAAGGTGCAATCCTCTTAATTCTGTGTAGATAAATGGTGATTTTTCGAGTAAAAAGTCACATTGTGTTTGTCAAGCAAAGTAAAGGAGTGCCATATTTTGACTTAGGCACAAAATACCCCACTCCTCCAAGAACTGATTGACGTCTTTACCCAACATAAAACATTTAGTATATCAACCCTTGAGGATTGACTTTGGACACCACTCCTATAGATATGTTTAATACTTAAGCCACCACAAAGCCAAGCTCCAGTTAAGGCTGCAGAATGGAAGACATTGGTGGAACGCCTTCTGAACTTGGCAAGCAGCACATCCCTGATGGTCTAGTGGTCAGGATTCGGCGCTCTCACCGCCGCGGCCCGGGTTCGATTCCCGGTCAGGGAATGTCCTGCAGATATTTACCTGCCAGAATTTTGTGGTTAGATCTTTGAAGCGTTGATGGTATTCATCAACCACTTGAACAAACCACAAATGCTCACAACCTTAACCCTATGAGAAAACAGTGAAAGATCAAGTCCCCTGAAGCCTGTACCTGGACTGTATCTCCAGCTAAGAGTTAAACTGCAAAGTTTCTTCTCCTTAAAAACCATAGACCTGACATGTCCATCTGCAGCCCTCCAGGGCTGGTCTATTAGACTTAGACCAGCTCCAACACGTCTGATCTAAATGAATCATTTACTTTCTCAGTCTGTCTTCAAGGCCTGCAGAATCCTACTAATTAAGCACTCATTAGGTTCAGCGGTGTTGAACCAGGACAAACCATGCAGGACACCGGCCCTTGATTGATGACTCTGGACACCACTGCTGTAGACATAAAATCATATTTAAAGGTAGGGTCGGCAATTTCTCCAGACGTTTCCCAAAGTCCCTTTTTGAATAACTGCATGCGCAAGACCGTATGGTCTGCTCTTCCGCTCCTCAGGGGCATCGCGTGAAAGAAATCTCACAAATCCACTCTGGTCTGGTGGCAGGTGAGAGTAGGACCAAATCTCTGACAAATCCCTTCTCTTCGGTGCAAATGGCAGGGATTGGTCAGAGTTTTTTCAGGCCTGCAGCTCCCACAGAGATGGATTTTTTAACTTCCTTTTCCTGAATACATCATGTATTTATTACTTTCAGGACGGAAGGACTATTGTATAGCAAAAAAGTGTTTCTGAACAGGATTACCAACAATAGCTTTAAGTAGCCACAATGTCATGTTGGAGGTATGGCTGTGTGATGGAAGACATTGTCGGAACACCTTCTGATTTTGGCAGGCAGCAGATCCCTGATGGTCTAGTGGTCAGGATTCAGCGCTTTCACCGCTGTGGCCCCGGTTCGATTCCCGGTCAGGGAAGTCTCTGTTGGCTCTTCCTTCAGGCCCTTGTAGCATGACTTTCATCTAAACATAGTTGTTGGTGGCAAGCAGTTTTCCTAAACGGACACAAGGTGCAATCCTCTTAATTCTGTGTAGATAAATGGTGATTTTTCGAGTAAAAAGTCACATTGTGTTTGTCAAGCAAAGAAAAGGAGTGCCATATTTCGACTTAGGCACAAAATACCCCACTCCTCCAATAACTGATTGACGTCTTTACCCAACATAAAACATTTAGTATATCAACCCTTGAGGATTGACTTTGGACACCACTCCTATAGATATGTTTAATACTTAAGCCACCACAATGCCAAGCTCCAGTTAAGGCTGCAGAATGGAAGACATTGGTGGAACGCCTTCTGAACTTGGCAAGCAGCACATCCCTGATGGTCTAGTGGTCAGGATTCGGCGCTCTCACCGCCGCGGCCCGGGTTCGATTCCCGGTCAGGGAATGTCCTGCAGATATTTACCTGCCAGACTTTTGTGGTTAGATCTTTGAAGCGTTGATGTTATTCATCAACCACTTGAACAAACCACAAATGCTCACAACCTTAACCCTATGAGAAAACAGTGAAAGATCAAGTCCCCTGAAGCCTGTACCTGGACTGTATCTCCAGCTAAGAGTTAAACTGCAAAGTTTCTTCTCCTTAAAAACCATGGACCTGACATGTCCATCTGCAGCCCTCCAGGGCTGGTCTATTAGACTTAGACCAGCTCCAACACGTCTGATCTAAATGAATCATTTACCTTCTCAGTCTGTCTTCAAGGCCTGCAGAATCCTACTAATTAAGCACTCATTAGGTTCAGCGGTGTTGAACCAGGACAAACCATGCAGGACACCGGCCCTTGATTGATGACTCTGGACACCACTGCTGTAGACATAAAATCATATTTAAAGGTAGGGTCGGCAATTTCTCCAGACGTTTCCCAAAGTCCCTTTTTGAATAACTGCATGCGCAAGACCGTATGGTCTGCTCTTCCGCTCCTCAGGGGCATCGCGTGAAAGAAATCTCACAAATCCACTCTGGTCTGGTGGCAGGTGAGAGTAGGACCAAATCTCTGACAAATCCCTTCTCTTCGGTGCAAATGGCAGGGATTGGTCAGAGTTTTTTCAGGCCTGCAGCTCCCACAGAGATGGATTTTTTAACTTCCTTTTCCTGAATACATCATGTATTTATTACTTTCAGGACGGAAGGACTATTGTATAGCAAAAAAGTGTTTCTGAACAGGATTACCAACAATAGCTTTAAGTAGCCACAATGTCATGTTGGAGGTATGGCTGTGTGATGGAAGACATTGTCGGAACACCTTCTGATTTTGGCAGGCAGCAGATCCCTGATGGTCTAGTGGTCAGGATTCAGCGCTTTCACCGCTGTGGCCCCGGTTCGATTCCCGGTCAGGGAAGTCTCTGTTGGCTCTTCCTTCAGGCCCTTGTAGCATGACTTTCATCTAAACATAGTTGTTGGTGGCAAGCAGTTTTCCTAAACGGACACAAGGTGCAATCCTCTTAATTCTGTGTAGATAAATGGTGATTTTTCGAGTAAAAAGTCACATTGTGTTTGTCAAGCAAAGAAAAGGAGTGCCATATTTCGACTTAGGCACAAAATACCCCACTCCTCCAATAACTGATTGACGTCTTTACCCAACATAAAACATTTAGTATATCAACCCTTGAGGATTGACTTTGGACACCACTCCTATAGATATGTTTAATACTTAAGCCACCACAATGCCAAGCTCCAGTTAAGGCTGCAGAATGGAAGACATTGGTGGAACGCCTTCTGAACTTGGCAAGCAGCACATCCCTGATGGTCTAGTGGTCAGGATTCGGCGCTCTCACCGCCGCGGCCCGGGTTCGATTCCCGGTCAGGGAATGTCCTGCAGATATTTACCTGCCAGACTTTTGTGGTTAGATCTTTGAAGCGTTGATGTTATTCATCAACCACTTGAACAAACCACAAATGCTCACAACCTTAACCCTATGAGAAAACAGTGAAAGATCAAGTCCCCTGAAGCCTGTACCTGGACTGTATCTCCAGCTAAGAGTTAAACTGCAAAGTTTCTTCTCCTTAAAAACCATGGACCTGACATGTCCATCTGCAGCCCTCCAGGGCTGGTCTATTAGACTTAGACCAGCTCCAACACGTCTGATCTAAATGAATCATTTACCTTCTCAGTCTGTCTTCAAGGCCTGCAGAATCCTACTAATTAAGCACTCATTAGGTTCAGCGGTGTTGAACCAGGACAAACCATGCAGGACACCGGCCCTTGATTGATGACTCTGGACACCACTGCTGTAGACATAAAATCATATTTAAAGGTAGGGTCGGCAATTTCTCCAGACGTTTCCCAAAGTCCCTTTTTGAATAACTGCATGCGCAAGACCGTATGGTCTGCTCTTCCGCTCCTCAGGGGCATCGCGTGAAAGAAATCTCACAAATCCACTCTGGTCTGGTGGCAGGTGAGAGTAGGACCAAATCTCTGACAAATCCCTTCTCTTCGGTGCAAATGGCAGGGATTGGTCAGAGTTTTTTCAGGCCTGCAGCTCCCACAGAGATGGATTTTTTAACTTCCTTTTCCTGAATACATCATGTATTTATTACTTTCAGGACGGAAGGACTATTGTATAGCAAAAAAGTGTTTCTGAACAGGATTACCAACAATAGCTTTAAGTAGCCACAATGTCATGTTGGAGGTATGGCTGTGTGATGGAAGACATTGTCGGAACACCTTCTGATTTTGGCAGGCAGCAGATCCCTGATGGTCTAGTGGTCAGGATTCAGCGCTTTCACCGCTGTGGCCCGGGTTCGATTCCCGGTCAGTGAAGTCTCTGTTGGCTCTTCCTTCAGGCCCTTGTAGCATGACTTTCATCTAAACATAGTTGTTGGTGGTAAGCAGTTTTCCTAAACGGACACAAGGTGCAGTCCTCTTAATTCTGTGTAGATAAATGGTGATTTTTCGAGTAAAAAGTCACATTGTGTTTGTCAAGCAAAGTAAAGGAGTGCCATATTTTGACTTAGGCACAAAATACCCCACTCCTCCAAGAACTGATTGACGTCTTTACCCAACATAAAACATTTAGTATATCAACCCTTGAGGATTGACTTTGGACACCACTCCTATAGATATGTTTAATACTTAAGCCACCACAATGCCAAGCTCCAGTTAAGGCTGCAGAATGGAAGACATTGGTGGAACGCCTTCTGAACTTGGCAAGCAGCACATCCCTGATGGTCTAGTGGTCAGGATTCGGCGCTCTCACCGCCGCGGCCCGGGTTCGATTCCCGGTCAGGGAATGTCCTGCAGATATTTACCTGCCAGAATTTTGTGGTTAGATCTTTGAAGCGTTGATGGTATTCATCAACCACTTGAACAAACCACAAATGCTCACAACCTTAACCCTATGAGAAAACAGTGAAAGATCAAGTCCCCTGAAGAAAGTCTACCTAAAGTTGGAATGGAAACAGCCTGTACCTGGACTGTATCTCCAGCTAAGAGTTAAACTGCAAAGTTTCTTCTCCTTAAAAACCATAGACCTGACATGTCCATCTGCAGCCCTCCAGGGCTGGTCTATTAGACTTAGACCAGCTCCAACACGTCTGATCTAAATGAATCATTTACCTTCTCAGTCTGTCTTCAAGGCCTGCAGAATCCTACTAATTAAGCACTCATTAGGTTCAGCGGTGTTGAACCAGGACAAACCATGCAGGACACCGGCCCTTGATTGATGACTCTGGACACCACTGCTGTAGACATAAAATCATATTTAAAGGTAGGGTCGGCAATTTCTCCAGACGTTTCCCAAAGTCCCTTTTTGAATAACTGCATGCGCAAGACCGTATGGTCTGCTCTTCCGCTCCTCAGGGGCATCGCGTGAAAGAAATCTCACAAATCCACTCTGGTCTGGTGGCAGGTGAGAGTAGGACCAAATCTCTGACAAATCCCTTCTCTTCGGTGCAAATGGCAGGGATTGGTCAGAGTTTTTTCAGGCCTGCAGCTCCCACAGAGATGGATTTTTTAACTTCCTTTTCCTGAATACATCATGTATTTATTACTTTCAGGACGGAAGGACTATTGTATAGCAAAAAAGTGTTTCTGAACAGGATTACCAACAATAGCTTTAAGTAGCCACAATGTCATGTTGGAGGTATGGCTGTGTGATGGAAGACATTGTCGGAACACCTTCTGATTTTGGCAGGCAGCACATCCCTGATGGTCTAGTGGTCAGGATTCGGCGCTCTCACCGCCGCGGCCCGGGTTCGATTCCCGGTCAGGGAATGTCCTGCAGATATTTACCTGCCAGACTTTTGTGGTTAGATCTTTGAAGCGTTGATGTTATTCATCAACCACTTGAACAAACCACAAATGCTCACAACCTTAACCCTATGAGAAAACAGTGAAAGATCAAGTCCCCTGAAGCCTGTACCTGGACTGTATCTCCAGCTAAGAGTTAAACTGCAAAGTTTCTTCTCCTTAAAAACCATGGACCTGACATGTCCATCTGCAGCCCTCCAGGGCTGGTCTATTAGACTTAGACCAGCTCCAACACGTCTGATCTAAATGAATCATTTACCTTCTCAGTCTGTCTTCAAGGCCTGCAGAATCCTACTAATTAAGCACTCATTAGGTTCAGCGGTGTTGAACCAGGACAAACCATGCAGGACACCGGCCCTTGATTGATGACTCTGGACACCACTGCTGTAGACATAAAATCATATTTAAAGGTAGGGTCGGCAATTTCTCCAGACGTTTCCCAAAGTCCCTTTTTGAATAACTGCATGCGCAAGACCGTATGGTCTGCTCTTCCGCTCCTCAGGGGCATCGCGTGAAAGAAATCTCACAAATCCACTCTGGTCTGGTGGCAGGTGAGAGTAGGACCAAATCTCTGACAAATCCCTTCTCTTCGGTGCAAATGGCAGGGATTGGTCAGAGTTTTTTCAGGCCTGCAGCTCCCACAGAGATGGATTTTTTAACTTCCTTTTCCTGAATACATCATGTATTTATTACTTTCAGGACGGAAGGACTATTGTATAGCAAAAAAGTGTTTCTGAACAGGATTACCAACAATAGCTTTAAGTAGCCACAATGTCATGTTGGAGGTATGGCTGTGTGATGGAAGACATTGTCGGAACACCTTCTGATTTTGGCAGGCAGCAGATCCCTGATGGTCTAGTGGTCAGGATTCAGCGCTTTCACCGCTGTGGCCCGGGTTCGATTCCCGGTCAGGGAAGTCTCTGTTGACTCTTCCTTCAGGCCCTTGTAGCATGACTTTCATCTAAACATAGTTGTTGGTGGTAAGCAGTTTTCCTAAACGGACACAAGGTGCAATCCTCTTAATTCTGTGTAGATAAATGGTGATTTTTCGAGTAAAAAGTCACATTGTGTTTGTCAAGCAAAGTAAAGGAGTGCCATATTTTGACTTAGGCACAAAATACCCCACTCCTCCAAGAACTGATTGACGTCTTTACCCAACATAAAACATTTAGTATATCAACCCTTGAGGATTGACTTTGGACACCACTCCTATAGATATGTTTAATACTTAAGCCACCACAATGCCAAGCTCCAGTTAAGGCTGCAGAATGGAAGACATTGGTGGAACGCCTTCTGAACTTGGCAAGCAGCACATCCCTGATGGTCTAGTGGTCAGGATTCGGCGCTCTCACCGCCGCGGCCCGGGTTCGATTCCCGGTCAGGGAATGTCCTGCAGATATTTACCTGCCAGAATTTTGTGGTTAGATCTTTGAAGCGTTGATGGTATTCATCAACCACTTGAACAAACCACAAATGCTCACAACCTTAACCCTATGAGAAAACAGTGAAAGATCAAGTCCCCTGAAGCCTGTACCTGGACTGTATCTCCAGCTAAGAGTTAAACTGCAAAGTTTCTTCTCCTTAAAAACCATAGACCTGACATGTCCATCTGCAGCCCTCCAGGGCTGGTCTATTAGACTTAGACCAGCTCCAACACGTCTGATCTAAATGAATCATTTACCTTCTCAGTCTGTCTTCAAGGCCTGCAGAATCCTACTAATTAAGCACTCATTAGGTTCAGCGGTGTTGAACCAGGACAAACCATGCAGGACACCGGCCCTTGATTGATGACTCTGGACACCACTGCTGTAGACATAAAATCATATTTAAAGGTAGGGTCGGCAATTTCTCCAGACGTTTCCCAAAGTCCCTTTTTGAATAACTGCATGCGCAAGACCGTATGGTCTGCTCTTCCGCTCCTCAGGGGCATCGCGTGAAAGAAATCTCACAAATCCACTCTGGTCTGGTGGCAGGTGAGAGTAGGACCAAATCTCTGACAAATCCCTTCTCTTCGGTGCAAATGGCAGGGATTGGTCAGAGTTTTTTCAGGCCTGCAGCTCCCACAGAGATGGATTTTTTAACTTCCTTTTCCTGAATACATCATGTATTTATTACTTTCAGGACGGAAGGACTATTGTATAGCAAAAAAGTGTTTCTGAACAGGATTACCAACAATAGCTTTAAGTAGCCACAATGTCATGTTGGAGGTATGGCTGTGTGATGGAAGACATTGTCGGAACACCTTCTGATTTTGGCAGGCAGCAGATCCCTGATGGTCTAGTGGTCAGGATTCAGCGCTTTCACCGCTGTGGCCCGGGTTCGATTCCCGGTCAGGGAAGTCTCTGTTGGCTCTTCCTTCAGGCCCTTGTAGCATGACTTTCATCTAAACATAGTTGTTGGTGGTAAGCAGTTTTCCTAAACGGACACAAGGTGCAATCCTCTTAATTCTGTGTAGATAAATGGTGATTTTTCGAGTAAAAAGTCACATTGTGTTTGTCAAGCAAAGTAAAGGAGTGCCATATTTTGACTTAGGCACAAAATACCCCACTCCTCCAAGAACTGATTGACGTCTTTACCCAACATAAAACATTTAGTATATCAACCCTTGAGGATTGACTTTGGACACCACTCCTATAGATATGTTTAATACTTAAGCCACCACAATGCCAAGCTCCAGTTAAGGCTGCAGAATGGAAGACATTGGTGGAACGCCTTCTGAACTTAGCAAGCAGCACATCCCTGATGGTCTAGTGGTCAGGATTCGGCGCTCTCACCGCCGCGGCCCGGGTTCGATTCCCGGTCAGGGAATGTCCTGCAGATATTTACCTGCCAGAATTTTGTGGTTAGATCTTTGAAGCGTTGATGGTATTCATCAACCACTTGAACAAACCACAAATGCTCACAACCTTAACCCTATGAGAAAACAGTGAAAGATCAAGTCCCCTGAAGAAAGTCTACCTAAAGTTGGAATGTAAACAGCCTGTACCTGGACTGTATCTCCAGCTAAGAGTTAAACTGCAAAGTTTCTTCTCCTTAAAAACCATAGACCTGACATGTCCATCTGCAGCCCTCCAGGGCTGGTCTATTAGACTTAGACCAGCTCCAACACGTCTGATCTAAATGAATCATTTACCTTCTCAGTCTGTCTTCAAGGCCTGCAGAATCCTACTAATTAAGCACTCATTAGGTTCAGCGGTGTTGAACCAGGACAAACCATGCAGGACACCGGCCCTTGATTGATGACTCTGGACACCACTGCTGTAGACATAAAATCATATTTAAAGGTAGGGTCGGCAATTTCTCCAGACGTTTCCCAAAGTCCCTTTTTGAATAACTGCATGCGCAAGACCGTATGGTCTGCTCTTCCGCTCCTCAGGGGCATCGCGTGAAAGAAATCTCACAAATCCACTCTGGTCTGGTGGCAGGTGAGAGTAGGACCAAATCTCTGACAAATCCCTTCTCTTCGGTGCAAATGGCAGGGATTGGTCAGAGTTTTTTCAGGCCTGCAGCTCCCACAGAGATGGATTTTTTAACTTCCTTTTCCTGAATACATCATGTATTTATTACTTTCAGGACGGAAGGACTATTGTATAGCAAAAAAGTGTTTCTGAACAGGATTACCAACAATAGCTTTAAGTAGCCACAATGTCATGTTGGAGGTATGGCTGTGTGATGGAAGACATTGTCGGAACACCTTCTGATTTTGGCAGGCAGCAGATCCCTGATGGTCTAGTGGTCAGGATTCAGCGCTTTCACCGCTGTGGCCCGGGTTCGATTCCCGGTCAGGGAATGTCCTGCAGATATTTACCTGCCAGAATTTTGTGGTTAGATCTTTGAAGCGTTGATGGTATTCATCAACCACTTGAACAAACCACAAATGCTCACAACCTTAACCCTATGAGAAAACAGTGAAAGATCAAGTCCCCTGAAGCCTGTACCTGGACTGTATCTCCAGCTAAGAGTTAAACTGCAAAGTTTCTTCTCCTTAAAAACCATAGACCTGACATGTCCATCTGCAGCCCTCCAGGGCTGGTCTATTAGACTTAGACCAGCTCCAACACGTCTGATCTAAATGAATCATTTACCTTCTCAGTCTGTCTTCAAGGCCTGCAGAATCCTACTAATTAAGCACTCATTAGGTTCAGCGGTGTTGAACCAGGACAAACCATGCAGGACACCGGCCCTTGATTGATGACTCTGGACACCACTGCTGTAGACATAAAATCATATTTAAAGGTAGGGTCGGCAATTTCTCCAGACGTTTCCCAAAGTCCCTTTTTGAATAACTGCATGCACAAGACCGTATGGTCTGCTCTTCCGCTCCTCAGGGGCATCGCGTGAAAGAAATCTCACAAATCCACTCTGGTCTGGTGGCAGGTGAGAGTAGGACCAAATCTCTGACAAATCCCTTCTCTTCGGTGCAAATGGCAGGGATTGGTCAGAGTTTTTTCAGGCCTGCAGCTCCCACAGAGATGGATTTTTTAACTTCCTTTTCCTGAATACATCATGTATTTATTACTTTCAGGACGGAAGGACTATTGTATAGCAAAAAAGTGTTTCTGAACAGGATTACCAACAATAGCTTTAAGTAGCCACAATGTCATGTTGGAGGTATGGCTGTGTGATGGAAGACATTGTCGGAACACCTTCTGATTTTGGCAGGCAGCAGATCCCTGATGGTCTAGTGGTCAGGATTCAGCGCTTTCACCGCTGTGGCCCGGGTTCGATTCCCGGTCAGGGAAGTCTCTGTTGGCTCTTCCTTCAGGCCCTTGTAGCATGACTTTCATCTAAACATAGTTGTTGGTGGTCAGCAGTTTTCCTAAACGGACACAAGGTGCAATCCTCTTAATTCTGTGTAGATAAATGGTGATTTTTCGAGTAAAAAGTCACATTGTGTTTGTCAAGCAAAGTAAAGGAGTGCCATATTTTGACTTAGGCACAAAATACCCCACTCCTCCAAGAACTGATTGACGTCTTTACCCAACATAAAACATTTAGTATATCAACCCTTGAGGATTGACTTTGGACACCACTCCTATAGATATGTTTAATACTTAAGCCACCACAATGCCAAGCTCCAGTTAAGGCTGCAGAATGGAAGACATTGGTGGAACGCCTTCTGAACTTGGCAAGCAGCACATCCCTGATGGTCTAGTGGTCAGGATTCGGCGCTCTCACCGCCGCGGCCCGGGTTCGATTCCCGGTCAGGGAATGTCCTGCAGATATTTACCTGCCAGAATTTTGTGGTTAGATCTTTGAAGCGTTGATGGTATTCATCAACCACTTGAACAAACCACAAATGCTCACAACCTTAACCCTATGAGAAAACAGTGAAAGATCAAGTCCCCTGAAGCCTGTACCTGGACTGTATCTCCAGCTAAGAGTTAAACTGCAAAGTTTCTTCTCCTTAAAAACCATAGACCTGACATGTCCATCTGCAGCCCTCCAGGGCTGGTCTATTAGACTTAGACCAGCTCCAACACGTCTGATCTAAATGAATCATTTACCTTCTCAGTCTGTCTTCAAGGCCTGCAGAATCCTACTAATTAAGCACTCATTAGGTTCAGCGGTGTTGAACCAGGACAAACCATGCAGGACACCGGCCCTTGATTGATGACTCTGGACACCACTGCTGTAGACATAAAATCATATTTAAAGGTAGGGTCGGCAATTTCTCCAGACGTTTCCCAAAGTCCCTTTTTGAATAACTGCATGCGCAAGACCGTATGGTCTGCTCTTCCGCTCCTCAGGGGCATCGCGTGAAAGAAATCTCACAAATCCACTCTGGTCTGGTGGCAGGTGAGAGTAGGACCAAATCTCTGACAAATCCCTTCTCTTCGGTGCAAATGGCAGGGATTGGTCAGAGTTTTTTCAGGCCTGCAGCTCCCACAGAGATGGATTTTTTAACTTCCTTTTCCTGAATACATCATGTATTTATTACTTTCAGGACGGAAGGACTATTGTATAGCAAAAAAGTGTTTCTGAACAGGATTACCAACAATAGCTTTAAGTAGCCACAATGTCATGTTGGAGGTATGGCTGTGTGATGGAAGACATTGTCGGAACACCTTCTGATTTTGGCAGGCAGCAGATCCCTGATGGTCTAGTGGTCAGGATTCAGCGCTTTCACCGCTGTGGCCCCGGTTCGATTCCCGGTCAGGGAAGTCTCTGTTGGCTCTTCCTTCAGGCCCTTGTAGCATGACTTTCATCTAAACATAGTTGTTGGTGGCAAGCAGTTTTCCTAAACGGACACAAGGTGCAATCCTCTTAATTCTGTGTAGATAAATGGTGATTTTTCGAGTAAAAAGTCACATTGTGTTTGTCAAGCAAAGAAAAGGAGTGCCATATTTCGACTTAGGCACAAAATACCCCACTCCTCCAATAACTGATTGACGTCTTTACCCAACATAAAACATTTAGTATATCAACCCTTGAGGATTGACTTTGGACACCACTCCTATAGATATGTTTAATACTTAAGCCACCACAATGCCAAGCTCCAGTTAAGGCTGCAGAATGGAAGACATTGGTGGAACGCCTTCTGAACTTGGCAAGCAGCACATCCCTGATGGTCTAGTGGTCAGGATTCGGCGCTCTCACCGCCGCGGCCCGGGTTCGATTCCCGGTCAGGGAATGTCCTGCAGATATTTACCTGCCAGACTTTTGTGGTTAGATCTTTGAAGCGTTGATGTTATTCATCAACCACTTGAACAAACCACAAATGCTCACAACCTTAACCCTATGAGAAAACAGTGAAAGATCAAGTCCCCTGAAGCCTGTACCTGGACTGTATCTCCAGCTAAGAGTTAAACTGCAAAGTTTCTTCTCCTTAAAAACCATGGACCTGACATGTCCATCTGCAGCCCTCCAGGGCTGGTCTATTAGACTTAGACCAGCTCCAACACGTCTGATCTAAATGAATCATTTACCTTCTCAGTCTGTCTTCAAGGCCTGCAGAATCCTACTAATTAAGCACTCATTAGGTTCAGCGGTGTTGAACCAGGACAAACCATGCAGGACACCGGCCCTTGATTGATGACTCTGGACACCACTGCTGTAGACATAAAATCATATTTAAAGGTAGGGTCGGCAATTTCTCCAGACGTTTCCCAAAGTCCCTTTTTGAATAACTGCATGCGCAAGACCGTATGGTCTGCTCTTCCGCTCCTCAGGGGCATCGCGTGAAAGAAATCTCACAAATCCACTCTGGTCTGGTGGCAGGTGAGAGTAGGACCAAATCTCTGACAAATCCCTTCTCTTCGGTGCAAATGGCAGGGATTGGTCAGAGTTTTTTCAGGCCTGCAGCTCCCACAGAGATGGATTTTTTAACTTCCTTTTCCTGAATACATCATGTATTTATTACTTTCAGGACGGAAGGACTATTGTATAGCAAAAAAGTGTTTCTGAACAGGATTACCAACAATAGCTTTAAGTAGCCACAATGTCATGTTGGAGGTATGGCTGTGTGATGGAAGACATTGTCGGAACACCTTCTGATTTTGGCAGGCAGCAGATCCCTGATGGTCTAGTGGTCAGGATTCAGCGCTTTCACCGCTGTGGCCCCGGTTCGATTCCCGGTCAGGGAAGTCTCTGTTGGCTCTTCCTTCAGGCCCTTGTAGCATGACTTTCATCTAAACATAGTTGTTGGTGGCAAGCAGTTTTCCTAAACGGACACAAGGTGCAATCCTCTTAATTCTGTGTAGATAAATGGTGATTTTTCGAGTAAAAAGTCACATTGTGTTTGTCAAGCAAAGAAAAGGAGTGCCATATTTCGACTTAGGCACAAAATACCCCACTCCTCCAATAACTGATTGACGTCTTTACCCAACATAAAACATTTAGTATATCAACCCTTGAGGATTGACTTTGGACACCACTCCTATAGATATGTTTAATACTTAAGCCACCACAATGCCAAGCTCCAGTTAAGGCTGCAGAATGGAAGACATTGGTGGAACGCCTTCTGAACTTGGCAAGCAGCACATCCCTGATGGTCTAGTGGTCAGGATTCGGCGCTCTCACCGCCGCGGCCCGGGTTCGATTCCCGGTCAGGGAATGTCCTGCAGATATTTACCTGCCAGACTTTTGTGGTTAGATCTTTGAAGCGTTGATGTTATTCATCAACCACTTGAACAAACCACAAATGCTCACAACCTTAACCCTATGAGAAAACAGTGAAAGATCAAGTCCCCTGAAGCCTGTACCTGGACTGTATCTCCAGCTAAGAGTTAAACTGCAAAGTTTCTTCTCCTTAAAAACCATGGACCTGACATGTCCATCTGCAGCCCTCCAGGGCTGGTCTATTAGACTTAGACCAGCTCCAACACGTCTGATCTAAATGAATCATTTACCTTCTCAGTCTGTCTTCAAGGCCTGCAGAATCCTACTAATTAAGCACTCATTAGGTTCAGCGGTGTTGAACCAGGACAAACCATGCAGGACACCGGCCCTTGATTGATGACTCTGGACACCACTGCTGTAGACATAAAATCATATTTAAAGGTAGGGTCGGCAATTTCTCCAGACGTTTCCCAAAGTCCCTTTTTGAATAACTGCATGCGCAAGACCGTATGGTCTGCTCTTCCGCTCCTCAGGGGCATCGCGTGAAAGAAATCTCACAAATCCACTCTGGTCTGGTGGCAGGTGAGAGTAGGACCAAATCTCTGACAAATCCCTTCTCTTCGGTGCAAATGGCAGGGATTGGTCAGAGTTTTTTCAGGCCTGCAGCTCCCACAGAGATGGATTTTTTAACTTCCTTTTCCTGAATACATCATGTATTTATTACTTTCAGGACGGAAGGACTATTGTATAGCAGAAAAATGTTTCTGAACAGGATTACCAACAATAGCTTTAAGTAGCCACAATGTCATGTTGGAGGTATGGCTGTGTGATGGAAGACATTGTCGGAACACCTTCTGATTTTGGCAGGCAGCAGATCCCTGATGGTCTAGTGGTCAGGATTCAGCGCTTTCACCGCTGTGGCCCGGGTTCGATTCCCGGTCAGGGAAGTCTCTGTTGGCTCTTCCTTCAGGCCCTTGTAGCATGACTTTCATCTAAACATAGTTGTTGGTGGTAAGCAGTTTTCCTAAACGGACACAAGGTGCAATCCTCTTAATTCTGTGTAGATAAATGGTGATTTTTCGAGTAAAAAGTCACATTGTGTTTGTCAAGCAAAGTAAAGGAGTGCCATATTTTGACTTAGGCACAAAATACCCCACTCCTCCAAGAACTGATTGACGTCTTTACCCAACATAAAACATTTAGTATATCAACCCTTGAGGATTGACTTTGGACACCACTCCTATAGATATGTTTAATACTTAAGCCACCACAATGCCAAGCTCCAGTTAAGGCTGCAGAATGGAAGACATTGGTGGAACGCCTTCTGAACTTGGCAAGCAGCACATCCCTGATGGTCTAGTGGTCAGGATTCGGCGCTCTCACCGCCGCGGCCCGGGTTCGATTCCCGGTCAGGGAATGTCCTGCAGATATTTACCTGCCAGAATTTTGTGGTTAGATCTTTGAAGCGTTGATGGTATTCATCAACCACTTGAACAAACCACAAATGCTCACAACCTTAACCCTATGAGAAAACAGTGAAAGATCAAGTCCCCTGAAGCCTGTACCTGGACTGTATCTCCAGCTAAGAGTTAAACTGCAAAGTTTCTTCTCCTTAAAAACCATGGACCTGACATGTCCATCTGCAGCCCTCCAGGGCTGGTCTATTAGACTTAGACCAGCTCCAACACGTCTGATCTAAATGAATCATTTACCTTCTCAGTCTGTCTTCAAGGCCTGCAGAATCCTACTAATTAAGCACTCATTAGGTTCAGCGGTGTTGAACCAGGACAAACCATGCAGGACACCGGCCCTTGATTGATGACTCTGGACACCACTGCTGTAGACATAAAATCATATTTAAAGGTAGGGTCGGCAATTTCTCCAGACGTTTCCCAAAGTCCCTTTTTGAATAACTGCATGCGCAAGACCGTATGGTCTGCTCTTCCGCTCCTCAGGGGCATCGCGTGAAAGAAATCTCACAAATCCACTCTGGTCTGGTGGCAGGTGAGAGTAGGACCAAATCTCTGACAAATCCCTTCTCTTCGGTGCAAATGGCAGGGATTGGTCAGAGTTTTTTCAGGCCTGCAGCTCCCACAGAGATGGATTTTTTAACTTCCTTTTCCTGAATACATCATGTATTTATTACTTTCAGGACGGAAGGACTATTGTATAGCAAAAAAGTGTTTCTGAACAGGATTACCAACAATAGCTTTAAGTAGCCACAATGTCATGTTGGAGGTATGGCTGTGTGATGGAAGACATTGTCGGAACACCTTCTGATTTTGGCAGGCAGCAGATCCCTGATGGTCTAGTGGTCAGGATTCAGCGCTTTCACCGCTGTGGCCCGGGTTCGATTCCCGGTCAGGGAAGTCTCTGTTGGCTCTTCCTTCAGGCCCTTGTAGCATGACTTTCATCTAAACATAGTTGTTGGTGGTAAGCAGTTTTCCTAAACGGACACAAGGTGCAATCCTCTTAATTCTGTGTAGATAAATGGTGATTTTTCGAGTAAAAAGTCACATTGTGTTTGTCAAGCAAAGTAAAGGAGTGCCATATTTTGACTTAGGCACAAAATACCCCACTCCTCCAAGAACTGATTGACGTCTTTACCCAACATAAAACATTTAGTATATCAACCCTTGAGGATTGACTTTGGACACCACTCCTATAGATATGTTTAATACTTAAGCCACCACAATGCCAAGCTCCAGTTAAGGCTGCAGAATGGAAGACATTGGTGGAACGCCTTCTGAACTTAGCAAGCAGCACATCCCTGATGGTCTAGTGGTCAGGATTCGGCGCTCTCACCGCCGCGGCCCGGGTTCGATTCCCGGTCAGGGAATGTCCTGCAGATATTTACCTGCCAGAATTTTGTGGTTAGATCTTTGAAGCGTTGATGGTATTCATCAACCACTTGAACAAACCACAAATGCTCACAACCTTAACCCTATGAGAAAACAGTGAAAGATCAAGTCCCCTGAAGAAAGTCTACCTAAAGTTGGAATGGAAACAGCCTGTACCTGGACTGTATCTCCAGCTAAGAGTTAAACTGCAAAGTTTCTTCTCCTTAAAAACCATAGACCTGACATGTCCATCTGCAGCCCTCCAGGGCTGGTCTATTAGACTTAGACCAGCTCCAACACGTCTGATCTAAATGAATCATTTACCTTCTCAGTCTGTCTTCAAGGCCTGCAGAATCCTACTAATTAAGCACTCATTAGGTTCAGCGGTGTTGAACCAGGACAAACCATGCAGGACACCGGCCCTTGATTGATGACTCTGGACACCACTGCTGTAGACATAAAATCATATTTAAAGGTAGGGTCGGCAATTTCTCCAGACGTTTCCCAAAGTCCCTTTTTGAATAACTGCATGCGCAAGACCGTATGGTCTGCTCTTCCGCTCCTCAGGGGCATCGCGTGAAAGAAATCTCACAAATCCACTCTGGTCTGGTGGCAGGTGAGAGTAGGACCAAATCTCTGACAAATCCCTTCTCTTCGGTGCAAATGGCAGGGATTGGTCAGAGTTTTTTCAGGCCTGCAGCTCCCACAGAGATGGATTTTTTAACTTCCTTTTCCTGAATACATCATGTATTTATTACTTTCAGGACGGAAGGACTATTGTATAGCAAAAAAGTGTTTCTGAACAGGATTACCAACAATAGCTTTAAGTAGCCACAATGTCATGTTGGAGGTATGGCTGTGTGATGGAAGACATTGTCGGAACACCTTCTGATTTTGGCAGGCAGCAGATCCCTGATGGTCTAGTGGTCAGGATTCAGCGCTTTCACCGCTGTGGCCCGGGTTCGATTCCCGGTCAGGGAAGTCTCTGTTGGCTCTTCCTTCAGGCCCTTGTAGCATGACTTTCATCTAAACATAGTTGTTGGTGGTAAGCAGTTTTCCTAAACGGACACAAGGTGCAATCCTCTTAATTCTGTGTAGATAAATGGTGATTTTTCGAGTAAAAAGTCACATTGTGTTTGTCAAGCAAAGTAAAGGAGTGCCATATTTCGACTTAGGCACAAAATACCCCACTCCTCCAAGAACTGATTGACGTCTTTACCCAACATAAAACATTTAGTATATCAACCCTTGAGGATTGACTTTGGACACCACTCCTATAGATATGTTTAATACTTAAGCCACCACAATGCCAAGCTCCAGTTAAGGCTGCAGAATGGAAGACATTGGTGGAACGCCTTCTGAACTTGGCAAGCAGCACATCCCTGATGGTCTAGTGGTCAGGATTCGGCGCTCTCACCGCCGCGGCCCGGGTTCGATTCCCGGTCAGGGAATGTCCTGCAGATATTTACCTGCCAGAATTTTGTGGTTAGATCTTTGAAGCGTTGATGGTATTCATCAACCACTTGAACAAACCACAAATGCTCACAACCTTAACCCTATGAGAAAACAGTGAAAGATCAAGTCCCCTGAAGAAAGTCTACCTAAAGTTGGAATGGAAACAGCCTGTACCTGGACTGTATCTCCAGCTAAGAGTTAAACTGCAAAGTTTCTTCTCCTTAAAAACCATAGACCTGACATGTCCATCTGCAGCCCTCCAGGGCTGGTCTATTAGACTTAGACCAGCTCCAACACGTCTGATCTAAATGAATCATTTACCTTCTCAGTCTGTCTTCAAGGCCTGCAGAATCCTACTAATTAAGCACTCATTAGGTTCAGCGGTGTTGAACCAGGACAAACCATGCAGGACACCGGCCCTTGATTGATGACTCTGGACACCACTGCTGTAGACATAAAATCATATTTAAAGGTAGGGTCGGCAATTTCTCCAGACGTTTCCCAAAGTCCCTTTTTGAATAACTGCATGCGCAAGACCGTATGGTCTGCTCTTCCGCTCCTCAGGGGCATCGCGTGAAAGAAATCTCACAAATCCACTCTGGTCTGGTGGCAGGTGAGAGTAGGACCAAATCTCTGACAAATCCCTTCTCTTCGGTGCAAATGGCAGGGATTGGTCAGAGTTTTTTCAGGCCTGCAGCTCCCACAGAGATGGATTTTTTAACTTCCTTTTCCTGAATACATCATGTATTTATTACTTTCAGGACGGAAGGACTATTGTATAGCAAAAAAGTGTTTCTGAACAGGATTACCAACAATAGCTTTAAGTAGCCACAATGTCATGTTGGAGGTATGGCTGTGTGATGGAAGACATTGTCGGAACACCTTCTGATTTTGGCAGGCAGCAGATCCCTGATGGTCTAGTGGTCAGGATTCAGCGCTTTCACCGCTGTGGCCCGGGTTCGATTCCCGGTCAGGGAAGTCTCTGTTGGCTCTTCCTTCAGGCCCTTGTAGCATGACTTTCATCTAAACATAGTTGTTGGTGGTAAGCAGTTTTCCTAAACGGACACAAGGTGCAGTCCTCTTAATTCTGTGTAGATAAATGGTGATTTTTCGAGTAAAAAGTCACATTGTGTTTGTCAAGCAAAGTAAAGGAGTGCCATATTTTGACTTAGGCACAAAATACCCCACTCCTCCAAGAACTGATTGACGTCTTTACCCAACATAAAACATTTAGTATATCAACCCTTGAGGATTGACTTTGGACACCACTCCTATAGATATGTTTAATACTTAAGCCACCACAATGCCAAGCTCCAGTTAAGGCTGCAGAATGGAAGACATTGGTGGAACGCCTTCTGAACTTGGCAAGCAGCACATCCCTGATGGTCTAGTGGTCAGGATTCGGCGCTCTCACCGCCGCGGCCCGGGTTCGATTCCCGGTCAGGGAATGTCCTGCAGATATTTACCTGCCAGAATTTTGTGGTTAGATCTTTGAAGCGTTGATGGTATTCATCAACCACTTGAACAAACCACAAATGCTCACAACCTTAACCCTATGAGAAAACAGTGAAAGATCAAGTCCCCTGAAGAAAGTCTACCTAAAGTTGGAATGGAAACAGCCTGTACCTGGACTGTATCTCCAGCTAAGAGTTAAACTGCAAAGTTTCTTCTCCTTAAAAACCATAGACCTGACATGTCCATCTGCAGCCCTCCAGGGCTGGTCTATTAGACTTAGACCAGCTCCAACACGTCTGATCTAAATGAATCATTTACCTTCTCAGTCTGTCTTCAAGGCCTGCAGAATCCTACTAATTAAGCACTCATTAGGTTCAGCGGTGTTGAACCAGGACAAACCATGCAGGACACCGGCCCTTGATTGATGACTCTGGACACCACTGCTGTAGACATAAAATCATATTTAAAGGTAGGGTCGGCAATTTCTCCAGACGTTTCCCAAAGTCCCTTTTTGAATAACTGCATGCGCAAGACCGTATGGTCTGCTCTTCCGCTCCTCAGGGGCATCGCGTGAAAGAAATCTCACAAATCCACTCTGGTCTGGTGGCAGGTGAGAGTAGGACCAAATCTCTGACAAATCCCTTCTCTTCGGTGCAAATGGCAGGGATTGGTCAGAGTTTTTTCAGGCCTGCAGCTCCCACAGAGATGGATTTTTTAACTTCCTTTTCCTGAATACATCATGTATTTATTACTTTCAGGACGGAAGGACTATTGTATAGCAAAAAAGTGTTTCTGAACAGGATTACCAACAATAGCTTTAAGTAGCCACAATGTCATGTTGGAGGTATGGCTGTGTGATGGAAGACATTGTCGGAACACCTTCTGATTTTGGCAGGCAGCAGATCCCTGATGGTCTAGTGGTCAGGATTCAGCGCTTTCACCGCTGTGGCCCGGGTTCGATTCCCGGTCAGGGAAGTCTCTGTTGGCTCTTCCTTCAGGCCCTTGTAGCATGACTTTCATCTAAACATAGTTGTTGGTGGTAAGCAGTTTTCCTAAACGGACACAAGGTGCAATCCTCTTAATTCTGTGTAGATAAATGGTGATTTTTCGAGTAAAAAGTCACATTGTGTTTGTCAAGCAAAGTAAAGGAGTGCCATATTTTGACTTAGGCACAAAATACCCCACTCCTCCAAGAACTGATTGACGTCTTTACCCAACATAAAACATTTAGTATATCAACCCTTGAGGATTGACTTTGGACACCACTCCTATAGATATGTTTAATACTTAAGCCACCACAATGCCAAGCTCCAGTTAAGGCTGCAGAATGGAAGACATTGGTGGAACGCCTTCTGAACTTGGCAAGCAGCACATCCCTGATGGTCTAGTGGTCAGGATTCGGCGCTCTCACTGCCGCGGCCCAGGTTCGATTCCCGGTCAGGGAATGTCCTGCAGATATTTACCTGCCAGAATTTTGTGGTTAGATCTTTGAAGCGTTGATGGTATTCATCAACCACTTGAACAAACCACAAATGCTCACAACCTTAACCCTATGAGAAAACAGTGAAAGAACAAGTCCCCTGAAGAAAGTCTACCTAAAGTTGGAATGGAAACAGCCTGTACCTGGACTGTATCTCCAGCTAAGAGTTAAACTGTAAAGTTTCTTCTCCTTAAAAACCATAGACCTGACATGTCCATCTGCAGCCCTCCAGGGCTGGTCTATTAGACTTAGACCAGCTCCAACACGTCTGATCTAAATGAATCATTTACCTTCTCAGTCTGTCTTCAAGGCCTGCAGAATCCTACTAATTAAGCACTCATTAGGTTCAGCGGTGTTGAACCAGGACAAACCATGCAGGACACCGGCCCTTGATTGATGACTCTGGACACCACTGCTGTAGACATAAAATCATATTTAAAGGTAGGGTCGGCAATTTCTCCAGACGTTTCCCAAAGTCCCTTTTTGAATAACTGCATGCGCAAGACCGTATGGTCTGCTCTTCCGCTCCTCAGGGGCATCGCGTGAAAGAAATCTCACAAATCCACTCTGGTCTGGTGGCAGGTGAGAGTAGGACCAAATCTCTGACAAATCCCTTCTCTTCGGTGCAAATGGCAGGGATTGGTCAGAGTTTTTTCAGGCCTGCAGCTCCCACAGAGATGGATTTTTAACTTCCTTTTCCTGAATACATCATGTATTTATTACTTTCAGGACGGAAGGACTATTGTATAGCAAAAAAGTGTTTCTGAACAGGATTACCAACAATAGCTTTAAGTAGCCACAATGTCATGTTGGAGGTATGGCTGTGTGATGGAAGACATTGTCGGAACACCTTCTGATTTTGGCAGGCAGCAGATCCCTGATGGTCTAGTGGTCAGGATTCAGCGCTTTCACCGCTGTGGCCCGGGTTCGATTCCCGGTCAGGGAAGTCTCTGTTGGCTCTTCCTTCAGGCCCTTGTAGCATGACTTTCATCTAAACATAGTTGTTGGTGGTAAGCAGTTTTCCTAAACGGACACAAGGTGCAATCCTCTTAATTCTGTGTAGATAAATGGTGATTTTTCGAGTAAAAAGTCACATTGTGTTTGTCAAGCAAAGTAAAGGAGTGCCATATTTTGACTTAGGCACAAAATACCCCACTCCTCCAAGAACTGATTGACGTCTTTACCCAACATAAAACATTTAGTATATCAACCCTTGAGGATTGACTTTGGACACCACTCCTATAGATATGTTTAATACTTAAGCCACCACAATGCCAAGCTCCAGTTAAGGCTGCAGAATGGAAGACATTGGTGGAACGCCTTCTGAACTTGGCAAGCAGCACATCCCTGATGGTCTAGTGGTCAGGGTTCGGCGCTCTCACCGCCGCGGCCCGGGTTCGATTCCCGGTCAGGGAATGTCCTGCAGATATTTACCTGCCAGAATTTTGTGGTTAGATCTTTGAAGCGTTGATGGTATTCATCAACCACTTGAACAAACCACAAATGCTCACAACCTTAACCCTATGAGAAAACAGTGAAAGATCAAGTCCCCTGAAGCCTGTACCTGGACTGTATCTCCAGCTAAGAGTTAAACTGCAAAGTTTCTTCTCCTTAAAAACCATAGACCTGACATGTCCATCTGCAGCCCTCCAGGGCTGGTCTATTAGACTTAGAACAGCTCCAACACGTCTGATCTAAATGAATCATTTACCTTCTCAGTCTGTCTTCAAGGCCTGCAGAATCCTACTAATTAAGCACTCATTAGGTTCAGCGGTGTTGAACCAGGACAAACCATGCAGGACACCGGCCCTTGATTGATGACTCTGGACACCACTGCTGTAGACATAAAATCATATTTAAAGGTAGGGTCGGCAATTTCTCCAGACGTTTCCCAAAGTCCCTTTTTGAATAACTGCATGCGCAAGACCGTATGGTCTGCTCTTCCGCTCCTCAGGGGCATCGCGTGAAAGAAATCTCACAAATCCACTCTGGTCTGGTGGCAGGTGAGAGTAGGACCAAATCTCTGACAAATCCCTTCTCTTCGGTGCAAATGGCAGGGATTGGTCAGAGTTTTTTCAGGCCTGCAGCTCCCACAGAGATGGATTTTTTAACTTCCTTTTCCTGAATACATCATGTATTTATTACTTTCAGGACGGAAGGACTATTGTATAGCAAAAAAGTGTTTCTGAACAGGATTACCAACAATAGCTTTAAGTAGCCACAATGTCATGTTGGAGGTATGGCTGTGTGATGGAAGACATTGTCGGAACACCTTCTGATTTTGGCAGGCAGCAGATCCCTGATGGTCTAGTGGTCAGGATTCAGCGCTTTCACCGCTGTGGCCCGGGTTCGATTCCCGGTCAGGGAAGTCTCTGTTGGCTCTTCCTTCAGGCCCTTGTAGCATGACTTTCATCTAAACATAGTTGTTGGTGGTAAGCAGTTTTCCTAAACGGACACAAGGTGCAATCCTCTTAATTCTGTGTAGATAAATGGTGATTTTTCGAGTAAAAAGTCACATTGTGTTTGTCAAGCAAAGTAAAGGAGTGCCATATTTCGACTTAGGCACAAAATACCCCACTCCTCCAATAACTGATTGACGTCTTTACCCAACATAAAACATTTAGTATATCAACCCTTGAGGATTGACTTTGGACACCACTCCTATAGATATGTTTAATACATAAGCCACCACAATGCCAAGCTCCAGTTAAGGCTGCAGAATGGAAGACATTGGTGGAACGCCTTCTGAACTTGGCAAGTAGCACATCCCTGATGGTCTAGTGGTCAGGGTTCGGCGCTCTCACCGCCGCGGCCCGGCTTCGATTCCCGGTCAGGGAATGTCCTGCAGATATTTACCTGCCAGAATTTTGTAGTTAGATCTTTGAAGCGTTGATGGTATTCATCAACCACTTGAACAAACCACAAATGCTCACAACCTTAACCCTATGAGAAAACAGTGAAAGAACAAGTCCCCTGAAGAAAGTCTACCTAAAGTTGCAATGTAAACAGCCTGTACCTGGACTGTATCTCCAGCTAAGAGTTAAACTTCAAAGTTTCTTCTCCATAAAAACCATAGACCTGACATGTCCATCTGCAGCCCTCCAGGGCTGGTCTATTAGACTTAGACCAGCTCCAACACATCTGATCTAAATGAATCATTTACCTTCTCAGTCTGTCTTCAAGGCCTGCAGAATCCTACTAATTAAGCACTCATTAGGTTCAGCGATGTTGAACCAGGACAAACCATGCAGGACACCGGCCCTTGATTGATGACTCTGGACACCACTGCTGTAGACATAAAATCATATTTAAAGGTAGGGTCGGCAATTTCTCCAGACGTTTCCCAAAGTCCCTTTTTGAATAACTGCATGCGCAAGACCGTATGGTCTGCTCTTCCGCTCCTCAGGGGCATCGCGTGAAAGAAATCTCACAAATCCACTCTGGTCTGGTGGCAGGTGAGAGTAGGACCAAATCTCTGACAAATCCCTTCTCTTCGGTGCAAATGGCAGGGATTGGTCAGAGTTTTTTCAGGCCTGCAGCTCCCACAGAGATGGATTTTTTAACTTCCTTTTCCTGAATACATCATGTATTTATTACTTTCAGGACGGAAGGACTATTGTATAGCAAAAAAGTGTTTCTGAACAGGATTACCAACAATAGCTTTAAGTAGCCACAATGTCATGTTGGAGGTATGGCTGTGTGATGGAAGACATTGTCGGAACACCTTCTGATTTTGGCAGGCAGCAGATCCCTGATGGTCTAGTGGTCAGGATTCAGCGCTTTCACCGCTGTGGCCCCGGTTCGATTCCCGGTCAGGGAAGTCTCTGTTGGCTCTTCCTTCAGGCCCTTGTAGCATGACTTTCATCTAAACATAGTTGTTGGTGGCAAGCAGTTTTCCTAAACTGACACAAGGTGCAATCCGCTTAATTCTGTGTAGATAAATGGTGATTTTTCGAGTAAAAAGTCACATTGTGTTTGTCAAGCAAAGAAAAGGAGTGCCATATTTCGACTTCGGCACAAAATACCCCACTCCTCCAATAACTGATTGACGTCTTTACCCAACATAAAACATTTAGTATATCAACCCTTGAGGATTGACTTTGGACACCACTCCTATAGATATGTTTAATACTTAAGCCACCACAATGCCAAGCTCCAGTTAAGGCTGCAGAATGGAAGACATTGGTGGAACGCCTTCTGAACTTGGCAAGCAGCACATCCCTGATGGTCTAGTGGTCAGGATTCGGCGCTCTCACCGCCGCGGCCCGGGTTCGATTCCCGGTCAGGGAATGTCCTGCAGATATTTACCTGCCAGAATTTTGTGGTTAGATCTTTGAAGCGTTGATGGTATTCATCAACCACTTGAACAAACCACAAATGCTCACAACCTTAACCCTATGAGAAAACAGTGAAAGATCAAGTCCCCTGAAGCCTGTACCTGGACTGTATCTCCAGCTAAGAGTTAAACTGCAAAGTTTCTTCTCCTTAAAAACCATAGACCTGACATGTCCATCTGCAGCCCTCCAGGGCTGGTCTATTAGACTTAGACCAGCTCCAACACGTCTGATCTAAATGAATCATTTACATTCTCAGTCTGTCTTCAAGGCCTGCAGAATCCTACTAATTAAGCACTCATTAGGTTCAGCGGTGTTGAACCAGGACAAACCATGCAGGACACCGGCCCTTGATTGATGACTCTGGACACCACTGCTGTAGACATAAAATCATATTTAAAGGTAGGGTCGGCAATTTCTCCAGACGTTTCCCAAAGTCCCTTTTTGAATAACTGCATGCGCAAGACCGTATGGTCTGCTCTTCCGCTCCTCAGGGGCATCGCGTGAAAGAAATCTCACAAATCCACTCTGGTCTGGTGGCAGGTGAGAGTAGGACCAAATCTCTGACAAATCCCTTCTCTTCGGTGCAAATGGCAGGGATTGGTCAGAGTTTTTTCAGGCCTGCAGCTCCAAGAGATGGATTTTTTAACTTCCTTTTCCTGAATACATCATGTATTTATTACTTTCAGGACGGAAGGACTATTGTATAGCAAAAAAGTGTTTCTGAACAGGATTACCAACAATAGCTTTAAGTAGCCACAATGTCATGTTGGAGGTATGGCTGTGTGATGGAAGACATTGTCGGAACACCTTCTGATTTTGGCAGGCGGCAGATCCCTGATGGTCTAGTGGTCAGGATTCAGCGCTTTCACCGCTGTGGCCCCGGTTCGATTCCCGGTCAGGGAAGTCTCTGTTGGCTCTTCCTTCAGGCCCTTGTAGCATGACTTTCATCTAAACATAGTTGTTGGTGGTAAGCAGTTTTCCTAAACGGACACAAGGTGCAATCCTCTTAATTCTGTGTAGATAAATGGTGATTTTTCGAGTAAAAAGTCACATTGTGTTTGTCAAGCAAAGAAAAGGAGTGCCATATTTCGACTTAGGCACAAAATACCCCACTCCTCCAATAACTGATTGACGTCTTTACCCAACATAAAACATTTAGTATATCAACCCTTGAGGATTGACTTTGGACACCACTCCTATAGATATGTTTAATACTTAAGCCACCACAATGCCAAGCTCCAGTTAAGGCTGCAGAATGGAAGACATTGGTGGAACGCCTTCTGAACTTGGCAAGCAGCACATCCCTGAGGTCTAGTGGTCAGGATTCGGCGCTCTCACCGCCGCGGCCCGGGTTCGATTCCCGGTCAGGGAATGTCCTGCAGATATTTACCTGCCAGAATTTTGTGGTTAGATCTTTGAAGCGTTGATGGTATTCATCAACCACTTGAACAAACCACAAATGCTCACAACCTTAACCCTATGAGAAAACAGTGAAAGTTAAGTCCCCTGAAGCCTGTACCTGGACTGTATCTCCAGCTAAGAGTTAAACTGCAAAGTTTCTTCTCCTTAAAAACCATAGACCTGACATGTCCATCTGCAGCCCTCCAGGGCTGGTCTATTAGACTTAGACCAGCTCCAACACGTCTGATCTAAATGAATCATTTACCTTCTCAGTCTGTCTTCAAGGCCTGCAGAATCCTACTAATTAAGCACTCATTAGGTTCAGCGGTGTTGAACCAGGACAAACCATGCAGGACACCGGCCCTTGATTGATGACTCTGGACACCACTGCTGTAGACATAAAATCATATTTAAAGGTAGGGTCGGCAATTTCTCCAGACGTTTCCCAAAGTCCCTTTTTGAATAACTGCATGCGCAAGACCGTATGGTCTGCTCTTCCGCTCCTCAGGGGCATCGCGTGAAAGAAATCTCACAAATCCACTCTGGTCTGGTGGCAGGTGAGAGTAGGACCAAATCTCTGACAAATCCCTTCTCTTCGGTGCAAATGGCAGGGATTGGTCAGAGTTTTTTCAGGCCTGCAGCTCCCACAGAGATGGATTTTTTAACTTCCTTTTCCTGAATACATCATGTATTTATTACTTTCAGGACGGAAGGACTATTGTATAGCAAAAAAGTGTTTCTGAACAGGATTACCAACAATAGCTTTAAGTAGCCACAATGTCATGTTGGAGGTATGGCTGTGTGATGGAAGACATTGTCGGAACACCTTCTGATTTTGGCAGGCAGCAGATCCCTGATGGTCTAGTGGTCAGGATTCAGCGCTTTCACCGCTGTGGCCCCGGTTCGATTCCCGGTCAGGGAAGTCTCTGTTGGCTCTTCCTTCAGGCCCTTGTAGCATGACTTTCATCTAAACATAGTTGTTGGTGGTAAGCAGTTTTCCTAAACGGACACAAGGTGCAATCCTCTTAATTCTGTGTAGATAAATGGTGATTTTTCGAGTAAAAAGTCACATTGTGTTTGTCAAGCAAAGAAAAGGAGTGCCATATTTCGACTTAGGCACAAAATACCCCACTCCTCCAATAACTGATTGACGTCTTTACCCAACATAAAACATTTAGTATATCAACCCTTGAGGATTGACTTTGGACACCACTCCTATAGATATGTTTAATACTTAAGCCACCACAATGCCAAGCTCCAGTTAAGGCTGCAGAATGGAAGACATTGGTGGAACGCCTTCTGAACTTGGCAAGCAGCACATCCCTGATGGTCTAGTGGTCAGGATTCGGCGCTCTCACCGCCGCGGCCCGGGTTCGATTCCCGGTCAGGGAATGTCCTGCAGATATTTACCTGCCAGAATTTTGTGGTTAGATCTTTGAAGCGTTGATGGTATTCATCAACCACTTGAACAAACCACAAATGCTCACAACCTTAACCCTATGAGAAAACAGTGAAAGATCAAGTCCCCTGAAGCCTGTACCTGGACTGTATCTCCAGCTAAGAGTTAAACTGCAAAGTTTCTTCTCCTTAAAAACCATAGACCTGACATGTCCATCTGCAGCCCTCCAGGGCTGGTCTATTAGACTTAGACCAGCTCCAACACGTCTGATCTAAATTAATCATTTACCTTCTCAGTCTGTCTTCAAGGCCTGCAGAATCCTACTAATTAAGCACTCATTAGGTTCAGCGGTGTTGAACCAGGACAAACCATGCAGGACACCGGCCCTTGATTGATGACTCTGGACACCACTGCTGTAGACATAAAATCATATTTAAAGGTAGGGTCGGCAATTTCTCCAGACGTTTCCCAAAGTCCCTTTTTGAATAACTGCATGCGCAAGACCGTATGGTCTGCTCTTCCGCTCCTCAGGGGCATCGCGTGAAAGAAATCTCACAAATCCACTCTGGTCTGGTGGCAGGTGAGAGTAGGACCAAATCTCTGACAAATCCCTTCTCTTCGGTGCAAATGGCAGGGATTGGTCAGAGTTTTTTCAGGCCTGCAGCTCCCACAGAGATGGATTTTTTAACTTCCTTTTCCTGAATACATCATGTATTTATTACTTTCAGGACGGAAGGACTATTGTATAGCAAAAAAGTGTTTCTGAACAGGATTACCAACAATAGCTTTAAGTAGCCACAATGTTATGTTGGAGGTATGGCTGTGTGATGGAAGACATTGTCGGAACACCTTCTGATTTTGGCAGGCAGCAGATCCCTGATGGTCTAGTGGTCAGGATTCAGCGCTTTCACCGCTGTGGCCCCGGTTCGATTCCCGGTCAGGGAAGTCTCTGTTGGCTCTTCCTTCAGGCCCTTGTAGCATGACTTTCATCTAAACATAGTTGTTGGTGGTAAGCAGTTTTCCTAAACGGACACAAGGTGCAATCCTCTTAATTCTGTGTAGATAAATGGTGATTTTTCGAGTAAAAAGTCACATTGTGTTTGTCAAGCAAAGTAAAGGAGTGCCATATTTTGACTTAGGCACAAAATACCCCACTCCTCCAATAACTGATTGACGTCTTTACCCAACATAAAACATTTAGTATATCAACCCTTGAGGATTGACTTTGGACACCACTCCTATAGATATGTTTAATACTTAAGCCACCACAATGCCAAGCTCCAGTTAAGGCTGCAGAATGGAAGACATTGGTGGAACGCCTTCTGAACTTGGCAAGCAGCACATCCCTGATGGTCTAGTGGTCAGGATTCGGCGCTCTCACCGCCGCGGCCCGGGTTCGATTCCCGGTCAGGGAATGTCCTGCAGATATTTACCTGCCAGAATTTTGTGGTTAGATCTTTGAAGCGTTGATGGTATTCATCAACCACTTGAACAAACCACAAATGCTCACAACCTTAACCCTATGAGAAAACAGTGAAAGATCAAGTCCCCTGAAGAAAGTCTACCTAAAGTTGGAATGGAAACAGCCTGTACCTGGACTGTATCTCCAGCTAAGAGTTAAACTGCAAAGTTTCTTCTCCTTAAAAACCATCGACCTGACATGTCCATCTGCAGCCCTCCAGGGCTGGTCTATTAGACTTAGACCAGCTCCAACACGTCTGATCTAAATGAATCATTTACCTTCTCAGTCTGTCTTCAAGGCCTGCAGAATCCTACTAATTAAGCACTCATTAGGTTCAGCGGTGTTGAACCAGGACAAACCATGCAGGACACCGGCCCTTGATTGATGACTCTGGACACCACTGCTGTAGACATAAAATCATATTTAAAGGTAGGGTCGGCAATTTCTCCAGACGTTTCCCAAAGTCCCTTTTTGAATAACTGCATGCGCAAGACCGTATGGTCTGCTCTTCCGCTCCTCAGGGGCATCGCGTGAAAGAAATCTCACAAATCCACTCTGGTCTGGTGGCAGGTGAGAGTAGGACCAAATCTCTGACAAATCCCTTCTCTTCGGTGCAAATGGCAGGGATTGGTCAGAGTTTTTTCAGGCCTGCAGCTCCCACAGAGATGGATTTTTTAACTTCCTTTTCCTGAATACATCATGTATTTATTACTTTCAGGACGGAAGGACTATTGTATAGCAAAAAAGTGTTTCTGAACAGGATTACCAACAATAGCTTTAAGTAGCCACAATGTCATGTTGGAGGTATGGCTGTGTGATGGAAGACATTGTCGGAACACCTTCTGATTTTGGCAGGCGGCAGATCCCTGATGGTCTAGTGGTCAGGATTCAGCGCTTTCACCGCTGTGGCCCGGGTTCGATTCCCGGTCAGGGAAGTCTCTGTTGGCTCTTCCTTCAGGCCCTTGTAGCATGACTTTCATCTAAACATAGTTGTTGGTGGTAAGCAGTTTTCCTAAACGGACACAAGGTGCAATCCTCTTAATTCTGTGTAGATAAATGGTGATTTTTCGAGTAAAAAGTCACATTGTGTTTGTCAAGCAAAGTAAAGGAGTGCCATATTTCGACTTAGGCACAAAATGCCCCACTCCTCCAATAACTGATTGACGTCTTTACCCAACATAAAACATTTAGTATATCAACCCTTGAGGATTGACTTTGGACACCACTCCTATAGATATGTTTAATACTTAAGCCACCACAATGCCAAGCTCCAGTTAAGGCTGCAGAATGGAAGACATTGGTGGAACGCCTTCTGAACTTGGCAAGCATCACATCCCTGATGGTCTAGTGGTCAGGATTCGGCGCTCTCACCGCCGCGGCCCGGGTTCGATTCCCGGTCAGGGAATGTCCTGCAGATATTTACCTGCCAGAATTTTGTGGTTAGATCTTTGAAGCGTTGATGGTATTCATCAACCACTTGAACAAACCACAAATGCTCACAACCTTAACCCTATGAGAAAACAGTGAAAGATCAAGTCCCCTGAAGAAAGTCTACCTAAAGTTGGAATGGAAACAGCCTGTACCTGGACTGTATCTCCAGCTAAGAGTTAAACTGCAAAGTTTCTTCTCCTTAAAAACCATAGACCTGACATGTCCATCTGCAGCCCTCCAGGGCTGGTCTATTAGACTTAGACCAGCTCCAACACGTCTGATCTAAATGAATCATTTACCTTCTCAGTCTGTCTTCAAGGCCTGCAGAATCCTACTAATTAAGCACTCATTAGGTTCAGCGGTGTTGAACCAGGACAAACCATGCAGGACACCGGCCCTTGATTGATGACTCTGGACACCACTGCTGTAGACATAAAATCATATTTAAAGGTAGGGTCGGCAATTTCTCCAGACGTTTCCCAAAGTCCCTTTTTGAATAACTGCATGCGCAAGACCGTATGGTCTGCTCTTCCGCTCCTCAGGGGCATCGCGTGAAAGAAATCTCACAAATCCACTCTGGTCTGGTGGCAGGTGAGAGTAGGACCAAATCTCTGACAAATCCCTTCTCTTCGGTGCAAATGGCAGGGATTGGTCAGAGTTTTTTCAGGCCTGCAGCTCCCACAGAGATGGATTTTTTAACTTCCTTTTCCTGAATACATCATGTATTTATTACTTTCAGGACGGAAGGACTATTGTATAGCAAAAAAGTGTTTCTGAACAGGATTACCAACAATAGCTTTAAGTAGCCACAATGTCATGTTGGAGGTATGGCTGTGTGATGGAAGACATTGTCGGAACACCTTCTGATTTTGGCAGGCAGCAGATCCCTGATGGTCTAGTGGTCAGGATTCAGCGCTTTCACCGCTGTGGCCCGGGTTCGATTCCCGGTCAGGGAAGTCTCTGTTGGCTCTTCCTTCAGGCCCTTGTAGCATGACTTTCATCTAAACATAGTTGTTGGTGGTAAGCAGTTTTCCTAAACGGACACAAGGTGCAATCCTCTTAATTCTGTGTAGATAAATGGTGATTTTTCGAGTAAAAAGTCACATTGTGTTTGTCAAGCAAAGTAAAGGAGTGCCATATTTCGACTTAGGCACAAAATACCCCACTCCTCCAATAACTGATTGACGTCTTTACCCAACATAAAACATTTAGTATATCAACCCTTGAGGATTGACTTTGGACACCACTCCTATAGATATGTTTAATACTTAAGCCACCACAATGCCAAGCTCCAGTTAAGGCTGCAGAATGGAAGACATTGGTGGAACGCCTTCTGAACTTGGCAAGCAGCACATCCCTGATGGTCTAGTGGTCAGGATTCGGCGCTCTCACCGCCGCGGCCCGGGTTCGATTCCCGGTCAGGGAATGTCCTGCAGATATTTACCTGCCAGAATTTTGTGGTTAGATCTTTGAAGCGTTGATGGTATTCATCAACCACTTGAACAAACCACAAATGCTCACAACCTTAACCCTATGAGAAAACAGTGAAAGATCAAGTCCCCTGAAGAAAGTCTACCTAAAGTTGGAATGGAAACAGCCTGTACCTGGACTGTATCTCCAGCTAAGAGTTAAACTGCAAAGTTTCTTCTCCTTAAAAACCATAGACCTGACATGTCCATCTGCAGCCCTCCAGGGCTGGTCTATTAGACTTAGACCAGCTCCAACACGTCTGATCTAAATTAATCATTTACCTTCTCAGTCTGTCTTCAAGGCCTGCAGAATCCTACTAATTAAGCACTCATTAGGTTCAGCGGTGTTGAACCAGGACAAACCATGCAGGACACCGGCCCTTGATTGATGACTCTGGACACCACTGCTGTAGACATAAAATCATATTTAAAGGTAGGGTCGGCAATTTCTCCAGACGTTTCCCAAAGTCCCTTTTTGAATAACTGCATGCGCAAGACCGTATGGTCTGCTCTTCCGCTCCTCAGGGGCATCGCGTGAAAGAAATCTCACAAATCCACTCTGGTCTGGTGGCAGGTGAGAGTAGGACCAAATCTCTGACAAATCCCTTCTCTTCGGTGCAAATGGCAGGGATTGGTCAGAGTTTTTTCAGGCCTGCAGCTCCCACAGAGATGGATTTTTTAACTTCCTTTTCCTGAATACATCATGTATTTATTACTTTCAGGACGGAAGGACTATTGTATAGCAAAAAAGTGTTTCTGAACAGGATTACCAACAATAGCTTTAAGTAGCCACAATGTCATGTTGGAGGTATGGCTGTGTGATGGAAGACATTGTCGGAACACCTTCTGATTTTGGCAGGCAGCAGATCCCTGATGGTCTAGTGGTCAGGATTCAGCGCTTTCACCGCTGTGGCCCGGGTTCGATTCCTGGTCAGGGAAGTCTCTGTTGGCTCTTCCTTCAGGCCCTTGTAGCATGACTTTCATCTAAACATAGTTGTTGGTGGTCAGCAGTTTTCCTAAACGGACACAAGGTGCAATCCTCTTAATTCTGTGTAGATAAATGGTGATTTTTCGAGTAAAAAGTCACATTGTGTTTGTCAAGCAAAGTAAAGGAGTGCCATATTTTGACTTAGGCACAAAATACCCCACTCCTCCAAGAACTGATTGACGTCTTTACCCAACATAAAACATTTAGTATATCAACCCTTGAGGATTGACTTTGGACACCACTCCTATAGATATGTTTAATACTTAAGCCACCACAATGCCAAGCTCCAGTTAAGGCTGCAGAATGGAAGACATTGGTGGAACGCCTTCTGAACTTGGCAAGCAGCACATCCCTGATGGTCTAGTGGTCAGGATTCGGCGCTCTCACCGCCGAGGCCCGGGTTCGATTCCCGGTCAGGGAATGTCTTGCAGATATTTACCTGCCAGAATTTTGTGGTTAGATCTTTGAAGCGTTGATGGTATTCATCAACCACTTGAACAAACCACAAATGCTCACAACCTTAACCCTATGAGAAAACAGTGAAAGATCAAGTCCCCTGAAGCCTGTACCTGGACTGTATCTCCAGCTAAGAGTTAAACTGCAAAGTTTCTTCTCCTTAAAAACCATAGACCTGACATGTCCATCTGCAGCCCTCCAGGGCTGGTCTATTAGACTTAGACCAGCTCCAACACGTCTGATTTAAATGAATCATTTACCTTCTCAGTCTGTCTTCAAGGCCGGCAGAATCCTACTAATTAAGCACTCATTAGGTTCAGCGGTGTTGAACCAGGACAAACCATGCAGGACACCGGCCCTTGATTGATGACTCTGGACACCACTGCTGTAGACATAAAATCATATTTAAAGGTAGGGTCGGCAATTTCTCCAGACGTTTCCCAAAGTCCCTTTTTGAATAACTGCATGCGCAAGACCGTATGGTCTGCTCTTCCGCTCCTCAGGGGCATCGCGTGAAAGAAATCTCACAAATCCACTCTGGTCTGGTGGCAGGTGAGAGTAGGACCAAATCTCTGACAAATCCCTTCTCTTCGGTGCAAATGGCAGGGATTGGTCAGAGTTTTTTCAGGCCTGCAGCTCCCACAGAGATGGATTTTTTAACTTCCTTTTCCTGAATACATCATGTATTTATTACTTTCAGGACGGAAGGACTATTGTATAGCAAAAAAGTGTTTCTGAACAGGATTACCAACAATAGCTTTAAGTAGCCACAATGTCATGTTGGAGGTATGGCTGTGTGATGGAAGACATTGTCGGAACACCTTCTGATTTTTGCAGGCAGCAGATCCCTGATGGTCTAGTGGTCAGGATTCAGCGCTTTCACCGCTGTGGCCCGGGTTCGATTCCCGGTCAGGGAAGTCTCTGTTGGCTCTTCCTTCAGGCCCTTGTAGCATGACTTTCATCTAAACATAGTTGTTGGTGGTAAGCAGTTTTCCTAAACGTACACAAGGTGCAATCCTCTTAATTCTGTGTAGATAAATGGTGATTTTTCGAGTAAAAAGTCACATTGTGTTTGTCAAGCAAAGTAAAGGAGTGCCATATTTCGACTTAGGCACAAAATACCCCACTCCTCCAATAACTGATTGACGTCTTTACCCAACATAAAACATTTAGTATATCAACCCTTGAGGATTGACTTTGGACACCACTCCTATAGATATGTTTAATACTTAAGCCACCACAATGCCAAGCTCCAGTTAAGGCTGCAGAATGGAAGACATTGGTGGAACGCCTTCTGAACTTGGCAAGCAGCACATCCCTGATGGTCTAGTGGTCAGGATTCGGCGCTCTCACCGCCGCGGCCCGGGTTCGATTCCCGGTCAGGGAATGTCCTGCAGATATTTACCTGCCAGAATTTTGTGGTTAGATCTTTGAAGCGTTGATGGTATTCATCAACCACTTGAACAAACCACAAATGCTCACAACCTTAACCCTATGAGAAAACAGTGAAAGATCAAGTCCCCTGAAGAAAGTCTACCTAAAGTTGGAATGGAAACAGCCTGTACCTGGACTGTATCTCCAGCTAAGAGTTAAACTGCAAAGTTTCTTCTCCTTAAAAACCATAGACCTGACATGTCCATCTGCAGCCCTCCAGGGCTGGTCTATTAGACTTAGACCAGCTCCAACACGTCTGATCTAAATGAATCATTTACCTTCTCAGTCTGTCTTCAAGGCCTGCAGAATCCTACTAATTAAGCACTCATTAGGTTCAGCGGTGTTGAACCAGGACAAACCATGCAGGACACCGGCCCTTGATTGATGACTCTGGACACCACTGCTGTAGACATAAAATCATATTTAAAGGTAGGGTCGGCAATTTCTCCAGACGTTTCCCAAAGTCCCTTTTTGAATAACTGCATGCGCAAGACCGTATGGTCTGCTCTTCCGCTCCTCAGGGGCATCGCGTGAAAGAAATCTCACAAATCCACTCTGGTCTGGTGGCAGGTGAGAGTAGGACCAAATCTCTGACAAATCCCTTCTCTTCGGTGCAAATGGCAGGGATTGGTCAGAGTTTTTTCAGGCCTGCAGCTCCCACAGAGATGGATTTTTTAACTTCCTTTTCCTGAATACATCATGTATTTATTACTTTCAGGACGGAAGGACTATTGTATAGCAAAAAAGTGTTTCTGAACAGGATTACCAACAATAGCTTTAAGTAGCCACAATGTCATGTTGGAGGTATGGCTGTGTGATGGAAGACATTGTCGGAACACCTTCTGATTTTGGCAGGCAGCAGATCCCTGATGGTCTAGTGGTCAGGATTCAGCGCTTTCACCGCTGTGGCCCGGGTTCGATTCCCGGTCAGGGAGGTCTCTGTTGGCTCTTCCTTCAGGCCCTTGTAGCATGACTTTCATCTAAACATAGTTGTTGGTGGTAAGCAGTTTTCCTAAACGTACACAAGGTGCAATCCTCTTAATTCTGTGTAGATAAATGGTGATTTTTCGAGTAAAAAGTCACATTGTGTTTGTCAAGCAAAGTAAAGGAGTGCCATATTTTGACTTAGGCACAAAATACCCCACTCCTCCAAGAACTGATTGACGTCTTTACCCAACATAAAACATTTAGTATATCAACCCTTGAGGATTGACTTTGGACACCACTCCTATAGATATGTTTAATACTTAAGCCACCACAATGCCAAGCTCCAGTTAAGGCTGCAGAATGGAAGACATTGGTGGAACGCCTTCTGAACTTGGCAAGCAGCACATCCCTGATGGTCTAGTGGTCAGGATTCGGCGCTCTCACCGCCGCGGCCCGGGTTCGATTCCCGGTCAGGGAATGTCCTGCAGATATTTACCTGCCAGAATTTTGTGGTTAGATCTTTGAAGCGTTGATGGTATTCATCAACCACTTGAACAAACCACAAATGCTCACAACCTTAACCCTATGAGAAAACAGTGAAAGATCAAGTCCCCTGAAGAAAGTCTACCTAAAGTTGGAATGGAAACAGCCTGTACCTGGACTGTATCTCCAGCTAAGAGTTAAACTGCAAAGTTTCTTCTCCTTAAAAACCATAGACCTGACATGTCCATCTGCAGCCCTCCAGGGCTGGTCTATTAGACTTAGACCAGCTCCAACACGTCTGATCTAAATGAATCATTTACCTTCTCAGTCTGTCTTCAAGGCCTGCAGAATCCTACTAATTAAGCACTCATTAGGTTCAGCGGTGTTGAACCAGGACAAACCATGCAGGACACCGGCCCTTGATTGATGACTCTGGACACCACTGCTGTAGACATAAAATCATATTTAAAGGTAGGGTCGGCAATTTCTCCAGACGTTTCCCAAAGTCCCTTTTTGAATAACTGCATGCGCAAGACCGTATGGTCTGCTCTTCCGCTCCTCAGGGGCATCGCGTGAAAGAAATCTCACAAATCCACTCTGGTCTGGTGGCAGGTGAGAGTAGGACCAAATCTCTGACAAATCCCTTCTCTTCGGTGCAAATGGCAGGGATTGGTCAGAGTTTTTTCAGGCCTGCAGCTCCCACAGAGATGGATTTTTTAACTTCCTTTTCCTGAATACATCATGTATTTATTACTTTCAGGACGGAAGGACTATTGTATAGCAAAAAAGTGTTTCTGAACAGGATTACCAACAATAGCTTTAAGTAGCCACAATGTCATGTTGGAGGTATGGCTGTGTGATGGAAGACATTGTCGGAACACCTTCTGATTTTTGCAGGCAGCAGATCCCTGATGGTCTAGTGGTCAGGATTCAGCGCTTTCACCGCTGTGGCTCGGGTTCGATTCCCGGTCAGGGAAGTCTCTGTTGGCTCTTCCTTCAGGCCCTTGTAGCATGACTTTCATCTAAACATAGTTGTTGGTGGTAAGCAGTTTTCCTAAACGTACACAAGGTGCAATCCTCTTAATTCTGTGTAGATAAATGGTGATTTTTCGAGTAAAAAGTCACATTGTGTTTGTCAAGCAAAGTAAAGGAGTGCCATATTTCGACTTAGGCACAAAATACCCCACTCCTCCAATAACTGATTGACGTCTTTACCCAACATAAAACATTTAGTATATCAACCCTTGAGGATTGACTTTGGACACCACTCCTATAGATATGTTTAATACTTAAGCCACCACAATGCCAAGCTCCAGTTAAGGCTGCAGAATGGAAGACATTGGTGGAACGCCTTCTGAACTTGGCAAGCAGCACATCCCTGATGGTCTAGTGGTCAGGATTCGGCGCTCTCACCGCCGAGGCCCGGGTTCGATTCCCGGTCAGGGAATGTCCTGCAGATATTTACCTGCCAGAATTTTGTGGTTAGATCTTTGAAGCGTTGATGGTATTCATCAACCACTTGAACAAACCACAAATGCTCACAACCTTAACCCTATGAGAAAACAGTGAAAGATCAAGTCCCCTGAAGAAAGTCTACCTAAAGTTGGAATGGAAACAGCCTGTACCTGGACTGTATCTCCAGCTAAGAGTTAAACTGCAAAGTTTCTTCTCCTTAAAAACCATAGACCTGACATGTCCATCTGCAGCCCTCCAGGGCTGGTCTATTAGACTTAGACCAGCTCCAACACGTCTGATCTAAATGAATCATTTACCTTCTCAGTCTGTCTTCAAGGCCTGCAGAATCCTACTAATTAAGCACTCATTAGGTTCAGCGGTGTTGAACCAGGACAAACCATGCAGGACACCGGCCCTTGATTGATGACTCTGGACACCACTGCTGTAGACATAAAATCATATTTAAAGGTAGGGTCGGCAATTTCTCCAGACGTTTCCCAAAGTCCCTTTTTGAATAACTGCATGCGCAAGACCGTATGGTCTGCTCTTCCGCTCCTCAGGGGCATCGCGTGAAAGAAATCTCACAAATCCACTCTGGTCTGGTGGCAGGTGAGAGTAGGACCAAATCTCTGACAAATCCCTTCTCTTCGGTGCAAATGGCAGGGATTGGTCAGAGTTTTTTCAGGCCTGCAGCTCCCACAGAGATGGATTTTTTAACTTCCTTTTCCTGAATACATCATGTATTTATTACTTTCAGGACGGAAGGACTATTGTATAGCAAAAAAGTGTTTCTGAACAGGATTACCAACAATAGCTTTAAGTAGCCACAATGTCATGTTGGAGGTATGGCTGTGTGATGGAAGACATTGTCGGAACACCTTCTGATTTTTGCAGGCAGCAGATCCCTGATGGTCTAGTGGTCAGGATTCAGCGCTTTCACCGCTGTGGCTCGGGTTCGATTCCCGGTCAGGGAAGTCTCTGTTGGCTCTTCCTTCAGGCCCTTGTAGCATGACTTTCATCTAAACATAGTTGTTGGTGGTAAGCAGTTTTCCTAAACGTACACAAGGTGCAATCCTCTTAATTCTGTGTAGATAAATGGTGATTTTTCGAGTAAAAAGTCACATTGTGTTTGTCAAGCAAAGTAAAGGAGTGCCATATTTCGACTTAGGCACAAAATACCCCACTCCTCCAATAACTGATTGACGTCTTTACCCAACATAAAACATTTAGTATATCAACCCTTGAGGATTGACTTTGGACACCACTCCTATAGATATGTTTAATACTTAAGCCACCACAATGCCAAGCTCCAGTTAAGGCTGCAGAATGGAAGACATTGGTGGAACGCCTTCTGAACTTGGCAAGCAGCACATCCCTGATGGTCTAGTGGTCAGGATTCGGCGCTCTCACCGCCGCGGCCCGGGTTCGATTCCCGGTCAGGGAATGTCCTGCAGATATTTACCTGCCAGAATTTTGTGGTTAGATCTTTGAAGCGTTGATGGTATTCATCAACCACTTGAACAAACCACAAATGCTCACAACCTTAACCCTATGAGAAAACAGTGAAAGATCAAGTCCCCTGAAGAAAGTCTACCTAAAGTTGGAATGGAAACAGCCTGTACCTGGACTGTATCTCCAGCTAAGAGTTAAACTGCAAAGTTTCTTCTCCTTAAAAACCATAGACCTGACATTTCCATCTGCAGCCCTCCAGGGCTGGTCTATTAGACTTAGACCAGCTCCAACACGTCTGATCTAAATGAATCATTTACCTTCTCAGTCTGTCTTCAAGGCCTGCAGAATCCTACTAATTAAGCACTCATTAGGTTCAGCGGTGTTGAACCAGGACAAACCATGCAGGACACCGGCCCTTGATTGATGACTCTGGACACCACTGCTGTAGACATAAAATCATATTTAAAGGTAGGGTCGGCAATTTCTCCAGACGTTTCCCAAAGTCCCTTTTTGAATAACTGCATGCGCAAGACCGTATGGTCTGCTCTTCCGCTCCTCAGGGGCATCGCGTGAAAGAAATCTCACAAATCCACTCTGGTCTGGTGGCAGGTGAGAGTAGGACCAAATCTCTGACAAATCCCTTCTCTTCGGTGCAAATGGCAGGGATTGGTCAGAGTTTTTTCAGGCCTGCAGCTCCCACAGAGATGGATTTTTTAACTTCCTTTTCCTGAATACATCATGTATTTATTACTTTCAGGACGGAAGGACTATTGTATAGCAAAAAAGTGTTTCTGAACAGGATTACCAACAATAGCTTTAAGTAGCCACAATGTCATGTTGGAGGTATGGCTGTGTGATGGAAGACATTGTCGGAACACCTTCTGATTTTGGCAGGCAGCAGATCCCTGATGGTCTAGTGGTCAGGATTCAGCGCTTTCACCGCTGTGGCCCGGGTTCGATTCCCGGTCAGGGAAGTCTCTGTTGGCTCTTCCTTCAGGCCCTTGTAGCATGACTTTCATCTAAACATAGTTGTTGGTGGTAAGCAGTTTTCCTAAACGTACACAAGGTGCAATCCTCTTAATTCTTTGTAGATAAATGGTGATTTTTCGAGTAAAAAGTCACATTGTGTTTGTCAAGCAAAGTAAAGGAGTGCCATATTTCGACTTAGGCACAAAATACCCCACTCCTCCAATAACTGATTGACGTCTTTACCCAACATAAAACATTTAGTATATCAACCCTTGAGGATTGACTTTGGACACCACTCCTATAGATATGTTTAATACTTAAGCCACCACAATGCCAAGCTCCAGTTAAGGCTGCAGAATGGAAGACATTGGTGGAACGCCTTCTGAACTTGGCAAGCAGCACATCCCTGATGGTCTAGTGGTCAGGATTCGGCGCTCTCACCGCCGCGGCCCGGGTTCGATTCCCGGTCAGGGAATGTCCTGCAGATATTTACCTGCCAGAATTTTGTGGTTAGATCTTTGAAGCGTTGATGGTATTCATCAACCACTTGAACAAACCACAAATGCTCACAACCTTAACCCTATGAGAAAACAGTGAAAGATCAAGTCCCCTGAAGAAAGTCTACCTAAAGTTGGAATGGAAACAGCCTGTACCTGGACTGTATCTCCAGCTAAGAGTTAAACTGCAAAGTTTCTTCTCCTTAAAAACCATAGACCTGACATTTCCATCTGCAGCCCTCCAGGGCTGGTCTATTAGACTTAGACCAGCTCCAACACGTCTGATCTAAATGAATCATTTACCTTCTCAGTCTGTCTTCAAGGCCTGCAGAATCCTACTAATTAAGCACTCATTAGGTTCAGCGGTGTTGAACCAGGACAAACCATGCAGGACACCGGCCCTTGATTGATGACTCTGGACACCACTGCTGTAGACATAAAATCATATTTAAAGGTAGGGTCGGCAATTTCTCCAGACGTTTCCCAAAGTCCCTTTTTGAATAACTGCATGCGCAAGACCGTATGGTCTGCTCTTCCGCTCCTCAGGGGCATCGCGTGAAAGAAATCTCACAAATCCACTCTGGTCTGGTGGCAGGTGAGAGTAGGACCAAATCTCTGACAAATCCCTTCTCTTCGGTGCAAATGGCAGGGATTGGTCAGAGTTTTTTCAGGCCTGCAGCTCCCACAGAGATGGATTTTTTAACTTCCTTTTCCTGAATACATCATGTATTTATTACTTTCAGGACGGAAGGACTATTGTATAGCAAAAAAGTGTTTCTGAACAGGATTACCAACAATAGCTTTAAGTAGCCACAATGTCATGTTGGAGGTATGGCTGTGTGATGGAAGACATTGTCGGAACACCTTCTGATTTTGGCAGGCAGCAGATCCCTGATGGTCTAGTGGTCAGGATTCAGCGCTTTCACCGCTGTGGCTCGGGTTCGATTCCCGGTCAGGGAAGTCTCTGTTGGCTCTTCCTTCAGGCCCTTGTAGCATGACTTTCATCTAAACATAGTTGTTGGTGGTAAGCAGTTTTCCTAAATGTACACAAGGTGCAATCCTCTTAATTCTGTGTAGATAAATGGTGATTTTTCGAGTAAAAAGTCACATTGTGTTTGTCAAGCAAAGTAAAGGAGTGCCATATTTCGACTTAGGCACAAAATACCCCACTCCTCCAATAACTGATTGACGTCTTTACCCAACATAAAACATTTAGTATATCAACCCTTGAGGATTGACTTTGGACACCACTCCTATAGATATGTTTAATACTTAAGCCACCACAATGCCAAGCTCCAGTTAAGGCTGCAGAATGGAAGACATTGATGGAACGCCTTCTGAACTTGGCAAGCAGCACATCCCTGATGGTCTAGTGGTCAGGATTCGGCGCTCTCACCGCCGCGGCCCGGGTTCGATTCCCGGTCAGGGAATGTCCTGCAGATATTTACCTGCCAGAATTTTGTGGTTAGATCTTTGAAGCGTTGATGGTATTCATCAACCACTTGAACAAACCACAAATGCTCACAACCTTAACCCTATGAGAAAACAGTGAAAGATCAAGTCCCCTGAAGAAAGTCTACCTAAAGTTGGAATGGAAACAGCCTGTACCTGGACTGTATCTCCAGCTAAGAGTTAAACTGCAAAGTTTCTTCTCCTTAAAAACCATAGACCTGACATGTCCATCTGCAGCCCTCCAGGGCTGGTCTATTAGACTTAGACCAGCTCCAACACGTCTGATCTAAATGAATCATTTACCTTCTCAGTCTGTCTTCAAGGCCTGCAGAATCCTACTAATTAAGCACTCATTAGGTTCAGCGGTGTTGAACCAGGACAAACCATGCAGGACACCGGCCCTTGATTGATGACTCTGGACACCACTGCTGTAGACATAAAATCATATTTAAAGGTAGGGTCGGCAATTTCTCCAGACGTTTCCCAAAGTCCCTTTTTGAATAACTGCATGCGCAAGACCGTATGGTCTGCTCTTCCGCTCCTCAGGGGCATCGCGTGAAAGAAATCTCACAAATCCACTCTGGTCTGGTGGCAGGTGAGAGTAGGACCAAATCTCTGACAAATCCCTTCTCTTCGGTGCAAATGGCAGGGATTGGTCAGAGTTTTTTCAGGCCTGCAGCTCCCACAGAGATGGATTTTTTAACTTCCTTTTCCTGAATACATCATGTATTTATTACTTTCAGGACGGAAGGACTATTGTATAGCAAAAAAGTGTTTCTGAACAGGATTACCAACAATAGCTTTAAGTAGCCACAATGTCATGTTGGAGGTATGGCTGTGTGATGGAAGACATTGTCGGAACACCTTCTGATTTTGGCAGGCAGCAGATCCCTGATGGTCTAGTGGTCAGGATTCAGCGCTTTCACCGCTGTGGCCTGGGTTCGATTCCCGGTCAGGGAAGTCTCTGTTGGCTCTTCCTTCAGGCCCTTGTAGCATGACTTTCATCTAAACATAGTTGTTGGTGGTAAGCAGTTTTCCTAAACGGACACAAGGTGCAATCCTCTTAATAGGGTGTTTTCACTGACGTCACTGGCCAACTTCCGGTCCGCCATATTGGGTGGTTCACTTCCTTATCTCTAGTTGTCCTACACGTATTTTCGTATCGAGAATGGATAAGTACGCCAGCACGCTAGAGCGACCAGATAAGGACGTCTATCTGAGGAAATGTTCCGTGATCGACCATATGGACCCCTATGCCTTCCACGGTGCCTTGTTTAGCCGTAATCCTGATGATTGGCCAAATGTAGAGCACGGCGATATAGTGCATTACCTGGTGTTCGGTGAAAACCCTCTGCACACTCTTGAGGAAATGAGAGCTTACAAGGGTCTAGAGGCTCACAACCAGTTCACATCTGGTTGGGTACGAGATGTCGAAGTTATGTACATCAAGGAAATCGCCATCATACGTGGACGGGTGAGTTTTAATAAGATGGTAAAAATGTAAACAATCCGACGCAAATGCGGCGCATGCTTCTGCGGTGGCTGACTGCCGGCGGTGCGCGAAGGCGCTTGGCTGCAGGGCTGATAATTAAATAATTAAAACCGCTCGCGGCTTTAATTATTTAATCAGAACAATGACCAGTGCAAAATTAAGTTGTATTTACCGTATTTACGCCGGCAAAAGCCTACCGGCGTAACCCGGAAGTAGCGCGGACGTCACTTTCCATATCGGACGTGTTCGGCTACCTTGTTTGTGGTGTGAGCGCCTATACTTCAGAACAGTTCTGAAGCTACAAGTCCTTGGAGTCTCATGTGCAGTTTACGAATGGATGGGTTCAGGAGCGGCAGATCATAAAGCCAGCAAACAGTGGGAACACAGCAACTCGTTCAAAGGTAAGCTGTGCTATGACGGGCTCTGGCACATGCTAAGTTAGTAGCTGCTAACCGTTAGTGCTAACAACCACTCACGCATGTAATGTACTTTTAACTAGCTGCTATGTGTTTCAAACGTTTAGAACACACTCTCATTGACATCGGGATACTGTGGAAAGTTATGTTAGGTCGTCTTACAGCCGCGATCCAAGCGAGCCGACGACTCTTTGTTACCTCTAACAGCTGTTCTCCGTGGTTGCGCCTCCAGGCAGGAAAGCGGAGGAAAATTAACCCGTTTCTATGTTTTTCCCATGGCGATCATGTGTTGCGCTGTTACAGCCCACAATACAGCAACGGTTTACATGTTTTAAATACTTAACAGTTAATTACCTGTGACAAAGTGAGCACCGCAGACTCTGGCGTATTCCAGCTTAACACCGTCCAAATCGGACCTGGATATCCGTGTCAGCCATAGGTGACGGCGTTGTTCAGAGAGCTGTTTTGTTTTTTCACACTGATTCACTATCACGGCTGGTAGGCGATAGAGCGTTGATCTCCACCTCCACGGGCCGTGCAACCAACCATTAAACACGTTTTCACCATTGTTCACTTCCAATACTGCCTAAGGCGTAATACAATGCGGGTCAACGGTGCGAAACGACTGCCACCCAATACGGCGGACGCGCAGAGTAGTCACGTGAGCGTGACGTCAGCTGAAAACACCCTATTCTGTGTAGATAAATGGTGATTTTTCGAGTAAAAAGTCACATTGTGTTTGTCAAGCAAAGTAAAGGAGTGCCATATTTTGACTTAGGCACAAAATACCCCACTCCTCCAATAACTGATTGACGTCTTTACCCAACATAAAACATTTAGTATATCAACCCTTGAGGATTGACTTTGGACACCACTCCTATAGATATGTTTAATACTTAAGCCACCACAATGCCAAGCTCCAGTTAAGGCTGCAGAATGGAAGACATTGGTGGAACGCCTTCTGAACTTGGCAAGCAGCACATCCCTGATGGTCTAGTGGTCAGGATTCGGCGCTCTCACCGCCGCGGCCCGGGTTCGATTCCCGGTCAGGTAATGTCCTGCAGATATTTACCTGCCAGAATTTTGTGGTTAGATCTTTGAAGCGTTGATGGTATTCATCAACCACTTGAACAAACCACAAATGCTCACAACCTTAACCCTATGAGAAAACAGTGAAAGATCAAGTCCCCTGAAGCCTGTACCTGGACTGTATCTCCAGCTAAGAGTTAAACTGCAAAGTTTCTTCTCCTTAAAAACCATAGACCTGACATGTCCATCTGCAGCCCTCCAGGGCTGGTCTATTAGACTTAGACCAGCTCCAACACGTCTGATCTAAATGAATCATTTACCTTCTCAGTCTGTCTTCAAGGCCTGCAGAATCCTACTAATTAAGCACTCATTAGGTTCAGCGGTGTTGAACCAGGACAAACCATGCAGGACACCGGCCCTTGATTGATGACTCTGGACACCACTGCTGTAGACATAAAATCATATTTAAAGGTAGGGTCGGCAATTTCTCCAGACGTTTCCCAAAGTCCCTTTTTGAATAACTGCATGCGCAAGACCGTATGGTCTGCTCTTCCGCTCCTCAGGGGCATCGCGTGAAAGAAATCTCACAAATCCACTCTGGTCTGGTGGCAGGTGAGAGTAGGACCAAATCTCTGACAAATCCCTTCTCTTCGGTGCAAATGGCAGGGATTGGTCAGAGTTTTTTCAGGCCTGCAGCTCCCACAGAGATGGATTTTTTAACTTCCTTTTCCTGAATACATCATGTATTTATTACTTTCAGGACGGAAGGACTATTGTATAGCAAAAAAGTGTTTCTGAACAGGATTACCAACAATAGCTTTAAGTAGCCACAATGTCATGTTGGAGGTATGGCTGTGTGATGGAAGACATTGTCGGAACACCTTCTGATTTTGGCAGGCAGCAGATCCCTGATGGTCTAGTGGTCAGGATTCAGCGCTTTCACCGCTGTGGCCCGGGTTCGATTCCCGGTCAGGGAAGTCTCTGCTGGCTCTTCCTTCAGGCCCTTGTAGCATGACTTTCATCTAAACATAGTTGTTGGTGGTAAGCAGTTTTCCTAAACGGACACAAGGTGCAATCCTCTTAATTCTGTGTAGATAAATGGTGATTTTTCGAGTAAAAAGTCACATTGTGTTTGTCAAGCAAAGTAAAGGAGTGCCATATTTCGACTTAGGCACAAAATACCCCACTCCTCCAATAACTGATTGACGTCTTTACCCAACATAAAACATTTAGTATATCAACCCTTGAGGATTGACTTTGGACACCACTCCTATAGATATGTTTAATACTTAAGCCACCACAATGCCAAGCTCCAGTTAAGGCTGCAGAATGGAAGACATTGGTGGAATGCCTTCTGAACTTGGCAAGCAGCACATCCCTGATGGTCTAGTGGTCAGGATTCGGCGCTCTCACCGCCGCGGCCCGGGTTCAATTCCCGGTCAGGGAATGTCCTGCAGATATTTACCTGCCAGAATTTTGTGGTTAGATCTTTGAAGCGTTGATGGTATTCATCAACCACTTGAACAAACCACAAATGCTCACAACCTTAACCCTATGAGAAAACAGTGAAAGATCAAGTCCCCTGAAGAAAGTCTACCTAAAGTTGGAATGGAAACAGCCTGTACCTGGACTGTATCTCCAGCTAAGAGTTAAACTGCAAAGTTTCTTCTCCTTAAAAACCATAGACCTGACATGTCCATCTGCAGCCCTCCAGGGCTGGTCTATTAGACTTAGACCAGCTCCAACACGTCTGATCTAAATGAATCATTTACCTTCTCAGTCTGTCTTCAAGGCCTGCAGAATCCTACTAATTAAGCACTCATTAGGTTCAGCGGTGTTGAACCAGGACAAACCATGCAGGACACCGGCCCTTGATTGATGACTCTGGACACCACTGCTGTAGACATAAAATCATATTTAAAGGTAGGGTCGGCAATTTCTCCAGACGTTTCCCAAAGTCCCTTTTTGAATAACTGCATGCGCAAGACCGTATGGTCTGCTCTTCCGCTCCTCAGGGGCATCGCGTGAAAGAAATCTCACAAATCCACTCTGGTCTGGTGGCAGGTGAGAGTAGGACCAAATCTCTGACAAATCCCTTCTCTTCGGTGCAAATGGCAGGGATTGGTCAGAGTTTTTTCAGGCCTGCAGCTCCCACAGAGATGGATTTTTTAACTTCCTTTTCCTGAATACATCATGTATTTATTACTTTCAGGACGGAAGGACTATTGTATAGCAAAAAAGTGTTTCTGAACAGGATTACCAACAATAGCTTTAAGTAGCCACAATGTCATGTTGGAGGTATGGCTGTGTGATGGAAGACATTGTCGGAACACCTTCTGATTTTGGCAGGCAGCAGATCCCTGATGGTCTAGTGGTCAGGATTCAGCGCTTTCACCGCTGTGGCCCGGGTTCGATTCCCGGTCAGGGAAGTCTCTGTTGGCTCTTCCTTCAGGCCCTTGTAGCATGACTTTCATCTAAACATAGTTGTTGGTGGTAAGCAGTTTTCCTAAACGTACACAAGGTGCAATCCTCTTAATTCTGTGTAGATAAATGGTGATTTTTCGAGTAAAAAGTCACATTGTGTTTGTAAAGTAAAGGAGTGCCATATTTCGACTTAGGCACAAAATACCCCACTCCTCCAATAACTGATTGACGTCTTTACCCAACATAAAACATTTAGTATATCAACCCTTGAGGATTGACTTTGGACACCACTCCTATAGATAAGTTTAATACTTAAGCCACCACAATGCCAAGCTCCAGTTAAGGCTGCAGAATGGAAGACATTGGTGGAACGCCTTCTGAACTTGGCAAGCAGCACATCCCTGATGGTCTAGTGGTCAGGATTCAGCGCTTTCACCGCTGTGGCCCGGGTTCGATTCCCGGTCAGGGAAGTCTCTGTTGGCTCTTCCTTCAGGCCCTTGTAGCATGACTTTCATCTAAACATAGTTGTTGGTGGTAAGCAGTTTTCCTAAACGTACACAAGGTGCAATCCTCTTAATTCTGTGTAGATAAATGGTGATTTTTCGAGTAAAAAGTCACATTGTGTTTGTAAAGTAAAGGAGTGCCATATTTCGACTTAGGCACAAAATACCCCACTCCTCCAATAACTGATTGACGTCTTTACCCAACATAAAACATTTAGTATATCAACCCTTGAGGATTGACTTTGGACACCACTCCTATAGATAAGTTTAATACTTAAGCCACCACAATGCCAAGCTCCAGTTAAGGCTGCAGAATGGAAGACATTGGTGGAACGCCTTCTGAACTTGGCAAGCAGCACATCCCTGATGGTCTAGTGGTCAGGATTCGGCGCTCTCACCGCCGCGGCCCGGGTTCGATTCCCGGTCAGGGAATGTCCTGCAGATATTTACCTGCCAGAATTTTGTGGTTAGATCTTTGAAGCGTTGATGGTATTCATCAACCACTTGAACAAACCACAAATGCTCACAACCTTAACCCTATGAGAAAACAGTGAAAGATCAAGTCCCCTGAAGAAAGTCTACCTAAAGTTGGAATGGAAACAGCCTGTACCTGGACTGTATCTCCAGCTAAGAGTTAAACTGCAAAGTTTCTTCTCCTTAAAAACCATAGACCTGACATGTCCATCTGCAGCCCTCCAGGGCTGGTCTATTAGACTTAGACCAGCTCCAACACGTCTGATCTAAATGAATCATTTACCTTCTCAGTCTGTCTTCAAGGCCTGCAGAATCCTACTAATTAAGCACTCATTAGGTTCAGCGGTGTTGAGCCAGGACAAACCATGCAGGACACCGGCCCTTGATTGATGACTCTGGACACCACTGCTGTAGACATAAAATCATATTTAAAGGTAGGGTCGGCAATTTCTCCAGACGTTTCCCAAAGTCCCTTTTTGAATAACTGCATGCGCAAGACCGTATGGTCTGCTCTTCCGCTCCTCAGGGGCATCGCGTGAAAGAAATCTCACAAATCCACTCTGGTCTGGTGGCAGGTGAGAGTAGGACCAAATCTCTGACAAATCCCTTCTCTTCGGTGCAAATGGCAGGGATTGGTCAGAGTTTTTTCAGGCCTGCAGCTCCCACAGAGATGGATTTTTTAACTTCCTTTTCCTGAATACATCATGTATTTATTACTTTCAGGACGGAAGGACTATTGTATAGCAAAAAAGTGTTTCTGAACAGGATTACCAACAATAGCTTTAAGTAGCCACAATGTCATGTTGGAGGTATGGCTGTGTGATGGAAGACATTGTCGGAACACCTTCTGATTTTGGCAGGCAGCAGATCCCTGATGGTCTAGTGGTCAGGATTCAGCGCTTTCACCGCTGTGGCCCGGGTTCGATTCCCGGTCAGGGAAGTCTCTGTTGGCTCTTCCTTCAGGCCCTTGTAGCATGACTTTCATCTAAACATAGTTGTTGGTGGTAAGCAGTTTTCCTAAACGGACACAAGGTGCAATCCTCTTAATTCTGTGTAGATAAATGGTGATTTTTCGAGTAAAAAGTCACATTGTGTTTGTCAAGCAAAGTAAAGGAGTGCCATATTTCGACTTAGGCAAAAAATACCCCACTCCTCCAATAACTGATTGACGTCTTTACCCAACATAAAACATTTAGTATATCAACCCTTGAGGATTGACTTTGGACACCACTCCTATAGATATGTTTAATACTTAAGCCACCACAATGCCAAGCTCCAGTTAAGGCTGCAGAATGGAAGACATTGGTGGAACGCCTTCTGAACTTGGCAAGCAGCACATCCCTGATGGTCTAGTGGTCAGGATTCGGCGCTCTCTCCGCCGCGGCCCGGGTTCGATTCCCGGTCAGGGAATGTCCTGCAGATATTTACCTGCCAGAATTTTGTGGTTAGATCTTTGAAGCGTTGATGGTATTCATCAACCACTTGAACAAACCACAAATGCTCACAACCTTAACCCTATGAGAAAACAGTGAAAGATCAAGTCCCCTGAAGAAAGTCTACCTAAAGTTGGAATGGAAACAGCCTGTACCTGGACTGTATCTCCAGCTAAGAGTTAAACTGCAAAGTTTCTTCTCCTTAAAAACCATAGACCTGACATGTCCATCTGCAGCCCTCCAGGGCTGGTCTATTAGACTTAGACCAGCTCCAACACGTCTGATCTAAATGAATCATTTACCTTCTCAGTCTGTCTTCAAGGCCTGCAGAATCCTACTAATTAAGCACTCATTAGGTTCAGCGGTGTTGAACCAGGACAAACCATGCAGGACACCGGCCCTTGATTGATGACTCTGGACACCACTGCTGTAGACATAAAATCATATTTAAAGGTAGGGTCGGCAATTTCTCCAGACGTTTCCCAAAGTCCCTTTTTGAATAACTGCATGCGCAAGACCGTATGGTCTGCTCTTCCGCTCCTCAGGGGCATCGGGTGAAAGAAATCTCACAAATCCACTCTGGTCTGGTGGCAGGTGAGAGTAGGACCAAATCTCTGACAAATCCCTTCTCTTCGGTGCAAATGGCAGGGATTGGTCAGAGTTTTTTCAGGCCTGCAGCTCCCACAGAGATGGATTTTTTAACTTCCTTTTCCTGAATACATCATGTATTTATTACTTTCAGGACGGAAGGACTATTGTATAGCAAAAAAGTGTTTCTGAACAGGATTACCAACAATAGCTTTAAGTAGCCACAATGTCATGTTGGAGGTATGGCTGTGTGATGGAAGACATTGTCGCAACACCTTCTGATTTTGGCAGGCAGCAGATCCCTGATGGTCTAGTGGTCAGGATTCAGCGCTTTCACCGCTGTGGCCCGGGTTCGATTCCCGGTCAGGGAAGTCTCTGTTGGCTCTTCCTTCAGGCCCTTGTAGCATGACTTTCATCTAAACATAGTTGTTGGTGGTAAGCAGTTTTCCTAAACGGACACAAGGTGCAATCCTCTTAATTCTGTGTAGATAAATGGTGATTTTTCGAGTAAAAAGTCACATTGTGTTTGTCAAGCAAAGTAAAGGAGTGCCATATTTCGACTTAGGCACAAAATACCCCACTCCTCCAATAACTGATTAACGTCTTTACCCAACATAAAACATTTAGTATATCAACCCTTGAGGATTGACTTTGGACACCACTCCTATAGATATGTTTAATACTTAAGCCACCACAATGCCAAGCTCCAGTTAAGGCTGCAGAATGGAAGACATTGGTGGAACGCCTTCTGAACTTGGCAAGCAGCACATCCCTGATGGTCTAGTGGTCAGGATTTGGCACTCTCACCGCCGCGGCCCGGGTTCGATTCCCGGTCAGGGAATGTCCTGCAGATATTTACCTGCCAGAATTTTGTGGTTAGATCTTTGAAGCGTTGATGGTATTCATCAACCACTTGAACAAACCACAAATGCTCACAACCTTAACCCTATGAGAAAACAGTGAAAGATCAAGTCCCCTGAAGAAAGTCTACCTAAAGTTGGAATGGAAACAGCCTGTACCTGGACTGTATCTCCAGCTAAGAGTTAAACTGCAAAGTTTCTTCTCCTTAAAAACCATAGACCTGACATGTCCATCTGCAGCCCTCCAGGGCTGGTCTATTAGACTTAGACCAGCTCCAACACGTCTGATCTAAATGAATCATTTACCTTCTCAGTCTGTCTTCAAGGCCTGCAGAATCCTACTAATTAAGCACTCATTAGGTTCAGCGGTGTTGAACCAGGACAAACCATGCAGGACACCGGCCCTTGATTGATGACTCTGGACACCACTGCTGTAGACATAAAATCATATTTAAAGGTAGGGTCGGCAATTTCTCCAGACGTTTCCCAAAGTCCCTTTTTGAATAACTGCATGCGCAAGACCGTATGGTCTGCTCTTCCGCTCCTCAGGGGCATCGCGTGAAAGAAATCTCACAAATCCACTCTGGTCTGGTGGCAGGTGAGAGTAGGACCAAATCTCTGACAAATCCCTTCTCTTCGGTGCAAATGGCAGGGATTGGTCAGAGTTTTTTCAGGCCTACAGCTCCCACAGAGATGGATTTTTTAACTTCCTTTTCCTGAATACATCATGTATTTATTACTTTCAGGACGGAAGGACTATTGTATAGCAAAAAAGTGTTTCTGAACAGGATTACCAACAATAGCTTTAAGTAGCCACAATGTCATGTTGGAGGTATGGCTGTGTGATGGAAGACATTGTCGGAACACCTTCTGATTTTGGCAGGCAGCAGATCCCTGATGGTCTAGTGGTCAGGATTCAGCGCTTTCACCGCTGTGGCCCGGGTTCGATTCCCGGTCAGGGAAGTCTCTGTTGGCTCTTCTTTCAGGCCCTTGTAGCATGACTTTCATCTAAACATAGTTGTTGGTGGTAAGCAGTTTTCCTAAACGGACACAAGGTGCAATCCTCTTAATTCTGTGTAGATAAATGGTGATTTTTCAAGTAAAAAGTCACATTGTGTTTGTCAAGCAAAGTAAAGGAGTGCCATATTTTGACTTAGGCACAAAATACCCCACTCCTCCAAGAACTGATTGACGTCTTTACCCAACATAAAACATTTAGTATATCAACCCTTGAGGATTGACTTTGGACACCACTCCTATAGATATGTTTAATACTTAAGCCACCACAATGCCAAGCTCCAGTTAAGGCTGCAGAATGGAAGACATTGGTGGAACGCCTTCTGAACTTGGCAAGCAGCACATCCCTGATGGTCTAGTGGTCAGGATTCGGCGCTCTCACCGCCGCGGCCCGGGTTCGATTCCCGGTCAGGGAATGTCCTGCAGATATTTACCTGCCAGAATTTTGTGGTTAGATCTTTGAAGCGTTGATGGTATTCATCAACCACTTGAACAAACCACAAATGCTCACAACCTTAACCCTATGAGAAAACAGTGAAAGATCAAGTCCCCTGAAGAAAGTCTACCTAAAGTTGGAATGGAAACAGCCTGTACCTGGACTGTATCTCCAGCTAAGAGTTAAACTGCAAAGTTTCTTCTCCTTAAAAACCATAGACCTGACATGTCCATCTGCAGCCCTCCAGGGCTGGTCTATTAGACTTAGACCAGCTCCAACACGTCTGATCTAAATGAATCATTTACCTTCTCAGTCTGTCTTCAAGGCCTGCAGAATCCTACTAATTAAGCACTCATTAGGTTCAGCGGTGTTGAACCAGGACAAACCATGCAGGACACCGGCCCTTGATTGATGACTCTGGACACCACTGCTGTAGACATAAAATCATATTTAAAGGTAGGGTCGGCAATTTCTCCAGACGTTTCCCAAAGTCCCTTTTTGAATAACTGCATGCGCAAGACCGTATGGTCTGCTCTTCCGCTCCTCAGGGGCATCGCGTGAAAGAAATCTCACAAATCCACTCTGGTCTGGTGGCAGGTGAGAGTAGGACCAAATCTCTGACAAATCCCTTCTCTTCGGTGCAAATGGCAGGGATTGGTCAGTGTTTTTTCAGGCCTGCAGCTCCCACAGAGATGGATTTTTTAACTTCCTTTTCCTGAATACATCATGTATTTATTACTTTCAGGACGGAAGGACTATTGTATAGCAAAAAAGTGTTTCTGAACAGGATTACCAACAATAGCTTTAAGTAGCCACAATGTCATGTTGGAGGTATGGCTGTGTGATGGAAGACATTGTCGGAACACCTTCTGATTTTGGCAGGCAGCAGATCCCTGATGGTCTAGTGGTCAGGATTCAGCGCTTTCACCGCTGTGGCCCGGGTTCGATTCCCGGTCAGGGAAGTCTCTGTTGGCTCTTCCTTCAGGCCCTTGTAGCATGACTTTCATCTAAACATAGTTGTTGGTGGTAAGCAGTTTTCCTAAACGGACACAAGGTGCAATCCTCTTAATTCTGTGTAGATAAATGGTGATTTTTCGAGTAAAAAGTCACATTGTGTTTGTCAAGCAAAGTAAAGGAGTGCCATATTTCGACTTAGGCACAAAATACCCCACTCCTCCAATAACTGATTGACGTCTTTACCCAACATAAAACATTTAGTATATCAACCCTTGAGGATTGACTTTGGACACCACTCCTATAGATATGTTTAATACTTAAGCCACCACAATGCCAAGCTCCAGTTAAGGCTGCAGAATGGAAGACATTGGTGGAACGCCTTCTGAACTTGGCAAGCAGCACATCCCTGATGGTCTAGTGGTCAGGATTCGGCGCTCTCACCGCCGCGGCCCGGGTTCGATTCCCGGTCAGGGAATGTCCTGCAGATATTTACCTGCCAGGATTTTGTGGTTAGATCTTTGAAGCGTTGATGGTATTCATCAACCACTTGAACAAACCACAAATGCTCACAACCTTAACCCTATGAGAAAACAGTGAAAGATCAAGTCCCCTGAAGAAAGTCTACCTAAAGTTGGAATGGAAACAGCCTGTACCTGGACTGTATCTCCAGCTAAGAGTTAAACTGCAAAGTTTCTTCTCCTTAAAAACCATAGACCTGACATGTCCATCTGCAGCCCTCCAGGGCTGGTCTATTAGACTTAGACCAGCTCCAACACGTCTGATCTAAATGAATCATTTACCTTCTCAGTCTGTCTTCAAGGCCTGCAGAATCCTACTAATTAAGCACTCATTAGGTTCAGCGGTGTTGAACCAGGACAAACCATGCAGGACACCGGCCCTTGATTGATGACTCTGGACACCACTGCTGTAGACATAAAATCATATTTAAAGGTAGGGTCGGCAATTTCTCCAGACGTTTCCCAAAGTCCCTTTTTGAATAACTGCATGCGCAAGACCGTATGGTCTGCTCTTCCGCTCCTCAGGGGCATCGCGTGAAAGAAATCTCACAAATCCACTCTGGTCTGGTGGCAGGTGAGAGTAGGACCAAATCTCTGACAAATCCCTTCTCTTCGGTGCAAATGGCTGGGATTGGTCAGAGTTTTTTCAGGCCTGCAGCTCCCACAGAGATGGATTTTTTAACTTCCTTTTCCTGAATACATCATGTATTTATTACTTTCAGGACGGAAGGACTATTGTATAGCAAAAAAGTGTTTCTGAACAGGATTACCAACAATAGCTTTAAGTAGCCACAATGTCATGTTGGAGGTATGGCTGTGTGATGGAAGACATTGTCGGAACACCTTCTGATTTTGGCAGGCAGCAGATCCCTGATGGTCTAGTGGTCAGGATTCAGCGCTTTCACCGCTGTGGCCCGGGTTCGATTCCCGGTCAGGGAAGTCTCTGTTGGCTCTTCCTTCAGGCCCTTGTAGCATGACTTTCATCTAAACATAGTTGTTGGTGGTAAGCAGTTTTCCTAAACGGACACAAGGTGCAATCCTCTTAATTCTGTGTAGATAAATGGTGATTTTTCGAGTAAAAAGTCACATTGTGTTTGTCAAGCAAAGTAAAGGAGTGCCATATTTCGACTTAGGCACAAAATACCCCACTCCTCCAATAACTGATTGACGTCTTTACCCAACATAAAACATTTAGTATATCAACCCTTGAGGATTGACTTTGGACACCACTCCTATAGATATGTTTAATACTTAAGCCACCACAATGCCAAGCTCCAGTTAAGGCTGCAGAATGGAAGACATTGGTGGAACGCCTTCTGAACTTGGCAAGCAGCACATCCCTGATGGTCTAGTGGTCAGGATTCGGCGCTCTCACCGCCGCGGCCCGGGTTCGATTCCCGGTCAGGGAATGTCCTGCAGATATTTACCTGCCAGAATTTTGTGGTTAGATCTTTGAAGCGTTGATGGTATTCATCAACCACTTGAACAAACCACAAATGCTCACAACCTTAACCCTATGAGAAAACAGTGAAAGATCAAGTCCCCTGAAGAAAGTCTACCTAAAGTTGGAATGGAAACAGCCTGTACCTGGACTGTATCTCCAGCTAAGAGTTAAACTGCAAAGTTTCTTCTCCTTAAAAACCATAGACCTGACATGTCCATCTGCAGCCCTCCAGGGCTGGTCTATTAGACTTAGACCAGCTCCAACACGTCTGATCTAAATGAATCATTTACCTTCTCAGTCTGTCTTCAAGGCCTGCAGAATCCTACTAATTAAGCACTCATTAGGTTCAGCGGTGTTGAACCAGGACAAACCATGCAGGACACCGGCCCTTGATTGATGACTCTGGACACCACTGCTGTAGACATAAAATCATATTTAAAGGTAGGGTCGGCAATTTCTCCAGACGTTTCCCAAAGTCCCTTTTTGAATAACTGCATGCGCAAGACCGTATGGTCTGCTCTTCCGCTCCTCAGGGGCATCGCGTGAAAGAAATCTCACAAATCCACTCTGGTCTGGTGGCAGGTGAGAGTAGGACCAAATCTCTGACAAATCCCTTCTCTTCGGTGCAAATGGCAGGGATTGGTCAGAGTTTTTTCAGGCCTGCAGCTCCCACAGAGATGGATTTTTTAACTTCCTTTTCCTGAATACATCATGTATTTATTACTTTCAGGACGGAAGGACTATTGTATAGCAAAAAAGTGTTTCTGAACAGGATTACCAACAATAGCTTTAAGTAGCCACAATGTCATGTTGGAGGTATGGCTGTGTGATGGAAGACATTGTCGGAACACCTTCTGATTTTGGCAGGCAGCAGATCCCTGATGGTCTAGTGGTCAGGATTCAGCGCTTTCACCGCTGTGGCCCGGGTTCGATTCCCGGTCAGGGAAGTCTCTGTTGGCTCTTCCTTCAGGCCCTTGTAGCATGACTTTCATCTAAACATAGTTGTTGGTGGTAAGCAGTTTTCCTAAACGGACACAAGGTGCAATCCTCTTAATTCTGTGTAGATAAATGGTGATTTTTCGAGTAAAAAGTCACATTGTGTTTGTCAAGCAAAGTAAAGGAGTGCCATATTTCGACTTAGGCACAAAATACCCCACTCCTCCAAGAACTGATTGACGTCTTTACCCAACATAAAACATTTAGTATATCAACCCTTGAGGATTGACTTTGGACACCACTCCTATAGATATGTTTAATACTTAAGCCACCACAATGCCAAGCTCCAGTTAAGGCTGCAGAATGGAAGACATTGGTGGAACGCCTTCTGAACTTGGCAAGCAGCACATCCCTGATGGTCTAGTGGTCAGGATTCGGCGCTCTCACCGCCGCGGCCCGGGTTCGATTCCCGGTCAGGGAATGTCCTGCAGATATTTACCTGCCAGAATTTTGTGGTTAGCGTTGATGGTATTCATCAACCACTTGAACAAACCACAAATGCTCACAACCTTAACCCTATGAGAAAACAGTGAAAGATCAAGTCCCCTGAAGAAAGTCTACCTAAAGTTGGAATGGAAACAGCCTGTACCTGGACTGTATCTCCAGCTAAGAGTTAAACTGCAAAGTTTCTTCTCCTTAAAAACCATAGACCTGACATGTCCATCTGCAGCCCTCCAGGGCTGGTCTATTAGACTTAGACCAGCTCCAACACGTCTGATCTAAATGAATCATTTACCTTCTCAGTCTGTCTTCAAGGCCTGCAGAATCCTACTAATTAAGCACTCATTAGGTTCAGCGGTGTTGAACCAGGACAAACCATGCAGGACACCGGCCCTTGATTGATGACTCTGGACACCACTGCTGTAGACATAAAATCATATTTAAAGGTAGGGTCGGCAATTTCTCCAGACGTTTCCCAAAGTCCCTTTTTGAATAACTGCATGCGCAAGACCGTATGGTCTGCTCTTCCGCTCCTCAGGGGCATCGCGTGAAAGAAATCTCACAAATCCACTCTGGTCTGGTGGCAGGTGAGAGTAGGACCAAATCTCTGACAAATCCCTTCTCTTCGGTGCAAATGGCTGGGATTGGTCAGAGTTTTTTCAGGCCTGCAGCTCCCACAGAGATGGATTTTTTAACTTCCTTTTCCTGAATACATCATGTATTTATTACTTTCAGGACGGAAGGACTATTGTATAGCAAAAAAGTGTTTCTGAACAGGATTACCAACAATAGCTTTAAGTAGCCACAATGTCATGTTGGAGGTATGGCTGTGTGATGGAAGACATTGTCGGAACACCTTCTGATTTTGGCAGGCAGCAGATCCCTGATGGTCTAGTGGTCAGGATTCAGCGCTTTCACCGCTGTGGCCCGGGTTCGATTCCCGGTCAGGGAAGTCTCTGTTGGCTCTTCCTTCAGGCCCTTGTAGCATGACTTTCATCTAAACATAGTTGTTGGTGGTAAGCAGTTTTCCTAAACGGACACAAGGTGCAATCCTCTTAATTCTGTGTAGATAAATGGTGATTTTTCGAGTAAAAAGTCACATTGTGTTTGTCAAGCAAAGTAAAGGAGTGCCATATTTCGACTTAGGCACAAAATACCCCACTCCTCCAATAACTGATTGACGTCTTTACCCAACATAAAACATTTAGTATATCAACCCTTGAGGATTGACTTTGGACACCACTCCTATAGATATGTTTAATACTTAAGCCACCACAATGCCAAGCTCCAGTTAAGGCTGCAGAATGGAAGACATTGGTGGAACGCCTTCTGAACTTGGCAAGCAGCACATCCCTGATGGTCTAGTGGTCAGGATTCGGCGCTCTCACCGCCGCGGCCCGGGTTCGATTCCCGGTCAGGGAATGTCCTGCAGATATTTACCTGCCAGAATTTTGTGGTTAGATCTTTGAAGCGTTGATGGTATTCATCAACCACTTGAACAAACCACAAATGCTCACAACCTTAACCCTATGAGAAAACAGTGAAAGATCAAGTCCCCTGAAGAAAGTCTACCTAAAGTTGGAATGGAAACAGCCTGTACCTGGACTGTATCTCCAGCTAAGAGTTAAACTGCAAAGTTTCTTCTCCTTAAAAACCATAGACCTGACATGTCCATCTGCAGCCCTCCAGGGCTGGTCTATTAGACTTAGACCAGCTCCAACACGTCTGATCTAAATGAATCATTTACCTTCTCAGTCTGTCTTCAAGGCCTGCAGAATCCTACTAATTAAGCACTCATTAGGTTCAGCGGTGTTGAACCAGGACAAACCATGCAGGACACCGGCCCTTGATTGATGACTCTGGACACCACTGCTGTAGACATAAAATCATATTTAAAGGTAGGGTCGGCAATTTCTCCAGACGTTTCCCAAAGTCCCTTTTTGAATAACTGCATGCGCAAGACCGTATGGTCTGCTCTTCCGCTCCTCAGGGGCATCGCGTGAAAGAAATCTCACAAATCCACTCTGGTCTGGTGGCAGGTGAGAGTAGGACCAAATCTCTGACAAATCCCTTCTCTTCGGTGCAAATGGCAGGGATTGGTCAGAGTTTTTTCAGGCCTGCAGCTCCCACAGAGATGGATTTTTTAACTTCCTTTTCCTGAATACATCATGTATTTATTACTTTCAGGACGGAAGGACTATTGTATAGCAAAAAAGTGTTTCTGAACAGGATTACCAACAATAGCTTTAAGTAGCCACAATGTCATGTTGGAGGTATGGCTGTGTGATGGAAGACATTGTCGGAACACCTTCTGATTTTGGCAGGCAGCAGATCCCTGATGGTCTAGTGGTCAGGATTCAGCGCTTTCACCGCTGTGGCCCGGGTTCGATTCCCGGTCAGGGAAGTCTCTGTTGGCTCTTCCTTCAGGCCCTTGTAGCATGACTTTCATCTAAACATAGTTGTTGGTGGTAAGCAGTTTTCCTAAACGGACACAAGGTGCAATCCTCTTAATTCTGTGTAGATAAATGGTGATTTTTCGAGTAAAAAGTCACATTGTGTTTGTCAAGCAAAGTAAAGGAGTGCCATATTTCGACTTAGGCACAAAATACCCCACTCCTCCAAGAACTGATTGACGTCTTTACCCAACATAAAACATTTAGTATATCAACCCTTGAGGATTGACTTTGGACACCACTCCTATAGATATGTTTAATACTTAAGCCACCACAATGCCAAGCTCCAGTTAAGGCTGCAGAATGGAAGACATTGGTGGAACGCCTTCTGAACTTGGCAAGCAGCACATCCCTGATGGTCTAGTGGTCAGGATTCGGCGCTCTCACCGCCGCGGCCCGGGTTCGATTCCCGGTCAGGGAATGTCCTGCAGATATTTACCTGCCAGAATTTTGTGGTTAGCGTTGATGGTATTCATCAACCACTTGAACAAACCACAAATGCTCACAACCTTAACCCTATGAGAAAACAGTGAAAGATCAAGTCCCCTGAAGAAAGTCTACCTAAAGTTGGAATGGAAACAGCCTGTACCTGGACTGTATCTCCAGCTAAGAGTTAAACTGCAAAGTTTCTTCTCCTTAAAAACCATAGACCTGACATGTCCATCTGCAGCCCTCCAGGGCTGGTCTATTAGACTTAGACCAGCTCCAACACGTCTGATCTAAATGAATCATTTACCTTCTCAGTCTGTCTTCAAGGCCTGCAGAATCCTACTAATTAAGCACTCATTAGGTTCAGCGGTGTTGAACCAGGACAAACCATGCAGGACACCGGCCCTTGATTGATGACTCTGGACACCACTGCTGTAGACATAAAATCATATTTAAAGGTAGGGTCGGCAATTTCTCCAGACGTTTCCCAAAGTCCCTTTTTGAATAACTGCATGCGCAAGACCGTATGGTCTGCTCTTCCGCTCCTCAGGGGCATCGCGTGAAAGAAATCTCACAAATCCACTCTGGTCTGGTGGCAGGTGAGAGTAGGACCAAATCTCTGACAAATCCCTTCTCTTCGGTGCAAATGGCAGGGATTGGTCAGAGTTTTTTCAGGCCTGCAGCTCCCACAGAGATGGATTTTTTAACTTCCTTTTCCTGAATACATCATGTATTTATTACTTTCAGGACGGAAGGACTATTGTATAGCAAAAAAGTGTTTCTGAACAGGATTACCAACAATAGCTTTAAGTAGCCACAATGTCATGTTGGAGGTATGGCTGTGTGATGGAAGACATTGTCGGAACACCTTCTGATTTTGGCAGGCAGCAGATCCCTGATGGTCTAGTGGTCAGGATTCAGCGCTTTCACCGCTGTGGCCCGGGTTCGATTCCCGGTCAGGGAAGTCTCTGTTGGCTCTTCCTTCAGGCCCTTGTAGCATGACTTTCATCTAAACATAGTTGTTGGTGGTAAGCAGTTTTCCTAAACGGACACAAGGTGCAATCCTCTTAATTCTGTGTAGATAAATGGTGATTTTTCGAGTAAAAAGTCACATTGTGTTTGTCAAGCAAAGTAAAGGAGTGCCATATTTCGACTTAGGCACAAAATACCCCACTCCTCCAAGAACTGATTGACGTCTTTACCCAACATAAAACATTTAGTATATCAACCCTTGAGGATTGACTTTGGACACCACTCCTATAGATATGTTTAATACTTAAGCCACCACAATGCCAAGCTCCAGTTAAGGCTGCAGAATGGAAGACATTGGTGGAACGCCTTCTGAACTTGGCAAGCAGCACATCCCTGATGGTCTAGTGGTCAGGATTCGGCGCTCTCACCGCCGCGGCCCGGGTTCGATTCCCGGTCAGGGAATGTCCTGCAGATATTTACCTGCCAGAATTTTGTGGTTAGATCTTTGAAGCGTTGATGGTATTCATCAACCACTTGAACAAACCACAAATGCTCACAACCTTAACCCTATGAGAAAACAGTGAAAGATCAAGTCCCCTGAAGAAAGTCTACCTAAAGTTGGAATGGAAACAGCCTGTACCTGGACTGTATCTCCAGCTAAGAGTTAAACTGCAAAGTTTCTTCTCCTTAAAAACCATAGACCTGACATGTCCATCTGCAGCCCTCCAGGGCTGGTCTATTAGACTTAGACCAGCTCCAACACGTCTGATCTAAATGAATCATTTACCTTCTCAGTCTGTCTTCAAGGCCTGCAGAATCCTACTAATTAAGCACTCATTAGGTTCAGCGGTGTTGAACCAGGACAAACCATGCAGGACACCGGCCCTTGATTGATGACTCTGGACACCACTGCTGTAGACATAAAATCATATTTAAAGGTAGGGTCGGCAATTTCTCCAGACGTTTCCCAAAGTCCCTTTTTGAATAACTGCATGCGCAAGACCGTATGGTCTGCTCTTCCGCTCCTCAGGGGCATCGGGTGAAAGAAATCTCACAAATCCACTCTGGTCTGGTGGCAGGTGAGAGTAGGACCAAATCTCTGACAAATCCCTTCTCTTCGGTGCAAATGGCAGGGATTGGTCAGAGTTTTTTCAGGCCTGCAGCTCCCACAGAGATGGATTTTTTAACTTCCTTTTCCTGAATACATCATGTATTTATTACTTTCAGGACGGAAGGACTATTGTATAGCAAAAAAGTGTTTCTGAACAGGATTACCAACAATAGCTTTAAGTAGCCACAATGTCATGTTGGAGGTATGGCTGTGTGATGGAAGACATTGTCGGAACACCTTCTGATTTTGGCAGGCAGCAGATCCCTGATGGTCTAGTGGTCAGGATTCAGCGCTTTCACCGCTGTGGCCCGGGTTCGATTCCCGGTCAGGGAAGTCTCTGTTGGCTCTTCCTTCAGGCCCTTGTAGCATGACTTTCATCTAAACATAGTTGTTGGTGGTAAGCAGTTTTCCTAAACGGACACAAGGTGCAATCCTCTTAATTCTGTGTAGATAAATGGTGATTTTTCGAGTAAAAAGTCACATTGTGTTTGTCAAGCAAAGTAAAGGAGTGCCATATTTCGACTTAGGCACAAAATACCCCACTCCTCCAATAACTGATTAACGTCTTTACCCAACATAAAACATTTAGTATATCAACCCTTGAGGATTGACTTTGGACACCACTCCTATAGATATGTTTAATACTTAAGCCACCACAATGCCAAGCTCCAGTTAAGGCTGCAGAATGGAAGACATTGGTGGAACGCCTTCTGAACTTGGCAAGCAGCACATCCCTGATGGTCTAGTGGTCAGGATTTGGCGCTCTCACCGCCGCGGCCCGGGTTCGATTCCCGGTCAGGGAATGTCCTGCAGATATTTACCTGCCAGAATTTTGTGGTTAGATCTTTGAAGCGTTGATGGTATTCATCAACCACTTGAACAAACCACAAATGCTCACAACCTTAACCCTATGAGAAAACAGTGAAAGATCAAGTCCCCTGAAGAAAGTCTACCTAAAGTTGGAATGGAAACAGCCTGTACCTGGACTGTATCTCCAGCTAAGAGTTAAACTGCAAAGTTTCTTCTCCTTAAAAACCATAGACCTGACATGTCCATCTGCAGCCCTCCAGGGCTGGTCTATTAGACTTAGACCAGCTCCAACACGTCTGATCTAAATGAATCATTTACCTTCTCAGTCTGTCTTCAAGGCCTGCAGAATCCTACTAATTAAGCACTCATTAGGTTCAGCGGTGTTGAACCAGGACAAACCATGCAGGACACCGGCCCTTGATTGATGACTCTGGACACCACTGCTGTAGACATAAAATCATATTTAAAGGTAGGGTCGGCAATTTCTCCAGACGTTTCCCAAAGTCCCTTTTTGAATAACTGCATGCGCAAGACCGTATGGTCTGCTCTTCCGCTCCTCAGGGGCATCGCGTGAAAGAAATCTCACAAATCCACTCTGGTCTGGTGGCAGGTGAGAGTAGGACCAAATCTCTGACAAATCCCTTCTCTTCGGTGCAAATGGCAGGGATTGGTCAGAGTTTTTTCAGGCCTGCAGCTCCCACAGAGATGGATTTTTTAACTTCCTTTTCCTGAATACATCATGTATTTATTACTTTCAGGACGGAAGGACTATTGTATAGCAAAAAAGTGTTTCTGAACAGGATTACCAACAATAGCTTTAAGTAGCCACAATGTCATGTTGGAGGTATGGCTGTGTGATGGAAGACATTGTCGGAACACCTTCTGATTTTGGCAGGCAGCAGATCCCTGATGGTCTAGTGGTCAGGATTCAGCGCTTTCACCGCTGTGGCCCGGGTTCGATTCCCGGTCAGGGAAGTCTCTGTTGGCTCTTCCTTCAGGCCCTTGTAGCATGACTTTCATCTAAACATAGTTGTTGGTGGTAAGCAGTTTTCCTAAACGGACACAAGGTGCAATCCTCTTAATTCTGTGTAGATAAATGGTGATTTTTCGAGTAAAAAGTCACATTGTGTTTGTCAAGCAAAGTAAAGGAGTGCCATATTTCGACTTAGGCACAAAATACCCCACTCCTCCAAGAACTGATTGACGTCTTTACCCAACATAAAACATTTAGTATATCAACCCTTGAGGATTGACTTTGGACACCACTCCTATAGATATGTTTAATACTTAAGCCACCACAATGCCAAGCTCCAGTTAAGGCTGCAGAATGGAAGACATTGGTGGAACGCCTTCTGAACTTGGCAAGCAGCACATCCCTGATGGTCTAGTGGTCAGGATTCGGCGCTCTCACCGCCGCGGCCCGGGTTCGATTCCCGGTCAGGGAATGTCCTGCAGATATTTACCTGCCAGAATTTTGTGGTTAGATCTTTGAAGCGTTGATGGTATTCATCAACCACTTGAACAAACCACAAATGCTCACAACCTTAACCCTATGAGAAAACAGTGAAAGATCAAGTCCCCTGAAGAAAGTCTACCTAAAGTTGGAATGGAAACAGCCTGTACCTGGACTGTATCTCCAGCTAAGAGTTAAACTGCAAAGTTTCTTCTCCTTAAAAACCATAGACCTGACATGTCCATCTGCAGCCCTCCAGGGCTGGTCTATTAGACTTAGACCAGCTCCAACACGTCTGATCTAAATGAATCATTTACCTTCTCAGTCTGTCTTCAAGGCCTGCAGAATCCTACTAATTAAGCACTCATTAGGTTCAGCGGTGTTGAACCAGGACAAACCATGCAGGACACCGGCCCTTGATTGATGACTCTGGACACCACTGCTGTAGACATAAAATCATATTTAAAGGTAGGGTCGGCAATTTCTCCAGACGTTTCCCAAAGTCCCTTTTTGAATAACTGCATGCGCAAGACCGTATGGTCTGCTCTTCCGCTCCTCAGGGGCATCGGGTGAAAGAAATCTCACAAATCCACTCTGGTCTGGTGGCAGGTGAGAGTAGGACCAAATCTCTGACAAATCCCTTCTCTTCGGTGCAAATGGCAGGGATTGGTCAGAGTTTTTTCAGGCCTGCAGCTCCCACAGAGATGGATTTTTTAACTTCCTTTTCCTGAATACATCATGTATTTATTACTTTCAGGACGGAAGGACTATTGTATAGCAAAAAAGTGTTTCTGAACAGGATTACCAACAATAGCTTTAAGTAGCCACAATGTCATGTTGGAGGTATGGCTGTGTGATGGAAGACATTGTCGGAACACCTTCTGATTTTGGCAGGCAGCAGATCCCTGATGGTCTAGTGGTCAGGATTCAGCGCTTTCACCGCTGTGGCCCGGGTTCGATTCCCGGTCAGGGAAGTCTCTGTTGGCTCTTCCTTCAGGCCCTTGTAGCATGACTTTCATCTAAACATAGTTGTTGGTGGTAAGCAGTTTTCCTAAACGGACACAAGGTGCAATCCTCTTAATTCTGTGTAGATAAATGGTGATTTTTCGAGTAAAAAGTCACATTGTGTTTGTCAAGCAAAGTAAAGGAGTGCCATATTTCGACTTAGGCACAAAATACCCCACTCCTCCAATAACTGATTAACGTCTTTACCCAACATAAAACATTTAGTATATCAACCCTTGAGGATTGACTTTGGACACCACTCCTATAGATATGTTTAATACTTAAGCCACCACAATGCCAAGCTCCAGTTAAGGCTGCAGAATGGAAGACATTGGTGGAACGCCTTCTGAACTTGGCAAGCAGCACATCCCTGATGGTCTAGTGGTCAGGATTTGGCGCTCTCACCGCCGCGGCCCGGGTTCGATTCCCGGTCAGGGAATGTCCTGCAGATATTTACCTGCCAGAATTTTGTGGTTAGATCTTTGAAGCGTTGATGGTATTCATCAACCACTTGAACAAACCACAAATGCTCACAACCTTAACCCTATGAGAAAACAGTGAAAGATCAAGTCCCCTGAAGAAAGTCTACCTAAAGTTGGAATGGAAACAGCCTGTACCTGGACTGTATCTCCAGCTAAGAGTTAAACTGCAAAGTTTCTTCTCCTTAAAAACCATAGACCTGACATGTCCATCTGCAGCCCTCCAGGGCTGGTCTATTAGACTTAGACCAGCTCCAACACGTCTGATCTAAATGAATCATTTACCTTCTCAGTCTGTCTTCAAGGCCTGCAGAATCCTACTAATTAAGCACTCATTAGGTTCAGCGGTGTTGAACCAGGACAAACCATGCAGGACACCGGCCCTTGATTGATGACTCTGGACACCACTGCTGTAGACATAAAATCATATTTAAAGGTAGGGTCGGCAATTTCTCCAGACGTTTCCCAAAGTCCCTTTTTGAATAACTGCATGCGCAAGACCGTATGGTCTGCTCTTCCGCTCCTCAGGGGCATCGCGTGAAAGAAATCTCACAAATCCACTCTGGTCTGGTGGCAGGTGAGAGTAGGACCAAATCTCTGACAAATCCCTTCTCTTCGGTGCAAATGGCAGGGATTGGTCAGAGTTTTTTCAGGCCTACAGCTCCCACAGAGATGGATTTTTTAACTTCCTTTTCCTGAATACATCATGTATTTATTACTTTCAGGACGGAAGGACTATTGTATAGCAAAAAAGTGTTTCTGAACAGGATTACCAACAATAGCTTTAAGTAGCCACAATGTCATGTTGGAGGTATGGCTGTGTGATGGAAGACATTGTCGGAACACCTTCTGATTTTGGCAGGCAGCAGATCCCTGATGGTCTAGTGGTCAGGATTCAGCGCTTTCACCGCTGTGGCCCGGGTTCGATTCCCGGTCAGGGAAGTCTCTGTTGGCTCTTCTTTCAGGCCCTTGTAGCATGACTTTCATCTAAACATAGTTGTTGGTGGTAAGCAGTTTTCCTAAACGGACACAAGGTGCAATCCTCTTAATTCTGTGTAGATAAATGGTGATTTTTCAAGTAAAAAGTCACATTGTGTTTGTCAAGCAAAGTAAAGGAGTGCCATATTTTGACTTAGGCACAAAATACCCCACTCCTCCAAGAACTGATTGACGTCTTTACCCAACATAAAACATTTAGTATATCAACCCTTGAGGATTGACTTTGGACACCACTCCTATAGATATGTTTAATACTTAAGCCACCACAATGCCAAGCTCCAGTTAAGGCTGCAGAATGGAAGACATTGGTGGAACGCCTTCTGAACTTGGCAAGCAGCACATCCCTGATGGTCTAGTGGTCAGGATTCGGCGCTCTCACCGCCGCGGCCCGGGTTCGATTCCCGGTCAGGGAATGTCCTGCAGATATTTACCTGCCAGAATTTTGTGGTTAGATCTTTGAAGCGTTGATGGTATTCATCAACCACTTGAACAAACCACAAATGCTCACAACCTTAACCCTATGAGAAAACAGTGAAAGATCAAGTCCCCTGAAGAAAGTCTACCTAAAGTTGGAATGGAAACAGCCTGTACCTGGACTGTATCTCCAGCTAAGAGTTAAACTGCAAAGTTTCTTCTCCTTAAAAACCATAGACCTGACATGTCCATCTGCAGCCCTCCAGGGCTGGTCTATTAGACTTAGACCAGCTCCAACACGTCTGATCTAAATGAATCATTTACCTTCTCAGTCTGTCTTCAAGGCCTGCAGAATCCTACTAATTAAGCACTCATTAGGTTCAGCGGTGTTGAACCAGGACAAACCATGCAGGACACCGGCCCTTGATTGATGACTCTGGACACCACTGCTGTAGACATAAAATCATATTTAAAGGTAGGGTCGGCAATTTCTCCAGACGTTTCCCAAAGTCCCTTTTTGAATAACTGCATGCGCAAGACCGTATGGTCTGCTCTTCCGCTCCTCAGGGGCATCGCGTGAAAGAAATCTCACAAATCCACTCTGGTCTGGTGGCAGGTGAGAGTAGGACCAAATCTCTGACAAATCCCTTCTCTTCGGTGCAAATGGCAGGGATTGGTCAGTGTTTTTTCAGGCCTGCAGCTCCCACAGAGATGGATTTTTTAACTTCCTTTTCCTGAATACATCATGTATTTATTACTTTCAGGACGGAAGGACTATTGTATAGCAAAAAAGTGTTTCTGAACAGGATTACCAACAATAGCTTTAAGTAGCCACAATGTCATGTTGGAGGTATGGCTGTGTGATGGAAGACATTGTCGGAACACCTTCTGATTTTGGCAGGCAGCAGATCCCTGATGGTCTAGTGGTCAGGATTCAGCGCTTTCACCGCTGTGGCCCGGGTTCGATTCCCGGTCAGGGAAGTCTCTGTTGGCTCTTCCTTCAGGCCCTTGTAGCATGACTTTCATCTAAACATAGTTGTTGGTGGTAAGCAGTTTTCCTAAACGGACACAAGGTGCAATCCTCTTAATTCTGTGTAGATAAATGGTGATTTTTCGAGTAAAAAGTCACATTGTGTTTGTCAAGCAAAGTAAAGGAGTGCCATATTTCGACTTAGGCACAAAATACCCCACTCCTCCAATAACTGATTGACGTCTTTACCCAACATAAAACATTTAGTATATCAACCCTTGAGGATTGACTTTGGACACCACTCCTATAGATATGTTTAATACTTAAGCCACCACAATGCCAAGCTCCAGTTAAGGCTGCAGAATGGAAGACATTGGTGGAACGCCTTCTGAACTTGGCAAGCAGCACATCCCTGATGGTCTAGTGGTCAGGATTCGGCGCTCTCACCGCCGCGGCCCGGGTTCGATTCCCGGTCAGGGAATGTCCTGCAGATATTTACCTGCCAGAATTTTGTGGTTAGATCTTTGAAGCGTTGATGGTATTCATCAACCACTTGAACAAACCACAAATGCTCACAACCTTAACCCTATGAGAAAACAGTGAAAGATCAAGTCCCCTGAAGAAAGTCTACCTAAAGTTGGAATGGAAACAGCCTGTACCTGGACTGTATCTCCAGCTAAGAGTTAAACTGCAAAGTTTCTTCTCCTTAAAAACCATAGACCTGACATGTCCATCTGCAGCCCTCCAGGGCTGGTCTATTAGACTTAGACCAGCTCCAACACGTCTGATCTAAATGAATCATTTACCTTCTCAGTCTGTCTTCAAGGCCTGCAGAATCCTACTAATTAAGCACTCATTAGGTTCAGCGGTGTTGAACCAGGACAAACCATGCAGGACACCGGCCCTTGATTGATGACTCTGGACACCACTGCTGTAGACATAAAATCATATTTAAAGGTAGGGTCGGCAATTTCTCCAGACGTTTCCCAAAGTCCCTTTTTGAATAACTGCATGCGCAAGACCGTATGGTCTGCTCTTCCGCTCCTCAGGGGCATCGCGTGAAAGAAATCTCACAAATCCACTCTGGTCTGGTGGCAGGTGAGAGTAGGACCAAATCTCTGACAAATCCCTTCTCTTCGGTGCAAATGGCTGGGATTGGTCAGAGTTTTTTCAGGCCTGCAGCTCCCACAGAGATGGATTTTTTAACTTCCTTTTCCTGAATACATCATGTATTTATTACTTTCAGGACGGAAGGACTATTGTATAGCAAAAAAGTGTTTCTGAACAGGATTACCAACAATAGCTTTAAGTAGCCACAATGTCATGTTGGAGGTATGGCTGTGTGATGGAAGACATTGTCGGAACACCTTCTGATTTTGGCAGGCAGCAGATCCCTGATGGTCTAGTGGTCAGGATTCAGCGCTTTCACCGCTGTGGCCCGGGTTCGATTCCCGGTCAGGGAAGTCTCTGTTGGCTCTTCCTTCAGGCCCTTGTAGCATGACTTTCATCTAAACATAGTTGTTGGTGGTAAGCAGTTTTCCTAAACGGACACAAGGTGCAATCCTCTTAATTCTGTGTAGATAAATGGTGATTTTTCGAGTAAAAAGTCACATTGTGTTTGTCAAGCAAAGTAAAGGAGTGCCATATTTCGACTTAGGCACAAAATACCCCACTCCTCCAATAACTGATTGACGTCTTTACCCAACATAAAACATTTAGTATATCAACCCTTGAGGATTGACTTTGGACACCACTCCTATAGATATGTTTAATACTTAAGCCACCACAATGCCAAGCTCCAGTTAAGGCTGCAGAATGGAAGACATTGGTGGAACGCCTTCTGAACTTGGCAAGCAGCACATCCCTGATGGTCTAGTGGTCAGGATTCGGCGCTCTCACCGCCGCGGGCCGGGTTCGATTCCCGGTCAGGGAATGTCCTGCAGATATTTACCTGCCAGAATTTTGTGGTTAGATCTTTGAAGCGTTGATGGTATTCATCAACCACTTGAACAAACCACAAATGCTCACAACCTTAACCCTATGAGAAAACAGTGAAAGATCAAGTCCCCTGAAGAAAGTCTACCTAAAGTTGGAATGGAAACAGCCTGTACCTGGACTGTATCTCCAGCTAAGAGTTAAACTGCAAAGTTTCTTCTCCTTAAAAACCATAGACCTGACATGTCCATCTGCAGCCCTCCAGGGCTGGTCTATTAGACTTAGACCAGCTCCAACACGTCTGATCTAAATGAATCATTTACCTTCTCAGTCTGTCTTCAAGGCCTGCAGAATCCTACTAATTAAGCACTCATTAGGTTCAGCGGTGTTGAACCAGGACAAACCATGCAGGACACCGGCCCTTGATTGATGACTCTGGACACCACTGCTGTAGACATAAAATCATATTTAAAGGTAGGGTCGGCAATTTCTCCAGACGTTTCCCAAAGTCCCTTTTTGAATAACTGCATGCGCAAGACCGTATGGTCTGCTCTTCCGCTCCTCAGGGGCATCGCGTGAAAGAAATCTCACAAATCCACTCTGGTCTGGTGGCAGGTGAGAGTAGGACCAAATCTCTGACAAATCCCTTCTCTTCGGTGCAAATGGCAGGGATTGGTCAGAGTTTTTTCAGGCCTGCAGCTCCCACAGAGATGGATTTTTTAACTTCCTTTTCCTGAATACATCATGTATTTATTACTTTCAGGACGGAAGGACTATTGTATAGCAAAAAAGTGTTTCTGAACAGGATTACCAACAATAGCTTTAAGTAGCCACAATGTCATGTTGGAGGTATGGCTGTGTGATGGAAGACATTGTCGGAACACCTTCTGATTTTGGCAGGCAGCAGATCCCTGATGGTCTAGTGGTCAGGATTCAGCGCTTTCACCGCTGTGGCCCGGGTTCGATTCCCGGTCAGGGAAGTCTCTGTTGGCTCTTCCTTCAGGCCCTTGTAGCATGACTTTCATCTAAACATAGTTGTTGGTGGTAAGCAGTTTTCCTAAACGGACACAAGGTGCAATCCTCTTAATTCTGTGTAGATAAATGGTGATTTTTCGAGTAAAAAGTCACATTGTGTTTGTCAAGCAAAGTAAAGGAGTGCCATATTTCGACTTAGGCACAAAATACCCCACTCCTCCAAGAACTGATTGACGTCTTTACCCAACATAAAACATTTAGTATATCAACCCTTGAGGATTGACTTTGGACACCACTCCTATAGATATGTTTAATACTTAAGCCACCACAATGCCAAGCTCCAGTTAAGGCTGCAGAATGGAAGACATTGGTGGAACGCCTTCTGAACTTGGCAAGCAGCACATCCCTGATGGTCTAGTGGTCAGGATTCGGCGCTCTCACCGCCGCGGCCCGGGTTCGATTCCCGGTCAGGGAATGTCCTGCAGATATTTACCTGCCAGAATTTTGTGGTTAGATCTTTGAAGCGTTGATGGTATTCATCAACCACTTGAACAAACCACAAATGCTCACAACCTTAACCCTATGAGAAAACAGTGAAAGATCAAGTCCCCTGAAGAAAGTCTACCTAAAGTTGGAATGGAAACAGCCTGTACCTGGACTGTATCTCCAGCTAAGAGTTAAACTGCAAAGTTTCTTCTCCTTAAAAACCATAGACCTGACATGTCCATCTGCAGCCCTCCAGGGCTGGTCTATTAGACTTAGACCAGCTCCAACACGTCTGATCTAAATGAATCATTTACCTTCTCAGTCTGTCTTCAAGGCCTGCAGAATCCTACTAATTAAGCACTCATTAGGTTCAGCGGTGTTGAACCAGGACAAACCATGCAGGACACCGGCCCTTGATTGATGACTCTGGACACCACTGCTGTAGACATAAAATCATATTTAAAGGTAGGGTCGGCAATTTCTCCAGACGTTTCCCAAAGTCCCTTTTTGAATAACTGCATGCGCAAGACCGTATGGTCTGCTCTTCCGCTCCTCAGGGGCATCGCGTGAAAGAAATCTCACAAATCCACTCTGGTCTGGTGGCAGGTGAGAGTAGGACCAAATCTCTGACAAATCCCTTCTCTTCGGTGCAAATGGCAGGGATTGGTCAGAGTTTTTTCAGGCCTGCAGCTCCCACAGAGATGGATTTTTTAACTTCCTTTTCCTGAATACATCATGTATTTATTACTTTCAGGACGGAAGGACTATTGTATAGCAAAAAAGTGTTTCTGAACAGGATTACCAACAATAGCTTTAAGTAGCCACAATGTCATGTTGGAGGTATGGCTGTGTGATGGAAGACATTGTCGGAACACCTTCTGATTTTGGCAGGCAGCAGATCCCTGATGGTCTAGTGGTCAGGATTCAGCGCTTTCACCGCTGTGGCCCGGGTTCGATTCCCGGTCAGGGAAGTCTCTGTTGGCTCTTCCTTCGGGCCCTTGTAGCATGACTTTCATCTAAACATAGTTGTTGGTGGTAAGCAGTTTTCCTAAACGGACACAAGGTGCAATCCTCTTAATTCTGTGTAGATAAATGGTGATTTTTCGAGTAAAAAGTCACATTGTGTTTGTCAAGCAAAGTAAAGGAGTGCCATATTTCGACTTAGGCACAAAATACCCCACTCCTCCAATAACTGATTGACGTCTTTACCCAACATAAAACATTTAGTATATCAACCCTTGAGGATTGACTTTGGACACCACTCCTATAGATATGTTTAATACTTAAGCCACCACAATGCCAAGCTCCAGTTAAGGCTGCAGAATGGAAGACATTGGTGGAACGCCTTCTGAACTTGGCAAGCAGCACATCCCTGATGGTCTAGTGGTCAGGATTCGGCGCTCTCACCGCCGCGGCCCGGGTTCGATTCCCGGTCAGGGAATGTCCTGCAGATATTTACCTGCCAGAATTTTGTGGTTAGATCTTTGAAGCGTTGATGGTATTCATCAACCACTTGAACAAACCACAAATGCTCACAACCTTAACCCTATGAGAAAACAGTGAAAGATCAAGTCCCCTGAAGAAAGTCTACCTAAAGTTGGAATGGAAACAGCCTGTACCTGGACTGTATCTCCAGCTAAGAGTTAAACTGCAAAGTTTCTTCTCCTTAAAAACCATAGACCTGACATGTCCATCTGCAGCCCTCCAGGGCTGGTCTATTAGACTTAGACCAGCTCCAACACGTCTGATCTAAATGAATCATTTACCTTCTCAGTCTGTCTTCAAGGCCTGCAGAATCCTACTAATTAAGCACTCATTAGGTTCAGCGGTGTTGAACCAGGACAAACCATGCAGGACACCGGCCCTTGATTGATGACTCTGGACACCACTGCTGTAGACATAAAATCATATTTAAAGGTAGGGTCGGCAATTTCTCCAGACGCTTCCCAAAGTCCCTTTTTGAATAACTGCATGCGCAAGACCGTATGGTCTGCTCTTCCGCTCCTCAGGGGCATCGCGTGAAAGAAATCTCACAAATCCACTCTGGTCTGGTGGCAGGTGAGAGTAGGACCAAATCTCTGACAAATCCCTTCTCTTCGGTGCAAATGGCAGGGATTGGTCAGAGTTTTTTCAGGCCTGCAGCTCCCACAGAGATGGATTTTTTAACTTCCTTTTCCTGAATACATCATGTATTTATTACTTTCAGGACGGAAGGACTATTGTATAGCAAAAAAGTGTTTCTGAACAGGATTACCAACAATAGCTTTAAGTAGCCACAATGTCATGTTGGAGGTATGGCTGTGTGATGGAAGACATTGTCGGAACACCTTCTGATTTTGGCAGGCAGCAGATCCCTGATGGTCTAGTGGTCAGGATTCAGCGCTTTCACCGCTGTGGCCCGGGTTCGATTCCCGGTCAGGGAAGTCTCTGTTGGCTCTTCCTTCAGGCCCTTGTAGCATGACTTTCATCTAAACATAGTTGTTGGTGGTAAGCAGTTTTCCTAAACGGACACAAGGTGCAATCCTCTTAATTCTGTGTAGATAAATGGTGATTTTTCGAGTAAAAAGTCACATTGTGTTTGTCAAGCAAAGTAAAGGAGTGCCATATTTCGACTTAGGCACAAAATACCCCACTCCTCCAATAACTGATTGACGTCTTTACCCAACATAAAACATTTAGTATATCAACCCTTGAGGATTGACTTTGGACACCACTCCTATAGATATGTTTAATACTTAAGCCACCACAATGCCAAGCTCCAGTTAAGGCTGCAGAATGGAAGACATTGGTGGAACGCCTTCTGAACTTGGCAAGCAGCACATCCCTGATGGTCTAGTGGTCAGGATTCGGCGCTCTCACCGCCGCGGCCCGGGTTCGATTCCCGGTCAGGGAATGTCCTGCAGATATTTACCTGCCAGAATTTTGTGGTTAGATCTTTGAAGCGTTGATGGTATTCATCAACCACTTGAACAAACCACAAATGCTCACAACCTTAACCCTATGAGAAAACAGTGAAAGATCAAGTCCCCTGAAGAAAGTCTACCTAAAGTTGGAATGGAAACAGCCTGTACCTGGACTGTATCTCCAGCTAAGAGTTAAACTGCAAAGTTTCTTCTCCTTAAAAACCATAGACCTGACATGTCCATCTGCAGCCCTCCAGGGCTGGTCTATTAGACTTAGACCAGCTCCAACACGTCTGATCTAAATGAATCATTTACCTTCTCAGTCTGTCTTCAAGGCCTGCAGAATCCTACTAATTAAGCACTCATTAGGTTCAGCGGTGTTGAACCAGGACAAACCATGCAGGACACCGGCCCTTGATTGATGACTCTGGACACCACTGCTGTAGACATAAAATCATATTTAAAGGTAGGGTCGGCAATTTCTCCAGACGCTTCCCAAAGTCCCTTTTTGAATAACTGCATGCGCAAGACCGTATGGTCTGCTCTTCCGCTCCTCAGGGGCATCGCGTGAAAGAAATCTCACAAATCCACTCTGGTCTGGTGGCAGGTGAGAGTAGGACCAAATCTCTGACAAATCCCTTCTCTTCGGTGCAAATGGCAGGGATTGGTCAGAGTTTTTTCAGGCCTGCAGCTCCCACAGAGATGGATTTTTTAACTTCCTTTTCCTGAATACATCATGTATTTATTACTTTCAGGACGGAAGGACTATTGTATAGCAAAAAAGTGTTTCTGAACAGGATTACCAACAATAGCTTTAAGTAGCCACAATGTCATGTTGGAGGTATGGCTGTGTGATGGAAGACATTGTCGGAACACCTTCTGATTTTGGCAGGCAGCAGATCCCTGATGGTCTAGTGGTCAGGATTCAGCGCTTTCACCGCTGTGGCCCGGGTTCGATTCCCGGTCAGGGAAGTCTCTGTTGGCTCTTCCTTCAGGCCCTTGTAGCATGACTTTCATCTAAACATAGTTGTTGGTGGTAAGCAGTTTTCCTAAACGGACACAAGGTGCAATCCTCTTAATTCTGTGTAGATAAATGGTGATTTTTCGAGTAAAAAGTCACATTGTGTTTGTCAAGCAAAGTAAAGGAGTGCCATATTTCGACTTAGGCACAAAATACCCCACTCCTCCAATAACTGATTGACGTCTTTACCCAACATAAAACATTTAGTATATCAACCCTTGAGGATTGACTTTGGACACCACTCCTATAGATATGTTTAATACTTAAGCCACCACAATGCCAAGCTCCAGTTAAGGCTGCAGAATGGAAGACATTGGTGGAACGCCTTCTGAGCTTGGCAAGCAGCACATCCCTGATGGTCTAGTGGTCAGGATTCGGCGCTCTCACCGCCGCGGCCCGGGTTCGATTCCCGGTCAGGGAATGTCCTGCAGATATTTACCTGCCAGAATTTTGTGGTTAGATCTTTGAAGCGTTGATGGTATTCATCAACCACTTGAACAAACCACAAATGCTCACAACCTTAACCCTATGAGAAAACAGTGAAAGATCAAGTCCCCTGAAGAAAGTCTACCTAAAGTTGGAATGGAAACAGCCTGTACCTGGACTGTATCTCCAGCTAAGAGTTAAACTGCAAAGTTTCTTCTCCTTAAAAACCATAGACCTGACATGTCCATCTGCAGCCCTCCAGGGCTGGTCTATTAGACTTAGACCAGCTCCAACACGTCTGATCTAAATGAATCATTTACCTTCTCAGTCTGTCTTCAAGGCCTGCAGAATCCTACTAATTAAGCACTCATTAGGTTCAGCGGTGTTGAACCAGGACAAACCATGCAGGACACCGGCCCTTGATTGATGACTCTGGACACCACTGCTGTAGACATAAAATCATATTTAAAGGTAGGGTCGGCAATTTCTCCAGACGTTTCCCAAAGTCCCTTTTTGAATAACTGCATGCGCAAGACCGTATGGTCTGCTCTTCCGCTCCTCAGGGGCATCGCGTGAAAGAAATCTCACAAATCCACTCTGGTCTGGTGGCAGGTGAGAGTAGGACCAAATCTCTGACAAATCCCTTCTCTTCGGTGCAAATGGCAGGGATTGGTCAGAGTTTTTTCAGGCCTGCAGCTCCCACAGAGATGGATTTTTTAACTTCCTTTTCCTGAATACATCATGTATTTATTACTTTCAGGACGGAAGGACTATTGTATAGCAAAAAAGTGTTTCTGAACAGGATTACCAACAATAGCTTTAAGTAGCCACAATGTCATGTTGGAGGTATGGCTGTGTGATGGAAGACATTGTCGGAACACCTTCTGATTTTGGCAGGCAGCAGATCCCTGATGGTCTAGTGGTCAGGATTCAGCGCTTTCACCGCTGTGGCCCGGGTTCGATTCCCGGTCAGGGAAGTCTCTGTTGGCTCTTCCTTCAGGCCCTTGTAGCATGACTTTCATCTAAACATAGTTGTTGGTGGTAAGCAGTTTTCCTAAACGTACACAAGGTGCAATCCTCTTAATTCTGTGTAGATAAATGGTGATTTTTCGAGTAAAAAGTCACATTGTGTTTGTCAAGCAAAGTAAAGGAGTGCCATATTTCGACTTAGGCACAAAATACCCCACTCCTCCAATAACTGATTGACGTCTTTACCCAACATAAAACATTTAGTATATCAACCCTTGAGGATTGACTTTGGACACCACTCCTATAGATATGTTTAATACTTAAGCCACCACAATGCCAAGCTCCAGTTAAGGCTGCAGAATGGAAGACATTGGTGGAACGCCTTCTGAACTTGGCAAGCAGCACATCCCTGATGGTCTAGTGGTCAGGATTCGGCGCTCTCACCGCCGCGGCCCGGGTTCGATTCCCGGTCAGGGAATGTCCTGCAGATATTTACCTGCCAGAATTTTGTGGTTAGATCTTTGAAGCGTTGATGGTATTCATCAACCACTTGAACAAACCACAAATGCTCACAACCTTAACCCTATGAGAAAACAGTGAAAGATCAAGTCCCCTGAAGCCTGTACCTGGACTGTATCTCCAGCTAAGAGTTAAACTGCAAAGTTTCTTCTCCTTAAAAACCATAGACCTGACATGTCCATCTGCAGCCCTCCAGGGCTGGTCTATTAGACTTAGACCAGCTCCAACACGTCTGATCTAAATGAATCATTTACCTTCTCAGTCTGTCTTCAAGGCCTGCAGAATCCTACTAATTAAGCACTCATTAGGTTCAGTGGTGTTGAACCAGGACAAACCATGCAGGACACCGGCCCTTGATTGATGACTCTGGACACCACTGCTGTAGACATAAAATCATATTTAAAGGTAGGGTCGGCAATTTCTCCAGACGTTTCCCAAAGTCGCTTTTTGAATAACTGCATGCGCAAGACCGTATGGTCTGCTCTTCCGCTCCTCAGGGGCATCGCGTGAAAGAAATCTCACAAATCCACTCTGGTCTGGTGGCAGGTGAGAGTAGGACCAAATCTCTGACAAATCCCTTCTCTTCGGTGCAAATGGCAGGGATTGGTCAGAGTTTTTTCAGGCCTGCAGCTCCCACAGAGATGGATTTTTTAACTTCCTTTTCCTGAATACATCATGTATTTATTACTTTCAGGACGGAAGGACTATTGTATAGCAAAAAAGTGTTTCTGAACAGGATTACCAACAATAGCTTTAAGTAGCCACAATGTCATGTTGGAGGTATGGCTGTGTGATGGAAGACATTGTCAGAACACCTTCTGATTTAGGCAGACAGCAGATCCCTGATGGTCTAGTGGTCAGGATTCAGCGCTTTTACCGCTGTGGCCCGGGTTCGATTCCCGGTCAGGGAAGTCTCTGTTGGCTCTTCCTTCAGGCCCTTGTAGCATGACTTTCATCTAAACATAGTTGTTGGTGGCAAGCAGTTTTCCTAAACGGACACAAGGTGCAATCCTCTTAATTCTGTGTAGATAAATGGTGATTTTTCGAGTAAAAAGTCACATTGTGTTTGTCAAGCAAAGTAAAGGAGTGCCATATTTCGACTTAGGCACAAAATACCCCACTCCTCCAATAACTGATTGACGTCTTTACCCAACATAAAACATTTAGTATATCAACCCTTGAGGATTGACTTTGGACACCACTCCTATAGATATGTTTAATACTTAAGCCACCACAATGCCAAGCTCCAGTTAAGGCTGCAGAATGGAAGACATTGGTGGAACGCCTTCTGAACTTGGCAAGCAGCACATCCCTGATGGTCTAGTGGTCAGGGTTCGGCGCTCTCACCGCCGCGGCCCGGGTTCGATTCCCGGTCAGGCAATGTCCTGCAGATATTTACCTGCCAGAATTTTGTAGTTAGATCTTTGAAGCGTTGATGGTATTCATCAACCACTTGAACAAACCACAAATGCTCACAACCTTAACCCTATGAGAAAACAGTGAAAGATCAAGTCCCCTGAAGAAAGTCTACCTAAAGTTGGAATGGAAACAGCCTGTACCTGGACTGTATCTCCAGCTAAGAGTTAAACTTCAAAGTTTCTTCTCCATAAAAACCATAGACCTGACATGTCCATCTGCAGCCCTCCAGGGCTGGTCTATTAGACTTAGACCAGCTCCAACACGTCTGATCTAAATGAATCATTTACCTTCTCAGTCTGTCTTCAAGGCCTGCAGAATCCTACTAATTAAGCACTCATTAGGTTCAGCGGTGTTGAACCAGGACAAACCATGCAGGACACCGGCCCTTGATTGATGACTCTGGACACCACTGCTGTAGACATAAAATCATATTTAAAGGTAGGGTCGGCAATTTCTCCAGACGTTTCCCAAAGTCCCTTTTTGAATAACTGCATGCGCAAGACCGTATGGTCTGCTCTTCCGCTCCTCAGGGGCATCGCGTGAAAGAAATCTCACAAATCCACTCTGGTCTGGTGGCAGGTGAGAGTAGGACCAAATCTCTGACAAATCCCTTCTCTTCGGTGCAAATGGCAGGGATTGGTCAGAGTTTTTTCAGGCCTGCAGCTCCCACAGAGATGGATTTTTTAACTTCCTTTTCCTGAATACATCATGTATTTATTACTTTCAGGACGGAAGGACTATTGTATAGCAAAAAAGTGTTTCTGAACAGGATTACCAACAATAGCTTTAAGTAGCCACAATGTCATGTTGGAGGTATGGCTGTGTGATGGAAGACATTGTCGGAACACCTTCTGATTTTGGCAGGCTGCAGATCCCTGATGGTCTAGTGGTCAGGATTCAGCGCTTTCACCGCTGTGGCCCGGGTTCGATTCCCGGTCAGGGAAGTCTCTGTTGGCTCTTCCTTCAGGCCCTTGTAGCATGACTTTCATCTAAACATAGTTGTTGGTGGTAAGCAGTTTTCCTAAACGTACACAAGGTGCAATCCTCTTAATTCTGTGTAGATAAATGGTGATTTTTCGAGTAAAAAGTCACATTGTGTTTGTCAAGCAAAGTAAAGGAGTGCCATATTTCGACTTAGGCACAAAATACCCCACTCCTCCAATAACTGATTGACGTCTTTACCCAACATAAAACATTTAGTATATCAACCCTTGAGGATTGACTTTGGACACCACTCCTATAGATATGTTTAATACTTAAGCCACCACAATGCCAAGCTCCAGTTAAGGCTGCAGAATGGAAGACATTGGTGGAACGCCTTCTGAACTTGGCAAGCAGCACATCCCTGATGGTCTAGTGGTCAGGATTCGGCGCTCTCACCGCCGCGGCCCGGGTTCGATTCCCGGTCAGGGAATGTCCTGCAGATATTTACCTGCCAGAATTTTGTGGTTAGATCTTTGAAGCGTTGATGGTATTCATCAACCACTTGAACAAACCACAAATGCTCACAACCTTAACCCTATGAGAAAACAGTGAAAGATCAAGTCCCCTGAAGCCTGTACCTGGACTGTATCTCCAGCTAAGAGTTAAACTGCAAAGTTTCTTCTCCTTAAAAACCATAGACCTGACATGTCCATCTGCAGCCCTCCAGGGCTGGTCTATTAGACTTAGACCAGCTCCAACACGTCTGATCTAAATGAATCATTTACCTTCTCAGTCTGTCTTCAAGGCCTGCAGAATCCTACTAATTAAGCACTCATTAGGTTCAGTGGTGTTGAACCAGGACAAACCATGCAGGACACCGGCCCTTGATTGATGACTCTGGACACCACTGCTGTAGACATAAAATCATATTTAAAGGTAGGGTCGGCAATTTCTCCAGACGTTTCCCAAAGTCGCTTTTTGAATAACTGCATGCGCAAGACCGTATGGTCTGCTCTTCCGCTCCTCAGGGGCATCGCGTGAAAGAAATCTCACAAATCCACTCTGGTCTGGTGGCAGGTGAGAGTAGGACCAAATCTCTGACAAATCCCTTCTCTTCGGTGCAAATGGCAGGGATTGGTCAGAGTTTTTTCAGGCCTGCAGCTCCCACAGAGATGGATTTTTTAACTTCCTTTTCCTGAATACATCATGTATTTATTACTTTCAGGACGGAAGGACTATTGTATAGCAAAAAAGTGTTTCTGAACAGGATTACCAACAATAGCTTTAAGTAGCCACAATGTCATGTTGGAGGTATGGCTGTGTGATGGAAGACATTGTCAGAACACCTTCTGATTTAGGCAGACAGCAGATCCCTGATGGTCTAGTGGTCAGGATTCAGCGCTTTCACCGCTGTGGCCCGGGTTCGATTCCCGGTCAGGGAAGTCTCTGTTGGCTCTTCCTTCAGGCCCTTGTAGCATGACTTTCATCTAAACATAGTTGTTGGTGGCAAGCAGTTTTCCTAAACGGACACAAGGTGCAATCCTCTTAATTCTGTGTAGATAAATGGTGATTTTTCGAGTAAAAAGTCACATTGTGTTTGTCAAGCAAAGTAAAGGAGTGCCATATTTCGACTTAGGCACAAAATACCCCACTCCTCCAATAACTGATTGACGTCTTTACCCAACATAAAACATTTAGTATATCAACCCTTGAGGATTGACTTTGGACACCACTCCTATAGATATGTTTAATACTTAAGCCACCACAATGCCAAGCTCCAGTTAAGGCTGCAGAATGGAAGACATTGGTGGAACGCCTTCTGAACTTGGCAAGCAGCACATCCCTGATGGTCTAGTGGTCAGGGTTCGGCGCTCTCACCGCCGCGGCCCGGGTTCGATTCCCGGTCAGGCAATGTCCTGCAGATATTTACCTGCCAGAATTTTGTAGTTAGATCTTTGAAGCGTTGATGGTATTCATCAACCACTTGAACAAACCACAAATGCTCACAACCTTAACCCTATGAGAAAACAGTGAAAGATCAAGTCCCCTGAAGAAAGTCTACCTAAAGTTGAAATGGAAACAGCCTGTACCTGGACTGTATCTCCAGCTAAGAGTTAAACTTCAAAGTTTCTTCTCCATAAAAACCATAGACCTGACATGTCCATCTGCAGCCCTCCAGGGCTGGTCTATTAGACTTAGACCAGCTCCAACACATCTGATCTAAATGAATCATTTACCTTCTCAGTCTGTCTTCAAGGCCTGCAGAATCCTACTAATTAAGCACTCATTAGGTTCAGCGATGTTGAACCAGGACAAACCATGCAGGACACCGGCCCTTGATTGATGACTCTGGACACCACTGCTGTAGACATAAAATCATATTTAAAGGTAGGGTCGGCAATTTCTCCAGACGTTTCCCAAAGTCCCTTTTTGAATAACTGCATGCGCAAGACCGTATGGTCTGCTCTTCCGCTCCTCAGGGGCATCGCGTGAAAGAAATCTCACAAATCCACTCTGGTCTGGTGGCAGGTGAGAGTAGGACCAAATCTCTGACAAATCCCTTCTCTTCGGTGCAAATGGCAGGGATTGGTCAGAGTTTTTTCAGGCCTGCAGCTCCCACAGAGATGGATTTTTTAACTTCCTTTTCCTGAATATATCATGTATTTATTACTTTCAGGACGGAAGGACTATTGTATAGCAAAAAAGTGTTTCTGAACAGGATTACCAACAATAGCTTTAAGTAGCCACAATGTCATGTTGGAGGTATGGCTGTGTGATGGAAGACATTGTCGGAACACCTTCTGATTTTTGCAGGCAGCAGATCCCTGATGGTCTAGTGGTCAGGATTCAGCGCTTTCACCGCTGTGGCCTGGGTTCAATTCCCGGTCAGGGAAGTCTCTGTTGGCTCTTCCTTCAGGCCCTTGTAGCGTGACTTTCATCTAAACATAGTTGTTGGTGGTAAGCAGTTTTCCTAAACGTACACAAGGTGCAATCCTCTTAATTCTGTGTAGATAAATGGTGATTTTTCGAGTAAAAAGTCACATTGTGTTTGTCAAGCAAAGTAAAGGAGTGCCATATTTTGACTTAGGCACAAAATACCCCACTCCTCCAATAACTGATTGACGTCTTTACCCAACATAAAACATTTAGTATATCAACCCTTGAGGATTGACTTTGGACACCACTGCTATAGATATGTTTAATACTTAAGCCACCACAATGCCAAGCTCCAGTTAAGGCTGCAGAATGGAAGACATTGGTGGAACGCCTTCTGAACTTGGCAAGCAGCACATCCCTGATGGTCTAGTGGTCAGGATTCGGCGCTCTCACCGCCGCGGCCCGGGTTCGATTCCCGGTCAGGGAATGTCCTGCAGATATTTACCTGCCAGAATTTTGTAGTTAGATCTTTGAAGCGTTGATGGTATTCATCAACCACTTGAACAAACCACAAATGCTCACAACCTTAACCCTATGAGAAAACAGTGAAAGATCAAGTCCCCTGAAGAAAGTCTACCTAAAGTTGCAATGTAAACAGCCTGTACCTGGACTGTATCTCCAGCAAAGAGTTAAACTGCAAAGTTTCTTCTCCTTAAAAACCATAGACCTGACATGTCCATCTGCAGCCCTCCAGGGCTGGTCTATTAGACTTAGACCAGCTCCAACACATCTGATCTAAATGAATCATTTACCTTCTCAGTCTGTCTTCAAGGCCTGCAGAATCCTACTAATTAAGCACTCATTAGGTTCAGCGGTGTTGAACCAGGACAAACCATGAAGGACACCGGCCCTTGATTGATGACTCTGGACACCACTGCTGTAGACATAAAATCATATTTAAAGGTAGGGTCGGCAATTTCTCCAGACGTTTCCCAAAGTCCCTTTTTGAATAACTGCATGCGCAAGACCGTATGGTCTGCTCTTCCGCTCCTCAGGGGCATCGCGTGAAAGAAATCTCACAAATCCACTCTGGTCTGGTGGCAGGTGAGAGTAGGACCAAATCTCTGACAAATCCCTTCTCTTCGGTGTAAATGGCAGGGATTGGTCAGAGTTTTTTCAGGCCTGCAGCTCCCACAGAGATGGATTTTTTAACTTCCTTTTCCTGAATACATCATGTATTTATTACTTTCAGGACGGAAGGACTATTGTATAGCAAAAAAGTGTTTCTGAACAGGATTACCAACAATAGCTTTAAGTAGCCACAATGTCATGTTGGAGGTATGGCTGTGTGATGGAAGACATTGTCGGAACACCTTCTGATTTTGGCAGGCAGCAGATCCCTGATGGTCTAGTGGTCAGGATTCAGCGCTTTCACCGCTGTGGCCAGGGTTCGATTCCCGGTCAGGGAAGTCTCTGTTGGCTTTTCCTTCAGGCCCTTGTAGCATGACTTTCATCTAAACATAGTTGTTGGTGGTAAGCAGTTTTCCTAAACGTACACAAGGTGCAATCCTCTTAATTCTGTGTAGATAAATGGTGATTTTTCAAGTAAAAAGTCACATTGTTTTTGTCAAGCAAAGTAAAGGAGTGCCATATTTTGACTTAGGCACAAAATACCCCACTCCTCCAATAACTGATTGACGTCTTTACCCAACATAAAACATTTAGTATATCAACCCTTGAGGATTGACTTTGGACACCACTCCTATAGATATGTTTAATACTTAAGCCACCACAATGCCAAGCTCCAGTTAAGGCTGCAGAATGGAAGACATTGGTGGAACGCCTTCTGAACTTGGCAAGCAGCAGATCCCTGATGGTCTAGTGGTCAGGATTCGGCGCTCTCACCGCCGCGGCCGGGGTTCGATTCCCGGTCAGGGAATGTCCTGCAGATATTTACCTGCCAGAATTTTGTGGTTAGATCTTTGAAGCGTTGATGGTATTCATCAACCACTTGAACAAACCACAAATGCTCACAACCTTAACCCTATGAGAAAACAGTGAAAGATCAAGTCCCCTGAAGAAAGTCTACCTAAAGTTGAAATGTAAGCGGCCTGACCTTAAATATGATTTTATGTCTACAGCAGTGGTGTCCAGAGTCATCAATCAAGGGCCGGTGTCCTGCATGGTTTGACCTGGTTCAACACCGCTGAACCTAATGAGTGCTTAATTAGTAGGATTCTGCAGGCCTTGAAGACAGACTGAGAAGGTAAATGATTCATTTAGATCAGATGTGTTGGAGCTGGTCTAAGTCTAATAGACCAGCCCTGGAGGACTGCAGATGGACATGTCAGGTCTATGGTTTTTAAGGAGAAGAAACTTTGCAGTTTAACTCTTAGCTGGAGGTACAGTCCAGGTACAGGCTGTTTACATTCCAACTTTAGGTAGACTTTCTTCAGGGGACTTGATCTTTCACTGTTTTCTCATAGGGTTGATGAATACCATCAACGCTTCAAAGATCTAACCACAAAATTCTGGCCAGTAAATATCTGCAGGACATTCCCTGACCGGGAATCGAACCCGGGCCGCGGCGGTGAGAGCGCCGAATCCTGACCACTAGACCATCAGGGATGTGCTGCTTGCGAAAATCAGAAGGTGTTCCAGCAATGTCTTCCATTCTGCAGCCTTAACTGGAGCTTGGCATTGTGGTGGCTTAAGTATTAAATATATCTACAGGAGTGGTGTCCAAAGTCAATCCTCAAGGGTTGTTGTACTGCATGTTTTAGGCGACCTGTTTCAACACAGCTGAACTTAATAGGTAGGCCTCTGCACACCTTAGTGACAGACTGGCCCCTCATTCACACATACTCGGTCACCTGTGCGTACTCTATTCCTTCACAAATAAAAGCCAAAAAAAAAAAAAAAAGCCATTCTAATCAATGTGGTCATGACACATTGTGACAAATCTTAGTAGAGACAAAGCTTGTTCAATCAAAATTTAGAGGTTTATGAGGTTTAGAGATTTCTGAGTGGCTTTGAATAAAGACATTTTAATTTAGCCCCTAAAACGACTGTTAAATCATCCATCATTCTTCTCCCTCTCGCATTTCCAGAACTAAACCAGCTGGCGCGTCTGTCGGCCCCTTGTTCTGTTTTCCTGGAGCTTCTGTTCGAGCTCCGTTGCGGGCACGGCCGCCGGCCGGTCGGTGCTTCTTCAGCCTAGTTGGGTGCGCTGTCTCTTGGACTCTTGCTCTACTATCTCCTGCTTTTGCTCCTGGTGCTTCTTTCTGAGCTCCATAGCAGGGACGCTGGCACCCTTGTTCTGCCTTCAACATGAAATGCAGCACTGTGACTTGCTTGGTAAAATCCCTGTCCACCACGTTGAGTTGAACAGACAAGCGGACAGAAACCCCTCCTATTTGATGACGCGGTGAATCGCTGTGAAGCCGGGTTTCACCGTTATGCATGCAAAATGTACATCAGTGAACACCCCAGTGCAGGTGGAAATTTCATAGTCACCACGGTCTTTCAGAATACACCGTGAAGAAGAGGCAGTAACAACAGATTCTTTTCTGACTGGGACTCAAACTGGATTAGTGTTATTTGTGACGTTCCATTACTTTTAAAATATAACCCAACCGTTGACACAGTAAATGGTGTTGAAAAGATAATATTAAGTCAAAGCAGCTATTGTGAGGTCATGTTTCATTTTGTGAATTGTGAAAACTAAATGTAGGTAAATGCATACATTTCCATACCTAAATACACAAGTTTATGTGTAAAACCTAGTAGTGATAGTGTGAGTATAAAAAATGTGCCTTTAAAGATGTGAATACTCACCTGTCTTTTCTTTATCTTCTCCAGGTTGTACAAATGTTTTTGTGGGGGTCCAGGAGAAGCCATGGTATAAGAGAGTGCGGGGAATTTATATACCTGTCTTTATTATTATTGTTATCATTACTATTATTATTTTGGTTGATGCAGATTTGTTTCTGGCCTTCTACTTGCTCTGATGCTATATCTACTTGCTTTCTGTTCATTTGCATTATTTCACTCCTAATTATTTCTCTTTGAGCCAAAAAAGAAAAGTTGGACTCAAGAATTTTCGCCCAAACAAAGGCTTTTAGACACCTGAAAAAAGACTGGGGGGGGGGGGGGATCCTCTTCAAATATATAGTTTGATGAACTGTAAACCTCAGTTCATCAGATGTGTCAGGAGAATGAAAAATATATGTTTGAATAGAAACAGATCATTTGTAGATATCAAAAAGCCTATGTTTAGATTCTTATGTATTCAGAGGTTAAAATAGTGACACACAGGGATTTTTCAGTCAGTATTTTTTTCTTTTGCTTTTATTCTTTCTTGAGAGGAGAAAAAGACGACTTTAGAAGTGTTTTTATTTTTGATGGTGACATAAGTTAATCAGTACAAGATGCTTCCTTTTTCAACATTTGACTACAACAAATCTTTCCAGAAAATAGCAATGATGGAAATAAAATGAGTTGGCTTGCAGTGAAAGTGGTGGTAAATGCTGTGTATGTAAATGGAATGGCGCTATCAATGACTTAAAACAATGACAAGACTGATAGACAGCTAACTAGTACCACCAAGAAACAGAATGCTGATGTAAATGAGAGTCAACCGACCCTCATTCCTCACTGGAACTCTCAGCTCAAAGCCAAAAGGTAAATCCCTTCCTAACAGGAAAAACCATGTACTAAGATGAAACAGTCTGAAACAGGCCGGCACTGGGGAGAAGCTACTCTTCAACCACACCGCCAACCACTATTATGTTTGTGGTAACAACAAATGATGGGAGCAGAAAAAATTGAAACACTCTAATGCCTCTAGAAAACACGTTTGCTACTACAAGACTCTGACTCCCTAAAGGAAAGCTCATCTTCAAAAAAGCAGCAAGAGGTATGAGACCAAATTGCGCTTTAAATTGTTTTCTCCTAAATAGCTTCACAAAAAGCCTACCACCAGGCTACAAACCCTTATAGCGGGGGATGGAGCCATGAATGAGGTTAAACACCAAATTACTTTGTGTTTCAACAACCTGGTGTCTGATGTCTCAGGGAAAATATTGCTAATCATGCAGGAGCATGAATGAAAAACTCATACATACATACAGAAGCCCCTTGATGTTGTGAATTAATAGGAAGTCTACCTAGTCCAGCACCAATTTGTGTTTAATTCAGATAAAATGAGAAAATCCCACCAAATGAACTACAAAAGCCTGTTAGACATCAATTAAGCTGCTCCTTCTGCTGTCTCAATATTTTACCCACACCTCCAATGACTTGTTGCTGATTTGGACAGCAAGAGAATCTGTAGATTTAGTAATCCTGGTTAGAGTTTATCTTTTGTAACTCACTGCTGCTCTCACCATTAAGATGCAGGGAGAGCAAATCTGGTGTAGCACTGGATTGGTTTTCTTATTTTTTCCTTAGTGTCATGATGCAGCTTGGATGGTTGGACTCTGAGCGTTTCCTGCCACCTCCTTTCCCAGTGCAGCCCTGATTAGGATCACCTGTCAGGCTGCAATTAACTATGGACTGGCTCCACCTGCTCACACCACTATATAACTCACCTCGGTCTGTTCCTCGTCGCCGGCTTGTCTTCAGTCATTACCAACACCAAGCCTGTCTAAGTCCAGTTTGCGTCTGTCGCCTTCACCACCAAGCCTGTCAGTGCCAGTTCTCGTCCGTCATGTCTTGCTTCTCGTCTGTCAAGCTAAGTACTTGTTTGCTGCGCTGCTGGATTTGCTCCTTCGTCTTCGTTGTCTTCTGGTCTACAGTCCTGGTTCCGCAGCAGCCCAGCTCCTCTGGATTTCTCTCTGCTGCCCTGTGGGATTACCGCAGCATCTGAGTCCAAGGAACTCTGTCAAGCTCAGTTTGGATTTATCTGTTGCCCCGTCATCCAAGGAACTCACTCGCTGCTGCACCACAGGGATTCACAGCAGTCCACCTCCAGATCCTGTCAGTATCTCCGCTCTGTTCCTGTCAGCCAGCTCCTTATTTATTTGGTTCCTTATATTTTTAGGAACAATTATTGGTATCTCTTATCACTGTTACATAAATGATATTCAGTTAGTTACTCTTAAACATTCATACAGCTGTCAGATATCTAATAATTTCCATTGGTTGCATGAAGATAAAACAGAATCTCTAAATTGTGCTGCAGACAGGTCCTTGGTCCCTTACTGTTGAAGATCAAGGTTTACCTTCTGTTTGATAGATTAAGCTATTTCTGTCACGATTTGGGTTTTGTCTCGGTTCATGTTATCTGATTTATTTAAGTTTCTGCTTTTGGGTTCTTTCTTGTTTGGCTTTGATTTGATCGCGGCTTTATAAGCGGAGGAGATAGGGAAGTCGGTCCAGCCAGTGCACTTGGATCACCTAGTGGCAGAGGACGGGACAGAATTGTGGAACATCATTTTTTTTTTAATCTTTAATAAAAGACGAAACAAATAATGCTTAGTTCAGGGGTGGCCAACTCCGGTCCTCGAGCGCCGGTGTCCTGAAACTTTTAGAGGTTTCCCTGGCCCCACACACCTGAATCAAATAGCACAATTAGCTCCTCAGTATGCAGTCAGGTTCTTCAGAGTCCTACTAATTAACTGATTATTTGACTCAGGCGTGTCAGACCAGGGACACATCTAAAGGTTGCAGGACACCGGCTCTCGAGGACCGGAGTTGGCCACCCTTGTCTTAGTTCCTGTCATTTTATTTTTAAAAAAAAAATTTTATAAAGAAAAGCCAGCAAGTCATCTTTTGCCTGCAATAAGTTATGTAAAGTCAGCAATACTATTGTCAAATGGTGTATTAGAACTTACTGTGAAGGTCCTTTTGAAGCAACTTGATCTCTAGTGCAATTTTTCTCTTTTTCCAGTTGTGGAGTTCAATTTCTCCTCTTAATTTGTGTTTTTTCAGGTCAAAATACTATTTATTTATTTTTTGAAAATGCCATTTATATAGGGAACGGATGGCACTATGTGTCATTTTGTGAAAGAAAAAGGGTGAAACATGCCTCATGCAACAAAAGTAAAAAGAACCTGTTTTTCTTGGTGGCTGTTATGAACAGACAAACACATCATTTAACAGTGGCCTTTAAAAAAGAGGAAGAAGTTGCTTTTTAAAATATAGTATAATTAAAGGTTACCATTTTGTAGAATATTCTTGTACTTCACTTTTTTCCCCATGTTCTAGTGAGTCCCGTGGAGGCTCTGACATAAAAGAACAAAGTAAATATGAAATTATTAAAAAGCAAAAATACATACTGTAGAAAGTGATAAACATCTAACACGGACAGCACTCATGTCAGGATGCAGCTTATGCAATTAACCCGCAACTGCTTCCACCTGGTTTCACCCTTATTTAAACTTACCTCTTTCTGCTCTCGTCGCCAGCCCGTAGTGTTCACTCCAGCTCAGTGTCGGTCAGTCTCAAGTCCTGCAGCTCAGTTCCTCGCTCTCCAGTTCCACGCTCTCCAGTTTCACAACTCTGGTCCTCGCTCTCAAATCCTGCAGTTCAGTTCCACGTTCTCACGCCCTGCAGCAGTTCATCGGTCTCAAGTTCAGTTCCACGCTCTGCAGCAGTTCATCGGTCACAAGTTAAGTTCCACGCTCTCACGTTCACCAGCAGTTCCACGGTCTCAAGTTCTGTTCCACGGTTCCAGCAGCTGTTTCACGGTCTCAAGCTCCCGGCTCAGATGTTCTGGTTTCAAGTCTTCAGCTCCTGTGTTCCGTCCTGGTCTCAAGTCATCTGCTGCAGTATCACCTCCGGTCAGTCTCCCCACGCTCCTCCTGTCAGCCAGCTTCCGCACCCTTCATCTCCGTCCATAAAGACTCTGGTTCCTCTCATCATTAACCATCCATTCTGTACAATAAAACTCACTTCAAGAACAAGCTCTGTGTGTGCGTGCTGTGTCCGGGTTCATCCAAAGACAAATCATGACAACTTATGCATGTAATTTGTCTGCTGCTTTTTGCCAGCCCTCTCTCCTGGCTTTAGCAGACTTTGAGGTGTTCCCTGTCGTTTTAATTAATGACTCAAATTCGGCATAACCTTCCATTAAAAGCTCTTGTTCTGCTTGGGAGAAAAACTGTGGGCGTTCTTTGGCCATGCTGAACAGCCAATAGCAGCGTTGCTGATCATGGTTTCTACTATCGACACATATCCCCTTATTAAACAAATGCATGAACGTGCAGTTATCTCAGATAACTCAATCCAGCCATACTAATCATAAACAGCAGGTGTGTTCGAAGAACCCAATTAGCCGGATCATGATTAGCCGGATGAAATCATCTTGGATGTCATTTGATCTCGGATGTTTTAAGCAACGTACGAAGAACGGACCCCTGTTTTCCACCTGTCACTTTATCAGCTCTGTTTGGTCTCCCCTCAGCAATCTGTCAGCTCTCTTGCCTTGATTAGTTCCACCTGCCTTCTTGTAATTAGTTTCACTCCATTTCACCTGTGCACTATACTATATAGTTCTGCCTCAACCTTCAGTTCTCCGCCAGATCATTTACCAGCCAATGGTGAGTTTTGTTCCAGAGTTCTCTTTTCCGATTGACCTGTCGATGCAAACCCGATTGCCTCCTGATTCTGAGCCAGCCTGACCCCTGAACCTGTTTTTCCTGCCTTATCTTACTGCCTGCCTGTTTTGCATGACCTGGTTCTGTTTTTGGATTTTCGGAGCTTGCCTGATCCCCGTCTGTCTTACCCTGCCTGGTTGTGTACCGCACTTGGATTCTGTTCTGGATTATCCTGCTCTTTTTTGATTACCTGGTTTTTGACTTTGGACTGTTTTTCACCTCTGATTCTGCCTGTCCTCGTCCAGCCCGTCAGCTATATTGTGTATCGACCTGGGACTATTATTCTGACCACCGAGTCTCCTTGTCCCTGTCTTGCCAGTCTGATAACAATAAAACGTCTTTTAAACATACTCTGCTTGTTGGCCTGAATACTGAGTCCACCTGTTCAGTTCCGTTCGCTACAATTTCAACAGCAGATATACCTTTTGTTTTATTATATTGCACTACAGCTAGATTATATATTCTATATCAATTGTTAGATGGCAATTTTGTATGGTGTGTATATACCTGTGATTTAGTAAAGAAGACAAAATAAACGTTAAAATCAAGATAATTTCTCCAAAATGTCCTGTGTGACATTATCCTACATCAATGAAATTATTTTCAGGGTTTTTAATACCCTCTATACTTTAGGCACAAATAAGTGTGTAAGGTGCTGTAAATGCAAGGACCTTTTAGCAAAATTGTTTTTCCAACTTAAAAATATTTTCAAATGCAGAACTCTTACATGCATCCTAAATGTCCCAGGAAGTTAAAGTGTTGTGTAGCTCTATTGTAACAGGAACAACACTAGTTTAAGTATGTTCCTTTATTTTCTGTGTTTTAAAATAAATAATACTAAAACAGTTGATCCAAAATTGTACACTTTGGATATGTTTCCCTAACTCTTTGTGGAAAAATAAGCCACAACAAAATTTTCAAGATTGGGGGCAGGTTTATTTCAAAAATTCTTCTCATCCATGACTGTACAACAGATGCAATGAATACAAATTAGTCACACGTTGAACATGCTGAAAGTTATTCATCTTCAGATCACCATGAAAAAGACAAATTTGAAATGCTTCTTATTGTGATCAACAAATGATAAACATAGTATGCATCAAACACAGCGTGAAACAGCAGAAACCTACTATTTGTAGATTTCACCCAAATGTACAACTAAAACAAATCACACTATCATCAGGTGCCAGAAAATACAAGTTTAACCTACATTCATATTCAGCTCTCTCCCTGCAGTGTGGCTGGCTCACAGAAACATGAACATACGTCAAAAATACAACAAAAAGAGACCATTTCATGTTCTTTTGTTCACATAACTGTATTTATATGCACAATACAGAACAATAAATGTTAAGCACACAATATACTGCTTCTGTCTGCATTTTTCAGAAGAGCAAACATTCTGACGAGAGAATATTCAACACTCTGCATCTTGCAGTAGTCTGGAGAACATTTAAATCCCGTATTTTGATAAGCACACGTCAGGAGTGTGATATTTGGATGAGGCAAACAAGCTGCAACACGTCTGAAAACATCTTCCTCTGTTGTCAGTCACTTCCGCATGCCGCCTTTCACTTTAAACACACCTCAGTGATCAAGAGGATTTTGCTGGTATCCGTTGTCGCAACTTCTTGCTGCCTGAAAAAGAAAAAAAATTGAGCTACTTCATAATTGATTTATGAAAAATCCACTTTTTGCAAGTTTACTGCTTCTAGAAACAGTACAAGTGCTTAAAAAAACATCCAGCCATTTTTTGGCAATAAGTAAATGTTTTGTTGGTGTCTGGAAAATGAGCTGTTTCAAAAACCTGTCACATATTATGTCACAATCTGTGGGGACACTGCCCCTCACCTAGCAACCAAAGTGGATATCTTCCCTTCTTCCCATTTAATGTTTGGTCAGCTTGTTTTACTGGTGTATGTGCTGCACAATGTTTGCAGGAAAGGACAAATGTTTTGTTGTTGGCTGCAATAACGTTGGCAATAATGCATTACTGTTCTAGTCACTGAGAACAGTAATGTGTGGCTTCATTATATTTTAATGGCAATGTCCCAGCCAGGGACAACCTTCCTTGACATTGGCAAGTTTGAAAACCGGTTGACTCCTGTTGAAGGAGGGCCAAGTGGCAGCTGCCTTTTTTGTGTCTTTTAAATACCAAAATTTGTATATGACTTTATATTTTTGTCAGTCCAATAAGTTTTTTTTAATATTAATTGAGATGTTATGAATAGTTACTCGGTACCCGAGTAGCCTTCTTACTGAAAGCTTTTTACTCTTGAGTAATTTCTTGGTGGCCTACTTTTTACTTTTATTTGGGTAAAAATATGTTCCAGTAGAGTATCTCTTACCTGAGTACAATCTTTGACTACTCGACCCATCTCGGCTCATAAGACAAAAAAAAGATGTTCTTTGGCACTTCAGTAAAAGAATGACATGTCAAGCAAAGGCAAGATTAACTCCAACAACCATTTGTTTATATTAAGATAATGAGGGGAAATTTAAATGTTATTTGATAAAAAGAGTGGATGTTAGGGTTATCATATCTTGTTCCCAGCCAGCCATCAGTGATAGCTACAGAAAAATAGCCTGTATTTCTCACAGACGAAGAAGATGAAGGCTCATTTAGAAGAATGGTGAATAAGGTCTTAAGCTGTTTTATACAATCTCTCCATCCCCCTAAAGATAGAAAGCTTTAAACTTTCAAAACTGAATTGAACTGTCTCTGTGGATGACATTATCTAAGGCAGTGGTGTCCAAACTTTTTGCACTGCAAGCCAAAATCACCAAGTTGACACCACTTAGGGGCAATAATTGATATTTATTCTATTTAAAAAAGGTAAATAATTTTATTGTGGATTTTTCCCCTGCTCAGCAATACATTAAACATTTTTATGAAACAAAGTAAATAAGAACAGTTATTGTAAATCTATGGGGTTTGCCTTAATAAGGGAAAGGTGTACATTATCCTCACTTTTAGGGTTGGATCTTTTCTATTTTGTTCATCTAGAAAATGTTTTTGTCAGTGAAAACTTTTTACAAGTGCCCATCTGCTGGATTATCAGATTTGTACAATTTCTGTACTGCAGTAAGGGGCCACATAAAGCCCCTGTGCCACACTTTGGACACACCCTGATCTAAGGTCATCTACAGGTATATTCCAATGTACCAAAAATAAGACTATTTTTGGTACATTGGTTATACTGTTACACTAATAAAGAGGGGCATACATACTGACCTTACTCAGTTGTCGATGTCCGATATGTGGTTCTCTATCTGCAATAAAATATCATGATAAATGTCTTTTAAATTCAACAAAGAAATGTAGTTTAAACCAATTCAAATAAGACAGAGGCATAAAACTTAATTTAGATAAATTTAATATAAGTGTCTTTCTTGAAATATTTATTTACAAACAAGTATTGTTTAGTCCCAGTTTTTCTAGACCAGCCTTTCTACCACTTGGCATGGCTTTAACATGAGTGATTGGGCACTGACAATCAAAAAGAAATTGTAGCCTGACTAGTCTAAGATGGTACATTGCTTTCATTTGAGAGAGCAAACAACCCACTCACTCCTTTGCAGAGAGAGAGAGACTTAGGCTCCTCACCATGTCGCTGGTTCCTTCATCTTCAAAGTCATCCTCGCCTCCATCCGTCATCTCTCCTGCCTCCACCTCGGCTGTTCCCTCCACCTCCTCTCCTCCAGAGTGGTCTTCAGCATCACCATGGAGACGCTCACACACCTCCTCCTGTTTCCTCTGCATCTCTGGCAATAGACAAGACAGACAGAGAAAGACTGACAGTTAATGCCAAAATAAAACAGATTTTTTTTTCAACAAAAGAAGGATCTCTTTTTCATACAAGCTACTCTATATTCCCCAATTAGTTTTTGTGTCACTGCTGTTCTTCCTGTCTTTGTTCAAGACTTTATACTATTCAAACACGTTTGTCTCTTCCTCATGTAGATGCAGTTAATATATTCACAGACGCTCCTTCAGCAGACAGGTACTGCCCTCTTTCTGTTTCTTACCGGTCTCGGAGCGATGTTGCCTCTCAATCTTATCCAACCTGCCCAGCAGTGAGTCGATCTTTGTCTTGATCTGCGACAGCTCCTTCTTGATGGTTAGGAGTTGGTCTGTCTTCACTGCAAGCATACATACCGTACATAAAGTTAAAAAGCATAATTAACGTGTGAGGAGTTAACTTCAGTGATTGCATAGTTCAGATGCTTCTTGGCGGCTGTTTTTTTCTGTAAAACCTGTTAAGGTATGAAGACATAATGAGGAAAATTGAAGGCAAAAGTAAACAATGGTCATATCAATACCCACTGTATGAGCCTGAATAATCTGATTCAAACTATAGAAGCGCCATATATCAGATTAATGGTACAGATATCCTCAGCATCCTGTTAAAGGTACCATAGTTTTATTTATTATCAACATTTGGTGCCAACTGTCAGTTTAACAACCTTTGCATAGTTGTAAAATAGTAATAAACATTTATACAATGTTATTTTTGTAATAAAACAGATGTTTAGTTGTTCCAGCTTTTCAAATTATTAGATTTTACCTGTTTTGAAAGTTAGTTTCTGTGTAATTGTATCAGCAGTTAAAGTCTTACTTAACTACAAAAATTTTTTGAACAACCTTTATTTTTTTTCCTTTGGAGAAACAGATAGAAGTAGAGCAAAGAAAAAGTCAGTGAGGCCATTTTCAGAGTTAATTGCAGCACGTTTTGTCACAATGTGGAAGTTACTTTAATTTACCTTAGCACCACCACCATACGGTATTTACGATAATGAACCATAACTACTACGAACAGCATTCCAACAGCTCCATAGAGGCCCCAAATAATAAAAAAAATATTTGATTCCTTTAAGAAATTAATCAACTGCAATTTCTTGGGCAAATCGGAATAAAGTTGTTGTTATAATTATTATTATTTATAAAGCAATTTCATCTAACAAAAGATCTCAAAGTGCTACAGAATAAAACAATAACAGTACAAAATAAACTGAAAACTCATAGATCAGTGGGAAATGCTTGCTAAAAACAGAAAGTAAATAAGACTTATTTTAAAAGCAGTAAGTGTCTGTGAAGCCCGGAGAACGAGCTCTAAGGCTAAAGGCAGCTGGTCACCAATTGTCCGTTATGAAGTGAGAGGTGGACGGAGGAGGTTGGTGTTATGTGGACAGAGGGAGAGGATGGATTAGTGGTGTGAAAGGAAGTCCTTTTTTTATTCTGGAGCATTGCCATGAATAAATTTGTGGGTCATGAGACCAATTTTGTAATGGATTCTGTAGGTAACGGGGAGCCAGTGAAGATTATGGAGAGTTAGAGTGATGTGTTCTAGTCTATGAACTTTCATGAGGATTCTTGCTACACCATTCTGGATGAATTGCACCATCTGAATAGTCTTTGCAGGAATTACCATGAAAAAGGTCTTACAGAAAGTGAGTCTGGATAAGGCATGGGCCAGTTTTTCAGCACCATGGAGGTTGATAGAAGGACGAAACGAGCTATAAATGGATGATTGACGTGATTTTCAAATGAGAGGTGAGACTCCAGTCTCAAATTGAGGTTTGTAACTGTCATTGAGAGAGGGATGATTTGACTGGGAAAAGAGATGGTGGTTATAGAAGATGACAGGACCTAATGAGAAGTACCAACCAATATGGCTTGGGTTTTGGTGATGTCTAATTGGAGAAGGTTTTGACACACTCTCTTTATTTTTTCTGGGCAGGTGAAGGGGGTGGCAGATGAGGAGGAAGATACTAATCCTGATGAGGATTCTGAAGAAGGGGGATTTCATCAGCATAGTAATGGAAGGAGATCCTATGCTGACTAATGGCATGGCCCAGAGAAAGCATGTATAAAATGAAGAGAAGAGGGCCAAGGACAGAAACTTTTGGGACACCACAGGTTACAGGGGCTAACTGGGACTTGGCTGACATATTCAGCTCTGTCTATTTGAAAACCACTTCAGGACAGTATCAGTGAGTCCAGTATCAATCTGAAGGCGGTTAAGTGTGGTGGTCACCAATTTAAAAAGCTAGTCTTGAATCAAGGACAATGAGCAGGGAGGGGAAGTCATCGTCAGGTTCTATGCGTAGGTCATTGGTGACCCTCACCAGTACTGTCTCTGTACTATGAGCATGGCAAGAACCAGATTGAAACTTCTCAAACAAGGAGTGAAGATGCAGGTGATCCCACACCTGACCAGCACTGAATGGTTGATTTGTGTAATAAGAGAGATCTGTTTTGGTTTGATATGATAAGGACAGTAGGGGAGGGGTCCAAAGCGCAAGTGGATGGCTTCGTTCTTTTAATGAAGCGTTCAACATTACTCTGCATCAAGTTCATCAAAGCAGCTGAACATTGCAGACTATAGATAAATAAAAGGCAGTGGAGGAACTGGATGTCTGGAGAGCTGAGAACAGATTTAACAGTTTTATTTTTGTCTTTGAAAAAGGTGAGGGGGTATTGCACAGTTGTTTAGAGTAATCAATGTGAACTTAGTCTTGAGGGTTGAGAAGGTATTTCTTTGTGGAGAAGAGTTGCTTAGAATGCCCTGCCCTGTTATTGATGATGTTAAAATAGTAGTTTAATCATGCATCATGGAGGGATTTTGCATAGACCTTTTGATGGTCTCTGTATGCCAATTTAGACCTGAGACGCATCTCAGTGGCATGGACAATTGTCTTCTTTTTTTGTGTAGCTCCCCAGGTATACCAGGGTACAGAGTGAGAGAAGGACATCAGTCTTGATTTGAGTGGGGAAAGATGATCCAGAAGGCAGCAAAGAGAACTGTTATAGTAATCCACTGATTCACAGACTGATGAATGGGTCACAGAGGCCTTAGAATGGGACTTCTGGGTCAATATAGATTTGACATTTGGAATTTGAGAGGGGGGATATAGAGGATATTTCCAAAGACATGACACTGTGATCTGAGACCCCCAAATCACACTACCACTACTACGCTTGAATATGCATATGTCACTCTTTTTCTAAAATATTTTGTTAGTCTCATGTCAGATGCTGACTTCAGATACTTTTGAGAAGTTCCGCTTTAGACCCATCAAATGCATTAATATTTTCCTTGAAGTTTTAGTAGATCATTAAAGGAGCATAACGTAAGTTATAAAAACGGACTGTGTACCACATTCGATTCGCTGATTTGCACATCTGCACATTTGCACATTGTATCGTATCCTGCAAAATTGCTGCTGCACCTTACCGGGAAACGTACTGCAAAACTGTGTACAATGCAACTGTCTACTTTTAAATCATTGCTGCACCTTACTGCGTATTTGTTTACATTTGTTTTACACTGTTTACATTTCAACTGCCTACTGCTCACTGCTGCACTTTATCCGGAAGTCAATTGAAACTTATCCTGTAAGTGACTGCGATTTATCACTGCACTTTATCCTGTACTGTAATTCACCGCAAGGTATCCTGTAGAGTTACTGCAATCTTTCTGAGCTGTGTGAAAGCGAAATTTCGTTCTGTATCCACTCTGTGTATACAAAATGACAATAAAGAAAGTCTAAGTCTAAGTCTAAGTAAGTTCCAGGAATTTTGCAGACGTCTGCCCCCTCTGGCGATAAGTTGAAATGACACCAGTGTTGTGCATGGGAGAAGAGGAAAAACATCTGCCTCTGCGCCAGCAAAGGTCTCTTGTTTAGAGGCATACTGCCTTCTGAGGTATGAAAGTTATAAATATTGAAGTTAGCCCGTACTCTATCTCTCTCTCTAATGTATTGATTACGGCGGATTCTCAACAAAGTAGCCAGGTGAATGAGAGCGCGCAGCGCAGCGCAGCGCATCACACCCACGTGAACACCCATAGGATTTGGCCGAAATCACTCTCTCATGAACTGCCTATCCAGCCAATAGAGGTAAATAGAGAAAGCTAGTTTTACACATCAGGCAATTGTAAGGGCATGTATGAGAAATTAATAATATTTAACTTCAAAATTTCACTTAAATGTGCATTTAAGATGTTTGTTGACAAATGTGTGATTTGTTTTCTTTTTGTTCAACAGCAGTTTTGGCTCTTGATCCCACCCATTGATGTCGTTTTTGCCTAAACTCTTTCTCGTTGAATCATGAACCTTAGCCTTAACCGAGGCACTAAACATCTGCAGGGCTTTACATGTTGTTTGAGTTGTTTTGTGAGCTTCTAGATGATTTTTGATGCACAATTGCAGTAATTTTAGTAGGCTAATCTCCCCTTTGAAGGTCCACCAATCTAACCCTACTAGACTGGTGCCAATGACTGTTTGCTGTCTGTTCTTGAACTTGTTTACACATGATGTATTAGTTGTTAAGATATTTACGTCTACTTTATTTTGTCAAATTTCTTGATGCTAATGGTAAACGTATTTACAGAGCGCTATTTTACAGAACTTTATCCCACAGACACATACGGATTAGACTGTTAAATTTATGCATTTTTTTACATAGCTACTGTGACTTGTTTTTACAATCAACTGCTGACCTGTGTTTTTTATTCATTTTAAAAATCGCAGCATGGGCATTTGGACAATTTTACTTTAACTGTGATTTCAAATTTAAGGTGTTGCAATTTTAGTTCAGAGATATGATTACAGTTTTTATCTGCTAGATCAGGAGTCTGCAATTAAATTTGCAGTTCCAAATTAATCTTTTAATATATTAAAAGATGAAATATTGCACAGTTTTTTGTTTCATTCTTTTGTTCTGTGGCCCAATGAAAAAACACTGGCCCAGCAGTTTTATTTAAAAAAAATACGATGTAGTTCTTAGTCCACTTTTAGCAAGCTAGGTAAAAGAAAACACCATTTTCTTTCTGTAACATTTATCATACAAAAACTTGGTGAAAATATCAACGATGATAAACAAAATAAAACAGAGCTGATGTGTCAGAAGCATCAGTTATTGGCACTTTATGTCCCATATTTAGATGTCTGACAGAAGCTGAAGTTTTAGGAATATTTTAATCAGATATGCACACAATAAAAGTGAGTTTTATATCTATTTTGTTAGCATGATGAAAAAAATAAGTATAAATAACTAGCAAAGACATTTTTAAAATGATCAAATGCAGCTATAAATATAGGTAAGTGGCATCTTAATATTTTACTTAAATGCTTTTTTACTTACTTTTTTTCATTTGCAAAGCCTTTGTTCCCTGGTCACACGATTTACTTTGGCGAGTACATTCTTTTAAGGAAAACAACACAAACAACACCAAAATTGTAGCAAGCCATAATAATTAACTCTCTCTAGGCAAGGCAGGAAAAATTAACTAGTGCAATGAAAAAGGGAATAAAGTAAACATACGTTTAGGGCCAGTGATTGACGAGCCGATGTTGATTGCTCGGGAGGATGAAGAGGAGGAGGAAGAGGAGGAAGAACAGGCCCTGACTGGAAAGGAGGATTTGGCTCTGCGAGTGGACGGGACGATTAGCCGGGAACGTTTGATGGGGATGACGGCTCGGGTCGGGGGCACAACACGGCCATGGTACTCAAAGAGCCTTTGGGTACAAGAAAACAAAGTTGGGAAACAGAAATGTTGAAAGGATTCAACAATATAAAGAAAAGACGACTTCAGCAAAGAAAAGTCACTAATGGTTGATTATAAGCAGAAACAACAGTGCTTGGCTTCAATCAGTTAGACAGACTAGAAAGAAAGACTTACAAAGTATCAAGATAAGACTATAAGACTGTCAACATGTTCAATAAAATCCAACTCAAAATGTCCAAGACATGCCAAATTTTCCTTAAAGCTGCAAGTTTCAACTCTCCTAGATATAAGAAACTAAGGGGAAGTAAACAAACCACTGAAAATGTCAAAAGTAAAGAACATTCTCTGCCTCGCTGGCGCAAATGACCAGCCAGGGGACTATCTGACATTCAGCGGATAAAAGCATCATTAGTGAGCCCAACGGAGAGGAATAAAAAAAATTATAGAAACTCAGTATGACATTCATTAAGGCTGTGATAATGCACTTACTACTCAGATGGAAATGAGGGTTATTCTGTGCAAAAAATGGAAAATGGACAGGAAGGATTTGTTCACTAAAGGACAAAATATCACAGGCAAGGCACTTATTGACAAAGATGTGAAAGAGCAAAGCTTTTTACATACCTGCTGTAGAAATCATCTCTGTAGTAGTCATAGTCAAACTCATAGCCACTGTGAACACATAACGGCCATTGTTTTTACTGTGTTGCATGCATACATTACGAACAAGAATAAGACAATAAAAAGATAGAGTTAAAATCCGCAACAGTGGCATTTAGGCTGAATAATGTATTCATTGTTGATTTTAAAGAAAGGGGCTGACATTTTGCAAAATATAGTTGTCTCGTTAAAGGTTTTATTATAGGAAACACTTGATTTTAGCATACATGAGGTGTATAGGGATGTAAAATTGTTTTAAAAGCATGAGATGTTACTTTATTAATGTAAATGTAAATCAGTTCTTTTAGAGCTTTGAGAAGCAGTAATAATATTGGAAAAACATCCAGTGAAACCAGAAATTATTCATGCCCCAGGCAGATTTAGATTTAAAGTAATCTTTTGATTCTATAAACATGTTTCATCCAACTGAAGGTTATATTAACATTTTGGAGCGGCCCAGCCAGAGCACCAGTTTGAATCTGACAGCATCTGTTGAGGAATCTAAAGATTATGGTTATGGCAAGGAGACCTTCCAACCTGAAAGACTTGGTGCTCATTATCAAACAATTCAATTCCATTTTATTTATATAGTGCAAATTCACAACACATGTTTATCTCAAGGCACTTTACAAACTCAATTGAATCAAATGATATAGACAGATTGGTCAAAAGGTTTTCTATCAAAGGAAACCCAGCAGATTGCATTAAGTCTTGACAAGCAGCATTCACTCCTGAAAGAGCGTAGAGCCACAGTGGACAGTGGTCTCCATTGTTGATGGCTTTGCAGCAATCCCTCATACTGAGCGTGCATGAAGCGACAGTGGAGAGGAAAACTTCCCTTTAACAGGAAGGAAAAACCTCCGGCAGAACAAGTTCAATGTGAACAGTCATCTGCCTCGACATAAACATAAATCATCAACATGTCAGTGGAAACATGCCAATAGCAGAAAGAAGAAAAGCATGAACATTGGATATGCCATTATCCCATAAAAAATTTTTCAAAACTGAATCAGATTAATTTGATTCCAAATAAGCCAGGGTTATCATTTTGGGCTTCACTGTAGTTGGAAGACACCATTTAAAACACAGATGCACAAGAAATTAGATTGGCCAATTTTCTCCTGATCGGGTCAGATCGGGGAATGGCAGAAAACTGAGTTTTCTTTTCCTATTTACAAAGTGGAAAAATTTTGAGTTCTTATCATTTTCAGTCAATAAATTTATCAGACCGACATGGTTGCCGGCTTGAATTTTGCAGGAACATAGTTTAGAGGTTTTTAGATCATGAATCAACATTTTCTAGTCAGAGAAAACCAAAATAGCACTTTTAGCCCTAAACTCCAAGCATCGTATCTGGAGAAAAACAGACAAAACTCATTCTGCTCAAGAGTGCCCTGGACCTGAGGCTAAGAACATGATTCATCTTTCAAATAACCTGCAGCAAGAAGTCAGAATACTACAGGAGTGGCTTCAGCAGCGACCTGTAAATGTTCTTTAGAGGCTGAGTCAGGGGTCAAACTTAAATCCAATGACTGTCTGCTGAGGCTTCCCATCCAACCTGGCTAAACTAAAGAGGATCTGAACAGCCAAACTGTAGACAATTCCCCCGAAACAGTTCTGCCACCCTGTAGAGCCAAATTTAGGAAGACCTGAGGCGGTCCTGCCAAAGGCGCTTCAGCAAAATATTAAACCATGGCCGTGAACACTTATTCGGTTTTAAAATAAGTCTGCAATGTAACAAAATGTGGAAAAAGTGAAGGACTAGGAATAGCTAACAGATGAACCGTTTCCCTGAACTGTCTGCTGTGTTCCTTGGTTTTCATGGTACTGTTTTTGCAATAATGTTAGACCTCTGAGGCCTTCACAGCCACAACTGTTCTTATACTGAGGAGAATGGACTTTTTTAACATTAATTTAGCAACTTTGTAATGAAGTGATATGACAACAAATGCATGCCACACTTTCAGGGTTTTATTTTAGTTCTAAAAGTGTAAACTTATGCATCCGTTACCTTCCGCTTCACATTTATGCACTCATTTGTGTTGTTCACAAACAAAGTGCAAAAAAATAAAGTAAAGCTAGCAGCTGTTAAGTGACAAAATGTGAAAACCTTCAGGGTAGGAATACTATTGCAAGGCATAGGAGATGTCAAAAATCTGAAATTTGTAATCAGTCTTGTCAAAGTAGTTGGTTCTTCATTTCTTACGAAGATGATTACCTTTCTTTTGATTTCAGGGAAAGTGTCAGGAATATTTCCATCTGCAATAATACAGCATGATATAAATTATTTATACCGTATTTTTTTAACTATAAGGCGCACTTAAAATCCTTAAATTTTCTCAAAAACTTATGATGTCCCTTATACATAATTACTGTTGTGCTTACTGACCAATTTTATGTGGTACAATGCGCTCAAAAATGTACGTTACGGTACACTGTGTCACTACCTGATCGGACCCCTTAGCTGCCTACAAGGCTGCCAGACTGTAATGTCTAAACTAGAACTGCATTCATGTAAGGCAGCCCGTGCCCGGAGTACGCGCTAGCAACAATAAAGCAAGTAAGTTAATTCAATATAAAAGTTACGTTTATTTTGCCTTATGTTAGAAACAGGGCAGTGTAGTCCAACTACTCTATCCTCCCAACAGACTGACAGCTCTCCCTTACATATATATATATATATATATATATATATATATATATACATACATACATACATACATACATACATACATACATACATACACACACACAGTATATTGTATACTGATAACATATGTAACTATGAAGTCAAGCCAGAGGTAACAACAGGAAGAAGATATAGCAGCTTACACAAATCCCCATTATGTTGTTGGACAAGATTTATTTATGGGTCCTAATATGGTGAAATAAACATAAAAAAAGACAAAATAATTAGTTTAATTTTATTTCTCTGAATTATTGATTTGTTCTTATTAGAGCTACACATTTTTTTGCTTTATTGTTCTGTTTGATTTTATGTGCTAACAGGTAGGATTTAGAAAATGTAAAAGCACCTTTAAATATCAGGAATTCTTCACAATGCAAGCCCCACTGTCAAAGTTTTTACCTCTGTTCTGGAGGAAATTGTAATCCCCGTAGTTCTGTGTTTTCAGATTTAAGGCTTGATTCCAGCAGTAGAAATGCACAAGGAATCTGAACCTCCAAAAAAATTCCCCAGCATCTTCTGTGTTAAGATAGCCAACATACACGTGGCTTCATATTCTAACTTTCAACAAAATGATTCTTAAAATGACAAATAATAAAATGTCATTTTTTGTGCCTCACAAGGAAAAGAGATAATTTGCAAAAGAAACAGATTTAACAGCACCAATATAGACTTTTCTGTTCTTCATCATTCTCCTTGTCTGCAGAGCAGGGACTCTGTGAAGAAACCTTCACAGATATCTGAGCTGAGAACAAATGATGAAGTGAAATATCCAACTGAAAAAATATAAATCCTTCGCACAGACCTGTAGAGGGATGAGAGGGGTCTCTTAGAGGCCATCTTCGGCCTGTATGGTTTTGGTTCTCCTGCCATGTTGATATCTGGAAGAGAAGACACAGTCATCATGCATTAGAGTGGCACCTTATAATGCAGATAAAACTGTTATGGTCAGAAATCTGGATGCGCTCAATATCGGCAGGAATGAAATCTCAAATTTGGGTTTTTAATTATTTATCTGCACCATTATTTTTTAGTTTTAAATAATCACCAACATATAAATTCCGAGGTTTAAAAATAAATTTTATGATTAAATTGTTTTATCACTACCACCGTACTTGAGAGTTGGTTCCATGTTCTTAGGTTTGAAAGCCTCATCTTTACTTTTGCAACCATTCTGGGGACAGATAACCCTTTGAACCTCTGACCATAACATAAATATTTGGCTTTTTGATGTAGACAGTGACAGGATGCAGTTTTTGCTCACTGCATCCTGGGACTATTATGGCTCTTTCCACCTCTCATGCAGCCCAGCTCTCACTCGTTAGTTCCACCTGCTGTTCCTAATTATCCCGGATTCAGTTAACCTGCCATCCTCCCTACTTAAGCTCCCTTCAGTCTGCTCTTCCCCGCTGGATTGTCTTCATCCAAACTCGTCCTGCCTCGTGCTTCTCACGCCTGCCAGTCAGCTTCCCACGCCTGCTAGCCAAAGCTTCCCACGCCTGCTAGCCAGAGCTTCCCACGTGTGCTAGTCAGAGCTTCATGCCTGCTAGCCAGAGCTTCATGCCTGCTAGCCAGAGCTTCCTATGTCTGCCTGCCAGAGTTCCCCTCGTCGATGCCTGCTCGCCTGAAAGTAATCTCTCTGCTGTGCTGCTGGTTCTCCTGTTACCCCAGCCTCCAAGAACTCTCTCTCTGCTGTGCTGCTGGTTCTGCTGCTACTCCAGCACTTCAAGAACTCTCTGTGCCGTGTTGCTGGCTATTCCTGGCTCCCAGCGTACTTCTGATTCCACAGCACAGCACCCGCAGCTCTCTCTCTCTCCAGTCCTCCAGCATCTGCAGTCCTCCAGCTCCTGCCATCTACAGTACATCCTTCTGCTTCTGCTCAGTCAAGACTCTGGTTCTCATCCTCCAGAACTCACCTTTTTCATTAAACCTCTAAAAACAAGGCTCAGTGTGTGGCTGTGTTTGGGTTCATCAAGATAAGTCGTGACAATAACACCTTTCATTTGATTTCAAAGATGCCAGTTTTGGTGCAGGGGCTTTCTTAGACTGCAGTCCTCAAACCTTAATGAAGGAATAGAATATGTGGGAGTCTGTTGAAAACAGACCGACAGACCTGGAAAAAATTTCAACCACAACTGCCAAGAAAATTGTTTGAGATGCAAAAAATAATCCACAAATAACTTCAATTGACAGATCTGGATACACACACGTGCTGGAAACAAGCACGGCTGACTCCTTGAAGCCGTCAGCAAAAAAATGGGTGAGATGCACGGTCAAGTTGCCAGAAGAAAGGCAGGAAGCAGACAAAGCAGTCTGCTTCCTGTATGCCAAATGGCAGAGTGACAAACCTCAAAACTTGATGACACCAAAACTGAACTTCATTGTCGCAACCATATTGCTGCATTTGGAGGAGTCAAACAGGGCCTATCATGAAAAGTGCACCATACATAAAAGCACCCACTGTGAAAGACAGAGGTGGATTGCTGATGATTTGGGAATGTTGAATGCTAAAAAGGTACAAGAACGTTGGTCAGAGTTGATGGCAGAATGACTTCAGTGAGTTTTCAGAAAGTACTGGAGAAAAGCCGAACTCATCCACCTCGAAGCTGCACATAGTATGTACTTGAACATTTCGAAATGACAAGGATCTTGAACAAAAGAAAAGGTGAGGGTTCTGGAGAGGCCATTTCAGTGTCGGCCCAAGAATTTACAGGATCTGGATGCTTTTTGCCAAGATGAAGGGGTCCCTTTACCATCTCAGAAGTCCCCCACATGTACATCCAGTTCTAGCCTTTAAAAATCACAAGAGTTGTATACTGCTAGGGCTCAAATAAATCATTTCAATCCCAAAATTGCCATGTCCATGATGGCGGCTTGTAAACCTGGGATTATAAAGACTGGAATTATATAATAAAAGAAACAAAGAAATTAATTCTCTCTCTGAATAGCAACTGCGGAAAAACTCAGGAACAAATTAATGTCAAACTCTCATAAACATCCACGTGTGAAACTTCACATGTGAAAACAAAACAACCATTTAATCCTGTTTGTTGGTCATTTAAGCGTTATAAATTGAATGGTTAGTCAGTTTCATTTGCTACATATATGTAGCAAAAGAAAAAATATATTTAGCAAAAAAAGACTATAAAAAATTATATTATAGCATAAAGAAATATATCTAACATTATTTAGACAGAATAAAATTTCCAAATTCTCAATGTTTATCAGCTTTATAGGACTACTTATTAGAACAGTGTGTGCCTTTTAACAAGATACTATATAGATTTATGTAATAAGAGATTGACAGGCCATCAGTTTGTGACCTTAACTTTAATCTTAGGACAATGATAAAAGCTCACTAGCAGGTCCACTTCTGGAGTGGCCTAGCCCACGTCCGGACTTAAAGGTTGGTTGAGATGTTGTGGCATGACCCTGAACAGGGAATTCATAATCAAAAACCTCCCAGTCTGGTTCTATTAAAACAATTCTGTGAGGAAGAGTGAGTCGAAAGTCCTCCAAAGCAATTAAAAAGACTAATTGCCAGTTTTCTCATAATGTTCCCTTAACTCTTCTTTAACTTATAATTGCATGTTTTAAACAAGTAAACTTTGTGTTAGATTTCTTTTTACACAACATTTTCTGTTGACAAAGTTAAAAAGATGTCCTCACAACGGGAAAGAAAACAAACTTTGAGACTTCTGTGTTATTTTAGGAAAGGACAGGCAGTGATTATACAAAACAGAAAGAAAGCTCAAAGTCAGTGTTAGGACAGAGTGAAAAAACAACAAAGAAATCTCCTTTAAGTGCATTAGCAAGAGTGCTGAGACTGATCTGTAGGCTGCTCATGCCGCCCATCTTGACTGACATCCCTTCGCTACCTGCCAAGAACCGTGCTGCATTGAAGCCGGCACGTATCATTGCATTCAGTCTGTCGAGCTTGCTGTCAGCGCCTCCGCTCAGAATCAGCTCAATATTTCTTGGGTGCTGCTCAAGGACGTATACAAAAACACAGACAAAAAAACCCCAAAAAAACTCACTGATGATAAAACATCAGCAGCTCTGGAGATCTGGCTGTAGAAAGCTGTCACAACAGGAACAGAAGCTAAGTCAATGTGTCTGAAGGTGGTGCAAGAGACAGAGATTAGAAGGACCCCTGAGTTGCAAATGTTAATAGGCTGAAGTTATGAATTAGGGAGCCTCTCAGATATGCTTCCATCTCTCTCAGGTGCTTTGTCTCTGTTTCAGCCTCACGTCATAATCTGCATCTGGGTCTTACCAAATATTTTTTTAAAGATTCACTATAATACATCCTTCTTCATCTACTCACTCTCTTTAGATTGCTTGTATTTCCTTTTCCTGTCCCTAATGGACTAATGAAGCGAGGACGTGTTGGGTCCAAGGTGCTCGGGGACAGCTGTATCATTATCATTAGGACAGAGGAATAACTGAGTAAGGTTCGCATTGTTAAAGCTTCCTCGGCTCTGGTCCCCTGCTCGGATTATTAAAGAGCGAGCGGAGCATTAAAGAGCACTCTACGGTGAACATCCCCCACCGCTCCATCCCCTGACACACACACACACTGCTGATTAATTACTGTCATTATTCTAATCATATACAAAGGTGGCATGAACATGGGTGCGTGTTCCTGCAGACAGACTTGTTTTCCCGGGTATCCATAAAAGTTGAGACTGGATCAAGTGCACATAGAGCCTGTGTTGCTAAGCAATAGCCATTTAGGATTAGGACTTGATGGATATTATAAACTGTGAGCAGCATCGAGAGGAGAGTTATTTATGACTGAACCATTACAAATTGGTCGGCTGCAGCAGGAGCCCACGGCCATCAACTAAAGTTGCAAAATACAAGTACAACAAAGTTGAGTCCTGTTCAGGAAACATTTAGATTGTGCACGTACTAGTGATGGGTCCGGCAACACCGATGCGTCGGCGCATGTGTCGAGCTCATAGAGCGAAACCCGTGTCGATGCGTGTATCAACACGGGAAAGTCACGTGACCGATACAGGAACTGTTTCGAACTGACTGACGCGCCAAACTGTTTCTGTTCCCTCTAAGCTGCGCTCACAGCAGCGCGCAAAGCAAAGCTATGCTGCGCAGTAAATAAAATCCAAGCTGAATTGTAAACAAAATAATAATAAACCAATTTTTTTTTTAATCATTTTGCAACTCTGATGTGATGGTGTACCACAGTCTCGCTCTGTGAGCGCAAGGTGCTGATCGGAGCGCACCACTGATGGATGGGTTGGGCAGACGCCTTTATGGTTGGGCGGGTTGCGCTGTGCGTCTTTGTTCTGAGCGTCGTTTCAGGAAAAAAAACAGCTGATCTACCCTTAGTAGAAAGCTGCTACTCTGAGTAGTTCTTCCTCCCTTTGTCATACTCAGCATGTCCGATTTAAGAACAGATGATAAGATATCAGTCAGGTAACTGAACACAGCGCCCGATCAACGTGAGCATAATAAGGTTGGAAGTGCGCATGTCCTACGAGTAGAATTAGAAATTTTTAAAGAAGACATATGGACAATATTAAACCATAAGAAACAATGTTGTTGCTGTTGAAAACAGCAAGAGACAATTATTGAAAAAGTCAATGCATGCGCGATATGAAATTTAAGTGATGGAGAATTAAAGCTGTTTTCTCACACGTCACACATTCAACACAAAAGGGGGAGTGTGTGTGTGTGTGCTTGCGTGTGTGTGTGTGGGGGGGGGGGGGGGAGGGGGGGGTAGGCATTGAAAGGACATGGCAGCAAAAAATTTGTAAAATAAATAAATCAAAAAGCCAGTCCACATGCATCCTCGTTCACATTATTTATTGACTGTATGTAAAAAAAAAATCAAATATATGTTTAATTCAAATGAAAATATAAATTAATACAATGCAACATACAATGATTTAAATTGTATTGTGTATACTTGGTCATCAAATCAGTGTCAGTTAACTCTGTCAACCAGGTTGCCTGTAGGGATTTTTAAGGTCCAGCAGGTGTCAGTATTCAGTGACACAGTATCGGCGCAGTATCAATACAGTTTGGCAATGTGTCGAAACGCTTCATGACGCCTCATCGACCCATCACTAGCATGTACACTTACTGAACCCACCCCTTCTCCAGAGCTTACTAATAATATACTAATAATAATATCTGGAAAATCAGAAAATTGGTGTTTTCTACCTCATTTTGAAATGTTTCACATTTGGACATTCCTTGTAACCTGGCCAGCCAGATTGATAATGTGTAGCACTCTCCACTATGCACATTATCAATCTGGGACTGCTCCCATGGAATCCATTTGGGGAAAGGCGGGACATTCAGCAGAACTCCTAGTGCTCGCCTCCCATAGGTTGGTTTTAGCCAATCACAGTATCAAATTAAAACATAAGCAGCAGATGTCATGAGAAACCACAAGAAGGTAAGCTACGTGAAAGCAGATGTGAAAGCAGCAGCTATGCGTGCGTCTTCCTGCGCTGCCATGGTTATTTTGGTTCGGCTGTGGGCTCGTCAGCTCTAGTTTTCATCGCACCGGTATGTCCCGCCTCAATGCTCACCTCAGTGCTGCAACGTATTTGGCCCAAACCGTTTTTGGTTCAAACACAAGCTTTCACCTCATTAGATCTTTGACCATATTCATGCACATTGGAGGTTGGGGGAGTTGTGCCAGAAACATTTGGATCTCTTAATCTAAAATCAAACAATCAATTTAAATAATAACTCTCCTCTTTTTCAGCGTATAGTTTTGGAAAATTACCTGGTAATATTTTTTTTCTTTTTGCTTTAAATCTTATTAGTGCTCTTTGGAGTTCTCGAAGATCTGAAAACTTGAGCAGTTTTCATTACAAAATAATAAATTGGTGTGATCCCTATATCCAGCCCCATAATGAATCCTTTATTGCTTTCTTTTGCACCATGAATAATGGATATATTACCCTTTTATAATTATTGTTATTTAAATATGGAAGAACTATTTCAATTCAATTAAATTTTATTTATATAGTGCCAATTTATGATACGTCATCTCAAAGCACTTTCCAAAGTCAAATTCAATCAAATTATACAGACTGGTCAAAAAGTTTCCCATCTAAGGAAACCCAGTAGATTGCATAAGTCGCATTCACTCCTCCTGAAAGAGCGTAGAGCCACAGGGAACGTGCATCTGCATTGTCCATGGCTTTGCAGCAATCCCTCATACTGAGCAAGCATGAAGCGACAGTGGAGAAGAAAACTCCCCTTTAATGGGAAAGAAAATACCTCCAGCAGAACCAGGCTCAGTATGAGCGGTCATCTGCCTCGATCAACTGGGGGTTAGAGAAGACAGAGCAGAGACGCTGCTCTGACAGAGCACAGACACTGGAAGACTTCCTCACCAACAGACCTCAGTCCGTCCGGGTCGGACAGAACACCTCTGATGTCATCACCCTCAGCACGGGCTCCCCTCAGGGTTGCGTCCTGAGCCCCCTGCTGTTCACCCTGATGACACACGACTGCGTCCCCAGGTTCACCACCAATCACATCGTGAAGTTTGCAGACGACACAACGGTGGTGGGCCTGATCAGAGACGACAACGACCAGGACTACAGAGAGGAGGTGGAGCAGCTGGTGGGCTGGTGCAGAGAAAAAAGCCTGATCCTGAACGTGGAGAAGACGAAGGAGATCATCGTCGACTTCAGGAAGAACCGGCCTCACCACGCTCCACTGCTCATCAACAGCTCAGCTGTGGAGGTGGTCAGCAGCACCAAGTTCCTGGGGGTGCACATCACGGACAACCTCACCTGGTCTGTGAACACCATGTCACTGGTGAAGAAGGCACAGAAGCGACTGTACTTCCTGCGGAGGATGAGGAGAGCCCACCTGCCCCTGCCCATCCTCACGACCTTCTACAGAAGCACCATAGAGAGCATTCTGACCAGCTGTCTCTCTGTGTGGTGTGGAGACTGCAATGCCTCCGACTGGAAGAACGTGAGGAGAGTGGTGAGGACAGCAGAAGGGATCATCGGGGCCCCTCTCCCCTCCATTAAGAACATTTTGTCCCAGCGCTGTGTCCCGAGCCCGTGACATCATAAAAGACCCCTCACACCCCCACCATGGACTGTTCTCCCTGCTACCTTCTGGGAAGAGGTTCCGCAGCATCCGCTGCAGGTCCACCAGGTTCTGCAAAAGCTTTTTCCCTGTTGCCATCAGACTGTTGAACTGCTGAACTCTAACTGGACCCTGCACCACATTGCACATTTGCATCACTGCATCTCTATCTAGCATTACAAATGCTGCCGAACTTGTAGTTTCTAAATGCATTTTTGCACAAATGCCTTTTGCACCATCATTTCTGCACATACAAATGGTTTTAAATATTATCCTGTACACCATGATCGCACACTGTTCTCTTCTCCTGCATTGTTTACATTTCAATTGTTTACTTTAAAACCACAAATGGTTTTAAATATTCTCCTGTACACCGTGATCGCACACTGTTCCCTTCTGCTGCATTGTTTACATTTCAATTGTTTACTTTTTAATCACTGATGCAATTTATACTGTAATTTACAAGCTGTATGCAAAGAAATTTCGTTGTGTATGCACTCTGTACATACAAAATGACAAATAAAGATGTCTAAGTCTAAGTCTAAGAGACACAATAAGAAAGTCAAAAAAGCACAGGAGAACACATTGATCCAGGAATCTTTTTTACGTTATATGGTAATAGTGGATGATCTGTCTTCCCTGGATGATGTCACAGCTAACAGAACGCCAGACCAGGTGTACCTACTATGAAGAACAAAAGAGAGAGAACAAAAAGGTAAAAGCTGAAATGACGACAAGCGATGCAAATGGAGAACAGTAGGAGAACTCAGCAGAATGAGAAAAATAGACCCTGAACAGTATAGAATATGAAGTCAGCATGTGAATGGATGAACGACTGAATGTAGTTTGCAGTGCTTTGGGGTCCTCTGGACTTGATAAAGCACTGTACAAGTGCAGGCCATTTACCATTTTAAGTTGTTCTCAATCTAGAATCTGTTTTGCTTTATTCAGTACAGCAATCCCTCTTGACACTTTGGCTTGTACACATCTTTGCTTGTAATGTGAGATCTCCGGCACATTTGTTCAGTAGTTATTACTCCCAAAAATATATTTAATTTACCCATTCAGTTTATTTATTTGTTTATTTTTCTTACCTGTATTAATCCTGTCTACTAAGATTGCAAATTACAACCTGAGCAAAAGATGTTTGTATCATCAGCAAATAACACACACTCCAATGCCTCAGAACTTAAACAAATCATTAATGCACAAAATAAAAACAACTTAGGACCCAATACTGACCCTTAGGGTGTGCATCAAATAATGTCCAAACATGAAGAACAGTAATCACCCATGTTGATTAAATGCTTCCCTTCACATAACACTTCACCTAGTTCAAAACATTGCCTCTCCAGCTGAAACATTCAATTTTATTGACTAAAATGTTGTGATTTATGGTGTTGAATACTTTATTTAGGCCGAGGAATATTCCAACTGTGTACTGGTTTTGCCCTATTGAGATAGTAATTTCTTCTACTGAGTCTATTAATGCAAGTGCTTTTGATCGACTGCCTCTGAATCCATAATGACTGTCTGATTAATTTATGTTTGTCAATGAATTTATTCATGCACTTATTAAAGAGGTTTTCTATAATTCTGGAGGTAGAAGAGAGACGTCTGCAGTTTGTGAAGAGATGTTTTTTTCAGTTTTATACAGGAGGTATATATTTTGCTATTTATTTTGTTTGAAAATGTACCACTTTGAAATGATAAGTTGAAGATATGTTAATGGAAATTATCTCAATTACTTTTTTCCGAAAGGCAATTAAGGTATTTATTAAAAAATGTCAACAATGATTCTTAATCTTTTTTTATTTACCTCTGGTAAAGAAATTGAATTGCAGTTAATAAAAAAAACAACCTTGCTTGAGTCATAAAACCAATTATATCAAAACATATATTTTCAAGCTGAGGGAAAAGTTAGGACATTGGTTGAGATAAGTGTACAGGGTCTAGTTCTGATCCAGCTTTAAATTTGGAAAGATGGTCTCACATTTGCTTAAATCACCTCCTGAGGAATGTTAGAACAGCGTAAATATGTAAAGTTGTTCAGAGTCTTTGTTACTGTAGAGCAGTGGTCACTAATTAAAAATCAGCTGGGTCCGAATAAAGAAAATCAACAACCAGTAAAGGTCCGGACACATTTTTAATTACAATCCGTTACTTTAAACAGTATTTAACACTGAAATAAAATGTTTATGCATCCACCTTATACATTGACTTTTTAAACAAAACAAAATAACATAAAAATAGAACGTTTTTCTATTTTAAAATCCAAAGTGCTTTTTGAAATAGAGAACCACAATCTTTTAAAGTTTGGTATATAGACAATTTCCTGACTTTCACATCTTTTATAAAACACCTGAACTTTTTGTAATTTCTTTTTTATGGCTTAATGATAGAAGTGAGCTTTAGGCTGCCCTGCAAGGATTTTAAACTTGGGTTTGATTGGCAACAAAGCCAACCTCAAGCACATATCAAGGTGCTCATTCGTTCTGCGCCTTTAAATCGGCTATTTTCTCCGTATGTATGAGCAAGCGGATATGTTTGGGAACATGTGCTGTGCTTCATATCGTAGTGACGCTTTATGTTGCTGCTTTTAATGAGAGCGACTGCCATGGTCATCATGCCGCATTAGTTGGCTCACTTGCTTAATGTGCAAAGTCAACCAAATCTGGTACTTTTAAAATATCCATTGAAAATTCCTGTATCTCTGCCACCTTTCAGCTTTAGAGCCTTTGTGTCATCCTGGACAGCCTCTCCATCACTTTCCACATCCATAACATCATCTGGGTTACTTTCATCTCTGCAGCATCAAGTTCTTCCTTCACACTTTTGACAAACTGGTCCACAGTCCACTTTACCATCCCAGCTCCCTTTCCTCTCTGTCCTCCGGAAAACCTCCATGAACTGCAGCTGGTTCAAAGGACAGCAGCTTGCATCATTACATCATCTACTTCACATCTAAACATCAACTCCACTGGCTCCCTGTCACATTCAATATAAACCAATATTATGATCATACAAGGCCAACCACAACCTTGGAAATGCAGGACACATCACCAACACTATCATGACATAATTAGGGCTGGGCAAGTTAATGCGTTAATTTCGCGTTAATTCATTAGACTATTAACGGCGATATTTACTTTAACGCACGTTAACGCATGTTGCTCACATGCTTTTATTTTGTGAAGGTCTGTTGCTGCGGTGTAGGGTTTGAATCAGAACAGTAGGTGGCGATAATGCGCCAATAACCTCGCTGTCAGCCCAGCCTCGGATTCAAAGAGGAAGAAAGGTGCTGGCCGGAAAAAAACCCAAAGCCGACACGGGAAGGCGGTGTTTCCCGCAGGAATTTGCTTAGGCGAGGCGGTGAGTTGGTAGCCTGGGTGCCATTCCGAACTTAGTCCCGCCCACAATGTTTTTGGTCGGGAAGTTCAGTCTGGCATTGCTCAATACTAGCGCGAGTATGCTTGCCCAATATCTGGCGGGCCAATCAAATTGTCAGGGCGGGCTTTATACGATGATGGACAGATGATCAACAGTAACGTAATCAACCACGTCACCAAAGCGCGCTTGGGTTGAATTCGTTTCGTGAAAGATGCAACTGAAATAGGCATCACGGCGATGCAACTCGGCGTGAACGACGAGGTGGATATAGCCAGCGGTCGTTGCCAGCTCCTTTTCGGAAGCCCTGAATCCTGGCTGCTGAACAACAAGTGGAGGGACATGCAAGGCTCCGATGTTTTTCAAGCCAACGTTATGGGTATCGTCGTGGACGAAGTTCATCTAACTTACAAATGGTAAGAGATCATCTGACTGTCTGACTTAGTAAATAAAAAAATGTCGTGATATGAATCCCATGTTGTAAACATAGTAGGTATGCGTCGCTTAACATACGGCGCACACTCCGTTGCTCTTATTGGTTGTAGGTCTATCCAATTGAGTGCAGAGGAATTTTTTTTCCTGGTTCGTTCGAAACACGCCCCATAATCACAGCTCTATGTAGCAGTATCAGACTCAAATTCTGACTAGAATTGAGTATGACCATGTCAGGCTAGTGAGTTGGCGGCCAGAACAAGTTGTGAGCGGAGCGGAGCGGGGTCTGCATCGACGCCGTCGGTGAAGTCGCTTCTCATTTCAAAGTATCCATGTGTTTTTGCCTGTTTTTCCCTGCCATTCACTATATGCACGCGAGAAAGCAACAACAAAAAAACGCGTGTTAGCGTCAAATAAACATGCAAGCATATGGAGTTAGCAAGCATTTCAGTTTAAAGTTCTTCCAGCAACGAATATGACAGAAACAAGTTAGTTGTAACCACTGCCAAGTTAAACTTTGGTATTGAACATAAAATGGTAATGCTGCTCCCTGCGGTTACCTGAGAAATTGCCTGTTTTTGGTAGATTTTTTCCCCATAAAGAGAATTTCCTGTCAGTGGCAATAAGCTTTAATTTATTATTATTGCTATTTTTTGTTTTACATGTTTAAGTTGAGTTTAAGTTGAGTTGGGCGCTGTACCGATCCGTTGTGGTGAAGAGAGAGCTGAGCCAAAAGGCGAAGCTCTCGATTTACCGGTCGATCTACGTTCCTACCCTCATCTATGGTCACGAGCTTTGGGTCGTGACCGAAAGAACGAGATCCCGGATACAAGCGGCTGAAATGAGTTTTCTACGTAGTGTGTCTGGGCTCTCCCTTAGAGATAGGGTGAGGAGCTCAGTCATCCGGGGAGGACTCAGAGTAGAGCCGCTGCTCCTCCACGTCGAGAGGAGCCAGTTGAGGTGGCTCGGGCATCTGGTCAGGATGCCTCCTGGACGCCTCCCTGGTGAGGTGTTCCGGGCACGTCCCACCGGGAGGAGGCCCAGGGGAAGACCCAGGACACGCTGGAGGGACTATGTCTCCCGGCTGGCCTGGGAACGCCTTGGGATTCCTCCTGAGGAGCTGGCCCAAGTGGCTGGGGAGAGGGACGTCTGGGCCTCCCTACTGAAGCTGCTACCCCCGCGACCCGACCCCGGATAAGCGGAAGAAGACGGACGGACGGATGTTTAAGTTGAGCTTTACACTAAATATGTGTTACTGATAAGTGCTACAAATGTTACAACACTTTTGTTCATATGGCAGCAGAACATTAAAACAAAAGTGCTCTTTACACTACTTTTGAATCATTCTTGGTGTTTGTAAATACAATGCGATTAATCATGATTAATCAGGCAAATTATGCGATTAATCGCGATTAAATATTTTAATCGTTGCCCAGCCCTAGACATAATACATTTTAATTTGACACAGATTGCACATGACAATAATCAGTCTCTGCTTTGCCCGTTATTGTTCACCAATTAATCATTACAGTTTATAAAAAGGCATGATTTAACTTTTTTGAAGTTTAATAAATTGGTTATATTTTAGCCCAGTGACCGGAGACCTGTCCAGGATGAACCCTGTGTCCGCGCTCCACTTTAACTTAATAAAAAAACTCTCTGTTAGAACCCGTTCTCCAGTCCATGTTGTAGCTGCAGTTTATTTGTTTTATCTTTTTGATGTAGTTTTCTTAACAATTCTGTAAGCATCAAAATCCTTGTCATTTTATTTAGTGTCCTGGAGCGCAGCTGCTCATCAGGTGAACACTGCTGCATACCGACAACCAGGGGTGTAAATCACACCCATCATGGCGATTCGATTCAGTATCGATTTCCTGACCAAACGATTCGATTATTTTCGATACTCACGATTACACCACGATACGATTCGATTCGATTATTGGTTCTTTTTTTTGACCTTACAGGCTAGACAATGTTTCAAATGTGAAATAAATTAATGAAAGCTGTAATATCGTTATACATTTTTATTTGAGAAACAGCAGATAACAGAAGTAGCAAAGTTGTACTCCACCTAGGCCTATGAAAACCTCATTGACTGAAAAATAATAATGCCTCTGTGTTATACATTCTGAAAGGCCTTGCATCAAAAAATAGTGCACAAAATCAGAGCAATGAGTGCATAAGTGCACTAGCAGATTAAGTAACAAAAATAGGCCTATACTATATTCACTATAGAATAACAATACTTAACAAAATCAGTGCAATGAGTGCAAAAGTGCACTAGTGCTCCTTACCACCCAGGCTCAGAGATACAATATCTCTGTACTTCCTAATTTCATCATTGGCTAGCTCTTTGGATGTTTTCTTCCTGACACTTACTACTACATAAGAACGACACCCAACAGTTCAATGTATTACCTTAAAACACAGCAACACCACTAACTAATAACTGTATACTGTATTTTAAAAAGTATATGATGAGAAACAACGTACCCTCTGTTCCTTCAGCTGTACTGCTTCTTCACCAATGCATTCAAAGGTTTGATTTCTTCTTTCATCACTTAGGAATGGGAGCTTTTTAAACCTAGGGTCCAACGCAGCTGCTCGGAATAAGAATGGTTCCTCGTCCACATACCGTTCTCGGAGATCCTCAGCCATGACTCGTTTCATGCCTTTGATCAAGGGAGTGTCTTCTGGTGCACATTCAAAATGCGTAAGCAACTTCGTTCTGAGGGGTGCGATGATTGACACTGTGGGTTTCTTTTCTTCGCACATGAGCGTGGTGGCAGCTTTCAGTGGGGCCAACAAGCTAACCATCCTCCGCTATCTCCGCCATGTCTGTCTTGCGTACTGTTTACGTGAGTGTGTGTGCAAGCGGAAAGAGGGTAGTGGCTAAAGGAAGCGATGTAGGAGGGCAAAATAATTTTAGCGCCACCGCAGCACGGGAGTCAGAATTACGTCCAGAATTCTGCTTTGCAAAGACCCGCCCTACTCTCTTTCTGATTGGCTAATGTCCCGGTTCTGCCAGGTTTAATTGGTTGAGAGCAGCTTCAGTGTAAAACCTTGAATAAAAAGTCTAGATGGGACTTTTTGCGCTCAATTTCCAAATGATGGAAATCCGTCGCAACGATGGAGAACTTTAACCCCTGAGTTAGACACTGTCGTCGGACAACATACAATAACTTATAAATGTTTTAAATCAGGTTGGGTCCGGATTAACCAGCAGATGGGTCCGGATCCGGACCGTGGTCCGCTAATCCGTGACCTCTGTTGTAGAGGCATGTACTTTCATATCAGCCATTACAAGAACCTACATTGTAGCTATACTGTTGTGAAATCTTAGGGTCTTTGAAGCATCTTGCTGTCAGGGTTAACTTGCTTTGACAGCCGGATCTGGGTATGTTGGTAGTCCTGATTTGGTGATTTGGAGGTGTCTGGTTATGGTTTCATGTTTTTCTTGTCATTTATGTTCTATAAGTCCTGCCATATTCAGTTATTAGTTTTGCCGTTTGGGTTTTGCCATAAGTTCACTTCTTCATGTTTTATAAAATAAAATAATAATAATAATAATCTTTATTGACATTACAAGGTACATCCCAATGAAATTTGTTCTCTGCATTTAACCCATCCCCTTGGAGAGCAGTTGTAGATTTGTGAGATGTTTTTTCTTGTTACTGCATTTCTTTAATTTTTGCTTTCTAGTTAATTCTTGCATTCATTTTTCCTTGGACTCTTGTGTTTGTGTCCTCTGTCAGATTATGTTCTTCTATTTCTATCCAACTCCATTCATGTTTACTTCAGTCTGTCACCCTCTACCATAGCCCCAGCCCATCTACCTGATTCAATCCACCTGTGCTGTACTAATTAACCAGCATCAGTGTCACCTGGGACTCTGCCTACTTATACCTGCCTCACACAGTCATTCTCTGCCAGGTCGTCCAAAAGCCTTGTGTGAGTAGGTGCCCAGCATTACTGCTTGTATTGCCTGTTTTTCACCATTTTCTCTGTTTTTGGATTCCCCTGTTTGCCTTGCCCTTGCTGGATACCTCATCGGCAGTGATGGTGAGATGAGGCCTCATGAGGCATTGAACCACTTGAGCCAATTGCTTCAGCAAAGGGTTCAGTATAAGGAGCTTAATTTGCAAATGAAAAACCTTCTGGCCAAGTGCATAATTACAGTCAGCAATATAATATGTGATGGTTGCCTGTGTTTTTATCCTTTAGGGCCCTTGGAAATTATCAATAAAAAGTAATAACCATTAATTTATCTTATGTCACAACAGGAACAGAAGCTAAGTCAATGTGTCTGAAGGTGGTGCAAGAAACAGAGATTAGAAGGACTCCTGAGTTGCAAATGTTAATAGGCTGAAGTTATGAATTAGGGAGCCTCTCAGATATGCTTCCATCTCTCTCAGGTGCTTTGTCTCTGTTTCAGCCTCACGTCATAATCTGCATCTGGGTCCTACCAAATATTTTTTTTAAAGATTCACTATAGTACATCCTTCTTAATCTACTCACTCTCTTTAGATTGCCTGTACTTCCTCTTCCTGTCCCTAATGGACTAATGAAGTGAGGATGCGTCGGCGGCTCCAAGGTGCTCGGGGACAGCTGTATCATTATCATTAGGACAGAGGAAGAACTGAGTATGGTTCACATTGTTAAAGCTTCCTCTGCTCTGGTCCCCTGCTCGGATTATTAAAGAGCGAGCGGAGCATTAAAGAGCACTCTACGGTGAACACCCCCACCGCTCCATCCCCTGACACACACCAACACACACACACACACCGCTGATTAATTACAGTCATTATTGTAATCATACACAAAGGTGGCATGAACATGGGTGCATGTTCCTGCAGACAGAGTTGTTTTCCTGGGTATCCATAAAAGTTGAGACTGGATCAAGTGCACATAGAGCCTGTGTTGCTAAGCAATAGCCATTTAGAATTAGGACTTGATGGATATTATAATCTGTGAGCAGCGGCCCAAAGAGGACCTGCTCCAGTTCAGGTCCTCTTTGGGCCCTCTTGGAGCCAGGTAAACATCACAGCTGTGATCATTTACCTCCACTTTTCCTCTCTTGTGTGAAGCACCTGTAGCAAGCATTGTGCGTCCAAGCAATGGGTTTCTTATGAGGCAATTTTTTTTGTCAACAAATTGGCTACAAACCTCAAAACTGTGGGGGGGTCAACGGGTAGAATACGTGGTACGTGCCACATGCTAGTAAAAAGTCCCAGTACGCGGATGGGTAAAATTCAGAAGTGCTGGTACTGCCTAGCGGTGCATACCTGCCCACTTAAAGCACTGCTTATTGAGATAAATCAAGTCAAATATGCTCACATAGGTGAAATCCTTCTCTTTCTAGCTAGCTTCATCCTCTATCATCTCCACACTCTCATCAATCTTCAAGCTCCTCTTCTCACCAAACTTACAAACTGTCTCCAAACTATGAAAACTCTTTCCAAACTCTACTATCCAAGATATCAAAATTCTATCCTGAACTAGTCGCAACTCTCCAACAAACACCCACACTTTGAATACTTAGGCCTTTAAATACCTGTCAAAAACCCGCAGGCCATCTGTACCGCTCCCTGAAGCAGTCACGTGGTACAGCTGGGTAGCAAGGCTTCGGTTGTCATCATTTTGAGCTACTCCCCTAAATGAAACAAGCCTCGACGCGCACTTTGCGGATACGCCCCTTCCATTACTCGACATGCCTCAAAGCCTTGGCTAATCTCATCTCATAACATCCCAACTCATCGGCCTTCTGACTTCTGGACACGACCTTGGACTGCACTCTGACCACGATTCCTGCCCAGCCCCTTTGTTCTTGTCTGCCTTCTTCTCCCAGTCATCTCCTGAGCAGCCTGCTCCACTTTGGACATTTTTCTGACCACATCTGATTTTGTTTAATTGTGTGTTTTTTATAATGAACCTTTAAAACGCAACAATCTGGTTTGAACAACAGATTCTCTGATCTGCTGTTCTTGACAGTCCTCCACTTAGAACATCTTCCGTACAGCAGAGTGGCTGATTTCAAAATGTTTTGCGACTTCTGTAAATATGAGACTCATAAACAGCTTAAATGTTCTTTCAAAAGGCTTCAGACATGTTAATTTCAGTTCCCTCTCATTTCCAACAGTGAGGAAAACAGAAACCTTCTAGTGTACTTCAGGGCTAAGTTAAACTTATTTTTTTTAAGACCACAAATAGACAATACAATTATTACGCATTCAACAAAAAAAGGTAAACACCTCATTTAAATTCAGACATAAATACTCCCTTTTTTTCCAAACTGTTGTTACCTATATTTAATAGAGCACTGTGTCCCACAGTGGGGAAATCTACATGTGACTAGCAAAAACAGGTGGGCTTAGACACCAGACTTACACACATGATTAATTAATATGAAAAAAAGCTAAATTTAAAGTTAAACTGTAGAGCAGAAGTGAAAGAAAAATACTGTGCAATTAATAGATACTTTTTTTTATCAGAATATGCCTTAAGTGTTCAAGATAAAAACTGAAGAAATTATGACTTTATTTACAGAATGATGTAATATCTTAGTCAAACTTTTTTGGGTTTTTTTGCACAAATTAAAAAAAACTGCAAAGACATCAACAGAACCAGAAACAGAGCCAAACTTTCTCTAAATTAACAGCTCTGATATGTCTCTGCAAGTTTGTAGTGGAACCTGCTCTTAAAGTTATTTTCATTCTGCAGTGAAGGAGCTCTGCTTTGTTGTCCCCAACATGTTTAAACTAAAAACCAGATTCTTTGTTTTCCTGTAAAATAAACATTCTTGGAGGATAAATAAGTAGGACAAATGTAGCATGCAGTTATTTATATAAAATGCACCTTGTGCTGAGACAGCTGTGAAATGGGCTTGTGGTTTATTTGATTGTCAGAAGCGGTGTTATTGCACTGGTTGCATTGTTATGCCCAATTTTTCCCCTTAGGTGTACACGGGTGAGGTTCAATCAAACCACATTTGACACCAGTTTTACAGCTTGACTTTTGTTGTGTTAAGTCGCTGTTCATATAGACAACATTGACTATTTAAATGATTGACTAACAATCTAGTTAACATCTTCTTTATTTGAAGCAAAAGTATTTATTACCTAATATTATTGTAACAGAACACCGAAGTAGCAACTTGTTTTTTTGTGAGCTTATTAGCTCTGTCAGTTCTTTTCTCCTTAATAAAACATTTGAAGTGGAAACAATAATTTGTCTGATTCATCGATTAATCGTAAAAATAATCGACCGATTAATCAATTATTAAAATAATTGTTAGTAGCAGCCCTATATTAAACCATAACTAACAAAAATAAACAATGCTGTTGCTGCTGAAAAAGCGAGTGAGCGGCAGAGAATTGCTGAAAAAGTCAATGCATGAGTGATATGAGTTATCCATACATCCATACATCCATTTTCTAACACCTCTATCCCTTGTGGGGTCGCGAGGGGTGCTGGTGCCTATCTCCAGCTGTCAATGGGCGAGAGGCGCGGTACACCCTGGACAGGTCGCCAGTATATCGCAGGGCAATGCAGAGACAGACAACCATTAACGCACACACTCACAGCCTTTAGAGAGGCCAATTAACCTAACAGTCATGTTTTTGGACTGTGGGAGGAGGTCGGAGTACCCGGAGAGAACCCACGCATGCACAGGGAGAACATGCAAACTCCATGCAGAAAAACCCAGGGCCCTCTTGCTGCATGGCAACAGCGGTATCCACTGTGCAGCCCTGATATGAGTCATTTGATGGAGAATTAAAGAAGCAATAAGGAATAAATCTACTGCAACACTAACCAAAATCATTCTCATTTGTCACCCAGGGTGGAAGTATCATTCCCTATAAACAATCAGTCCTCTCCATCAACAATGTCTTAGCTGAGTTTTTCTCCTTTGAAACTTAGAGGTTCTGTCTGGAACTACTTCGGTTCAGAGTGTAGCCCGTGTTTACTTCCTGGTTTCTGAGCCAATCATATGAGAGTTCCAACGGTTCCCAAAAACAGAGTGCAGCGTTTGGTATTTTATCTCTGCAAAAGAGCAGCAGCCTGCAAACATGGAAGCCAGTAAGAGAAGCAGACCAGAAATACAACCGAAGACAACATCATAGACCACTCCAGTGTAAGTAAAAATTCAGTGAAGTTTCATAAAAACAATACACCATTTTGAAACGGCATTTTAGATTATGTCACTGGCAGGGTGTTGTATTGATTTGAGCCACTAGGTGCCAGTATTACTCAAAAAAAAAGGTTAAAAATAAAACAATTGGACTTAAATTCTGAAGCTGAAGATGTTTCGCTTCCCATCCAGGACGCTTTCTCAATTCAAAAATGTCCAGAGCAGTGTGGAGATCCAAGCTTTACAGACCTGCCGGAAAGGCCTTGTAGAGCAAAAACACTGTCATCCCATATGGGGTCTCTGAAAAACTCAGGAGGATTTTCTCTAAACACAAGATCCCAGTACATTTCAAACCTACCAGGACTCTCAGACAGAGGCTGGTCCAGCCTAAGGACAAAATCCCCAAGCCTGGGATAAGAGGAGTGATCATCTTAGGCTTCAGAATAGAAGTCTTCAGCTTAGAGGTCCAGTTGTTTTATTTTTTAACCTTTTTTGAATTGATCATGACCTGGATGCAGTGGCGTGCACAGACATTTTGGGGGGCAGGTGCTCAGGAGGGGGGGGAGGGCACTTTTTAGCGCATGTGGAACACTTAATTATAAAAAAAAAAATAATAAAATACACACGCATGTTGAATGAAATTTGACTTTTATTTGTAACATTCTCTAAATGTGAGTTTTCAATGGAAAAAAGTCACACCACCAACAGAACAGACTAAAGCGTACTACTTTAAAGCAGCATCCTCCTTGGTGCCATGTCTTTAAAGATGTTGATGACCTCGCTGTGGTTTACCTCAATGTCTTTTTCAATGGCAAGCAGAAGAAGGTCAGAGAGCCTTTCTTCTCCACACAGGCTTCTTAGTTTAGTTTTGATGATTTTCAGCTTGGAAAATGATCTTTCAACTGAAGCTGTCATCACTGGTAATGTTGCATATATTTGGATCATTTTGACAAAGGCAGGAAAGATCAGCTGGCCATTGTTTTCCCTCAGTATTGAACATATTTCTTATAGGTTCTTTGAAGTAAAGCTGGAGTGGAAGACCTTTAGTTCTGTCTTAAGCTGCTCCTCATCTTCTCCATAGAAGATGCAGGTGACCGCGCGAGTTCACGTGACAAAGGAAGAGAGATAGGCTGGTCGGGTGTGCGCAAGGAGGTGGCTCATTTCGGGGCATTGTTTCAGTGGTTTTTAATGGCTCAGGTTTTCAAAAGATCATTTCAAAACCGACCTCAGTAAGATCTTAATAATATTCAGGGCAGTCAAACTTTTTTTTACAGTGGCAGGCTACACACTACCAGGTAGGAGGGTGCACTTTATATATATATATATATATATATATATATATATATATATATATATATATATATATATATATATATATATATATATATACTTCAGACTGAACAGTGGCTCTGTGACTACTGTAACAAACAAATAGCAATAGTGTAGTCGGTCTTGCCAAATTAGGCAGGTTTCCAACCAATAAGGCTTTTGAACACATTGAGCTGGAAAAAAAAATAGCTTATGGGCAGATTGTAAAAAATTTCGTAAGCTTTTCATAACATTTGTTGGGCTTTTAGAAAGAATGACTAACAAAATATATCAAAATAGTCATTATTTATTTTTTAAATATGTTGAATCTGTCGATCTGACATCGTCAATGAAAATTAGTTATAATGAATAATATTGATTGTTATAATAAAACAAGAGAAGAATAATGGTTAATCAAGTGTTTGGTCAGTGTAAACGCCCAAGAGGGGTTGAGTTCTACTTATCAACTTAAAAATATTTCATAACTGCGTGTAAGAGAAATGTTTAATTGAGCTATACTGAGAGAAATTAAGTTCATATTAAAGGTAGATTTACAACTCATGTTGGGAAGCTATTTATAATTTATTTTTTCTGGGTGAAATATCCTGATTGTTAAAGAGATCTTGTGTGTTATTTGGTTGTCTGATTGTACATTTTGTTTGGGGCCCATATGCGCAGTTTTTTTTTTCTTTGCTTCAGCTCAGTTGTGTGCTAACAGCATGTTCTTATGTGTTTAATAGTTCTTTGCTTTTAACATGAGAGAGTTTGAGATTTGGCCTTGTTTTTTCTTTTAAGTTGGGCAGGTTTTTTGCTGGTTTGGGTTACTGGAAACTAACAGACTGACTTAGGGTAACCTGTAGTGCTGTGTCTTAACTCAAAAGTCCAGCATAAGCTACACGCTAATAAACATGAGCGCTGGTGTAAGGCTGAACACTGACTGAAGTAACAATTCTGACTAGAACAGGTTCTGTAATTACAGCAGCTATGAGAACAAGGATCAGAACAAAGCAGAGTTCCCTTCTACCTGCAAGTAACTCAAATCTCTTCAGTTTGGCAGTTTTAGTGCTTGGTTCTGCTCCTTGTGCTGCTAGCTGTCCCCTAGCTAACCCTGCTAGCTGTCCTAGCTCACCCTGCTAGCTGTCCCCTAGCTAACCCTGCTAGCTGTCCCCTAGCTAACCCTGCTAGCTGTCCTAGCTCACCCTGCTAGCTGTCCCCTAGCTAACCCTCCTAGCGTGAATGTTTACTCCAGTTTAGACATCAGCGCTGACATTTCAAACATAAATTAATAGCGCTCCTTCCAGCTCGCTCTCTGCTTTGTTGTCACTTCTTTTAATTGTTTGGTAATCAGACCAAATTTCCATCCCGCTCTACCGACACCAACGGTGACAACAGCCGAACTGCAGCGGAGACTGAAGGCTATGACTCAGTGTCCCGCCCCTCCCCAGCTGTGATTGGCTAGCATGTTGCCTTCAGTCGTTGATTTGATTGGTTAAATTGTATGATTGACACATCAAAGATAGTACTAAAAGGAGGATGGCCACTCCGAGGTAAAAAAAGAAAAAAAAAGAAAAAGACGGCTTCCAGTCCAGGGTCTGCTCCGCGCTCACCCAGAAGGCACAAATATCGCTCCATTATATAATCAGGGAAATGTTTTGACTGCCCTGAATATTAATAAAAAAAAAAAAAAAAAAAAAAAAAAAAAAACGAGTTTCAAAAGGGCATTTTCGTTGATAAAGGGCAAACTTCCTAGTGCTTTAGCACCACCTAGTGTCTATGTATGCACGCCCCTGCCTGGATGACTGGTGTTTTATTAAAATGGGGGAAAAATACTAAATCTAACTGGCATTAATACATTTAGTGTCAATCCCTGACTTATTTTTTATGTCCTGTTGTAACTTTATCTTCTGGTTTACAGAAATTCCTATCTGGGTCTTCCATTTCGTTTTCTTTTAATAGGCAGTTTAATACTATTATATCTCATTTTTCTTTTTTTGACAATCTCTCATGACTCTTTGTTGTAGTTTTATGAGCTATACAGTTTTTATAGGACCATCTGCAGGTTTATTAGACCTCAGTGTAACTTTAACTAACTCCAATAGAAAAGATGAGCAGAGTATTATCTATCCACCTTGGATCCCTGAAGAAGACAATCATCTCCACCTCAGAGCCCCTGACTTACTTAGCACTCATTCATATTAATGGAGTTGTGCCTCTGAGTACATTACTCTGCTAGTGCAGGCACATGTGTCTGTTTCAGTTAGCTGTAAACCCCTCAGCTCCGAGTGCCTCTGGCCAATCCGGAGGAGTGATCATTAGATGGACTAGGCAAAGTGAAAACATAAATCTCAATATGTCCAACTGATAATTCAGTTTGGTTCAAAGGAAAAATGCACAAAATTATCAGCGGTGCAACTGCTATCATTCCCCCTGGTCTTTTTTCAAATATTGTGAAATTATAGTTACAAACTTCTTTGTATTTTCTCTGGATTTGATTTAATAGACCAACACAAAGTTGTGCATGAAACGGAAGGTAAAGGACATCTAAAATCTAAAACGTTTGGTGTGCATTTGTACTGATCATCCCAGAGGAAAACTTTTGTGGAACCACATTCTGATTAAATTATAGCTGCAAATCTTTGGGGGTATGTGTCTACAATCTTTGCACATCTGGACAGACCCCGCTGCAGAAACAAATTACAAGGGGGGGGGGGGGGGGGGGGGCATTCCATTTTTTTAGGGGGGCACACTTTAAAAAGAAAAAAAATAAATAAATAAATAAATAAATAAATAAATAAATAAATATATATATATATATATATATATATATATATATATATATATATATATATATATATATATATATATATATGCTTCAGGCTGAACAGTGGCTCTGTGACTACTGTAACGAACAAACAAATAGCAATAGTGTAGTCAGTGTTGCCAAATTAGGCAGGTTTCCAGCCGAGCTGGAAAAAAATAGCTTATGGGCAGATAAAAAATTTCGGAAGCTTTTCATAACATTTGTTGGGCTTTTAGAAAGAATTACTAACAAAATATATCAAAATAGTCATTATCTATTTTTTAAATAAGTTGAATCTGTCGATCTGACATCATCAATGAATAATAGTTATAATGAATAATATTGTTATAATAAAACAAGAAAAGAATAATGGTTAATCAAGTGTTTGGTCAGTGTAAACGCCTAAGAGGGGTTAAGTTCTACTTATCAACTTAAAAATATTTCATGACTGCGTGCAAGAGAAATGTTTAATTGAGCTATACTGAGAGAAATTACGTTTATATTAATGTAGATTTACAACTCATGTTGGGAAGCTATTTATAATTTATTTTTTTCCGGTTGATATATCCTGATTGTTAAAGAGATCTTGTGTGTATTTGGTTGTCTGATTGTACATTTTGTTTGGAGCCCATATGCGCAGTTTTTTTCTTTGCTTCGGCGCAGTTGTGTGCTAATGGCATGTTCTTATGTGTTTAATAGTTCTGTGCTTTTAACATGAGAGAGTTTGAGATTTGGGCTTGTTTTTTTATTTTAAGTTGGGCAGGTTTTATGCTGGTTTGGGTTACTGGAAACTAACAGTGACATAGGGTAACCTGTAGCGCTGTGTCTTAACTTAAAAGTCCAGCATAAGCTACATGCTAATAAACATGATCGCTGGTGTCAGGCTGAACACTGACTGAAGTAACAATTCTGACCAGAACAGGTTCTGTAATTACAGCAGCTATGAGAACAAGGAGCAGAACAGCTTGTGCTCGTAGCTGTCCTAGCTAACCCTGCTAGCTGTCTAGCTAACCCTCCTAGCGTTAATGTTTACTCCAGTTTAGACTTCAGTGCTGGCATTTCAAACAGAAATTAATAACGCTCCTTCCAGCTCGCTCTCTGCTTCGTTGTCACTTCTTGTAATTGTTTGGTAATCATACCAAATTTTCATCCCGCTCTAGCGACACCAACGGTGACCACAACCGAACTGCGGTGGCGGCTGAAGGCTATGACTCGGTGTCCCGCCCCTCTCCAGCTGTGATTGGCTAGCATGTTGCCGTCAGTCGTTGATTTGATTGGTTAAATTGTATGATTGGACGATGGCCACTCCGAGGTAAAAAAAAAAAAAAAGACGGCTTCCAGTCCAGGGCGGGCACAGCTGGCTCACAGGGCGGGCACGGCCCCCCAATGCCCGCCCATGCCGCCGGGTCTGCATCTGGAGACTGAAATTATGGAATATTATTCTTTTGTGCAAAATAGCTCCGGCTCAGTCTAATTGGATGAAAAGCGTCCACGAACTTCAATCTCCTAATCTTGCCAGAGATTCTCTATTAGATTTAGGTCTGGACTTTAACTGGACCATTGCATGTTAATCTGGGTTTGATTCAAGCTAGTCCATCATATCTTAAATTCAGGTTACTGCTGGGAGGTGAACCTCCACCTTAATCTGATCTAAATTATTTTTGAAGTAAATAAAGCTAGTCTTATTTGAATACAATATTTGGCTACTTTATTTTGGTTAGAGGAGAGTTAAATCAGTCAGTGCTTCTGTCAAACCAAGCAACTAAAGACCACTCATTTAAGCTCACAACCACAGATGTTCTGACAATTCTTTCATGGGGATTGATTTTGGCCAAGATGTGAACCTGATTTGCAATAGGCTTTTCTTCCAGCTTTTCCCAGTTTTTAGATCCATCCATCTTCCCATCAACTCTGACCAGCTTCCCTGTCTCTGCTGAAGAAACACATCCACATGGCATATGATGCTGCCACCACCATGTTTCATTGTAAGGCTGGTGTATTCAGGATGATCTCCAGAATTATGTCCCAAAGGTAGCATCACTTTAGGTGAAAGGGAATGTTTTGGGTTTACGTAGGTTTGCAGTTGTGCCACTCTGAGATTTAATTATGCACATTTGGACTATGCTAATTAATTGGGTGACTTATGACGTTGTTTAGCTGCCCGGGATTTTATTTATGGTTATTATAGTAAAGTGGGATGAACACCAATGCATGCCACACTTTTCAGATTTTTATTGAAGACCATTTATAAATTTTTCTTCCACTTTACTTGGTGGGGGTTAGGGTTAGGTCACATAAAATCCAAATAAAAACACATAAAGGCTTGGGGCAATAACTTGACAAAACATGGAAAAGGTCAAAGGCTTTTTTGTAAGTCTCACAATTTGTAGTTGGCAATTAGACTTTAGGCCTTTTCCCAGTATCTTTCTCCTTGAGTTGTTCAGGCAAAGTGATGCAGCAGGGTACTGGCGAAACAGTCAAGCCACCTTGAATGTTCTGGTAAATGCTGTTTGGGAAATAAAAAAGGGGGGAGGATGTTTTCCTTCCTCCTCTTTAGGCGAAACACAATCTTTTGGCAGAAAATGCATCACTTCTGGCACTGAGCAAACTCCATCGCCTCAATGACACGCATCCTGAGAGCGGGTGAGCTGTGTTTGATTAAGAGATCATCCGGGGTACCTGCATGAATACAAATGTGCATCTGAGAGACGCCCGGCATGACACCGCTCCACAGATTCCATCTACAGCCTGTAAATCTGACGGTCGGGACTTGTATTAATCTCCCATCACGCCTCAAGGGCAGAGGCCTCTTTTATTGCACCTGTGAGTGTGTCATCTCACTCAGGGCCACAGAGACTGACAGCTAAGAGGAGACGGCACAGTGAGTGAGAGTTGGCTTTAGTTTAAGGTATAATATTAAGTCCATGTGAGCATGTGGACTTCTGATGTACATTAAATGTATTATAATTACAGCTTAGTCTAAGCAAAAGAAGCTGAGTCATTAAACAGGCACAAATATATTGTGAATATTCCAGTCTATGAATGGCATTGTTTAGGGTTTTAAAAACAAATTTGAACCATGATTTTGTTTTCTTTAAACTGAAACAAGTATAAAATACCCTAGAGTCTAACCAGGAGAGATAAGTGTCAAACCAATCTAAACTGTGTATCCAGATACTTCTACTAAAATGAGAATATAGGCTGGTCTGAGGTTGAAAAACCATCAGGAAATGCACAAAAACCGGTCACTGGTACTACTTAGGATAAACAAGAAATTAGCTGTTGTTTCTAAATGAAAAACTGAATCTATTCACAAATTACTATCGCTGACTATACAAAACAAATCAATCATTTTAAGTTAATTATTCTTTTTCCAATCAACACTGACAACACTGTGTCCCTAAACAACACCAGGGTTTTTATTTTGCACCAGTTTTGCATGGAGCCTCTCTTCCTTCAAACCCAACATAAAATTTAATAAAATAATAGCAAATTCAATAAAAGTGTTTTAGTTGCTTCAGTGAACTACCAAAGAAAGAAAGCAAGAAAGTTCACAAAATGGTTTTGTTTACAAGTACAAAATGAAGATACGAAAAATAAGGTTTGGGTACAAAATATGGGGTCTGCCGGAACAAGCCATATTTGGAGTGGAAGACGTGTCAATATACAGTATATAAACTATGAGCAAATGTTTTCAAGATGGGAACCCCACCGAACCGAACTGTTCATGTAGATCATGTGATATTTTGAAAAGGCAAACTGATTTTTTGGTATGTTGAATGTGAATAGGGCTGCAAGATATGAGGATAAAAACTTTCAGCAATACTGTTGCTGAATATTACAAAGATTATATGGCATCCATCATTCCATTGTCTTCCGCTTATCTGAGATCAAGTTGTGGGGACAGCAGGTCCAGGAGAGAAAACCAGACATCCGTCTCCGCAGCGACATCCTCCAGCTCATTCTGGGGGAACACAAGGCATTCCCAGGACAGACGGGATGTATAGTCCCTCAAGCAAGTGTTGGGTCGTCCCTGGGGTCTCTTCCCAGTGGGACACATCCGAAAAACACCAAAGGGAGGTGCCCAGGGCAAACCACTGCAAATGGCTCCTTTCGACACACCAATGACGATATCGATTATGATTAACCACATTTTTTCACTGTGTTTTTTTCCTTACTGTTCATCACACTGTACCATCTTTAGTGAGCTTTTGCATCTTTGCCACTAAAAATATACATCTAGTGTCATCTAAGGCAGTGAAAATCTATTGAGCCTGCTATAAACGTTATGTCATACTAAATTTGCATGGATTGATCCTAAAAAATTATAATAACCTACCAAATATTGCACCCAATTAATCTTTTGCATTCTGATATTACACACAATAGTACGGCAGTATTGATTACCATTCAGTATATTTTGCATTAAACCACAATGAGCATACTTTCATAGCCTGGGGATTTAGATGATTTAGACTTTGATCTCTCTTTGGCTGCGAAGGTGCCTCCCTGTTTCCTCTTGGCATGTTTTTTATTATGATGCAATGGCTTTTATGTAATATTCTATGAAACACATGGAGCTCCAAAGCCGGTCCAGCACTTCCACCTATCCATCTCATTAATCTCTGCAAGCAGCTGGAAAACAAAGTTCCAGCTGCCACCTCCTTGAAGCCACTTGTACATCTGCTCCAAAACGGCAGCTGTCTGACTCGTGAGGTGACTGTAGAAACATGCATCTTTGAAAAGCATCATTACAGCTCAACATTACACATATTTGATATACCCAGGGTTCCTACGCATGTTTTATTCCAAACTTCCATATCTTCCAGAATCAAATTTACAGAGTTCTCTGACCTTATTAGCCATGAATTATGAATTTATGGCAGATATTTCTGCAGTGAACTGGCTTTAAATATATAACCTGCAGAGAAAGATAGACAGAAAGATGAAGGAGGGAGGGAATGAACGAACGGACATATCGTGTCCTAAAATACTGAAATGCCATAGTTTTCCAGACAGCTTGGAAACTCTGTGACTCTTCACTGAGACTTCTGCATTAAGAAGAGACGAGATTTGTTTAACAATTAGATCTCAAAACCATCAGAGCTAAAGTTTCATTAAAAATTTAACTCTGTGAACAAAAGCCCTGACAGCAGTCAAAATTAAACTTGATAAGTAGGGAGAGCCTTGCCAATGAATTACTGCCACAAACTTTTAGCAGGCTCTGGGCACTTTTCTTATTTTAGGGCTTAATCAAAGAGTTTGAGGAAATTCAAAGTTATTTTTAATAAGATAAGTTACTGGAAAAGAATCACAAACAAACTTTGCTGCAGGTCATCTTCATTAAAGGGGAAGTCCGGTCAACAAGGAAAAATCAGGGTATCATTAGCTATAACTAAAACTAATACGTTCGTGGTTATTTAATGAACTTATCTTTAATCAATAAGAAAATAAAAACATAAATTGTCGTCTGAATCACTGTGTATGGGGGCTGACATTACTGCCCATATTTGGGCAGTAAGGGGCGTTTGACATCACATCCTGCGACGTAGAAAAGCGGAAGCGGCGACAGCATTTCTCTCCGCTTTCCATGCAAAGTCAATAGGAGCCGTTCTACACAGCTGCGATCATCAATAATTATTTCGGATTTCCAGAGGACTTCACCGCTGACATTCCCAAGAGCTATTGCTGAAGCAACAATGCCCACGTGCATGGCCATCGGATGTTCCAACACAACTGGTAAAAGTGGAAAAAACATAGCTTATTTCAACTTCCCGATTCATGAGCCACCGGGCTCGGCGCTGGATTGCCAACTTGAAGAGCAGATTTGCCATCTAACTTCTGGCCAGAGAGAAAACACGTCATATGCAGTGACCATCTCGAAGAAGAATGTTTTGAACATGACATGAGGGCGAGGATTTTCAGTAAGTTATTTTTAAATTTTCAATTTTTAATTTAGAAGTTACGGGGATGGTTACCGACCAGAGGGGCGGAGGGATACCACATGGTATCCCTCCGCCCCAGCATGTGCTGGAATGCTTTTATATTTTAATACTTATACAATAATGACCACCTGCCTAATGGCTAGGGGGCAAATATATAACTTAAGTCACTTCAGCGCGATCTCTCCTCCGCTGTGTGTGTGTGTGTGTGCGTGTGCTCTGCTGCAGCGCCGGCAAAGCCGTGCTCCGCCCAGCATGTGCTGAAATGCTTTTATATTTTATTATTTATATAATAATGACCACCTGCCCTATTTACTAGGGGGCAAATATATAACTTAAGTCACTTCAGCGCGATCTCTCCTCCGCTGTGTGTGTGTGTGCGCGCGCTCCGCTGCAGCGCCGGCAAAGCCGTGCTGCGCGGAGCGCGCGCACACACACACACACACACACACGTGCGTGTATATATATATACTGTAGGACCCGACTGAGTTTGCAATGGAAATAGGTACGGCTGGATTCCGTCAAAAGTCCGGTTTCTGTCAAGAAACTCTTCTAAAACATCCATATCGCTATCAGATGATGATGACTCCACGGAACTCTCATCACTGTCACTAAATACTTCATCACTCTCTGCTTCGTACATAGCACCAGTCGCCATCTTGGAAAATAGTGCGCCGTGACAAACAGAGCGTTGAAACTTGCTCAACAGCGGGTCCGCCGAGTGACGTCAAAAAATGGGAGGTGACAGTACTATTCTTGACCAAGATGGATTCCTCCACATAAACATGATTAAATGAGAATTATTCTTAATTAAAAAAACGTATAATTTTTTGCACAGTATGTAGTAGTTTTATATTTAAAGTACTTTCAGCAGTTTGAATTCTGATTTTGACCGGACTTCTCCTTTAAAAGAAACATTTTTTAAATCACTGGACCTCTTTATATACAAAGACGTTCAACTTACTGAAAGACAGAACAAAACAGATTACATACAGTCTTTTGGAAATTGTTTTGATTGAAGATATTTTTTTATAATAAAGTTTACTTTTCATTTTGTCACTTGTTGTGTTAATGTAAGTAACACTCTTAAGAGAAATTGATGTACTATAAATAAAATAAAATAAATCTCCATCTTCTTTGATCAAGAAGTGGTTATAAACCAACCTGTGAGCACAAGGGTTTTGCAATGGTTTTAAGGTCATCAGATCATCCCTGAACTGTCATTGCAAACTCAAAAAGATCTTTGAAATAAACAAATGTTGACAGATCAGGAAAACCATACAGAAATGTTGATGAGGATATGAATCTTCTATTACTTCTCATAAGTTGGTTTTAGACCAAAAACACAATGTTCATGATCATTCAGAACCATGCCCAAAAACATCCGTGCAAAAAATATCAGTATATCTCATGTGGATTTAATAGACTAACACAACATTACTGTGTTATCCCTAGATAAAATTAGTGCAATCAACTGCCTTAAGAACTCAGCTAATTAATAAACAGACTCTATGTGTATTTATTGAACCTTGGTATACATACGGGTTTTTGGTAAAGGCCTCAGAACAAAACTGAACTTTTTGGCCAAAGTGCAAAACTAACACCTTAATCATCCAAATAATAGTAATAATAGTAAAGCATGGTGTTGCTGCATCATGCCGTGGAAATGCATTTTTTTTCCACAAGAAAAGGAAAGCAGAGTAATCCTGTGGGGGAATACAGAACCGGCATGGAGAGTAAGAGTAATGGAAGGATCCAGTGGGGAACTTAGAAAACAGATAAAGAGGCAGGAGGTAAGGAATGGCAGATAAACCAGAACTAATGAAAGGAAACAAGGTGGTGCAGCAGCGGGAATACTTCTAATCTGAGGAAGCACCTGTCACTGTTGACAATCTAGTGATTTTATCGCTATATTTAATTACTTTTTAGACCCATTCATTTACCTTTTTTCAAAAAAGCGACAAGCAAAAAAAAATCTAGCTACTTTCTTCTGCTATTGGTGATTTTCCATCAAAGTAACAATCGTTCTGCAGTTATTGTCTTGAGGGAGCAGCGAGTGCTGCTGTGCGCCCCTTCCCACTTCTCCAAGCACTGTCTTACAGGCAGCTGCCTCATTCTGAAACATCAGCCCTGAAACCCTTGCCTGCAGTCAGAGCAAAGAGGAGAGCCTCTCCGTCTCCACATTGCAAACGTCTCTGAAACTGTTGCACTAAAATAATATCCTTTTGGTAAAAAATGTGCTTTATGTGTTGTGGATTCAAGCAATGTAATAAAATTCATAAAAACGTTCATTATGTTCATTAGATCCAAACAAGTTTATATATTGAGAAATAAATATGGTAAATAGAAACATTTTGAGATTTTACTTTTAAACTGATTAACATTTAGTAGCACATACACGCACAAAGGTACCGAAAATAGATACCATTGAGTAACTGTATCGATTCCCAGGTACCGGGTAGCGGTGCCATAATGTTCAAATGTTAAAGGTACCCATCTACATGCAGGCTCAAAAACTGCATTTTTAGAAATTTCCACTTTGGCAGGAGTTTTAAAAATTAACCATTTTTAGTGGATGAAAAACATCTATAAAAAGTTTATTTGTTTTCAATATCCAGCTACGTATGGACTATAGGCATAATTAACTGGAGCTGAGTACAAACACTGATATGAGAAAACCTGGGTGAATGGCTACCAGCAATATCACAGAAGTAACTCAAAGAAAGAAATGCACTAACATGGAAAAACAGCTAAAATAATGAGCGCAGAGAAATGAATTTATATAGCAAAACCCAAATGGCAAGAATAACAACAGAATATGGTAAGACCTTTAGGTACATAACAAGGAAATGCTGAAAACAGTAAAGGAACACCAATACCGAACACCTCAGGATCATGACATGGACAACGTGTTGCAAGAACTCAAATCGTTGTTGACAGACTTTCCATCTAATCAGAGTGAAGAGGTTAGTCTCTAGATGTGCAAAGCTGGTAGAATAATGTACCACAAAGGAATTTTATGTGCAATTGCATTGGCTGAATACAAAGTAAGCAGTATTTTTGTAAAACATTAAAATCGACATATCTGCTACACTTCACAATTACGCTTTACTTTGTGTTGATCTATCACGTAAAACTAGATCACATAATTTTGGAACTGGACACTGTAGCATTATGAGAGTCTTTAATCTCTTCTGAGATTTTAATAAATAACAAATGCCTGATTAAACTCATCTAACAGAAGGCAAAATTTTCCCCTGTAGCTATTACAGTGGAATATTATTATGCATTCTGATTAACGTATATGTGCCTATATCCATTTTATGAATAAGTGATTAATTTGTGCAAGATTTATACACCGTACTTGTAAATATTCTGCCTGCTTATATTAGGCCAGAGTACAGGTACAGCATTAATAGCTAGACAGCTGAATGCAGGGCACATGGGTGCATTAATATTATTTATTTAATCACGCCTTTAATACCACTGCAAAAAGTGTCTGTCAGCCATGGAGAACGCACCTGGAGCTGCCATGTGCATCCAACCCTCCCACCATCTGTCCCTTTTCTGAAAGGGTGACAACCTGAATGCTCATCTGACCCACTGAACAAGCAGATTAGGGCTACAGCCAACAGACAAACTTAAAAAAAAAAACAGTAGTGAGGCAGCACTCTCACTGATACTCATGCAGACTATCAACACTTCTGTGTGCGCAGTTAAAGTAAGGATGTGAGTTTCCTCTATCGGGTAAATGTATGCAGTAGCCTACTGTTGATGCAAGATTTGCTCCATTGCCTGTAAACCTAAATAGTTCCTGCATGCAGTTTAAGACTTAAATTAGCTTTGCTCTTGCATGTTAAGATATTAAAATCTGAGTAAACTTCAGTCCTTATATTATCACCAACGCTTGCCTATCCAATGTAAACATGTGAACTTGAATTATTTTCCTCAAACTTACAAATTGAACGACAGAACAAATGTACCCAACATAAACTTGAGCGACCTTAAAGCCACAAGCGAATGCTTAAAAGAAACTCACATCTCTGGTTGTGACGCCTGCCTTTGTACATGGTCATGCCGATCCGAATTGGCCCCGGTGGTCCTGCGCTGCAGCCGAGCCGCTTTCTCTGTCAGCGGGGCGGACTGCTGCTGCTGCCGGGGCGGCGGAACGTCACCCCTCCAGGCTCCCAGCCGTGCCGCTGCGGACCGTACCATCTGTCAGCCTGCTCCGGGGGGGCGCAGCAGCAAAACTTCAGCCAAAAACTCCTGTTTTTATGCCGAACTGTATTTATAGGTTTCGCTTTTCTTGGCTGGCGGAAGGACCTGATAAAAATGTTCTCTTATTCATGTTTAGTAGTTGTACAGTGGTTTTAGTTAAAAAAAAACGGACATATTGGGGATTTACTCCAGCCCAGAAATAGATATGTTTAAATTGGATAATTTTTAAAATAATGTTGTACCAGTTTTCTACAGAAAGAAAAAAAAGAACGAAAAAAGCAAAGAAAGAAAGAGACAGAGAAAGATATGTGTACCCTTGTGTACTGAGCCCATACAGGGACATTGAAGGGAGAAAAAACAAACAAAAAAATACTTTAGTTTATTTCCCTTCAATTTCCCGTTAGGTGACTCCGTACCTTTGCACTCTTTGAAATAAAAACGTCCACATTCCAAGCTGAAGATATAAACAAGACGCTCATCTGAAATCCGGACTGCAAAAGCTTCACCAACTTCAACCACAAAATCCAACGAGGCTGTTTAGTCATAGTCAGGCATGGACTGGTAATCGGGCGTACCGGGCATTTGCCCGGTGGGCCGACGTGCTGTTTGGGCCGGCAGACCCGACATGTATATTATTAATATGTATTATTATTATTATTATTATTATTATTATTATTATTATTATTATTATTATTATTATTATTATATATATATATTTTTTTAATATATATATATATCTGCCTCGTTATATTTGCATAATGCATGAAGAAAAATAAAATCAGCAACGCAAGCGTCTGTTCCGATCATCCGGCCCTTACCACAGACTACTGCAGCCCATTGGTTATCATCCCTGACAGTCTAAAGGGCTAGGCCAATCATAAAGCAGAAAAACACCTTCATGCTCCAGTGGAACTTTGTGCAGCGGTGTTCACAGTAGTAATGGATAAGAAACGCAAGGGAGGCGCAGAGAAACTGCACGAAAAAAAGAAACCGAGTTCTTCAAACGGACGCTGCGAAATGTGTCAAACTGACATGTTCCCAACAGCTGGCCCTTCATCTGCTCCGGTTGCTGATGAAAAATATGGTGGTGGACGGTTGTAGTCAGTGACGTGCGGTAGGGTTCATAGCTGGTGAGGGACTGACGTCATCAGAGTCAGATTTATTAATATATACACTCTACAGAATAGACTCATTGCAAAGTGCTGAAGGCGACTGATTGAGCCAAATTAATTCACCAAGAGACATGGAAAAATATTGATTATTTGATGAAAAAATAAATATAATTATTTGTCATTTGCCTGTAACAGTTTATGAGTTATGATGGATTTCTGCATTTGTAACACATTTTAAAACTATAACCCACATTAAGCACATTTCATTACAGAAACAAAACATGAATAATTATCGCTGTCTTACCTCTACTTATAAATTAAGTCCATGCACAGCTCTTTCTGCACAAAAATATCTTCATTTTCCAGTAAAAGTTCTCTTTATCTTCTTCAGTTTTAAAACTCTCTCAGTCTCAGTGGAGCTCACTGCCAGGGAGGAAAGCCTTCCTTCATCAGTCCTGTTCCAGCTGTATGTTTAGAGTCTTTTTAGTGCTTTACTTGTTTAGCAAAACTCGCTAATAAAACATCCATAACTTGCTGTCACTCTACAGTTTTGGATCAGGAGCGGTGCTCCTTGAGCGCCCCCTGCCTAGAGGCCGAGGACCTGCCAGCCTCACCTACAACCAGCTCTTTGCCTTTTATGTTTGCGCAGCAGCACAAAAACATGTTACCTGCACACAGTTTGAAGACCAAAACACAATTCGTAATCCAGATATATTAAATTGTGGAAAATCAGCTCATAACTGTTTGAACAATTGAATTTATGATCTAGAGACAGGATTATGCATTCACAGAATGGAAGCCAGCGCAGTTAACATGGGATTGCGCAATCCCAGGGGAGGCCAAGCGCGCCTGTTTAGGAACCATGACAATGTGGTGGGCCAGTCTAATCCAAAATGCCAGGGCCGATTTTTTGTCCCAGTCCACCCCTGGTCATAGTCATAATATATGACAGCTATAGTCATAATATTCAGTTTGTAAATGAATAAATCCTTCACACACAAAGACTTAGACAGACTTTATTGTCATTCAAATGCACATTCACAATGTACACCTGTTTAATGCCCATTTTAGTTTAATCTCATTTTTCTTTTGTTGTTCAAATGTATAAAATAAATACATAAAAACTAGCTTGAAACATGCTACTTGAAAATGATTAAGTTGGATCTGAGGTCATTCCCGGTTCCGACTCCAGAGGTTAAAGGGGGCATATGCTTTTTAAAGGTCATAGCTACGACTTTTTCATCAAAATTATACATTTTTCAAAATCCTTACATTTACAGTGTCTAGAGTGGTCTTGAAAATATGACCCAATCTGAATATGAAGATAGCACCCAGCAGCTTAATCTAAAAAAACTGGTCCTTTAAGCAGCAAAATAACTCCAGACTCCACACTATTCTCCAATGCCCTTCTCTTCTGAGTGGTATCTGTTTATAGCAGAAATCAATGTGGTCAAACTAATCATCTTCAGGACTGTTTTGGCAGCTCTACATCGGAGCTAAATTGCTTCCTGTTGGTTGATTCCCAACATTTTCTTTAAGTATCACTAGATGCAGCTCAAGTGCCATCAGTTGGATAAAAACAAACATATTTATGAAAAAGGTTATTTGCAAAAATTTAATTTTGCAAAATTATTAACCATTTTCTGACTTTTGGCTCATGATGTCTGACAATTTTGCTCTCAAACTGAGAGAAACTATGTTTCATTTGGTGCCTGAAATTTGTGATCATCTCCTAAATTCCCCCAATATTCCTCTCATCTGATAATTATGCTTGTCTAAAAAATACAGTTATAAAGCGATCCTATCATTTATTAATTATATTAATGTTGAAGTTTCAGCGTTAATTTTGAACTCAAATGTGTCTGTGAATATATTTGCTCTGTATATATATATATATATATATATATATATATATATATATATATATATATATATATATATATATATATATATTCTATGAGCTCAGCTTCTGTAGCTATACCTGTATACCTGGTGTAGCTCACAAGACACATATCTTCACAAACACTTTAAACCTTCCTTACTGTCATCATAATTTCTTCTGTCATGGACTCAGATTTTATTGTGCTCGTTTTTAATGCAAAGTCTAAATGTCTTTAATATTTTTGTATGGATGGATGGATGGATGGATGACATGAGGTAACCTGCATGCAGCCAAAGACTGTCCAAATGTAAAACATCTAATGGAAACCCAAGAGCTTCTGATTCTGAAACCAGCGTGCAGAGTTAACACATTCATGCTGAATTCTGTCTGCATAGATCAAACCATTGAGAAAAATATACATTTGAACACTGAATATGTTTAATGTTTAATAATCCTGAATTAATTTCGACTGGACATAGGAGTTTAGATATATTAAATGCATTCTGACATTAATTATTTCATTTAGTGAGATACATAAAATGCTGATATTTACTTTTTTGTTTGTGGTTTTTAGCTATCTCAGTCTGGCTTTATGTACACACCACTTAATTATTTCAGGAGCAATGTAATTCTTTATAAAGGATGAAATGTTTTGCTCTCTGCAGCGCTTCATCAGACTGATGGTTCGGTGATGAAAAACAACAAACACATACAGAGAACGTGAATAAATGAATACATAAAGAGTAGAGCTTTCTGCTGCAATAAACATGCACTTGTTTTTTCTCATGGATAATAGAAAAATAAAACGAGACATGTTGAAACGAAGTAAATGTGTGAAAAATCTTACACAATAACAAAAGTGAAGGAGAAGAATATGGGGCTTTTTATGCTTTTGATTGGACACGGACTTGTTACACTTCAAATGCAATTCAAGTAATTTTATGTAGGAAATAAAACCATTCGTTTTCGTACGTAGATGAGTAATTCAGTATTCAAGGTTCAACTTTGAAAACCCTCTTTTTCATGACCTTTAAGCTTTCAGCAATATTCTCAAATCATCGGGTAGTTCATTTTTTCTTTAGCCACTGTCTGTTATTCTTCTGAAGGCTTTTTTCATGTCTTTTAAAGATGATTGTTAATGTGTCTTTTCAGTCCAAAGCCAAAGAGGTGAAGCCGCTCCAGCTGCAGCAGGGTTTGGACTCAGTGGAAGATGGAGCCATCTAATTGTGAGATTTAATTACACTGACATGAGGGTTGCAGTTTCTGTGTTTCTGCCGCCTGACATTCTCAAAAGTCCACTGAGGAAATGTTTTTCTCCCAGTGTACAAAAGATGAGAAACTGAAAGTGGATGAAAGCTGAATGTGAAACACACACAGCATCAAGGCTGGTCACTTGCATCAAATGCGACTGACATCTGTGCTAAAATATGAAAATGCAGCTATAAGAAATAAGAGCAACGGTTCTTTCCCATAACACAAATTAATTGAGAAATCTGCAAAGTTTTGAGCTTTTTAGACAAGGCTAGTTTTATACTCATGCATTTGCACCAAACATGGCTGGTTTTTGAAGTTTTGTTAAATTGTTTTGAGAAGATGTAAGGTCACTTCATGCAGTGATGCATGAATTTGAAAATGTAACTGGAAATTCTGTAATACAAGATGGCGCTGTGGTTGGCAGCTTTGGTACTTTGTTCTCTTGTACTTTGTGAGTTTTTTGTGTTTATTCTGCTCTCTGCTACCATTCTGTGATCACTTTCATAACAGAGGAACTCCTAAACATCAAATAGTCCTTCTCCATTTTTCATCAACCCCAACTTCACTGAGATCTTGGTTGCGGGTACACCAGCTTTCTACGGGATTTTCCTGGATAGGTTGATGAGGTGAACAGGCAGGGGCGCTTGTAAAGCTTTGACAACGGGGACTCTGTAAGCCCTTGCTTTCAACCCACCTGGCTAATGACTGCTGCATGGGTAATAAAAGGGAAGAACTGCTGGTTCTCACTCCTAAAATCTCAGACTTCCGTGACTAAGCTGCCCACTGTTTCAACAAAACCTGGCACACTTTGGACCGCGCACTAAAGATGTTGGGCTTCCATCTGTTCCAACTGGACCGCAGCGTGACGCTTCCGATCTGGCAGACACCTTAACAGGTTCTACTGCAGGTTTGGAAAGCAGCCATTCACGCCTTCCACATAATTGTCCTCAACTCATGAACCAACCACCCTCCTTCCCTCAGATCTCAACATGGATTTAAGGTCTCTGGGGAAGTTGTAAACCAGCTCTTTCAGTGTCAGAAGACCAGGAAAGTCTGTGGTCATGAAATGCTTTGAGCGACTAGCAATGAAGCATCTGAAGGAGCTCACAGGCCCCCTGCTTGGACTCCATGCAGTTTGCTTACCAGGCAAACAGGTTGGCAGCATCTCACACAGCTGTCAGTGGATCACACACTTCTGACAGACAGATGCAGGTGAAACTGTGGAGCATCTTCTACCGCACGAGAACCGTCAGTGGAAACTGAAGAATCAGAGCGGTCAAACGCAGGTACAGGCAGTGAATAAGAACATTTCTCCACAAACAACACCAAGAGCACGTGGCAGGGGATTGGATCTCTGGCTGGATACTAGGACACTCAAAGTGACACCAGCACCACAGGCAGGACCCTCCCAGACACTTTAAAACCGTCTTTTCTTGCTTCGACTGAGGCACAGTGAACCATACTCAACCAGTGGCGACAGAGGAGGAGGAGCTGACCTAACACCAGGTTAGATCCATCCTGTAGAGAGTCAACTCAAGGAAGGCTTTTGGTCTGGAAGGCCTCAGCGGAAGGATCTTCAGCAACATCCCAGTTAACAGCTGCCCTCACCACGATTTTCAACCTGTCCTTACTTCGCTTCGTTGTTCCCACCTGCCTGAAGTCTGCTACAATGATTCCAGTACCAAAAACAAAAACACAGTTAACTGTCTGACTGACTATTGCCTCACCCAAATCATCACCAAACATTTTGAAAGAGTCACTCATCACTTGCAGTACTTCACACTGTTGTGCCAGAAATAAAAAATCTGGACCTCAAAAAGTAATTATTGACTTGAGTAAATCCAAGCACAGCACACACACACTCCCACACTCAACCTCCCCGGCGTGTATCTTGGGTCCACATCTCTGCCGAGCTCTTCTGGAGAACACAACTAAAAACAGGAGGGGAAATCCCAACAAAATCTTTATTTCCTCAGGAAGTTAAAACACATTCAACTTTCTCACCAGGTGCCCACAAACTTCTACGGGTCATTGTTACAGAGCCTCCTGGTGTGTTGCTTCACTGTTTGGTTCGCCAGCTGTTTTCATTAGAACACAGAGAACCTGCACTGGGTGGAGAGGTCAGCGGATCACATTACTGGATCACAGCTGCCCTCTCTGACGGACATTTACACCTACAGACTTTAAAAGAAAGCCAGCAACAGTGCAACAGACTCTACTCACTTCAGGCGTATTATTTCTGCCCCAGTCCCATCTACTAAAAGATTCAGGACATTAAAAAGCAAATCCAGCGGACTCAAAAACTGTTTTTGTCCCAGAGCGGCCAAATCCATCACGCCTATCACTTGAAGACATCTTATGGACAGAATGTAATAAATATTCTGACTGCTGCCAACCTGTGTAGGCTACTTCTACGCATATATATATATATATATATATATAAATAATCCACAGTGTCTTTCTATTTTGTAGAAACACCATGTATAGACCTTCATTGAGTGGATGAAGTCTAATTCCTTGTTTGTGTGCACAAACTGGGTGATTAAATCTGATTTTGATTCTGTAACAGATGCACGCAGTGATAGAAAGGCTTAGCCACACTGGTGTGGCCACACCACCATCTAGTGTTCATGTGTATAGGAACCTCATGCTCTACAAGCAAAGACCTCCAACTATCTAAATAAAGCTGCTCTCCCAAAAAATCATAAAACTTATGCAAATGGGCAAAAGCAGACAAAGTGAACAAAAGTGAGGCTTAGCTGATAAGATAAGCAAGGTTTGCAACATTGTCTAATTTAGTTTTGCTTTGGAAAATAATTAGAACATAATTCAATTAAATTCAATTTTATTTATATAGCGCCGATTCATGAAACATGTCATCTCAAGGTACTTTACAAAGTCAAGTTCAATCAGATTATAATGCTGTTGAATTTGTTTTCTATTTTTGATTATAAACAGGATAAACCACTACAGTGCTGCACAAATCAAATTATGCTTGGGCAACTAAGATTCTTTGAGTGTATTCTCCAATTTTTGACCCACTGGGTCGACCTCAGACAAACAGGTCACTGCAAAACCGTGCAATAAAAAAAAATCCTGCAAATATACAGGTGCTGGTAAAAACAGGGATACCATGGTCCTTAAACCAGGTACTGGTATCTTTGGCAATGTGTGCAGGTGCCAAGTCCTGTTGGAAAATGAAATCTGCATCTCCATGAAGTTGGTCAGCAGCAGGGAGCATGAAGTGCTCTAAAACTTCCTGGTAGACAGCTGGGTTGACCTTCGACCTCAGAAAACACAGAGAACCAACACCAGCAGATGACATGGCACCCCAAACCATCACTGACCTTGTCTATCTATCTATCTATCTATCTATCTATCTATCTATCTATCTATCTATCTATCTATCTATCTATCTATCTATCTATCTATCTATCTATCTATCTTTCTATCTATCTATCTTTCTATCTTTCTTTCTTTCTTTCTTTGAATGTCATCGATCTTAACCCCAAACTCTCTAGTTTTCGGGTGGAAAACTGAAGATGAAGCTTTTACTTTCCAGAAGGACTTTTGAGTCCAAGCATGCATCCAAATGAACAAAAGAATAACAGGTCTAGTCTACATGGAGACAAACATGGTAAATCTTCATAAACAATTAAGAACAAATGTGTGTCCACAAGAGATGATGCAGCACCACTGAAAAGGCTGCAGTGGGTATGCAGGGCCCATTGGTGGCACTCTGACACTGCCAAAGAAACCTGCAAAAAACACACGGCATGCTCAGAGCAGAGAACCCATTTGAAGTAAACACAGCACCATGCCAAGGGATCAGATGCAGCAAACAGGCTGTGTAGAGAGAGCTCGTTAGAGTCTGGGGATGCTACTATCAGCCATACATAACCAAGCTGCAACACCGGACGACGCCCTGTTTGTTATTTGTGAAAGTGATGCGCATGCGGATAACAGAGGGAGGCGAAATTACGACATCAACGATGTAGTCCCGCATATACACATGTCCCGCATGTACACATGAAAAATTAAACCAATGAAATGTGTTCACTCTGTGACCCGGTTTTCAAAAATTATCGTCTTCCAAAACACCGCATCCATGTGGACGAACAGTCTAAATGACAAAATACCTTTGCAGATACATCTAATCTCGAGACAAAAAATTTAGTTTTGAAACAGGCAGACCAGAATTAAGAATTAAATCTGAGAGAAGATCTGTAATTCAGCTGGCTGAAGAGGGCTGAAAACAAAAGAAGTTCTCATAATGTGAAAAATTTGGCGAACAATTCGAGGTCTGGGATCCTGAAAGACGCTATCAAAAGAAGGGTGAATGCTGACACTGAAGCAAAGTGTGCTTTAAAAGTGTGTTACTTTAAAGCTGTGTACACTTATTCAACCAAGTTATATGCCCTTTCTAATTTATAAGATTTCAGATAGATTTATTTGTTTTTAGCTGAATAGTGCAGGATAAATCGCAAATTATATATGGGAAAAACACTGAGATTATCTTTCATCGTCTCATTTTATTACATCACGACTTAGCATTTTTATGTGTACAGTGTATTTGTGTATTCCAAGATAGTTTTTATTTTAGGTAAAAATTTCCATATTTATTATTATTATTATTATTTTTTATTTTTTTAAGATTTAAGAGGATTGAGGATAGGGAACGAGATTGCAGGCAGACAGAATAATAGGCAGGACAAGACAGAGCTCGTAGTAGATAAACAGTCCTTAGTCAAAAAACCAGGTCATCAGAGGTGCAGGACAGTCCAAAACAGAATCTGAGGGCAGAGTCGAGGAACAGATCCAGGTACGGTACACGGGCAGACTTCAGGCTAAACACGGTCGGGCAGGTTCGGTGGTCAGAATAGCAGAATAAAGGTCAGTACAAAAGCAGGCTAACAGGCTGGACGAGGACATGCAGGCTCGATCAGGCACACAGGTAAACAGTCAGAAAACAGGCAGGAAAATCAGGTACTGGGATCAGGCTGGCTCAGAATCTCCAAAGGCAATTCGGGTCCATATTGAAAGGTCAGACAGAAAATTTGAACGCTGGATAAAAGTGGCTTGTAATGATCTGGCACTATTATTATTATTATTATTAGTAGTAGTAGTAGTAGTAGTAGTAGCAGTAGTAGTAGTAGTTTATTTATCTTATTTATAATATAAATCAGAAAATATGTCTAACTTTTTAATTTATTTATTCAGTGTTACTTCTTTCTAAGTAAATTACCTTCTCAGCCTGTCTCCAGATTGAGCAGGAGCCTCCTCATAACCCAGGGAAATCTGCTGAACACAAGCCCTATAAACTGTCATCCCCTGCTGTAAACACAGCGTTTCCAGGATTTTCTGCAGTATACAATTTAACCACCGAGTGGCGCTCACACACTACCGGAGAGCACCCACACAATCCGTCTCTGACACCAGCTGACCAAAGGCAGACACAGTCACACAGTTGTTTTATTAGGAAACCATTAGTGTGGATATATTGATACATTTATGTCCAGACTGTAGCTGCAGGAGATATTAGGAGGATAACTGAGTTGTCAAATCAGGGAGTTAAGTAGCTGTTGGCCGAGGACAGCCACCATCAATGTGACTGAATTTACCTTTTATTTATGCTGGAGTCACATAAAGTCATTGCAATCCAGTCATGTCCAGAGAAATTAAAGTGTGTTAAGAAGTCATTGAAACTTTGGTGTCTCATGGCTATTAAATCCACTCAAGTGTGGTGCACCAACATACCTCAGAGGGCTGAGCGTGTTTAGACCGGCACAGGTTTGATCCTGAACTTCCTGTCACATGTCTTGCCATCAAACAGACCCCCCCCCCCCCCCCATTCCAACATCCTACTGCCCCTCACGGAATGAAATTTAAAGGTCCTGAAGAAAATATCAAGGAATCTCATAGGGTGCAGGTTGCTTGCGCCGCTGGAGCCTAATCAGATATCAAGTTCATGTATAAAAGATAAGGCATTGGAGGGTTAAATTTCACCGAGGCAGCAGAATAAAAGCAAGGAGAGATGATTTCCAGAGCAGAGGGAGGCATTACTGCAGGCACGTGCAATATACCTCTGGCACTTATGGTGCATTGTTAATATGCTGGTTTATTGCGTGTGTTTGTGTCTGTGTGTTTACAAGGGCACAGTGGAGATCTACTGTGCCAGCCTAAGCAAAGGGATATTTCTCTTTTGCTGCTATAAGAAAACACAAGATCATCCAAGTTCTCTTCGATCATTTACTTTAGCTCCTCTTTTGTCAACAACCTTGTAGTTCTGAAAACATATGATTTGTCAGCATGCATAACAATGAGAGGAGCCTCTTTAAGTGCATGCAGATTGGACGTGAATTTGCGCTGACATTAGAGTGATTTATCTTGGACTCGTTTTTCTTGGAGCTCATTAAATGGAAGCCTGAGAAGGCAACACATTTTCTTCCAGCGGTAATGTTCCATCTCCGCTCTCTTCATATATAACTAAAAAACGTATGTACGCTGGACTAGAGCTTAAACTGGCTAAAACTAGAACTAGCACGCAGCTGACTACTACGTTGCCTTAGCTTAGCATATTCTATTAATTACACTGTGAGTAACAATTATTTTTGGTGTGTGTACCAACTTTATTCTGCATTATTCTTCTTTGCAAAATAGCTCAGATTGGATTCAGGGCATGAATTTTCAAATCTTGTCACCTATTCTCAATTGCATTTGCCTATGAACTTTGACTAGGCCATTATAATTGCTCTTCACCATTCCATTGCAACTCTGACTGTATGTTTAAAGGTGCGTTCACACCGAATGCGAACAAGGCGGAAAGAGCAAATGGCCTATGTGTTTCCCTATGTAAAGACATGATCAGGAGAGAATTAATGGTCGGTGATGCAAACATCGTATTTCTAACGATGTGAATGGTACAAATTGAGGCGAACAGAGCGAAGCTAAACTACGAATAGGTGCGGTGGACGCACGGATAGATCAAAGTCAAATTATGCTGTTTAACAATCTGAACTTTTCTGTCAATTAGCGCCGCTTTAAGGTTTCTCCTCATCTATTTATTTAGGAGCAAAACATTTTTTTAATGTTACATATTTAGACAGTACAATTAGGCCATATTTCTTTTGAGCAATGATTGATTTACTGACCGAAGACAGATGGAAAGGCGTTGTGCAGCAGGGATAGAGTGCATGTAGTTGGTGTCCCTGAAGGTGATCTGTCCACTGACGTGAGACAGTTGATCCTCATACTGGGTCCTGGACAGACCTCTGGATCAGGTGGTGGTAATCGGCATCTCTGGAGGATCCAGAGATGCACCCGGCCATTTGTCTCTTTCCGCATTTCATACAGCACTGTCATTCGCTCTGTAAAATCCTCTATGGTGAGTTGAACAGACAAGAACCGGCAAGCAGATAGACACTCCTCCTATTTGATGACACTGTGAAGTGAGCGGGGTGAAATTTTGCTGCATTGTCCACGCGTTGTCAGCGCAAATTGTTTGCGAAAGAGAGATGAAATGTCAAGCAACCAATGGGACGCAATCAATGCCAAAAATTTGCCTCATTTACGTTTAGTGTGAACGTACCTTAACACTGTTATCACACTGAAGGTGAACCTCCAGCCGCAGTCTCAGCTCTTTTGCAGCCTGTAACAGGTTTTGTTCCAGGAATGCCCTCTAACTACAGTGAAGTGCAAAAATAATTCCGATTTCTCATACATTTATAGCTCAACAAATACCAGTGGAAACTGAATACAGAGCATTTGACCTCCATTAAGCCCAATAAAGATTTTCCCGTGGATTAATGAGAGACCTATAGATAATGTTCAACACACCAATTCTAATGAAATATAAAATCATGCTTTGTTATGCATGTTTTTTATTATCGTTTAAGAGATGCCCATCTCCTTTCTACGAACACTTCTTGGATGAATGAAAAGGGCTTTAAATCTACATCTGCCAGGGGTATGAATAATTTTGGGCTTAACTCAATCCATCTTCCCATCAACTCTAACCAGCTTTCCTGACTTTGCTTAGCATGACGCTAGCGCCTAGATGTTTCACACTGGTGTTTTCAGTGTCATGTCCTTGAGGGTTCTTCCAAAATGTATGAAGCACTAGGTGCCATGACTGTCTGTTTGAACTTCAGTGTCATCCATTTAGTGACCTTAATGAGATGCTTCAGTTTGGATGAGGCATGGGTAGTATTTGAATTGTTATGAATGTACAGCGAGGCAGATATGGGTGAGCTCTCAGATTACACACTCCCATCATAGACCTGATTGATTTTCTTGAGTCTTGAATCTTGGGACTCATTTGTCACTATCGCCAGACATGTTTTCTGCCCTTATCTGTGTAGATATCCTGGATAGTAGTCATATGTCAAAGATTAAAATAGCATAAGCTCTGATGGAAAATGGAACAACATTAATAGCAAGTAAAAAAGGGAAAAAATCTGCTTTGAAATTAGTGCTAGGAACACAGAATGAGTGTTATAATAATGTTAGCATAACTTATTCTTCCTGTTATTTGGTTGTCCACCAACTGCTTATTTTGCTCCACACCTTTCTGTTTCCACCAGTTACAATGTCCTACACAAGTATTCATACCCTATGAAGTTTTTCACACTTTGTCACGTTATAACAATTATTTTATATGTGATTTAATCCGATGGACTGAGACAAAGTAGTGCATAACTGCATGTGAAAGTGCATTGTGCATTTGTTTCAAATCCTCCCAAACACACGTTTTTTTTCCCAGTTAAATATTTAAGTCCTTTAGCTGTATCAGCTTTGCACATCCAGAAACTGAAATATATGTGTGACATTCTTGTAGGTGAAGAACCCGGTATTCAAGCCGACACAGTGTAGCGTTTAAAAGACTTATTATAAAACAGGAAATGGTGGCAGACGAGACAGGCGGTTGACAACAGGAGATGATTGAGACAGCTGACCAGGAGATGACGGCAGGAATGGGCAGGTGACCAGATGATGCAGGTGGAGATTGATTTGACCAGATGGTGCATGCAAAGGCAGACTTGACCAGAAGCTGCTGATGAGTCCCCAGTGAGGCAGAGCAAGAGACAACTTCAAACTGGCAGTGCACACAAACACTAGAAATCCAACTAGTAAGGGTCCAAAGGGTAAGCAGGCTGAGCAATGAGACACTGGGGAAAACCCCATGCAGGCAGTGGAACCAGACAAGCAGTTCTGGCAGGGAGTGTTTGGTTGAGGCTGGTATGAGTAGGCGGTGAACCAGGTGGAATGACTTTAGGATAATTAAACCATGGCAGGTGGAGCTGATTATGGTGAGAGTGGAGACTGGGAGGAAGCTGGGATTAGTGGAGCACGGAGTGAGAAATAATCAGTCCAAAAAAACAAAAACAAAATCCAAATCATGACAATATGACCATTCCCCTAAGTAAAATAGGGGAAATAGCTCAGTCAGATTGCAAGGAAGGCATATCTGAAGCAAAAGTCCTGCCATAGATTTTCATTTGGATTTAGGTTAAGCTTTTTTAATGGCACATTCTACTCCATTGATTTGATTTATTTTAAACCATCTCATTGTTGCTTTAGTTTTATGTTAAAGCTTGGTGTCCTGCTGGAAGGCAATGCTCTGTCATAGTCTCAAGTCCTGTTGTAATCTCAAACTGGTTTTCTTCCAGGTCTTCACTGTATTTACCTCCATCCATATTCTTCTGCAATTTTGCTTTTCCTGCTAAATAAATATCCCCACAGCCTGGTGCTGCCACCACCATGTTTCATCGTGGGGATTGTTCGTTAAAGGTTAGGTGCAGTGTTGATTTTCCACAACACATCATCTTGGATCTCGATCAAAAGGTTTTCCTTTGCCCTTATGGGGTGACAGGCAATCTGGGCTCTTGGTCTGCTTTGTTCAAAAAGAATGACTGATAGAAAACAGCAGCAAGGGACCTAGCCCCTTTAAGAGTTTGCCAGATATCTTGGTGTGCAACGTGTGTTTATAAGTGTGCATTTATTACACACGTGGATAGAGGCTGTTTGAGAGAACTTCCTGGGCTGTTTTTCAGTCCTAGTCTGTCCATGGTCTCAGCAGACATGTTTACTGTGTCCTTAAGGCCCTGTGCACAAGACAACGTTTTTAACGTTTTGCTGCTTTTCTACTGCTCATGCACATCACAACGGAGCGCGTTTTCTCCGAAACAGCACAATTTGAAAATGGGCTCCACAATGTAAAAACTTCAAAAACCTCCCAGTCTCCAGTGTTATGTTGACAAGAATAACACAAACTGCTTATATGGGGAAGCCCTGGCCCATGCACAGTATTGCTTAGTGGTGGCGCCCTTTTAGCAGGGAGCGTTTGTAGGTGAACACGTTGTTGTGTTTCAAAGAACATACCACCAAGTAGTGACGTGTGCACAGTGATCATAATAAAACGCCATGTAATGGTGTAGACAGAAGCAGAAAAACAACCCCGTTTTCAAAGGATTGTCGTCATGTGCACAACGCCTTAGATAGATTGTAGCAACCTGCTAACAGAACATCTATTGGGTTCCTTTCCCAGTGTCTCACTTGGATTTTGTGTGGTAGGCCAACAAAGAACAGTGCATAATTGTAAAGTAAAAGAAAAGTGATACAGATCTAAAAGGTGTGACACACATTGCTCTTTAATCTGATACCCCAAATTAAACCCCAGTCCGCTGTTCAACAAAGGCAAGATTTGTAGGGTTGAGTACTGATAGTTCTCCTTTCAACAGATTCTCCGACCAAGGTAGTGAATTCCTTCTGCTCCTCCAGAGTTTCTGTAGGCCTCTTGACTGCTTCTTTGATTAAATCATTCCTACTCCTGCCTCACTTTAGATGGATATCTATGTCACGGTAGGTCTGTGGTTGTCACATACTAACAGAAGTTTTGGTTGTAATGAGACAAAATATACAAAAACTCAGGGGGCATCAATAAATTTGCAAGGAGCTGTTGCTTAGTGTGACATAAACCTAAAACACAGGGGGGAAATCTGCTTTATTCATAAAAACAATCTTTAATGCTCTGTAATTAATATGTTATATCTTATTAGGCATCATATACGCACTGGGAAGTTAAAAAAGCCTGTCTCAGTTCTTTTTGCTCATAGCTGTAAGACAAACTGACACCCTTAAGACACAGCGGTTTGGCTCCCAACCCCACAGCTGCCACTTGTCAGGAAACAGAAACAGTTCATAGACACAACATTTCCATTAGTAGTCTTAAAACCAGCAACGGGGGACATATTTTTAAACCACCTTCACTGAACACACTAGCTCCTGTCATTATTTATGCTAAGCTAAGTGAATCACTTCCTGGCTCCGGCCCCAGACTAAAGTGTTGGCAAAAAAAGCCCTGCTAAATGGCACATCATTCCTTCCAATCCATAGTGTGTATTATACTGCACTCATTTAAATAAATAGTCTGAGCATGGTGCTGCTGCTTTATCAAGACCTGGAGATACAGAGCCACACATTTTGCGATATTTTAAAAGCTTTTTGTTTGTAAAACTAACTGCAAGTGCTACTGAAATGTCACAAATCTTCCATCTGATGGAGAGAACGTATCACTGCTGTTAGTAAATGCAACAAGGAAAGTGATATGCAATGTTATTTTAATTAATTTCACATATGTTGAAGCAAACAAGCCTGAAAGTGGGTAAAAAAACAGCTATGCTCATTTATGTGCCAGGAATGTTATTAACCTTTTTAGGTATCAATATTCCAAACAACACAACAGTAAAACTGAAATAATACACATACTGCATAAAACAAAATAAACAACCCCAAAATCTTACTAAATCCAAAACCTAAAAGGTACGCAAAAGGAATTTTTTTATCGCATGCAATAAAATGGAAATCAAAGAATTTCTGCAAAAACTAACAAGATAACTTTTAAAAGGAATGAAATTAATAAACCGGAAACACAAAAAAAATTAAGCAAATGTTATGTCAGAAAATACAACCCCATTTTCAATTAAGTTAGGATGTTAAGTAAGAAGTACATAAAAACCGAATACAATGATTTACAAATCTTCTTCAACCTATATTTAATTGAATCACCACAAAGACAAGATTTGTAATGTTCGAACTGATAAACCATTTTGTTTTTGTCACTCATTTTGAATTTGATCCCTGGACTAATTTTTGAAGCTTGGTAGGTGGAAATTCTTCCCATTCTTTTTTAGTGTACAACTTCAGTTGCTCAACCGTCCAAGGTTTCCATTGTCATATTTTTCACTTCATAGTGCTCCACACATTTTCAATGGGAGGCAAGTCTGAACTGCAGGCAGCCTCCAAAACCTGTGTGTACCTCTCAGCATTAATGGTGCCTTCACAGATGTAGAAGTTACCTATACCATGGGAATTAACACCTCCCATGCCATCAAAGGTGCTGGCTTTTGAATTTAGAGCTCATAACAATCTGAATATTCCTTTTTCTCTTTGGCCCGTCGGACGAGATGTCCATGATTTTTAAAGACAGTTAAAATTGTGGACACGTCAGACCACAGCTCAGATGAGCTCGGGTCCAGAAAAGCCGGCGGCATTTCTGGGTGTCGCTGATATATGGCACTCGTTTTGCAAGACAGGGTTTTAGCTTGCACTTGTAGAAGTAGCAATGAATTGTCCAGTACTGACGATAGCTTTCTGGAGTCTTCCTGAGCCCACGTGGTAATTTCCTTTACAGAATGATGTCAGTTTTTAATGCAGTGCTGCATTTAATGTTGCTTTTCAGCCTTGCCGCCTAAACACGGAGATTTCTCCAATTTCTCTGAATCTGCTGAAGACATTATAGACTGCAGATGATTAAATCCCTAAATTCCTTGCGATTTGTATGTAGATAAACTCGACATACAATTTAAGGAAAAAGTTGTTCACAAAGTGGTGAACCTCACCCCATCGTTGATTGTGATTTGCAAAAAAAAGCGTAAAAACAATAAGGTTTATCAGTTCGAAAATTAGATATCTTGTCTTTGTAGTGTATTGAATTGAATATAGGTTGAAAACAATCTGCAGATCAGTGTATTCTGTTTTTAATTTACATTTTATATAATGTCCCAACTTCATTGGAATTGGGGTTGTAAAAAAGGTGTGGAATATATGACAGCTAAGAAGTCTTCAAAAAAGGAAAACAAACTGAAAAGTAAAGACGCAAAAGTTCCCAAAGACAAAAATATCTAGGAACATGTTAATTGAAAGGTTGCTGGTCAATTCCCTCCCATATGAATTTGTTTTGGTCCTTTCATACTTGATATCGTCAGGTACAAAAAGTACCTGTCATGTTGTGATTAAGACCATGTTTTACCAAATGTCCGTTGTACCAGTCCTTAATTAGTCTTTACTTGGTATTTATCATTGACCAGTTTTAACCAGTAATCAGCACTAGCACTCACTGGGCTATTGTTTCAATAATTGCGTTGAAGATGTAGAACAGTGGTTATCAGCCCTGGCCTGTAAGTACCCTTGTCCTGCACTTGATGGCATGCAGATGAGATCATGCAATCATTTGAATCAGCTCAGCTATAACAGAGACACATGTAAAACATGCAGGACAGGGGTACAGGAGGCACAACCACTGACATAGAAATTTGATGGCAATGTTTTTGCATGAAACCAGCAGGTAACTGTCAGTATCAGAAACAGGACTAAAAAAATTACTAGAATTTCTACCCAGTTTTGTGAACTCAGCATTTGGTGAGAGATTCGCGATACGGTTGGGAGGTCACATCTAATACATCTCGAGACCTGTAATTATTACATTTACCATGCGTTTTTTCCGCATGCTATTTCACTGCCAAAACAGCATGAAACTGGGCACACACAAGGTGGGGTTACAGACTAGGACCTGCTGTGCTTATATTCATTTTTAATGAGGAAATAGGAAGGACTTTTATTTTCCATGGATGACGCTGTGGGCAAATCAATAAGTAATATGGGAAAGACTTACGGGGATTTACCAAACTCCCATATGGATTACGCTCTGAATGCTCTTTCTTCCTGCTGCTGACCGCTTTCTTCTCATATCCTCGCTTTTATGTGTCACGTTTACCTTTTGGTATGTCGTACCTTAACAATAAATATGCCCAATGTTATGGAATCATTTCTGAGGTTTAACTGACCGATTTAATATTGCCAAACATATGTATTGCACCCCCTCCCCATTACACAGTATAAGCCAGATCAAAATATTAGAACCCTGACTCAAGCATTTGTTTGTCATTATGGCCCGAATGTTTCACCCTGACTGAATATGAACTATATCTCCAACTTTAAAACCTATTTTATACGGATTTATGAAATCTTCTTTTATTATTGGTATTGACCCCAGTTTTATGAGTATTGCCTCACTTTTATATAAACACATTAGATTTTATTGCTTTTGTAAAAAATTTGATTTACTATCTGTGATGACGTTTTGTACAATGCTACTGAAAAATCAGGAGAGTGTATTCAGAATGTACCACTGCTTAAATGCTTCTATTGATGAGATGTATGTTCATCTTTAAAGCTACAACTTGTAATAACAACTTGTAAATTAATGGTTTTTAGTTTTAGTGGTAAAACTAATATATATATATATATATATATATATATATATATATATATATATATATATATATATATATATATATATATATACACACACACACACACACTGAAGAAATAGCTTTAACTATCATAATAGTGAAAAAGTAGATAGGCCTGAAAGAAACCTACATAGTGAGATTATAGCTGCAACGATTCAGAGAAACTACAGGAAGGAAGATTGCTTCTAAAATGAAATAAAAGCAAAAGTTACTACGGAAAAAAAACACTAAACAAGAGATAGAGGCTGGAATTACTCAAGGTTGCCTGACTCCCTGTATGTGTGTACTATAGGGGTTAAAACATTCTAATTTATTCTTTCTACAGTATGAAGTGGTAATTCTATACCCTGTTAAGCTATGGCGTATCTAATTTGCATGTTATTGACATGGAAAGAAACCAACACTCTACTACTTTATTGCCATATTGGATCTGAGTTGTCAGGATTCTGTGTACCATGCTCCACAAACTCTGTTCCACAGGTGGCTGTTGTTGACGGGTGGGCGTGACCCCCACCTGCGGCTCGTTTAGGCTGCTCTACTCGGGTTTAAAAGGAGTGCACAGTCAGCTGGAAGACACCAGAATGTTACCCCGTTGTGGTATGCCTAGGCCTTTGCGCTGTCGACTGATCTCCGTTCCTGTGAGTTTTTGAAGTTCCTGATTCCTAGCTCTAACTCTATCTCCTGTCCTCTTCAGTTCGTCGTGCTCTGGATTTACTCAACCGTGTTGTCTCCCTGCACTGAAGACCGGTTCCTGAATCCCTGCTGCTCAGATTTTGCTCTGGCGTTCCCCTCGAGCCCACTTGGTATTACCAAGCCGGACAAGAGCCCCCCCCCTCCTGGATTTACCCTGGTTCTTCCAGCTGCTCCTCCACTGTGGTGCTGCTCGGGCTCCCCGCCTGCGTTCCATCTGCCAGCTCACCTGTCACTCAGCCATCTCCCTCCATCAGAAAGTATACGGTCACAGACCTCCTTCTTCCACTCATCCTCCCCGGATAGGTCCTCCCTACCAAGCGGTAAGCAGAGCAGCATCTGTGTAGATTTCCCTGGTTCGATTTTAGTTTAATTATATATCCTCTTTCTTCCCGCAGTACCCTTCGCTCTGACGTTCCGACCTCGCCTGCTGCTCACCTTGTGTGCTTTAGATTTGTGTTGAGCCTAAATAAAACATCTTTAACTGTCCCTGTTCTCCGACTGTGTCTGCATGTGGGCCAAACACCTTAAAACCATGACATGAGTTTGCAGCATACAGTTATAACCGAATATTTTTATTAACTGTATGAATAAACATAGCACGTCTGACATTAAAAGTCAAGCTAGATTTTTTCTGTTTTAGGTCAGTTAGGATTACCAAAATGTTTTTATATTTGCTAAATCTCAGAATATTGAGACAATTTGTTAGAGATTGTTTTACTCCTTTTTTTTTTTACAAAACCACAGGTATCATCAGTACATGTAATTACCATGCCTTTATGTAGTTTGGAAAAGTGCAGATAATGATATTGTAAGCTTTGAATAAGTCAATTTGTAACATTTGAGTTTGATAGAGGTTCAAGAGAGGATTTAAAGCAACATTTCAATGTGGCATCATTGAAAAAAATTAATAAATCAGGCAAGATGTCAGGAAGAGAATTATGGACATCCAGAAGACTGGTTCATCTAAGGCAGGGGTGTCAAACATACGGCCCGCGAACAATTTAGTCCGGCCCGGTGGCTAAATGCATCATCATTATTCAAAAAAAAAAAAAAAAAAATTTTTTTTTTTTTCAGTGTCCTGTCTGGCAATGTGGCAATAAGAATTGTTGTCTTAATGCCAAAAAGAGCTCATCAGATTTGACTTTCACCAGTGGAGCAGTACTGCTTTTGCCATAGTGCTCCGCTAGATTTATGAATGTGAATAGTTTTATTATGATTCATGCGGGGAATATCTCAAATGATATGGACACTACAATGGGAAAGTAGGAGATGAAAGGAAGAACAAGAAGAAAAAAAGAAAAGGTGAAAGAAAGAGGAGATAAAAGGAAGAGAATGATAAAACAATTATTGAAAAAAACATGTACTTCGTTTAATTGAAAATCTTCAGTTCCTATATTGTCCACGAGGGGCGCTGTGTTTTAATCAGCAGATGGTAGCACTGAGCTTCAGATGTGGAAAATGTATTTTAAATCATTTCTTCATTTTTATCTGTTTGATGTATTTTGTCATGCAGGACAGTGTTTTTAAGTTCCAAAAAATGTGAATAAATGTTTTTCAACATTGTACGATCACTGTGATCAGTTCTTATGCATAATGCACTTAAGTAAATGTTTAACAGTAAAAGTATTGTTAAAATTGCACATACTTTTCTTAAAAACGCTGAGGTTATTCATAATATATTGTGTAAAAGTGAAATTCATTTAATATAAAAATCAACAACAAATCCACTTTTATTACTTCTATTTAATCTTGCAATGAGTTTACTCGTGTGGCCCTCTTGAGATCAGATTAAGCTGAATGCGGCCCCTAAACCAAAATGAGTTTGACACCCCTGATCTAAGGATACCATTTTCAGATGTCTGAAGGTGCCACCATCATCGGTTCAAACAATTACATTCAAAGTTTTGTTTCCCAGCAAGGATAGTGTTTTACTGCACGATGTGTAACTAAACCCACAAAAACCTTGTGAAAACGATGGCAGAAACAAGTCCTGTATCGTGTTGGCTGAAAGGCCATTCAGCAAGGAAGAAGCCATTACTCCAAAACAGAGTTGTCAAAAGTATTTACATCTTTTACTCAAGAAGTATAGATATTAGATTTTAAAAATACTTCTGTAGAAGAATCAACTCAAACCTTTTACTCAAGTAAAATTATAAAAGTACCTAATATAAAAAGTATTGGTGGAAAAAGTCAAACTTCAGAGACATATTATCAATAACCATTTACTTGTTATTATTGGAATGTGAGTGAAATCCAAGGAATTGATGAGGGCAACAGATGTAAGATAACAAAACTGGACATGGAAATGAGTGCATTACCCTCTTGTAACAATTACCCTCGTATGGTTGTCTGTGTACAGTAGACAGTGTTGTCAAAATCAATGATTAATCCTAGCGGTTAATTAAAAAAAGGGGGGGGGGGAAGGAAAATAACAATCCTAAAAATCCAATGTTGTTCTACATTTTGTCCTACTTCTTAAGTTTTTGTTGGGGCGTTTGCAAAACAACCTGGTGCAGTACTTCCTCCAACAACAATCAAAATCCCTCTGTTCGGGTAGCTCTAGCTCTATTTGTCTGAATTTATTTATTTATTTTTTGCTCTTGTTTTTTATTGACAAGCCAGAACAAAAACGAGCTGAAATAAAATAGAAGTAGTCTATTTTTAAAATGTAAGGAGTAGAAAGTGCAGACAATTGCGTGAAAATATAAGTATAAGTAAAATCTAGGCTAAAAAATTATTACTCCACTAATGTATAAATACCCAAAATTTCTACTTAAGTAAGGTTACAATGTATATGTACTTATTTACTTGACACATCTGCTCCCCTAAAACTCAAACTGAATACAGCTTGTATATGCAAAAAGAGATAAAGATCTAGACTTTCTTGATATGTGATCTGATCTGTGTCTTTTTGTATTGAGCACTGTTACATTTGGTGAAAAAAAGAGGGCTGATTGTAAGTCAAAAAACAACATCCCAACTGTATGGTGATGAAAGCATCATGTCGTGGGGGTGTTTTGCTGTGGGAGGCACTGATGCATGTTACAAAATACATCATTATGAAAAAGCGTTATGTATAAAATATTCAAGCAACGTCAAAAGATGTTAAAGAGCAGTTAAAGAGCTTAGGAAAAAAGTCTCCCAGATCTGCCCCCCATCTGCCCAGATGGACACTGCCTCTAAGGATACTGCCAGATTAGTTACAAAGAGACATGTTGCTGTTTCAAACACACAGAACAAAAGCCCTGTTTTCCTAAGACTAAAAGTAGCTCTTAAGAGATGTCATTTTGGGAAAAAATTTCTTAGAATTTTATCTTGGTAAGAAAAAAGTTATTCACAAACCATCTTAGGCTTTAAGAGAGCTCCTCAAGTGACAAAATGTTAGGAGTAGTGAGGAGGACTTTTAATGAGGCCAAGAGTGTCTTAAGCAAGGAAGATAGTGGAACCAGAGAGAGCTGTCTGGCTGATCCACCACCTAAACAGTGGAGGAAATGAGCACATAAACTTATTTAATAATCATACAATTATAATATTTAGATAAGATAAACTGTATCATCCCCATGGGGGGATATTCATTAGTTTCAGCAGCCTGACGGGTTAAAGGCAACTCTCCCTAATGTCATTTTATTGAGGATAAATAAGAAAAATTTTGGATAATCATGAGTAAAAAGTGGAGAAAGAATATATAAAAGAGGTAAGAAAGTGTTTTCTGTATTGCAGGATAATGTCAGTTTCCTAAATGATCATCTAGAAGTTTGCTTGTGTTACCATCTCCTTGCTTTTGATTGCTGCAGGGAGTGCTTCACTTTCCAGGCTGGTGCGTAAAAGCACCAAGACGCACAGTGAAAAAGGTGCATTGATCTGTGGCAATACGATTCAAAGTCCCCCTATTTGCGCCATGATCCAAGGACCAATTTAACTTTCAACACTCCTTCTCCTCCAACAGATGACCGGACAGATGCATTTTTTTTATTTATCTATTTTCTCCATTTCATGACGGTCATTTTGCCAAATACAATCACTTTACACAAGCAGGCAAACCCAGTAAAATGCTGACAGGTGAGCGCACATTAATATCACATAGACAAAGGTAGTAAATTGGCTGGCGAGTAAACATAAAAATAAGCAAATCACAATGAGAATCTCAATAAGGTTAATCAACACATTTTGATGCTGTGTGACAGTTAATAAATTTTGCTAGTTTTTATCATCATGTAACAATAATTCTTCTCCTTTGATCCCTGGGAGCGCATTTGTGTGAGTGTGTGTTTTTATTTTACTATCAACCAATCACAGCTCTTGAAAGACAGCGTCACACCTAACAACGGGGTCAACCACACCTCCCCACTAAGATCAAAGTTTCTGTCAATTCCTTACTTAGCGTCGCCTTCAGCAGCGATCTGAATCACTCTTAAGCTAAGACTCCTAAGTAGGAACTTTAGCCTAAGATAGAAGCTCTTTGAGAGGACTCTGAGAATCTTTGTGAATACAGGCTCAGAATTCCGCTTCGCCGAAAATTTTGTGGACAGAACTAAAAGGGTGAGCGTGAAAAAGGCAACGTACAGACCTGACCCGGTGATTTTGTCCGGGGGAATGGGCGAGGATTCCAGCAAACCTCTGAAGGGATGCCCAAAACCTTTGATCCCAGTCAAAAAGTCATCATATTTTATTTTTCTAATTCATTATTAAACCCAATCAGTTGTTGTCTACTGTGGTAGATTTCTACAACAAAAGCGACAAAACAAATATACTTTGGCTTAGGGATGTTAGTTAAAATAAACACAGCTTCACGAAAAATTATCAAATTAGAGAGAAAGCTGTCAGAAAAATGATTATAAAGAAACACGTAAGTACAAAACTATGCATGATTTCATGTTTAAGGTGATTCACAACAAGCAAGGAAATTTTGGAAAAAAAATTTTTTTAATTTTTGTCAGTCTGTGAATATAAGAGCGGATGATATAGGAGGGTTTTTAAAATATCTTTTTACTCAGTATATAAAGTAAAAGTGATGTAGGATGATAACAGATTCCATGTACTCTCGTTCGATGACACTCCCACCATAGCAACAGTGGCCATGTGGGACAAACGCTTAATGTAGTGTGGGTTATGAGGACCTGAGGTGTACATAACATATATACAGCAGCTCTTAGGTTTACCATGATGCAAAGCGATGCCAGCAAACATATATCTTCTTACCTAGAGACTGTCCAGCGATGACTCTGCTGTTCTCCCCTGCCACTGCCGCCCGGGCGTTCCTCTCGCTGGCGTACTGAACGAAGGCGTAGCCTTTGTGAACGGAGCAGCCCACTATCTTGCCGTATTTGGCAAAGATGGCCTCTATGTCGGCCTTGGTGACCACAGCCGTGTTAAGGTTGCCGATAAAGACGCGGGAGTTGAGGGAGCGCGGGTCATTCTTGTTGGTCACGTTGCTTGTCTGGATTTTCCCAGTCATCCTAGTCCTGGAGGCCGGTCTGCTGGGAGAAACAGATGAGCGAGCTGCTAAGAAACACTGTGTAGGTCAGGCTCAGAAAGCCAAGCAGCAGGGTGTAAACACTGAGCAGAGGTGTAATAAGTGCTGCAAGGCTGTATATAGACTGAGAAAAAATATTTGGATGCTCCAAATAAAATAAAAAAAAATCTTTTTGTGAGAGATAATGCTTCATATTTTTGATCAATAAACAGAGAATCCAAATTTAAGTGAGTTGGTTTTAATTATTTAACAATAAGATAGATTAAAACTTAAGCATGTATTTTTGGCCCATATCCAAATAACAAGGAAAAGTCCAAGTTTAATCAAAGTTTCTTCATTAAAGGCATGCAACAAAAAGTCTATTTATTGATCTACTGATTTATCATTGACATATTTCCATGAAAGATAGCTAGGAATGATTGTTTCAAAACAAAGTAATGTCCTTTTTGGTAACAGAAAAAAGAAAATCGGTTTACAAAATATTAACAAAGGTTTTGTCTGCTTTGTTTTGACAGAAATCTAAAATTAACAGAAATATCTTCTAGACTTATTAAGACCATGAAAAAAAGTGTCCAAGATCTGTAAAAAGCTTTGAGATAAATGTGTGTTTTTATTGCATTAGCATAATCCTAAATTTAAGATTGCAGTAGTTCTTACACAGTGACCTTGTTAACTTCCCTCACTAATCTCTGCAAATATGGGTCCATTTCCAGTCTTGTTTGTCACAGTTACATTTGTTTCAAACTTTCTTACAAAGATGTGTAAACGTTTTTGATGTATAAATAATATAGCAAGGAACTATATTTGGTAAGAAACTCTGCATTTACCATTAGAAAATTTAAACCCCTTCAGATAAAAAAACAACAACTTTACAGCTACTTTGAAAACAACACATTTTAGGTTATTTACTTCTATAAGTATTGCATGAGCTCCCTGGTTAAAGGGTCATGTGGAGGCGGCTTACGATGCGAGCTCCCTTCAGAGGCTTGGACTGGCCGTACACTGATTTAGAGACACGTTCTCTTGTTTTTCCCATTTTGAAAAGTGGCTTAGAGAAAATGGACCACTGTGTCATGGTACATAACACACATTAAAAAAGCACAACAGTTGCATTCATTTTATATATTGTTACACTGGTGTTTTGTCACAAACAGTATTCTCAGTGTTACTTGTTTTCCCCATGAAATGAATATGTAAACAAAGGGAGAAAAGAGTAATAACACAAACAGGCAGAGTTAACCTAAGGTAAAAGGTTACCTTTGTGTCTCCAAGTGTCATGATTTAGGTTTTTGTTTGTTTTGGACTTTTTGGGATTCATCTCCGTCGCCTCTCAGCCACTGAAACCATCCAATCAACTCAGTCCACTCCTCAGCCACCACCCAATCAGCTCAGTCATCTTCCAGCCACCACTGTGCACCTGATCAGGTCCACCTGCTGCAATGAATTAGAGTCAACTCTGCTCACCTGTCCCCTGTCTACATATACCTGCCTCAGCCAGCTCATCCCTGTCAGAACGTCTTGTCTTGCTTCATGCGTACTGCTTTACCAGTTTCTGTGTGTTCAGCCAGCTGGATTCTTCTGCCCTGTTGTGTTCAGCCCATACTGCTGTATGCTGCAAAAGTCTGCCTTATTTTTCCTGAGTTCGAGTCGCCTGCTCTGCCCGTTTCTGGTGGTTCCTCGATCTTCATTGCCTGCTCTGGTTAGCCTCGGCTTTCATCACTGTGTCAGGCCAGTCACTGCCTGTTGCTCCTGGTCTGTCTGGTGCTGCCCTCATCTGATCCAGTTCTTTTCACCTGCCTCATCTGCCATTATTCACCTTTTCAACAAACCTTTTAAACACTGAACTCTTTTGTCTGGCTGAATATCAGGTCCTCTTGTAGTATTCATAACACCAAGGGCCCGATGCACACATGGAGGTCTCTATTGTTGAAATCTCTTGAAAGACAAATCGGTAAATTGGCTAGTCATACATATACAGGCAGTTTCAGTAAATAATAAAAAGTTAGGTTTCTTGAGTAATTTTGTTTAAACTATATGACTCAAATTGTGTTCTGTTTATTGCCTCGGGGAAAAAAGAACATTACATAAAGTCATGGCTGCAATTATTGCTGTTGTTTCTGTACCTTTTTCTACCACTCCTTTTCCTTTTGCAAAACTTTCAATAATAATAATAATTGTTTGGATACAGCCATTTGCTAACAGCCAGTTTCCGTAGTAAAGAGACTTTGTCCCTTATCTGCCTTGTGGAGGGTTTCAGAAAATTTCTGCTGAACAACAGTCAACTCCATTTTCATTTTTATGTCAACCATAATGTAGCCGTACAATTGATCTTTGAAAAATCTTTCTTTTTCTTTTGGTCTTATTTCTAAGTTAATAATTTATGAGAAACGGAAATTGGGGTTTTCATTACACACAAGTCACAGTTCTGAAAATGAACCAAAACAAAGGTATTAAATGTATTGTTCTGAGTGTAATAAATCTACATCATGAGCTTCTCCTTTTGAACTGGAAGTGGGCCCTAATTTGTCATTCATCTTGGGGCCTTCTACAACCTTGGGCTGGCTCGGCTAACATGTAGCCTATTATAAATACACATTGTAACTAGTGTGAGGAGAATTTTATTAGATATATAAAGGTCTGGACTTATCAGCTAGACTAGACCTCTTCCACGTTCTTAAGGTGGGATCCACCTCTGCTTCATGATTCAGGAGCAAGCAAATGACCTTTCACATCTTGGTATACACTATCTGAGCAGTTATTGTCAGCCACTCCATCTTTTTCTGTACGATTTGTTGAAATAGCAGCTACACAAATTATGGACAAAATATTTCAGTTGTACATGTTTTGCCCCAGAAAACAAGTTAATCCTGGAGGTGGTTGCACGGGTCAAGGAGTGTTGTGTGGTGCAGCACTGGCCAGCTCAAAGTGGGAGCTCAGACCAGTACATGGTCATTGGGCAGTGTTGCCAGACTGGGCAGCTTTCCACCCCATTGGGCTTCTTTTGAACACATTGGGCTGGAAAAAATAGCCTTGGGCAGATTGTTAAAATTTGGACTGCTTTTCACAGCATTTGGTGGATTTTTAGGAAGCATTAATAGGAAAATTCTATCAAAATAGTTAACATTATGTGGCAGAAAAGTGTTATGGGATCGTTATTCTGAAGTCACTATGGCCTCACGCCACTCGGACATGTGAGCACGGGCCTGCTGATTGCCAAGGCCAAATGCTGCGTAGCTACTGTGCAGGATGTTGATTGTCTAGGATAGAAAGTCTTTGTTTTGTCTCATGCCAAGGCTACTATCGAGTATTAGGGAGCAAAAAAAAAATGTGCACATATTAATAAAATGCTGTTTCGTTGCACTGATTTTATTACTTAATTTATTTTGAAATGTCAAATCTGACATCAATGATTGTGGTGCACCTAAAAATGTCACCCCATGTTTTTGGTTGTTATTATGTATTTGTTTTTTTATATATTTATTTTGTAGAAACAAAATAATTTTCTGTTATATTTTGGCATAGCTGGTTGCCATATTTTGCACTTTCCTGAGGAATATTTCTAAAAATATAACAGTAGTAAGAGGGAATCTTTGATCGGGGGACGCGGTTTCCGGGTTGGTTTAGATGACGGACTTCCTGTTCGCGTCAGACGTAATCTGGATTCCGAATGCAAAGCATCATTGATTCATTGCTGTTTTTATTTCTCAGGTATGTACTTGGTGAAAACACTCCAAACTTATTCTGTGAACTTATTATATCCTGTTGTAGTAGATTGTACTGATACAGCTGATATGTATATTTACATTTAATGCTTTTAAGCTTTATCCGCCGAGAGTCTTGATTAGCAAAATGCTAATGCTACGTTGGTGACGTCTCGCGAGACTTGTTATGTTTGTATTGGAAATATCGCGAGATTTCGTAAATCCCGGTTATAAATGTTGAAATGCTTTTCTTTGTAAAATAATCGGTTGATATTATTTTGAGATGGTTAGTGAAAGAGGTAAACAGTGCACGTTGATGCTTGGCCCCAGTTAATATGCATTTACATGCTAGTGCTGTTTGATGCACTATATTTGTGTCATCATAATGTTTTGATTTATGTGAAAGACGGGAGATCACACAAGGCTGTACACTGTGACCTGTTTACTTGTTTAATAAATGAGACGTAATCTGGATTCCGAATGCAAAGCATCATTGATTCATTGCTGTTTTTATTTCTCAGATTGCGCATTCACTGTTGCTGGAGCCCTGATACTCAGGACCTGTAACAGATTTTGGGGGCTCGTCTCGGGATCAGCACGCCAAATGTCCATAGGTGACCGCTGATCCAGTGATATTGAACTTCAGGACCGCTCACGACTGGACTTGGTGCCAGGGCGACCCAGTGTGCAGCAGAGAGGCCAGTTCCCGGTGAGAAAGGTGTCCTAGCCTAGAGAGTGCAGCACTGCAGGCCCAAGCATCCAAAGCCAGTAAAGATGTCGTCCGGCGAGAGAAAACAGTTACTTTGGAGCATCAAAAAGAAGTTACACCAGCTAAGTGGTAGTGAAGCTCACCTCATTGCAACTTCTCTTGGAGATGTTGAAGGACTGGATTCTAGTCAGCTGATTCGTGATGATGAAGAGAGTTGTGTTGAGTATTTGACTAACTATCTGACATGTCCAACAATCTTGGACCGGGAGGACCAGGGCTTACCATTGCTAAAACGGCTTGAATGCATTATAGACGGGGCCCTGATGGGTCGAGGCCACAGTTCAGTGTCCTTCGAACCTGAAGCGAGTACTAGTGGGCAAGCTGTTCACCTGTTTCAGCCACAAGAGAACTCTGACCCAAATTTACAGACATTACTGGCCCAGTATGATAATATTCAGGCTCAGTCAAACCAAACTTTGGCGACTGCAGCTGAACCAGACCCAGAGAGACTGAGTTCATTACCCTCTCGTCCCAGCCAATCCCTCAGCCAGCAGCAAACTCAGGCACCACGTCCACCACCTGCAAGAGGGGCATCATTCCCAATGCCTCAACAGTGGTGTTCACCCCGACACACTGTCCCTCATCCGGAGGACGTTCCAAGTCATGCTGGTGAGAGTATGATTGCCATGAGAGATCTGCCACTGCTGTCCCGCAAAGAATTCAAAGTGCATGGGGGAATGATAAGTGACACAACATCAGAAATGAGTTATAACAGCATCTGTAAGCAGATGGACGAGGGTCTCAGGGAGAATCACACTCCAAATGAGGTTATTAGAGGAGTGCTACGTTCTATTAAGCCAGGTAACTTCAGAGATATGTTAACCATAAAAGAGGATCTCACAGTGTCTGAACTTAAAAGTTTTCTGCAGTCTCACCTGGGTGAAAAAAATACCACACAGCTTTTCCAAGATTTGATGTGCGCTAAGCAGCATGAGAGTGAGACACCGCAGCAGTTCTTGTACAAAATGATTGGACTGAAGCAAAAGATCCTGTTTTCACTCAGACAACCAGACTCAGTTGTCAGGTATGATCCATCCACAATCCAGTGCATTTTTCTCAACACCATCTGTCAGGGCATAGGCGAGAAGTATGAGAGTGTTCGGCGAGACCTCAAGATCCTGCTAAGTGACCCCATGGTCAGTGATGAAGCACTTCTCCGTCAAGTAATAAAGACCACAACGGAAGAAAGTGAGCGGAAGCGCAGACTTGGCCGACATCCCACCCTGAAGGTGAGTCAAGCCCATGCAACAAACATTGAGTCAAAGGAGAAAACAAAAGACAATGTGAATGTAAGCCTGATGAACAATGACTCCACACTCCAAAGACTCAGTGCCCAAGTGGAGGCGCTGACAAAGGCTATGGAAAGCCTGAAGGCCATGACCTCGCTAGTTTCAGCACCGGAGCAGGTGAATGCCAAATCTCAACATGAAAAGAAGCTACCAAGGGAAAGAAAGAGCTGTCAGAGTTGTGCTTCCCAGGCCAATCCAAACTGTAATCACTGCTTTACTTGCGGAGAGGAAGGGCATCGTTCAGTCGGGTGCCTAAAAAAGACCAAACCGTCGGGAAACTGGAGACGATCAGGGCAGAGGGACCACCTCTGATCGGCGGATCTCAGCAGTCCCACACAAAGAAAATGTCCAAAACCAAAAGTTACAGAGAGGAGAGTGGCACAAACACACAAGAAACCGTTGACAAAGAGACACTCCGTGGCCGAGTTGCTCCTTTGGTTGGCCGCCAATCCCTTCTCAAATGTATGATGGCAGGTTACCTAGTAACAGTGGTATTAGACACCGGAGCTGGGGTAAGTCTTCTAGATCATGCATGGCTAAATAGGTACCTGCCTGGGCAACAGGTTAGGCCCTTAAGTGAACTAATGGATGATGACCTTAATGTGAAAGCAGTCACAGGAGATTCAGTACCTTATGATGGGTGGGTGGAGATTGTAGTCAATCTAGAGGGCAATAATGACCCAGACCTGTCTATACGTGTACCTTTCCTTGTGAGTCGCCTCAGGATTGAGAAACCCATAGTAGGCTTTAATGTGATTCATGAATTCATTAAAGATAATGGGGGGAACTACAAACTTATCGAACTCATTGGCAGGGCTATGGGGATAGACATTACGGCTGTGAGCACTCTAGTAAGTTTCATCCAGACCCAAAAACGTCCTGTAATTGAGTCAGCTACTATAAAAGTGGGCTTTAAAGGGGGCACGATTCACCCTAGTCAGGTGGCTTACATCAAGTGTAGGGTCCCAGAAAGTATCAGCTCTACAGAGTCACTTGTGTTGTTTGAACCTGGACTCGATGTCTGCCTAGAAAAACTCAGCATTGGAGCAGGACTTTTACAGATAGAGAAGACCGACAGGCCATATGTCAAAGTACCTGTGTCAAACTATTCCAGCCAAACTGTGACTCTAGCTAGCTCAACAGTTTTGGGTTTGATCGAGCCAATTGCAAAAATCGTCGAGACAGACAATCCTAATGATCCTGCCGAAACAGCACCAGTCTCCACCTGTAGTGTTGGCCCAGTATCCGAGGTCAGCCACGACCAGGAGTTGTCCAACACCGCTCGCTGGCATCCCCCAGTGGACATCAGCCACCTAACACCAGAGCAACAAACAGAGGTAAAGCAAATGTTGTTTGATGAATCAAATGCCTTCGCTCGAGATGATTGTGACATTGGGAATATTACAAGTTTGAACATGACCATCAAGCTGAAAGATGATATTCCAGTTCAACGCACATACACATCCATCCCCAAGCCGTTATACAAAGAGGTGAAAGAATACATCCAAGACTTGCTTGCTAAAGGTTGGATAGTCAAATCAAAGTCACCCTTTTCTGCGCCTGTAGTATGTGTGAGGAAACGGGATGGCACACTGAGACTTTGTATCGATTACAGACTTTTAAACCAGAAAACCGTGCCTGACAGGCATCCACTGCCACGCATCCAAGATCTTCTGGATACCCTGGGCGGCCACAGCTGGTTCAGCATTCTCGACCAAGGGAAAGCTTACCACCAGGGGTACATGGCTGAGGGATCCCGTCACATGACTGCCTTCATCTCACCCTGGGGACTCTATGAGTGGGTAAGAATCCCCTTTGGCCTCAGTAATGCCCCTGCTGCCTTCCAACGCAGCATGGAAGAGATGCTAAACGCACTACGTGATGACTGCTGTATCCCTTATTTGGATGACATCCTCTGTTATTCAAAAAGCTTTACTGAACATGTGGAGGTGGTGCGTAAAGTCCTTCGAGCTCTGCAACAACATGGAGTTAAACTCCGCCCAACCAAATGCGAGCTGTTCAAAGCCGAGGTCAGATATGTGGGCAGGCTGGTCTCAGAGACTGGAGTCCGGATCGATCCAAAGGATTATGAAGCCGTCAAGACACTCAGTCAGAAGGAACCAACAAATGTGGGTGAGTTACGGAAACTGCTTGGATTTCTCAGTTACTATCGAGCCTACATTCAAGATTTCTCCAGAATCGCCAAACCTTTGTACAGTCTCCTTCAAGTCAAGGGGGGGCCTGAAAAAACACAGAGCAAGTCCAAGAAAGGCAGAAATGCTCAGCTGCCGTCCAAGACTCCTATCTGTTGGACAGGTGAACACAGCCACATCCTTAGACAACTCATTGACACTCTATCTGATCCACCTGTGCTTGCGTATCCCAACTTCGAACTGCCATTTAGCCTACACACTGACGCGTGTGAGAAAGGGCTCGGGGCTGTGTTATATCAGAGACAGGGTGGAAAACTAAGGGTCATCGCCTACGGTTCAAGAACCCTGACGCCTGCGGAGAAGAACTACTGCTTACATTCTGGTAAACTAGAGTTCTTGGCTCTTAAGTGGGCCATATGCGAAAAGTTCAGGGATTATTTGTTTTATGCCCCAGAGTTCACTGTGTACACAGACAATAATCCTTTGACGTATGTAATGAGCACTGCAAAGCTGAATGCCACAGGACACAGGTGGGTAGGAGAGCTTGCAGATTTCAGATTTAACATCAAGTACCGGCCTGGTAGGGTCAATATCGATGCTGACACTCTGTCACGTCTCCCTCTTGATATTGATAGTTACGTTGGGGAGTGTACCGAGGAGCTTAGCCGAGACATTGTTTGTGCAACATGGGAAGGGAGCGAGGCAGCAAAGAAAAGTGACGTTGCCTATGTAGCTGCTTTAAATCTGGCTCAGGACAATGGAGCAGACAAATCAGCCTTACCTAGCATCAGTCACCAAGAGCTAGTAAGAGCACAGAGACACGATGGTACAACAAAAGAACTACTCAGGCTAAAGGGAACAAAAACAACACTAACTGACAGAGATCGGCAAGAGGCTGATGGGTTAGTGAGGAGGCTTATGCGTGAGTGGGGAAAGCTGAAAGTTGAGAATGACCTACTATACAGGGAAGCTGGGGGCAGACGACAGCTCGTCCTTCCTGCAGAGTACAGGCCTTTGGTGCTCAAACACCTTCACAATGATATGGGTCACCTCGGAGTCGAAAGAGTTGTTAGCCTAGCCAGGGACCGCTTCTACTGGCCCTTTATGAAAAAAGACATTGAAGCTTATGTAACCAGACGATGTCCCTGTATAAAACAGAAGAAACCTGCTGTACATGTGAGGGCACCCATGGGGAGCATCAGTTCTAGTGCACCCATGGAGCTAGTGTCTATTGACTATATGCACTTGGAAAAGAGCCAGGGTGGTTATGAATACATCCTTGTCGCAGTTGACCACTTCACCCGCTTTGCGCAGGCGTGGCCAACCAGGAATAAGTCAGCAAAGACTGCTGCAGAGAGACTGTACAGTGACTTCATTCCTCGCTTTGGTTATCCCGCTAGGCTGCACCATGACCAGGGCCGTGAATTTGAGAACTCACTGTTCAAGGGTCTACAACAACTGTCAGGTGTCTCCCATTCCCGTACCACACCGTACCACCCACAGGGAAACCCAGCTGAGCGATTTAACCGCACTTTACTGCAAATGCTGAGAACTCTTGAGGAAACGAAAAAGAATAACTGGAAAGACTTTTTGCCCCAAGTTATTCATGCATATAATTGCACAAGACATGAGGCCACAGGGTTTTCCCCACATTTCCTGATGTTTGGACGGCACCCTCGTTTACCGGTGGACCTCCTGTTTGGACTTGATACTGAGAAAGAGAGTGAAACGCCTCATGGATACATGCAAAAGTGGGCAAGGAGGATGAAAGAAGCTTATCGCATTGCTACCGACAACAGTCAGAAATCAAGTGCTCGTGGGAAAAGATATTATGACCAACACGTGAGAGGAGTTGTCTTAGAGCCCGGCGACAGAGTGTTAGTTCGCAACCTTGGAGAAAGAGGTGGGCCTGGAAAGCTCAGGTCATATTGGGAACAGACAGTGTACATCGTCAAGGAGCAGGTTAATGACAGTCCCATATACAAGGTTTATCCTGAGAACAATGCGCAGAAAACCAGGGTTCTCCACAGAAACCTCCTACACCTGGTGAACGACCTACCTGTAACTGTGGACCACGGAAGGGGTAAATCACACACGAAAACCAAGGCAAGAGTCAGGATCGGCCAGAGTAATGTGGAAAGTGACACCTCGGATTCGGAAAGTGACTCGGGGACACGTTATTGGCTCAGAGTCCCAGTAACAACCAGGCCACAGGAAGAAGTCGCTCAAACTCATCCAGCACCAGATCGAGTTCTCACAACTATGGACCAAGGTTGGCACTCACTGCCACACCCTGGACATGTTGATGGAGTTACCGAGTATCCATATTCAAATGGGAATGGATTTGCCCCAAACTCTGAAAGTGACGATGAACAGAGAGGACAAGAACTTGAAATTGACACTGAGCAGGAGGAGCATGTGCCAACTCTGGAGGGGTCCCTGAGGAGGTCAACACGGACAAGGAGACCACCTCAAACACTCACTTACCACACAATGGGTCAGCCCTCTTATCAGCCGCAAACCGCTGTTGGTCAGGTTGGACTGTGTGGGTTACAAGCTCTTCCAGTGTGGGTAATGCAACCAGTGCCAGGACATCCCTACATCCCTCATCAGACTGTGCCTTATGCAATGAAAGTGCCTTATACAGTGCCTGCAAATTTTGTGTACTGAGAAATGTGCCTTAAAGGCATAGAGTATTAGATTGTTTTGTAAATAGTCAATTGTTTATTGCTTTGAGAATGGTAACTCCGACTTTTTCATGTCGAGAGCCACCTTTTATGTTGGGGAGTGTGTGGTGCACCTAAAAATGTCACCCCATGTTTTTGGTTGTTATTATGTATTTGTTTTTTTATATATTTATTTTGTAGAAACAAAATAATTTTCTGTTATATTTTGGCATAGCTGGTTGCCATATTTTGCACTTTCCTGAGGAATATTTCTAAAAATATAACAGTAGTAAGAGGGAATCTTTGATTGGGGGACGCGGTTTCCGGGTTGGTTTAGATGACGGACTTCCTGTTCGCGTCAGACGTAATCTGGATTCCGAATGCAAAGCATCATTGATTCATTGCTGTTTTTATTTCTCAGGTATGTACTTGGTGAAAACACTCCAAACTTATTCTGTGAACTTATTATATCCTGTTGTAGTAGATTGTACTGATACAGCTGATATGTATATTTACATTTAATGCTTTTAAGCTTTATCCGCCGAGAGTCTTGATTAGCAAAATGCTAATGCTACGTTGGTGACGTCTCGCGAGACTTGTTATGTTTGTATTGGAAATATCGCGAGATTTCGTAAATCCCGGTTATAAATGTTGAAATGCTTTTCTTTGTAAAATAATCGGTTGATATTATTTTGAGATGGTTAGTGAAAGAGGTAAACAGTGCACGTTGATGCTTGGCCCCAGTTAATATGCATTTACATGCTAGTGCTGTTTGATGCACTATATTTGTGTCATCATAATGTTTTGATTTATGTGAAAGACGGGAGATCACACAAGGCTGTACACTGTGACCTGTTTACTTGTTTAATAAATGAGACGTAATCTGGATTCCGAATGCAAAGCATCATTGATTCATTGCTGTTTTTATTTCTCAGATTGCGCATTCACTGTTGCTGGAGCCCTGATACTCAGGACCTGTAACATGATTAATAGTCATTGGTTAATCAAGTGTCACTGTGAAATGGTATTAGTCAATGTCAATTGTAAACGCCCCAAATGGTGTTAAGACTCCAACTGATCAATTTAAGAATGTTTAATGGCTGTGTGAAAAAAGAAATATTAAGTTGATCTCTGTGAGAGAAATAAATAAATACATTTTACATTAAATTAGATTTACAACTCATGTGGGAAGGCTATTGATAACTTTTTTGCGGTAAGTTCAATAAAGGTTGAGCTTTGGGCTGGCATTTTTTGAGGTGGGTGGGTTTTACCTCTTTTTAGGGCTGGAAATGATCAGATCTGGCAACCCAGTCATTGTGTTGTCCGTGTCTGTCAAGCAGCTAGCGTTAGACTACAGGAGGTCCAGGGAGATTGAACGTGCTCTCCTCTGCATACAGGATGGAGGTGGTGGAGCGTGTGGACAGCGTTAGGTTCCTGGGCATTCACATCTCCTCAGACCTCTCCTGGTCTGTGCACACCTCCCACCTAGTGAAGAAGGCCCAACAGAGGCTCATCTTCCTCAGCAAACTGAAATGGACTGGACTGGACTTTCCACTAGAAGCTAAAAAACGTTTAGATTACTACAATAGAAAGTGTTCTATGTCTCAGCATAACTGTGTGGTATGGGAGTGGCACAGTGCAGGAGAGGAAGGATTTAGCATGAGTGGTGAGGACGGCGCAGGGGATTGTGGGATGCCGTCTACAGGATTTGGACAACTCCAGAGAAGGGCGAGATGCATCTCCACAGATCCCACCCACCCAGGCAATGCACATTTTGCTCCGCTCCCATCAGTTAAACGCTTCAGAAGCATCAAATCCAGAACTAATAAACTCAGAAACAGCTTCTTTCCAAGACCTGAGGGTTATCGCCCTCTGCTGAGAAGTATGTGGTCCATCGTATGTTACAATCACACTACCGTTATTGCCTATTTGCACACTCTTATTCTCAAGAATATCAAATTGCACATTTCTGTAAATGAAACCTCAAGATCACTGCAATCATCTAAGTCTGTTGTGTCTGTGTGTCATGTTATTTGTGTGTATCCTAAGATGGTCTCTGCCTCAAAGGTAATTTCACCATGCTAACACAAGGTAACAATAAAAGATTCTTGATTCTTATATTGTTCAGGAGGTTTCCTACTGAACTGTCACGGATAGGAGGTTTACTGACCTTTTTATGTTGTTCTCAAACATCAAGGCATTGATTATTTTGACAACACTCCCTATTATATACCATCTTTGGTATCACTGTGATGTATCAAAAACATATTTAAAATAAATAAACAAATGACGATTAGCCTGGCGGGGAGGCAAAGGCAATATATTTGTTATTTAAGGCGTTTCACCAGTTTGAGGCAAACATCTCATTCCATGGCTGCAGGCAGGATGTAGAGGACTCGGTCTTGTGACCATTCGTCTAGATAAATGACATTAACACAGTTAAGAGGAGGCAACCTATTCTTTTATTTTCAAACATGCAGTGGCTACCAAAAGGCAGAACAATGCAATTAGAACTACTAGATGCTGAGAGGGCTGACCAGCAGCAGTTGTGGACAAGCTGACAATAAATGTGATGGGCAAAGAAATACAGTAGGTGAACCATTTCTTTAAAAAAAAAAGTTATTTGTTTTGTCAAATGTTTCGTTAACAAAGCACATTGCTCTACATGAAAGCCATTATGTTGCCTGTACAGTTCTTTTTTCATGTAACTGGGCTCATGCCTCTGCAGAAGGCGACAGATTGCTGTCAGAGGGAGGTGAGAGGAATTCTGACATGGACACGACTGTGATTCAGATGTGTGAGTCTGAGAAGCCTTTATGTGTATTTCTACTGTATTCACATGTTTGAAAATAGCACATCACACTGATATAACAATACTGTTCTCACTTTTTTTCCTTCTTCCTCTTTTGTAGTCCACCTCACTTCTGAATATTTATTTTTTTTTGCTTTCAGATCATTCAAGACAGAAAAAAACTCATGTTAGAAAATAAACTGTTTATTGTATATGCCACATATACCTGATATACCTTCTCACATAGTGCAACCCAAATACATGTATATTTGTCCAAAATCTAGAAAAACAGACCATAATCTTGGAACAAAAAGCTGATATAATTGGTTATTATTTAGCATTAATAAATGTTGATGACTTGTATAATAAGGGCAAAGGTAAATATTTGTGTGCTTTTATTTTGACTGAAACTAAGCTCTACATCAACATCTCTGATTGCAAACACCTAAATGGACAGGTTGAGTTGTTTTCAGGAGAGCCAGCCAGAAAGCTCTGGTGCTGTTCTGGACCTGAGGGACAATTCCCTGCTCAACAAGAATGTATGATGATAAGGAATGATGAGGGATGATGATGAAAGTCTAAGAAATACCTAAAAACTCAGCTCACTTAACATCTGTTTGAGCCACTGTGTGTAGGACACCTAATGGATGATAAAATTGTTCTACTGAATAAAGAAGAAGATTGTGCAACAGCTCGACTCCTCAGGCAACAAGGCAGCTAAATTTCTAAGGATGATATTAAACACAACTCAGTAATTTAAAATTTCATTGAATGTTTAACTTATTTCAGCAATGTATTTCAAAACATGAAGCTCAAATTATAATTTATCATATATAGATTTGCATGATGTGTCATACAGAAAGGTACATGATGGTCATATTATGGCCTACACAACCATAAGGAAAACTGCTAAGTGCAAAGCTGTCCAGCAGTCAGCTGCTGACATCCTCCACAATTAGAGTAAACAACAACAAGCCATTGCTAAAGAACCTTGCCACTTATAGTGCTGCATGAAAGCAAATTAATGGGAGGTTGAGGGGAAGGAAGAACCATTGCAGAAAATGTCTCCTACTTCTGAACCAGAAACGTAAAATGTTTTACACGGGCTTTAAAAAAAAAAACACGCTAGGACTTTTGTCCATTAAATTTAAAGTACATTTTGCATTTCATTTGGAAATTAAGGTCCCAGGGGGTTTGGAGAGGCCAACAATCCAAGTAGCTTGAGCTGTTAATTTCAAGTTAATAATGATTAATGGATCCATTTTGTCTGCTGGTGTGGGTCCACTGTGTTTTACCAAGTCCATGGTCTGCAGCACTGTCTACCAGAAGATGTCACTACTTCAGGCCTTCCTCTGAATTTCTCCTTCGCCTTTAACACCTCCCCCCAGCCCCCCCCCCCCCCCTCCACACCTGTGGGGCATAACCAGTTACAGCATTGAACAATTCCTTCAATTCCTAGATTTAGGCTCTCATCACCCTGCCTGGCTTTTTTTTTGTTTTACCTCCTGAACATTTCTGACAAACTCCTTCAAAACAACCTCCACACGATGTCTCTTCCAATCCATCCAAACCATAGTAGAACAGCTGGAACCCTGCACCAAAGCTTCTAGCCTGGCTACCTTTACACTCGGTTTCCTGAACACACAGTATGTCCACTTTCCTCCTCTGCCTCCTGTCTACTAACTCCCTAACTTTTCCTGTCATACTCGTAACATTCAAAGTCCCTACTCTGAGTCATAAACTATTGCCTTTCATTTTCTCTTTCTGTCCTGTGCTGTCCTTTATTTTAAACCCAGCTTTTTGTTTTCACAAGAGAAGCTCCTGATTTTTACTCTGTCAGCTCACAATTCTGCGCCTTGCAAAAGTATTCCCTTCCTTTGCATTTTCATGTTTTGTTGCCTCACAAGTTGGAATACAAATTAATGTGTTTTTCATATTGTGCAGCAAACAACAAAAAGAACAAAACAACAGGAAACTTCAGCATGTCCCCCTCAAACCAGTACTTTGCAGCGTCACCATATCTGACATTTCCAGCTGCAAGTGGCTTTGGATAAGTCGCCATGAGCTCGCCACATTTTGCCACTGGTATTTTTGCCCATTCCTCAAGAAAAAACACTCCAGCTGCTTGATGTTGGATGGGTTTCCCTTGTGAACAGTGGTTTTCAAGTCTAACCACAGATTATCAATTGGATTGATGTCAGGACTTTGACTAGGCCATCCCAACACATTGAAAATCTTCCCCTTAAACCACTCGATTGTTGCTTTGGCAGAATGCTTCAAGTCATTGTCCTGCAGGAAGGTAAACCTCCTTCCCAGTCTTAGGTTTTGCTCAAGGATATCCCATCTTTCCCTTGACTCAGACCAGTTTCCCAGTCCCTGCTGCTGAAAAACAACCCCACAGTATGATGCTGTGTTTCAAACCATGTTTTAAACTAGGGATGGTGTTTTTGGGGTGAAGAGATGAGCTGGGTGTATCCTGGACATAGTGTTTTTCTTGGTGGCCAAAAAGTTCATTTAGTCTTATCTGACCAGAACTTCCTCCACACATTTGGGGAGTTGTTCACGTACCGTTTGGCAAATTCAAAATGTGCCTTCTTATTTATACCAGGGCTTTTTTCTGGCCACTCTTCCATGAAGCCCAGCTAGTGTACAGCCCATTGTGAACAGATACTCCAGTCTCTGCTGTGGACCTCTGGAGCTCCTTCAGCGTTACCTTTGGTCTCTGTGCCTCTCTGATTAATGCCCTTCTGGCCCGATCTGTGAGTTTTGATGGGTGTCCCTCTCGTGGCAGGTTTGTTGTGGTACCATATCCTTTCCATTTGAAGATGATGGATTTGATGATTCTCTGGGGAGACATCAAAGTTTGCACCTCTGAACAACTTTGTCCCTGACTTGTCTGGAGAGCTCATTGGTCGTCTTGGTGTGATGCCTCTTGTTTAGAGGTGTTGCAGCTCCTGGGGCCTTTCAGAAAATGTGTGTTTATAATGACTGATCATGTGAGGCTTAGATTGCTCACAGGTGGACTTCATTTCATTAATTATGTGAATTTTGAAAATAATTGGTTCCACCAGAACCTTCATAGCAAGGGAGGCAGATGCATATGCACACACTAATTTAAAAAAATTTGTAATTCTTTTTGTATATATTTTTCTCATTTTCCGTCACCTACTTAGACTTTTGTGCAGATCCATCACATAAAATATGATTGGGAAAAAGATTTTAATTACAGGTTTGAGTGGAACAAAATTGGTAACAATCCAAGGGAGTGAATGCTTTTGCAAGGCACGTTAAATGGGTTAAAAATTCTGCATATGGCATCAGAAACAGTTGATTAATAATTTAGCAAAATTCACATTAACTGGGGTAACTTTTGCATCTATTCATCTAGTTTAAGTTTATCAACTGAGTTTAATGGCTCTCTGTTACATGATTCATAAATAAATATTGTTGATACTATTAATTATTATGTAATTTGGAAATAATGTGGAGGTATGGTTGTGGTTATATTCATTTTAAATTCAAAAATATCTAAGACTCTGGGGGAAGGAAACCCTTTCCACCAGATACCAACAGATTTAAAAAGAAAGCAGCAGATAAAAGCTGCCAATCAGATGCACTTGACCCCTACCTCTATGAAAGTTTTGGAAGTTTTCTGGTCTGAAGTATATATTTTCTTATGTATTTCCTTACATGAAGTCATCAACAATTACCTTAAAGAAGCAGTTATCCCATCCCTGCAGCCTGGGTACAGTTATAAGGCCATCTTCCTACTGTAAAGAAGAATATTAAGTGGAAAACACCTAAACAGTTGCCAGCAAATTTGATCCAAGGACAAGGTGTGCTCGAATAAATTGCTAAAACCCCAAGAACTCATCTTAAGCTGTGCAGGCCTCATTTAGCTTGGTAATGTTACAGTTTAAAAATTATGGCTTGTTTGGAGGGATTGCCATGAGAAAGCTTATGTTAGCATTATGAAAGAATTATGGCAGCATGACAAAGGTTTACAAAGTTGCATCTGAAAGAATCCCCATACTCCTGTAAAAATGTCCTGGGTGGACGAGATAAAAGAAGAGATGTCTGGAACAGAAGCAGCTGGTGGTGATAAAAACCTGGGGATGAGTGAGGGGCGGGGTTGGGGTGCACCAGAGGTCGGGGATTACAGCGCAACAATAAACTCTTCTTAAAAATATATCAGTTTGCAGTCACTTGTCTGCTGCTGGATTTTTAAATCTGGTCGGTCTAAATTCCTTAATCCATTTTCTATTTCCTCCAGCGAAAGTTTTGTGAAGTTAATATTTTGTAAATAAATTATCACATTTTCTTTCGCTCTGCCATTCTCTCCTGTCATGTCGTTGTTTTCTGACTATATCCCCGAGCACCCCCTATTGACAAGCCAGCACTGGTTGGGCAATAATGCAATCCACCATGTCTAGAGAAACCTATACAGAGGTGTATGAACACAAACACCACATTGAAACCCGTAAAGCATTGGGGTAGAGGGAGGATTTGGCTTGTTGTGCAGCTTACAGGACCGTGGTGCTTTGCAGTCAATGAGTCAACTATAAACTCCTCTGTTTTATAGAGCTGAACAATAGACCATCAGTCCAGCAGCTACAACTATATCAGAGTATAACTATATCAAGTAATTCAAATTCAGCATAGTCACAACTAAGTCTCTTTTCTGGAATTTGTTTTCATTCTTCGAACCTTTTATTTGAGCTTTGACTGCCACCTTGGTCTTCCATTCACCCTAATGGACACATCTATCTGCTTATTCTACAAGTGTAAGTAGATAATCCCACTTCATTATTTCATGCACTTTGCAGTACTAGCACTACTAGAAGCAAAACAGTTCCAAGCTAGCATCATTATGCTTGATAGCAGGTACAATATTATTAGACTTGACAGCCTCACTTTCTTGACATTCTGGCCAAATAGTTCAATATTTGTGTCATCTGACCATAAAATGTTTCTTGAAGAAGACTGAATTGCTATTAAATCATAGTGTTAATATAGTTTTCCCACATCTTCATTGACCTTCAAACCCTTTTTTTCATGAAAGGACTTATACTTATTTATTGATTCAGAGGTAAATATCTATAGCTGTTTCATGTGTCTATATTCAAAGACACAACCTGAAGCCATGATTTCATGCCCGTGTTCTGTATTATTAATCAACCGAACTCCAGAGGTGTTGAGTTTTTTTTTATCCTTTGAAAGACACAGTTCCCCCTTTTTTGGTATCCAACCAGTTTTACAGAAACTGCTTCTTTCTGCTAAGATTTCATAGTGGTGATAATGTTGGGATCAAATGTTGAAAAACACAAGAAAACCAATTTAGCAAAAAGGCCAAGTTCTAATTGAATCCTGGGATACGTGTATTTAAGCAAAAGCATTTTATTTATCCTATCTAAGTTATATTAAAAACCTTACAGAACTAAGTAGATTTGATTTTTTTTAAACACAAGAAAAAGGGAGATTTTATGTGTATTGCTAAAGCTGGATAAAGGTTCTTATTTTTAGAACATATAAGGATTAGTCTAAATGCTTTGACTCCAAATTCATGATGAACCATAAACAGAACATGTAGAAAAAGAGTTTATAGTCCAAATTTTATCAAAGTAATTTCTAAAAATACAACTCCACATTGTTTTTGCTAACAGAAAGTGTGCTGAATCGTATTTACCTTAACACACGCTCCCTCTGCAGTCAGTCTCCTCCAGGGCTCCATTCATATCACAATTTTCCCCATCCTACCTCTTCTTTACCTCCATCCTTTGCCTCCACCCACACATAATCCTTCCTAAATCCCCCATTGCTCTTAAAAGAAAACCCAAAAAACTCCCTTTTCAAGGCCCTGAAGGGAAGATAATTTAACTCTGCTAAAAGCCTCATAATGCAGCAATGCTGTTATTAGGTTCTCAGGAGTTAATTGCCTTAATTAGTAGCAGAAGAGAGAGGGGTAACCTGTGTTCAAAAGGGCTACAAGTCAATCCAATCAAACCTCCACTGCATTCCCTATGTCTCTGTCTCCGATCCGCCTCAAGAGCCTGAATACCAGGCTCAACCTGCTAAGTGACTGATGGATGTGAAGTGAATGTGCATGGATGAGGCCATTAGAAGGTGGACGGCTGATTGAGCAGGCAAGAGAAAGGTTTAAGTAGATCTAATGGGAGATAATGTAAGTATTCCCCTATTCGGATGTGTGCAGAGCTGGGGTATAAAGCCAAACGAAAACAGAGGCTTGTGTTCATTGAAAAGCTTTTAAAATGTGCTTGAAAGACTGATGTAATCTGGTAGTGTTTTGTGGTAGTCATACACCCTGAAACCTTTGATCTTTCATAAAATAAAAACTTTAAACTGTGACGTATTTTATCAGGATTTGGTGTAAAAGACCAGTAGAAATGAGCACATGATTGTTAAGTAAAAGGAAATATCTGAAAAGTGTGGTGTGCATGTATTTAACCCACCGTTACTTTGATATCCCTAAATAAAACCATTTCAATTCAATTCAATTTTATTTATATAGCGCCAATTGATGAAACATGTAATCTTAAGGCACTTTACAAAGTCAAATTCAATCATATTATACAGATTGGTCAAAAATTTCCTATATAAGGGAACTCAGTTGATTGCGTCCCGACAAGCAGCATTCACCCCTGAAGAAGCGTAGAGCCACAGGGAGAGTTGTCTGCATTGTCCATGGCTTTGCAGCAATCCCTCATACTGAGCAAGCCTGAAGCGACAGAAAACCAGTGAAACTAGTAGCCTTAAGAAGTCACCTAATGTGATAATGCTTTATGTGGTTAGTGATACCATTTAAAAATGAAATGACGAGTAAAACCATACATGATAATGTAATAGTTTGAGTCTCTGCCACTGTTTAGTTTTCTGTTTTGGATTTTTCCTGTTTGATTTCTGTTATTGTCTCTGGTTTGTTTTTGAGTTCTGCTAGGATCTCGGCACTGATGCCTGGTCTCATTATTCACTCTGCACACCTGCTCAGCTCCACACCGCCTGCAATCATCTCTCACCGGTTTCACCTGTTTCCACCTCCATATAAACTGTTCAGACCAGTCATCAGTGCCACATCATCTTTCCATGCATTCGGGTGAGTCTTTGTCCAGCAAATTCCTGTTCCTGTTTGTCTGTAGATTTTGACCCTGTTTGTCCCTGGAGATCTGAGCCAGCCTGATCTGTTTTTTGTTCCTGCCTTTTTGGACTGCCTGTTTGTTGCCTGACCTGATCCGCTTTTTGACCCTGAGTTTGCCTGACCCGCCTAGTCTATAGTTTGCCGTTCTTCATCCCTGGTCTGTTGGTTTGCTGCTGTCTGTTTTTGGCTTGACAGCCATTCTTGGTTTTCAGCCTGTTTTTACATTCAGTTAATAAAGAGCCTTTTTGTAGAACCTCTGCTTGTCTGGTTGAATCCTGGGTTCCACTTTGTGAATCATTACAGATAAATGCATAGTTGAGAACTTGAACTGAAGTAGCTTAAAACGCAGTGCCTCATATGCTCAGTAAAATGGGAGGCTTTCAATTTGCAAATAGCAGAAGGCGGTAAATTTGTTTTGGACTTTGTTTGGACCTTGCACTCCATCGGGTGCAAGGTCAGTGCTACCAGCCTGTAGCAACTGACCTTCTTTTATTTGTGTTGTCTTCAGCACTGGTACCACACGGGAGATCTTCCACAGATGTGGTACCTTCCCCAGCTTTAGCCTAATGTTGAACATGTATCCCATGATGCCACACACAATTGCATGTATGCAAGTTGTACAGAAGATGTAAAGCAGAGTTGGGTTCTTAAACAATGTCCCAAGCCTTGAACGCCAAACGATCAATCTTTTGAAAAATGGAAAGACTGGGGCACAACTTCAAACCTACCAGGACACAGATGCTTATCTATACTGATGAGTTGGGCACAGAGGGCATTATTTACAGGAGCAACCAAGATGTGAATGATAACTCTGGAGTAGTGAGAACTCAGGTGGGAGAATATTTTGACAGAAAAACTAAAAGTACTCCACTCTACAAATGTGGCTTCTTTGAAAGAGTGTCCAAATAAGGTATAAGATGTAAGCAAGGGACAGGAAAGATGGTCAGAGTTTATGGGAAGATGGATGAAGCAAAACGCAAACAGATACTGAAAGAACACCTACTGGAGATGGGGAGCGATATGAGACTGGGCAGACATTCACCCTCCAGCAGGACAAGAACCTTAACATACACCCAGAGCTATGATGTAGATCAAAGCATTATTTGTTAAAATTGCCCATCAAAAGCCAAGACCTAAATTGAATTGAGAATCTGCGGCAAGACTTTAAGCTTGATGTTCACAGACAGACACCGTCTACTCTGTCTAATTAGAAATTTTAGTCATCACATTTATGCATTCTGAAAAACCTTTCTTCAACACGAAAGGCTTCAGAACATCTCTGATGCATGTTTGGAACAAGCCCCTTTGTGTCACTCTCTTTCCTGCACTCATTTCTACATGCAGCTTTCCACCTACAAAACTCTGTGAAGTAGAGAATAGACAAAAGTATTACTAAATATAAGTCTTCTTTTGGAGGGAATGCAATGGCAAAGCTTTCACAACATGTCCGCTGATACTGTTCAGGTACTGGACTGATAAGTAGTATAAAAACAGCCAAAATCCAGAGAAATCCATTCAGAAAGCCTGGTGATTAGCTGATTAAAACCACTTTAAAAGATAACAAGGAAGCTTGGCTCCTGTCTAGTTAAGTTAAAAAAAGAAATTAGAGGAGAAATATTGTTTCCAGAGTGTGGTAATACTAGAGCAGAGCTTCAATGAAACATAGCCAATTTTTATTTCTGGAGTCGCATCACTGGCTTGCTGCACATGCACATGCAAAAACACAAGGAAAAGATGGACTGACCGAAAAGATGAGTCCTAAGCTAAATTACAAAAATATTCGCACCCCTTGAATTTCCTCACATTTAGTCATGGACCAACTACAAACTTTGTTGTAATTCATGGGCATTTTATGTGACAGGCCAAGATATAACAGAGCATCATAGTGAAGTAGAAGTTAAACATGGTAATCAAACTTTTTTACAAATGGAAAGAAAAACATGTGAATTCATCCATTTTTACTATGATGCCACTAACTGAAATCCAGTTGTTTTATATTGTCTGTTTGAGTTTCTAATGTGGAAGTTTTAAGCAGTTCTACAAAAATCTGTCTACTTTGTTTCATTACAATATCAAATTTTTGGTTTATTGCTGACAACAAAATTAAAAATGATCACATTAAAACCATCTTTACCTTCATGGTTTTAATTGGGGAAAAAAGATCCCTAAGTACTTCCAACTTGTCGATTTTGGCCTTTCTGGCAAAACCAATGGACACAAATTTAAATCAAAGCATAAATAATCTGTTAGAATGGCCCATTCAAAGTCCATTAGTAAACCTAATTGAGAATCTGTGGAATGACTTAAACTGATGTTCATGGGCTTTTTCCATCCATACTGACTGAACTTGAGCTCTTTATCAAAGCAGAACGGGCAAAGATGAGCTTTGCACATCAAGTCTCTAGATGTGCAAAGCTATTAGACTGTGAGGGACTAAGCGATGAAAGCATGGCGGACACGGGACAGATGTCTTCAAAGTGGGTCTTTATTCCACCTAAAAAAAGGTTTGACGAATGACAAAGTTACTGAGAAATGACTTGCTCTGACAGCACAAACCAAGTTTACACAACTTAACTCAAAACTGACCTAACACAAAGACACAGAAGGATTACTTATATTATGATTTGGCAAAACCATTTATGCAGCAGAGAGGAAACAGAACTAAACATCAATGATCTCACTAACCCCAACCCCCCCCCCCCCCCCCCCCCCCCCATACTAATGGTTGGACCCTGCTGAGCTGGCATCATGCTTTCAAAGTCCTCCACCCTAGGCCACGCCTCTTGTCCAAACAGGAAGCAGCCAACTCCCCAAACCAGATGATTAAAAAAGAGAAACATCAGTAACAGAATACATTTCAAAACCACAGTGTCTGTTATGTCATATGTTTTTTCATAATATCATTGTTAGGTTAACTACATTAATGAATTGCTTTCTAAAATAATACAAAATAATTAAACACTTTTTTTGTCTGCCATCTACAATCCCAATCAAGTTAATTGAAGTTTTGTGGTTGTCATGTCACAAAAAGTAAAAAAAAAAAAAAAGGCATAAGGAGTTTTGAAACATTTGAAAGGCACTGTAAGTGTGGGCAGGTAATGACTAACATCATATTTATTTTATTGTAAAATATACTTTCCTCTGTGATCTCTAGCCTCAAATATGCCGAGTAAGCAAATCCAGCAGTGCAGATCAGAACCATGGGGACTACTGGTGAAAGGGCGCACAGGATTTTCCTGGGATTGTTTTTTTTTTTAAACTTGCTGCTCATATGTAGACACAGAACAATTGCTCAACAAAGGGTTTGCAGTCTCCAAAGTCGGATTAAATGTCAAACTTGTTTAAGCAGCAGACACCGCTGAATGGTCTCTAAAAAACGCTGCAGTGAAGCTCTAAATGACCGCAGGCTGCATGTGGAAGAAAATAACAACAGGGCATCTGACGAGGTCTTTATTAATCTCTCTTTTCCCAGAAATGATTTACATTACCTTGTTAATTATCATTAATTACCCTGTTTTAATGATTAAATGGATGATTGAATGATTAACGCAAAGCATGTTTCCCAAACTAATTTAAACAAACTTTAAAGATGATTCATCTGCAATATTCATGAGTCTGTAAGACCCTGAAAGCCTTTCGAAACTGGCAGCAAAGACTTGGTAGAAACGTCCCAGGCCAGAAAACCCAGAATTCAAAGCAGCCTGGTAGGCAAGACAGCAGGGGAGATGAGGCCAGATTCATGTTGGCGCGCTTAATTCTCCAGAAATGAATGCTAAATAACATCTTCATGCATCGGTGGAGCTGTGAGTGCATCCTAGCTCATCACTGGCATGTCGTCCGCTGCACATGCTCTGTTTTGCTTCATAAAAGCCTTTCTTACAACCAAGTGGTGAGCGCTTGACTATGGGGGGCCGTTTAGGACAGAAACTATTTTTCCTCTCACATACACAAATAAAACCATGCACACACCTCAAAAGACACACACACACATTCAACAAAACTGTTTTTTCCTCTCAAACACACTACTACGACATGCACACACCACAGTACCACAGTCACACACACTCACAAAACTAAAATTGAATATATGTTTTATGTGTGTGTGTGATCTGGTACTACACAGAATGAGAGTGTATACATATGTGTGTGTGTGTGTATGTGTGTATACGTGTGCACTAATACTAGACTGAATGAGAGACCATACATGTTTGTCTGTGCGTGTTTAACTGATATTAGACTGTGTGAGAGGATATATATGTGTGTGTGTGTTTAACTAATAGTAGTCTGTGTGAGAAGGTATATATATATATATATATATATATATATATATATATATGTGTGTGTGTGTGTGTGTGTGTGTGTGTGTGCGTGCGTGTGAACTAATACTAGACTGAATGAGAGACTATACATGTTTGTCTGTGCGTGTTTAACTGATATTAGACTGTGTGAGAGGATATATATGTGTGTGTGTGTTTAACTAATAGTAGTCTGTGTGAGAAGGTATATATATATATATATATATATATATATGTGTGTGTGTGTGTGTGTGGGGGGGCGTGCGTGTGAACTAATACTAGACTGAATGAGAGGCTATACATATTTGTGTGTGCATGTATAACTGATATTAGACTGTGTGAGAAGATGTTTATATATATATATATATATATATATATATATATATATATATATATATATATATATATATATATATATATATGTGTATATATATATATATATATATATATATATATATATATATATATATATATATATATATATATATATATGTGTGTGTGTGTGTGTGTGTGAACTAATACTAGACTGAATAAGAGGCTATACATGTGTGTGTGTGTGACTGAAATAGTAGTAGACTGAATGAGAGGCTTGTAGTTGTGTGTGAGAGAGTTAAGCCTGTCACGGAAGAGGCGGGGCATATTTTAAAGATTGGCTGGCGCATGCGTGGAACCCAAACTGTGCAATATTAGGTGTATATGGATTGGCCAGTAGGGGGCAGCAGGCAAGCCAATTACCTGCTGAGCCAACAACAATGAGCTTCCGAGAAGAAGCCGGAGCATGGCTAACGGGAGTGTAAGTAAGGAGAGAATAGGCCAAGCAGCCGCGATTTTAAATAGTATTTTATCATCGCCGGATGCAACAAACAGTGTGGCCAATGCCTTAAATGAAAGAGCTCCTCCGGTGGCCCATACTGATTCTGTTGAGACAGAATTAACATCTTTGTTTCGTACTGGAGCAGCTGGCCGAAGCTCAGCGGTGTCAACAGGAAATCAAGGTAAAGTAATATTGTGCTTTTTTCCTTTTCTAATATTGTAAATGTAGTAGATGCCTACTAATCCTTAATAGTACGTGTAGACGGATACTAGCTTTAGCCATTGGAAACTTGCTTTTAGGTAAGAGAAGTAAAGTCTGAACCCATTAGCTCCTTTACAACGCTCCCGGGTCACATCACAACAGTGTATTCCTCCGCCTGCTACTGAGGCACTATCTATAGCAATAAATGTTTTTTTTTTTTTTTTTTCTTAACAGAATTTTGACTTTTTATTAATCCGTCCCCATGCCCTGACCTGGTTTAACATCTGTGTAAAAACAGACAATAAAAGTAGCACTCTGATGTTCTTCATGCTGAATCTCTTGCTCTTTGACAGGACCGAGTTTGGTGGCTGCTGCAGCTCCACGTTTCCAAGCCCAGCAGAGTTTTGGACTTTGGTCTACAAACAGGAGAAGAAGGTAATATGTGTGTTGGTCTTTGTTTAAGATACAAGCACAGATTATGCATAACATTAGATGTTTCCAATGATAAAACTGGCCGGAGGAGTTCGCATCGTATTACACATAAAGTCTGTAGTTGGAATGGAGTCTTTATTACAGTGCAGGATTCATTACATTTGATGTTTTCCTCTCCTCGTTTTTTTAGACCCAGAGGTATCCATTACCATGAATGCTTTAACAAAGATGTTATACTCCTTCCAAATCCCACCTGGGAAGTAATCTGCAAGCCCCCTTTCAAGCAATACTTGCATGAAAATGGTCACATACTGAGTGCCTTTGAATTCCACAAGTCTTGGGACTATCATACCGTGATCCAGCAAATTAGAGATGGTTTTGGTTCAACAATTCCTCAGAATGTCAGGTAATCCTGCATTTATAACTTTCGTTATGTTACTACATTTCAAGTACCTTTACTAAAGTCTTAAAATAGGCACTGTTTTAATAACTATCAAAAACATCTTTATATAGCCTTCAGATTCTCATGGACTGTGGAAATAAACTGATCTCACCTAAACTGCAAGATGGGCAACAACTGAATGGCCAGCTGATCCAGAAGGTCTTCAGATCAAAGGCTCTGTATGTCAAACCGTCACAAACTCTTCTTGTAAGTTATTGAATGTGTACGATCTTACGTTACTGTTGTATATGGAAGCAATAATAGGATTTCCATTCTATATTAATAGCATATTATAGATCCTTTGGATGTTACAGACATGTAGCAATATTTTTGCTTTAGAACAGCCTTGCTCCAATTATTTGGTCATTAAAGATGGAGTGTTTTTTTGTTTTGTTTTTGTTTTGTTTTTACAATTTAAATGGTTTAGAAGTAAATGTTACCATATTTATAAAGATAATTTTACAGGGAATAATTCTGTAAATTTAGAGAGTAAATGTGTTATTTCAAACCTTTTAATATCCAAAAAAATCATGTTTTTTTTAGGAAGATCCAGAGCTAAGGAATGTGACTTCATATCAAGTATCTCCCCGGACGACAAGAGCCATGACAAGAAATAAACAACTCAACACAACAGAAAATGCCCTCCCCTACAACGATGACTTGGGGAATTTTGGTGAAGAGTTGCCAGAAGTAAACCATTTAACCTTTTTCCCATCTGACACCAGCCATTCAAATATGCCGCCTTCTGCCACAACTGAAACTCAGTCGGCTACCACTGTCAGTACCAGCTCATCTGCTACGGACTCTAATCCTCCCCTTGAAATCTGCCAAGATGAGCCTACACCACATGCGAGCTCCAACTACACAACTTATTTGTCAGTGATGTCAAGTGTTTCTGATCTGTCCTCTGATGATGAAGAAATGAATCATGCCATTTTGGCCAGTATTGAGACTCACTTGTGAGTATTTAGAGATGATAAAAAAATGTATATTAGTTTTACCTGCTTGGTAATTTTACAAGATGGAGTATTCATACATTGTTCAATTAAGATAATTTAAGCATTTTGTTTTTCAATTTAGGATTAAAGTAAAACACATTAAGAGACATTGTTATAGTTTTAAATTTGTGACCCACCATGTGTTCTGTTGTGTTTTCTTTTCACTTTCAGATCTGAAACTTCTTCCAAGAGTTTGCCTGTGAAGGACATACTTGAGGAGTTGTCCAAAAATATCGACACAGGAATGCACTGCAAATTCAATATCAGTCGTTCAGCAGTTTTAGATGGAGCCATTCGTGGATTTAAGAGAATATCATACAATCCACATTACTCAATGAATGTGAAGTTTTCTGATGATTTTGGAAAAAATGAAGAGGCAATTGATTTGGGTGGCCCACGGAGGGAATTTTTACGTTTACTCATTGAAGCCTTGTCCATGTCTCCAATGTTTGAAGGCCCTGATGAATGCAAGCATTTAGCTATGAACAGTACAGGTTTGTTTTGGATCGTCATTTTCCAGTATTTATTGTCAAAATGTCTATTTTTTTTAAAATTATTTTTACAAAAGATATTTTTGCAATACAGCACTCAGGGAGGACAGGTACTTTATGGCTGGAAGAGCAATAGCTGTTAGCCTTGTGCACGGAGGTCCAGCTCCACGGTTCCTTTCTCCAGTTCTTTTTACTGGCTTGGTTGGAGGTCCAAATGCAGTTTGCCCTACTCTAAAGGATATAACAGATGCTGACCTTCAGGAAAAGTTGAAAAGGGTAATAATCCACTCACTGATTAATTTACTTTTAACTGTACATACTATTCATGGGAAATGTAAATTTTTAAAAATACTGTGAGTTTTTCTAATATATTTTTCAAAACTAACTAACATTATGTTATGCATTTGTTTTGTCTTTTTGCTCTTGTGTTAAACTTTATTAGGTATCTGAAAGTTCTACCCTGGAGGAGCTTCTGAGAGCCACAGATCCTCTTTTAGACTACATGACCAGTGCAGGTTGCGTCAGACCCTTAAGAGCCATAAATGATCGAGATCTTCTCCTACATGATCTGCTTATGTTTCATGTGGTTCACCGGGTTCAAGGCCCCTTTCAGAGGTTTATTTTTTCTAATACTTCTTTAAATACATGGTACAAAAATATTTTGGCTCAGTTTATTAGTAAGAGACTAATGAGTCTTCTCATTTAACTTTTTACAGGTTTGCAGAAGGTCTAAAGACACTTGGAGTTTTGGATGCTGTCAAACAACATCCAGACAGTTTTCGCTCTTTGTTCTGCTTTGAACCACGGCCACTAACTGCTGACATGATGGATGACCTTTTCACTCTTCGGCTTGCTTCCAAAGGAAGCAACAGGAGGAGAGTAGAAGAGACAGTCATTCCTTTGTGGAGAGATTATTTGCAGGATGCAGAAGGTATTTAACACAGCTCTTATTCATCTATATGTAATATTTTCGAGCAGGGGTGTCAAACTGATTTTGGGCCACATCAAGATCATGAATGTCCTCAAAGGGGCAGTTGTGCCAGAATATGTTTATAAAAGCTGTTAAACTGTTTGAAAAAATTAATAAATAGCTGTCTCTGCTTTCGATGAGATTCTTGAAATGAAATGATACTGAACATCGATGTAATTTGTCAGAATACAGATAAAAATGGCTTCGATTTGATTGATAAAATTATATTCAGGCATACAGCTGTTTTTGTAGCTTTTTTTTCTGTGGCCCTCCAGAGTCTAGAGGGCCACAGAAAAATCTCTGGTGTGTCGAATTTGGCCCCCGGGCCTTGGGTTTGACACCTGTTATACAGTGTTCTTACACATTAAGGTATCTGAAAATAGCCACACATCTTGTAAAAGTGAAGCACTGTATTGTGAAATAACATTTGTTTTTAATGAAACAAGTGATGCTGAGTCCAAAAAATGGGTTAAAAAAAACAAACAAAACTGCACTTTTTTCCAAAGTTTGAAGACGTTTAGATTCCCATCCAAGAAGCTTTCTCAATTCAAATGTCATTTGAATCTTCACCAGCAAAGTGATGCTGAGACTATAATGAAACAAAAACGTTAAATAACATTTCTACAAGTCAAAAATTTTCCTTTATTCATTACCTTTTATATTATATAACTAGAATCGAACGAGGTATCTTTCCACAAGAGTCTCCGAGTACATTGCTTAAATTTTGGCCATATCCTTTTGACAGAACTGCTTTAACTAAATCAGAAATGCCACTATACTTCCCTACACACTTACAGCCCTGTTTAGAAATTAGTATGGGATGGAAATCAGGGCTTTTTTAAATTGGCACTCCAAAACATTGACATTGTTGTCCTAGAAGCAATTTTTGAAAACCTTTGAGTAATTTGAATTCAAAAATCCTACTTGTGACCAAGCTTTGACTGTCTGTTTAACGCTGCTCCAATATTTCCATCTTTTCTATGTTGTGCACCAGTACCTCCTATGGCAAAACAAACTCCAACCCCATACTTCAGTTGGGATGGTACATTGAGGTTTGAAAGTGTATGGATAATTATTAGCACCTCTTTTTACTTCATTTATTCCAATTTTTAGAATAATGGCTATTTTGGTATAAAGTTTTAATTTTACTACATCAGAGCACAGGACTTGTCTCGCAAAAGTTAATATCCAAGACCTAACCTGACTTTTCAGGTTGCCTTTGGAGGCATGGCTTCTTGCTTTTTTGAATGGGCTTTCATCCCATGTCTGTGCAAGACAAGTTTTACTGTGGATAACGATGTCCAGATCTGCGTATCATTGAAAGGATGAATGTGGCACCTTCAGGGATCTGAAGTTGTACCTAAGGATGAGACAGACTTAAAGAGCTCCAAAATTCTCTTGGCGATATTGAGCTTTTTTTGTTTGTTTTAGCTTGGTAGTAATGTGTTTGAGGGGTTGTACAAAAATACATCCAAAGGTGTGCTTCCAATTCAGTCAAATGTTCTAAATCAACCCATTAGAACTTTAAGAGTAATCATTTTGACCTTTACATAATGTGTACAATACTTATGTAAAGTAATAAAAAATTGTTCACAAAACTTAAAATATGAAAATATAGATAATCCTAACTGGCCTTAAAAAGGAAATGAGGAAGAAAAGGTTGGATGTATTTTTATTTGGCATATGCACACATTCGGTTTTATTAGTTAGGTGTACAACACAGGTGTAGTCTCTACTTTATGTACTTTGAACAGAAAATGGCAAATTTGTACCTTTTAATTACATTCCCCCCCCCCACAGATGAAGAAGGATCATCTAAGCTTCAAAACATCCTTGCATTTGCAACTGGAGCAAATGAGATACCACCAATCGGCTTTTCCCCGGCACCATCCATTGAGTTTCTCCATGAGGGTAGTGAAGAAGGGTCCTCCAAACCATTGTTCCCCATGGCCAACACATGTATAAACTGCTTAAAACTGCCACTTGTAACTTCTTATGAAGTGTTTAAGGAAAACATGGACTTTGCCATTGCGAACACCCAAGGATTTGGGAGAACATAAGTTTTTTTTTTTGAGTGATTACAGTTCTCATATTACAGTTGACACTTGTTTGCTACACTTGCTAAGGCTGGTCCAGTTTAACAAGTTTATTTTGTTAAAGTAAATGTACAATGGACATTGGCAGAGAGCAGAGATTGGCTTAAAATAAAAACATTAAACAATTTTAAGTTGATTTAAATCAGTCATTTTGATCTATTTTGTTGAAAACTTTTTTTTTTCAATTTGAAAATTTGAGGTTTTTAAATCTATTTTACTGCCACCTGCTCACAATTACATGCAACCTGATCCTTCATTGAATCTTCAAAGAAACCATTTGTCTTTTTGTAATGGTTCAGCTTTTATTTTTGTACTATTCTAGTTTTGAAAGGTTTAAAATTACCTCAAGCTAGCCTGTCTTATACACTTCCTTGTTAGATGTTTTACCATCGTTTTTCAGTGGCTTACTGTTGAATTTGGTGATCTTTACACCGATGTTTGTATCTCGTCTTTGTACTTCTCATTTTGAAAATGTATTCCTTCCAGAATGTGTGAATACAGATACTAAGAAGTCATGTATCGTCAGTAGTTTATTTCAGCTCTACATACAAATTTAATCTTTAAATAAAATACATAGCATCATGCAACTGTGAACTAACACAAAGTAACTGATAGTCTGTTTTTTTTCAGCTTCATATAGTCTTACTGGATGCCATCATTTCAGAAAATACATTTTACATTAACAGAAACCTGTGCGAAACAACTTTTGAATGTTAATTTAATTCATGTGTTGCATGAAAACCATTAGCTATCACCATCAAAATCACAGTTCTGGTTGGGCCTGTAAAACTAAGTAGCCAAACAGTGAGTTTGTCAGTTAACACGCCCACTGAACATTCAGGGAGTGTGCAGAGCTTAAATTAAACCATGGTGTTTGACATATCTTATAACATTCACTTGTAGTTTAGTACAGGTTTAATGAACAATAGAGCATCTGGGTTAATCAGAAGCACACAATCGTTTTTAAAACATTCAGTCTTTATCTTCACGTTTAACACATACAATGGAAACAAAATTCAGAACAGATGTCGTTCAACAAAAGTTAATACAGAGCAGAATAAATCAATGCCATAGTTTCCATCATTTTGCAGGGGATCAAAAGTGCGGTGCATCAAATTAACTGTTGTGGCATTTATGCCTACAGCAATATCTGGAATAACAATATTATTGCTGGTCTGAATGTCAGGTAAAGGCCCCTCATGATCAACTCCAAAATGTCCATCCTCCTCAAAGATAGATTCTATTGCCACATTTTGTTGTGCCATGTTGTTTATGACACCTGTGTGCCATAACTGAAGTGGAGTCTGCCCATTCTGTGTGGAGAGCCCGTGGTTATTCCACTGGTTTTGGAACTCTGTTGTGGCTCTTTCAATCCTTGGCATATATACAAAATGAAGGCAAAATAGATGCATTTCATTTAAAGAGTCAAGAAGGCCATGTTGTTCCATGAAATTAAATACATTTATGAAATGATTTGAGACAACTCTGTTAAGCTCTGCCCACAATCTTTCAATGCGCTGATTATGTACAGATAAGCCAGCAATGACACTATGTCTGTTGAGCCCCCTCCTTTCCAACATAAAACGAGCCACAAGTGTGTTTTCCATTCCATGATCACACCTTACTCTTGAAGGCAAACCAAAATTATTCACTCCCATTAAAAACAGGGACAATACAGTGGATGCTCTATTGTTGTTACAGCATCTTAAGTATATTATAGTTCTACTAAAGCCGTCCACACAGCCGTGGAAAACCATTCGCCACCTCACCAGCTTGTGGTTACCATCAAAATGCCTGTGGAAAGAAAGTCAAAAGTAAAAAAAAAAAAAAAAAAAAAAGCAATATAAAACAAATGAGTATACATTTGGTAAAAAGATCAAAAACTTAAGCTAGTAATAGCATAAAGTTAAAAAGTTTTAAAGAAAGCGTCAGTATTCTGAGTTATTTCTCGCAGTACTTCTGGTTTACCTGCCCTTAATCACAAAAAATAAAATAAAAAAAACAGCCAAACCCCATTCAGAATCTTACTGCTTTTAGACGTGGGTAACGTTCAAGACAATGGACACTAGATTAAATCAAGTATTAGGAGAAAGAAAGCTGATTAAGGTGAGCCTATTAGTGGGAGTTAAGTATTAAAGAAAACTTGATATTGTGGATGTACTCCACATAATCGTCCTGAGATTGTTGTATAAAATAAACATCCGTTAAACATCTGTTCATTGGGTGGAAATGTATTTTCATTAAAATGTCACCCCAAAAGCTTATTTTTTTGCTGTTAAACTGTATAAACTGAGCCTAAAGGAGCTACTTTCTGCAATTTGCCATCTTAATGATGCCCTCTTGGGGTTAAATAGTGGCTATTGCAGTTGAATATTCCTATTTTTCACCAACCATCTGGCCTTACCAGTTTTGTGGGGAACCATTTACAATCAGTGCAGCCATCTTTGTTTTATTTGTTTTTACATCAGACATCAACATAGCATTTCAACCTGAACCGTTTTAGTCGATTCTTTTGTCATTTGTTTCAGTTATATACAAAATATTGAGGTTTTGGAGTTAAAATCTGACAGATCAGTTGTTCGGCAATTCATTGTTTAATTTCATATTACCCCAATCCATGGCACCAATCCATGGCACCCGTTTATTATTAATCTTGATTTTGACTTCAAGTAGTTTTGACCATGTCTAAACAAGCAAACATTAGTTTACAGAATGACTCATAGCCAACTATTTATGCGTAGTATTTTTTTATAAATTCTTGCCTTACCATAATTGATTTGGAGTCTGAACATTATACACCCGTCGTTGTATGGTACGCCTCCTGCGAAATGATCGGCCAATTGGATCAAGCTCCTGTTTAAAATTAAAATATTAGAATATTGAACATAAAGACCCAGGCTGATAGTAGTAAAAATATTTTTTCTTTCACTACACATACCTGTAGACAATGTCTGACACGCCAACGCTGAACACGTATTTGTCTGGATGCAAGGCTCCCAAGCACATAAGTTTCACCAGCATTTGGTGTCCTTTGCAGAATTTCAGTCACAATTCTAGACAATTCTTGCTCTGTTAGCGCAGTGTATTGTAAGGGTGGGATTCCCAATTGTTGTCTATGTCTGTACAGAGTTCGGCGGTTAATACCAAAGACATATGCAATCTTCTGCCAGTTCATTCCAATAGAAATGCAATGAGAAATTTGCAATGATGTGATGTCATATCGGGGACGGCCTGGAAAACCAGTCCATGTTGTTGGTGGAAGCAGACATCTAGCAGTCAATTCATGAGATCTTGGCATAGCATCATATTCTTCTAAAATTGATTGAAAACAACTATACAAGTCTTCAAACATTGTTCTATATGCATGGTATCTTGGTTCATTAAACTGTGACACTGACAGGATAGAAGACAAAGTCTGAGTATGATCAGCAAGTTCTCTGTACAGTCTATCCTGGCTATTTATGTCAGCTGTGCTTTCCCTTTGTATTAGTTCGATACAATGTAGCATGTCCATAATAAAACGTTGAACATCAGCTTCATGGACTCCCAATGTAAATGAAGGAAGAAAACACAGCTGCAGCAGCAGAACAAGAGCAACAGGAAGTTTCATTGGGAATGTGGGTTTGCTGGTTGCAATGTGTTAAGCAGAGATGTTCTGTTTTCAGCCATCAGTCCCCTTCTGCTTAGGAAGAATTCTCAAGGCAGGAGAAAAAAACCTGCGGTACAGAAAGGAATCGCATTAGAGAGGTTTAAAGAATACATATTTAACTGACAATTAAATCCAACAATCTAGAAAAGAAGCTGAGCATCTAAAACAGGCCAGAATAATTTAAATCTGAATGAATCCTGCACTGTAATAAAGACTCCATTCCAACTACAGACTTTATGTGTAATACGATGCGAACTCCACCGGCCAGTTTTATCATTGGAAACATCTAATGTTATGCATAATCTGTGCTTGTATCTTAAACAAAGACCAACACACATATTACCTTCTTCTCCTGTTTGTAGACCAAAGTCCAAAACTCTGCTGGGCTTGGAAACGTGGAGCTGCAGCAGCCACCAAACTCGGTCCTGTCAAAGAGCAAGAGATTCAGCATGAAGAACATCAGAGTGCTACTTTTATTGTCTGTTTTTACACAGATGTTAAACCAGGTCAGGGCATGGGGACGGATTAATAAAAAGTCAAAATTCTGTTAAGAAAAAAAAAAAAAAAAAAAAACATTTATTGCTATAGATAGTGCCTCAGTAGCAGGCGGAGGAATACACTGTTGTGATGTGACCCGGGAGCGTTGTAAAGGAGCTAATGGGTTCAGACTTTACTTCTCTTACCTAAAAGCAAGTTTCCAATGGCTAAAGCTAGTATCCGTCTACACGTACTATTAAGGATTAGTAGGCATCTACTACATTTACAATATTAGAAAAGGAAAAAAGCACAATATTACTTTACCTTGATTTCCTGTTGACACCGCTGAGCTTCGGCCAGCTGCTCCAGTACGAAACAAAGATGTTAATTCTGTCTCAACAGAATCAGTATGGGCCACCGGAGGAGCTCTTTCATTTAAGGCATTGGCCACACTGTTTGTTGCATCCGGCGATGATAAAATACTATTTAAAATCGCGGCTGCTTGGCCTTTTCTCTCCTTACTTACACTCCCGTTAGCCATGCTCCGGCTTCTTCTCGGAAGCTCATTGTTGTTGGCTCAGCAGGTAATTGGCTTGCCTGCTGCCCCCTACTGGCCAATCCATATACACCTAATATTGCACAGTTTGGGTTCCACGCATGCGCCAGCCAATCTTTAAAATATGCCCCGCCTCTTCCGTGACAGGCTTAACTCTCTCACACACAACTACAAGCCTCTCATTCAGTCTACTACTATTTCAGTCACACACACACACACACACACACACACACACACACACACACACACACACGTATAGCCTCTTATTCAGTCTAGTATTAGTTCACACACACACACACACACACATATATATATATATATATACATTATATATATATATATATATATATATATATATATATATATATATATATATACATACATACATACATACATATATATATATATATATATATATATATATATATACATACATATATATATATATATATATATATACATACATACATACATACATATATATATATATATACATACATACATACATATATATATACATACATACATACATACATACATATATATATATATATATATATATATATATATATAAACATCTTCTCACACAGTCTAATATCAGTTATACATGCACACACAAATATGTATAGCCTCTCATTCAGTCTAGTATTAGTTCACACGCACGCCCCCACACACACACACACACACATATATATATATATATATATATATACCTTCTCACACAGACTACTATTAGTTAAACACACACACACATATATATCCTCTCACACAGTCTAATATCAGTTATACATGCACACACAAACATGTATAGTCTCTCATTCAGTCTAGTATTAGTTCACACGCACGCACACACACACACACACACACACACACATATATATATATATATATATATATATATATATATATACCTTCTCACACAGACTACTATTAGTTAAACACACACACACATATATATCCTCTCACACAGTCTAATATCAGTTAAACACGCACAGACAAACATGTATGGTCTCTCATTCAGTCTAGTATTAGTGCACACGTATACACACATACACACACACACACACATATGTATACACTCTCATTCTGTGTAGTACCAGATCACACACACACATAAAACATATATTCAATTTTAGTTTTGTGAGTGTGTGTGACTGTGGTACTGTGGTGTGTGCATGTCGTAGTAGTGTGTTTGAGAGGAAAAAACAGTTTTGTTGAATGTGTGTGTGTGTCTTTTGAGGTGTGTGCATGGTTTTATTTGTGTATGTGAGAGGAAAAATAGTTTCTGTCCTAAACGGCCCCCCATACTTGACAGTGATGTTTCTCTCTTTCTCCCTCTCTCTCTGATACTTCTACAGCATCCTGTACGCGCCGCAAAGGTTCCAAGTATAACGATTTCACGGATCCTCTTTGGTTCTCTCACACCGACTGTCAGAGGCTTCAGAGTGGGAATCCTCAGGAGATAAAGAAGCAAAGAGCCGGTGAAAGTAATCATTTTACCGTTTCCTCTCCCCCTGATCTATCCTGTCTGACTCACGCTGCTGTCTGAGGAAGAAAAAAAAAAAAGGAAAGATGAGAGCCGCTCATACATGCTGACAAACACTTGAGAAGGATGCATTCAGGCCACACTTACCCTCCGATGCTCAAATGTTGCATTGCAGCATTTTATCTGTCGTGTCTTGACAGCACGCAAACAAAAAAAGAACAGTCTTCCAATCCATAATAGAGGGAGATAAGACAGGGTTTCATATTCATCTATTCACACTTGTCTTCTTAGACTAAACCGACCTCCTTGAACTATGTCTCAACTTTGGAGGGCCTCTGAAAACAGATTTCTTCAGATTGAATGACAGTAGTGTACAGGTCATAGATCTGGGATTAAGCATGATCATCTTTTATGTTATATAAATGTGTAGTCATGACTAAAAGTAGGCGCACCCTTTTTTTCTGCAGCTCGCAGGACCACCATCAGCAGCAAGAACTCTTCTGTGTGATTTCATCCATCTCTCACATCGTTGAGGAGGAATTGTGACTGAATAACGTCATAATAGGTGTTGTTAAAATGTGAAAACAGACCAATATACAGCTTTAAAACTAAAAAAAACAATGATACAACTCCAAAACAACAAATTCAGTATAAATGACTGCAAATTAACTTTCTGTCGCAACTTAAAGGTTAAAACATGTAACGACTGGCAAAGACTGCTTACTGCAGAACCATACAAGCAAATTAAACAGTATAGGTTATATTTATTTCTTATTTTTAGGCTTATTTTGTCTGTGCTTGATATAAAAAATAAACATGCAGCTTCAGTTGGCAGCATGTTGTGTGAATGTTTGTAAACTGAGTGTAAAGAGAATGTTTCCGATAAATAAAAATTAAGGTGAGTGGATGAATAATCTTCTTTCTGTAGAAAGCAGAGAACTGCAATAATTCAACCTTTAAAGTAGATTCAAAGGGTTATGAGAAACCTCTGTGTTTGGCTCAAAGATGAATGTCAGTACTCAGTGGCTTTAATACTCAGACCCCCATACAGCAATAAATTCAAAAACTGTCCTTGGTGAAACTTCATAGGAGGCGAAAACTCATAGTGTCAACAACCTAAAAATAGCACACAAGAAACATAAATATGAACGATTTTAAAACTCACGCTGTTCCTTTGCTCAAGATCAGTAAAGGTTGACATATAAATATTGCTGCCAAACATTTAGTTTGGGAGTCAGACATTTCAACCAATTAACGTACTCTGGTGTTCTATTTTGGGCCGTCAATCACCAAAACATCTGACGCACAATGTGTCATGATTGATTTGTCACTTTATTCTTTTTTATTTTTTGTTTGCTGCAACATTCCTGACAAATGTCCCAAAATATTTATTCAGTTTCTGTTTCAGTTATATTTTAGACTTTTAATCATTTTTATATTGCACATATTTATACTTATACTGTTTCTCCCCTGTCTTCTGTTTTTATTTTGGAGACTTGCAACGATATTTTGTTGAAATGTACATTGTAAGTGTGCAGCAGAATGACAAATGTCTGTCTAAGACTACATTTTATGGTTTCAATGTTCAGTTTATTCCTTAGAGGTGCATAGCCATGTTATTTGACATTTTTTAAAATGTATACGTCAGTAACTCACTATGGTTGCATACAAAGTTTTTATGAAAGATTATCACATCCTGCTGGCATATTAGTTATTATTTTTGGCATTTTACTCTTTGTTTTGGCTCAGTAAGGTCATTTGTGTTTATTTACAATAACAACAGAAATTCAATACTGCACATGTGCAGCAGGGGTTAAACCAGAAAGCAGCTAAGGGCTATTAGCATCTCCCAGTGAGGTAATGGAAACAATGGACCAAGATCCAGAGAAAAAAAAATGATTCCAAGAGGGAAAAGACTGGAATAGAGCTGGGAATGAGTTGGTGCTCATTGAAGTGGACGTTAAAGCTAAGCTGCTGGGATGTGAGCGCAGAGTTGATTGACGTGAGTAAATTTTCTGATTCATACTGTGATATTAGTAATAGCAATGCTCTTCTTAGCCTCTGCAGTCTGAAGTAAAAACATTATGAATAGATCGATTGATTTATTGGTTCTTACCTTGATGCTGTGTCCCTGTTTGCGTTTATGAATGAGAAATTAATTTCTCTGTGATGTTCTTATATGAGACTCTTAGAGTTGCTGTTAAATCTGTTTATTTAATTAATAACGGTTGGTCTTTGATCACGCCGAGCAGCCATTTTACCGCAAGGCATTTCAGAGGGTCAGGCTCGGTTTGGCATTATTATTAATAGTGATTTATTCTTTTTTTTAAATTTATTACTATGCTTTCTGACAGTTCTGGAGTGCTACCGGTAAATGGCGGCACATCTGTTTATTTCTGCCCATCACGCCAGGTGCTGGGGTAATTTTTAGGCTAAAAAAAGACTATCAGTATACTATCAGGATGGAAGCTTGGTGTATACAACCTTATTTAAATCTGGAGAGACTCACATAGGCAATTAGAGAGATTTATTGACATAAATTATAAAAGTTATTTGGTGCTCACACCCCGGCAGAAGACGTGAAAGGTGCAAAGGTCTATGAACTTGGATGTTCATTTTAGGATTAGGATTAGTGAACCCCCCCCCCAACCCCCCCCCCCCCCCCCCCCCCCAAACCTTGGTGGTGGAGGCAAAGTCTTGTGTGATGGAAGGATGGGGTCATGATGTGATTGGCTGGTACGCAGATGCTTGACAAGGCAGTCAGTGGAGCAGGTGAGCTGAGGGGGGTGAGTCTTCCTAACCTGACAACAGCCAGCTGTATGTTGCTCCGCCTAGCTCCACTCACATACATCTGGGACACCGCCGATAGAGAATGATTTCTCCAACCAATTTTATGGTCTGGCCAATCAGGACGCAGGGCTGGAGTTTCATAGATGTGACGTAGTGGAGACGCGACCATGACGTGAGACTGTTTTGATAGCAATGGCGGCTCGTCGAGGAAGCAAGCGTTAACATCGATGCTGCTATTTCTTCCGTGTTGTCCAATCTACCTAATATTGTTTCATTAAAAGAACATCAGAGAACGCCTCTGAAGGCTTTTGTTGGTGGAAACCATGTTTTCGCCCTTCTCCCGACCGGATTTGGCAAGTTTTGTTTTCCGGGGCGCGTCCGCGGCGGACGCGGAAGCGCCCCGGAGCGGTTAGCGGTTAGCGCTAACTATGTTAGGAGGCCTATAGTCCTCAACGCGGTCGCCCCGGAATCGACTCCGACCCGCGGCGCTTTGCCGCCTGTCTTCCCCCCTCTTCCTGTCAGCTCACTGTCAATAAAACGCATGCCACTAGAGCCGCAAACACATTATTATTATTTTTTTTTTTTTCTGCGTCGCTATCATCAGCGTCACGGGTTAGCTTCGGTGTGAGTGGTTGAAATAGCACGTCAATAAAGATGACAGACAAGTGGCTTATCCAATCATATGCAAGAATTTTTTATAAGGCCCAGCCTTCTGTAAAGGCAATTCCTATGGCGGTGTCCCAGATGTATGTGAGTGGAGCTAGGCGGAGCGACATACAGCTGGCTGTTGTCAGGTTAGAGTCTTCCAGCTTGAACTTTCATTTAAACTTAATTTTATTGTGATCAAACAGTTTTAGGCCTTTTTTATAGGCGTATAATGTGGCTATATACTTTTAATATTATGATCCCCCATGCTTTTGGCTCTGTACAGACTGAGTTACAGTCTTTAGTTATGATTGTGTCTCAGTTTCTTTGTCATCCTTTGGCATTCATTTTGATTATTTCTTATATGAGCTGTGTTACTGGTTTATACCCTTTACTAGTTTTTTGTTTCTTAATTGAATATAAATTAGTACTCTTAGCCGTTGTGCCTGGGTGTATACACACCTGAGTCCTTACTGTTGATCCCATGAAAGGTCAAGGAACAGGAGCTAGGAGCTATTATTAAGAGTATTCAGATGGAGCCTCAGTCCCACCATCTTTATCTGCACCCAGCTTCATCTTCCCATCATGCTGCTTTCACTCAAACTTGGACAAGAAAAGTTAAAACTTGGAGCGTTTCCTACTATCCATTTTTATCCACCGCTGTTATCCAGTTTACTTAACCTAAGACAATTTGTTTCTAATGTTAAAATTTAATTAAGTTCAGCACATAACACCTTCCCAAGAAAGTTTTAAACGTGGATTGAATGCTGCATACCTCCTCATCATTAGGTCCTGTAAGCAATAACAAGGTCCTTAGTTTATTCATTTATTTTTTTCTAACACAAACACCTGAATTTATCTCTGAGACTCACTTTTTCCCAGCTATCTAAATTACAAAATATATTTTTGTGCAATTTAAAACGCAATTTTTTTAACATTACAAAAAATTAAGGCGTTTGAACAGAATGCAAACATATTTTTGTCTTTATTCTTTACCAATCACTCCTTTACCGGTCAATACCAATTTCCCATTTTCCTTCTGTGTTTAATCAGTTTTAAACTGATGAAGGAAAAAACGTTTGGCTTGTAATTAGGGCTGCACGATATTGGGAAAAGTTGCGATATGTGATTATATTCGTAATTTTTACGATAATGATATGGCTTGCGATAAATACAGAAAAAAGATAAAGTGTTAATGTCTTTTTGCTTTAGGATCATAGCAAATCTAGGCCAGAGATAATGAGTTGTCAATCCAGCTATTGGAAAACTAAAGCATTCAAGGTTTTAATGAAAGGTTTGCCTCTGTCTGACTCTTAATGTTTTGGCATTGCAAAAACTTAGCAGTAGTGTCTTATCAACTTTACCACCTCCTTACTTTCTGAAACTTTTTTGTTGCATTAATTTAGAGCCTGAATGCAGGGTGCTTACATAATGAGCTTACACTTATTGCACTTCAGGCGATTCTTTGTGATACGCACATTTTGATCCCTGATATTGTGATGACGATAATTATATTTGTTACATATTGTGACAGCCCTAGTCGTCATGATTGACGACTAGGGCTGTCACACTGTTACATTTTCATACATTTATTAATGCTGCATTTCATGATATAACAATTAGTGGAAATGACAATCAGTTTAACTCCGACTTTGGGATAACACTGTGAATCACCACTGATCTATAAGTCAAAAAAGAAAAGAAAAATAAACATACACACACATGCAAAAACAATCTGGTGTCTTCCAGAGAAACTAAACATGCAATGCTTTGGGCAGATTTCTCTGAAGAAATGTCAATGAGCTTTCAGCAATTCTGGTTGACTATGTGAGGAAGCACATAGATGTGAACTTTAACCTACAGAGATGTCTTTTGCAGGTCATCAAAAATGGCCTCAAACAACCACAGATTTATTCTAAGACAACTTTTAACCAAAGCAGATATATCTGTTGCTGGTGTAAGAAAAAAAACGTCATTCCTCATAGCGAACTCTGATCAGACAGCCGCTTGCGCCGAGACCCAGCTCTCAGCCGAGCTGAGAGATGCGTGCCATAAAAGCATTTCCTAACCCAACAAAATGGACCTCAAGGAATGTACCGTTTTTTTTTGTTTTTTTTACTGTAGCTGCTGTCTGTTGCTGAAATCTGGTGACCACGAAGGTGGCCCTGAGACCTTTAAATCCATCTCCATTTCCTTCTCTTTTTGGTTTAAAACCGGGTGCTTTTGAACACCTGGTTTTCAAAAACAAAAGTTCAAATAACAAAAGGACCAAAATAAAACACTTTCAGTCACTAAACAAACTAAACAAAAAAGATTTCCACATGTCACTTTTAAACTCACAAATGTTTCTTAGTACAAGACAGGGCCTCACACCAAACACTTGGTTAAAACCAGACCTGGCAATAACAACTACTTTGTGTAAAACAACACCATCAACACTAACATGCCAATGTCTTCTTTTTTCAAGGTTCCCTGACAACAGAGGCGAGCTGTTCAGGTGAAATCACAGCCGCCCTCACTAACAGGTGAGCTTCTCTTGCTAGGGTGTTATCGTTTACACATTTTCTGCAAGTAATGAAAAAGTTTTTTGACAATCTCTGGTGAAAAATAAATTGGGAAACCCCATATTTATTCCCACTTAAAATATATATATATTTTAAATCACACAGTGATATTACATCCGGTAGTCACAATTAGAACATTGTTACTTTGCATTTTGAAGGAGTATTGCTTCGTACAACCCTCAAACATTTTGTTTGGTGTGCTCCTGACTATGAGAGTAAACAACAGACTGAATTCAAAAGAAGACTGTAGCAGCTTATGAGCCTGGTAAAGGATTTAACATCTAAAGAGAACTTTGAAGCAGCTGTTCCACTGTATGGAAAATAGTGTGTAAGTGGAGGACTTTTAAAGCAACCACCAATTCTGACTGTCCAAGCAATGTCACCCTGAGAGCAGACCACAAGATGCTAAAAAAAGTCTCCAAAAACCCTAAAATGTCCTCTTGAGACCTACAGCATGCCATTGCTAATGCTGATATGAAAGTCCACCCCGCTATATTCAGAAAGAGACTGCACAAGTTCAACTTTCATGTAGGGCTCGGCAATAAATCGATTTTAATCGGTTAATCCGAATTTACAATTTACAACAAGACTTCATATTTGGGGAATGTGAATTTTATTTTGCCAAAGAACTCATTAGGTAGAGAATAGCATGCAATGCGGAATATATGTTTAAGAAAATATTGTCAAACTATTGTAACAAGGAAACTTTTTTTTACCATAATACGAGGCACTTTAATTTACTCATTTACTTATTCTTTTAAAGTTAGTTTGAAGTTACACAAGTAACACCACTAGCAGCAAACATTAACAACGCCAGGGCCGTCATCTTGTTTTACAAGCAGGTTTCACAACTTGTATTTAGTTGCACGTTGCGCAGCATGAACGGAGTGTGCGTCGAGCTAGCTCGTCACCTTATTTACACCGGGAGGTTCTTTCCCAGGCGGGAACTTTAATGACACTCTCCACCATTGTAGCAGGCTTATAATACTCTGGGGGAAACCCTGGGTGAGCCCAAAAATGATATATTTGGACATCAAAACAAAGGAAATGTTTGTCATAAACCAAAATGAATGCTGCAGTAATAGAACCTCATACCACTTCCACATGACACTTCCAGCTCATGGAGCTGGAAGTGTCATGGTTAGGGTATTCTTTGCTGCAGAAGGACCTAACCAGCTCACCACAATCGACACCACAATCTGTGCATCAATAATTGCTTTAAAAAAATATGAGTATAAATATAAAATATTATCTATAAACACAAAGTTGAAGCAGAACTGGACCCTTCAACATCACAATGACCCAAAACATATATGGCAAAATCCACCAAAGACAAACAGGCAGCAAACCGGGAAATAGAAAGCCTTGGGCTGAGTCAGAACCTAGATCTTGATCCTTCTCAGATGCTATGGAGTGAATGCCAGTACATGCAAGAAATCTGTCAAATATCACACAGGTGAAAGGAAAAAGTGGGTAAAACTTTCCCACTACCAGAGAGAAGCACCTTACTGAAGTTATTTCAATCAAAGAGGGTAAGACTAGTTGTTAAGGGTTTGGGGTGTCTTTTTCCTCAGCTAGAAAATGCATTTTTATTGTTATTTTTTTATTGGCCGAAAATAACTGTAAATAGTGTTGTTTAGGTCCAATCAAATCACTTTCTTTTCCAGATACACAAAAAAATGTAATTGTGTGACAATTTCTATCATTCAGCAGGTTAAGATTAACCTTTTCATATGACTGTACACAATCTTACATTAAAAGTGCTTTCCTTTATCAATAAAACAAGTTTTGCAGTCAAAAGATTTGACAAATTTTATTTAAACTGCAAAAATAACAGCTTTTGAACTAGACCTGCTGTTTCCGATTAAAACAATTTTTCTAAAGATTATACGAGAAAAATAATGTGCAACGTTTTTTGAAACAGGTAATTTAGAAATTGCCAGATTTTTTTGAATCATGCCTCTATTTAAAAATGAAAGAGAGTGCATTTAAATACATGCTGTTGGCTGATGCCCTTATCGACTGGGCATAGTGGGAGTTCTTAGTTTAGATACAATTAACAAATAAGGTTGAAAAAATTAGGTATTCAGTATTTGACCTGAAGTCACTGATCGGTTCACTTCTACTCTATATATAAATTGTGTACCTGAAGGGCTCTTAAGATTTCTTCAGCTTTTGCTTAATTTTTCACAAATATAGCTGTATAGCTATCTATAATGAGCATATTTTGTTTTTCTTTTTTTAAAGAAGCTGAAAATATAAAAGCTTAAATACCTTTACAAAACACAGCTTAATCCAGGTAGTTTTTTCTTTTTCTTTTCTCTGCTCCTGTGGGAGAACACACCCAGCAGGGGGTCTGAGGACTCATAAAATTACAGCTGAAAATAGTGCTGGGAAAAAAAAACACCTCAAGGTTTTTTTTACTGGGAAGATTTGGTGCAGGAATAAGGCTTTCAGCTGAGATGTCTGCGTCGATTTTTTTTAACTGCAACTCAAATAAAAAAGAATTGTTATTATTGAAAATGCAGGATCAATCACCACATAATATGCTTAATCAAAAAAGATTAATTCAGAAAGTGGAGTGTACAGTCTAATTGAAACAACGCTTAATTAAATGTGATCGTAAAGCATGATGAGTTGTACTGAAACAGATGGAGAGAATTGGCCATAAAAAGAGATTCTGAGATTTGTGTAATAAAAGCTTCATACATGAACCAGTGCCACCTTTTTTAATAGTGTGCGCTTACATTCGTTCTTTTTTTCCCAGGCCTTCTCGCTTCAATAAATTACTCGGCTAATACCCCAACAGCAGTGGCTAATGCTGAATCATTCAAAGACCTCAATTAGCAATTAAGAGCTTAATGAATAGTGGTCCGTGCAGGGCCATTTCGCTGCCAGCCCATGGGAGCCTGCTGGAATATAATCTCTCCTGCAGGACATGAGCAGTAACAACTGGTTATCAGCGCCGAGAGCACATAGAAAAGCTGATTGCATGGATATAATGAGAAGCCAGAGTGGAGTAGCAGTGTTTAGGCAGCTGTTTACGGTTTAGCTGGAATCCTTCAACAGTGGATCGAAACAAGGAAACATGATGGTTAGGACTGATAAATCCCATTAGCGGCAAAACAATATCCATACAAAGAAAGGAACAACCAGGAATGCTCATTATGGTTAAAAAAAAACAATCACAAAATAAATGTTTATTTTTTATAATTACTCATTGAGTTTGGAGACATATTTTATTCACAGCTTTTAAAGTGCAAAATGGAGATGTTTTCTGAATTGTATTTTCCCTATTTGAATTTTACAGATTTCTTAAGTGGAAAATTTCATTTTCATCAGTAGACTGATTCGGTTCAAAATCAAAATGTTAAAAACAGCAAATATTGTTATATGACACAAATAAAAATAGGAGGCTGTAGCGACCAATACAGTCCCATTGCGACTGTTCTTTCCATGTGAAAGTCACAGTAATAACCCAATTATTTTTCATTAATTTAGATTACAGTAGGAAGACACCATGCCACAGGATGATAAGATTTCAGTGTCCCTACTGTATACTATGCATTTAACATTGTAGCACACATAATCTGATCACTAGATAAGTCACGTTGCCACAGATTTGTTTATTTTTGGATACTTGTCGCTCAGCAGTGTGAGCATCACAGCAACTGTGACTCAGATATTGCAGATGTTGTGCAGACACTTCATTCACATTGGCATACTCCCTATTGTGAATTTGATGACATAATTTTCTGACTTGTTAAGTCGACTAATGATTATTTGCCTATGTGGGGGCACTTGTGAACCATTGACATTTCATTGCCAGACAGTTAGTTGATCCAGTTAGCTCGTTTTGTGAAGTTATTATTACTAACAGTTCCCTCAACTTTAGTGGAAAGATTTTTCATCGCCAAAGCTTATTGAAAAGTAAAGAAACCCTAAGAGTGGAGGAAGGTTTAAAGATGTATAATATCTGACTTTACCAGATAAACCCACAATGATATGAAATCTTTCTACAACAGATTATGAGGCTAATACTGGTAGAAAATTCACAGAACTCTTTAAATACAAATAGAAATTACAAAAGAAGACTGTAACCTAATGGCAAAAGATGAATCCACTAGATCCCAATATACATCCACCATTCAGATCGCAAGCTCATTAAAAGCAACACATACTTCTAAGACGTGTCAGGAATTAAAGACAAAGCAAATGTTTCTTACCTACGTTTTTCAAAAACGTAGGTAAGAAACACCCAAGGCACTTTGTGAATAATTGCACATGTGCAAGGCCATCCTGCCTGCTCTTCCGCTCCTTAGGGGGATTGAGTGAAAGAATCTCCCAAATACACTCTGGTTTTATTTATTTCTTCTGACGCCTTACTCTTCTTCTCCTAAACTTGTAAGAAAGTTTGCTTCTTGAGACTCTCAGCCATTTTCAAAGTATGCGGTGAGAGCAGCGGAGCTACAATGAAAGGAAGCTAACTGGATACATAAACACTAGAAGTGCGCAGCCAGCAAGCGTAAACTAGCAAGGATTGGTGTTAGGTGAGCACGTCACAATGATTGGCATGTGGGACAACCCATAGAGAAGAACTCGAAACTGAAAATAGATTGTCCACTATACGTTTAATGTTACTAAAACCTCTCTTCAATTCCTCATATTCAGATGGTGTTTATCAATATGCAGGCATATATGCCAAGATATAAAGCATTGTAACATCAGTTTATAGGCTTTTAGTTTATCGGGTAATTATGTTAACCTAATTTGGATACCAAGAAGACATCTAACAGCAGGACTATTACTAAATATTGTGATGATGTTGTTTACTGCAATTGAACCCCATTACACTGACTCTTTTCTTTTTTTTACATCATTCATATGTCCCCACCGCTCTTTGTGAGCATCAGCATCTTCGCCACTAAAATCAAACAGCAAGTGTGGTTATCAAATGGATGATAAATGGAATGAATTTATATAGCGATTTTCCAGTCATGCTGACCACCCGAAGCGCTGTACACTATAGCCACATTCACCCAGTCGCTCTCACTAATGCACACACATTTATACACCGAGACGCAGCTCGGTAGGCAACTTGGGGTTAAGTGCCTTGCCCAGGGGCACATTGACATGTGGCAAGGCGAAGCTGGAATCGAACCCACAACCTTGTGATTGCCAGACGACTAATATTGTACCAGCACCCTGCGTTTGAAATATTGCACACACTAGCTATGTTTACATACACAAAATTTCACGATCGGATTAAAACGTATTCGGATTAAATAATCAGATTGCACTGGGTCAGTTTGCCACATTTGGAATAAACAAGCATTTATATGCATGTTGATCAGATTATCAATCGGCATAAACCAACCGTCTCATTTGAAATACAATTTCATACCGATTGAGCTTAATCTGATCATCATATTCCGAATGGCTTGTTCAAATGACTTTTTTTATTCCAATTGGAATTTTTTTCCGATTACTTTTGTCCATGTAAACGTAACTATTGATAATCCCATAGTAATTGCAATTCCATATATTTTACAACTCTACATCTGGTTATTTAAAAAGTAAAATGCCCTATATTACAGTTTTGCTCTGGGTTTCTTTTCTACATTACTTAAATCATAGGTAAAATACAATGTAAAGAAATATTTATTTTTAATTGTTTATCATCAATTACAATGTTTTGGTCATAGTTTGAAGCTCATGAGAAAATGAAAACACTAATCTGATTAATTACACGGTCACAAGAAAAACTGCAACAACAAAGGAAAAAGAGAAAAGAAAGTAAAAAAATGAGGGAATGAGCACCCTTTAAGAAAAAAAAGAACACATTTGCAACGCCAATCATCTTTCAATGAGCCCACAACTGGCCTTCAGAGCAGAATATTAAAGATTGAATATGCAGGCATACATGATGCGGTAGGTAGAGTGCTGCCTTATAAATTATTACTGCCACTCTGTCCTTTTATATTACCATTCCACTGTATTGTAATCATTTACATATTTCTCATACATTTAATGAAGGCACTTTTTTGAACTTAAAGGCCTGGCTTGTGCACACAAAGCTTCTGTAGGGAAAATACACTTCAATTTCCATCAGCTTTATCTCCTCTCTCTCCTCTCTCTCCTCTCCTTCGTTCTCTCTGCTGGGGGAAAAAAAATTATGGAGGCTCTCTGAAGCATGAAAACTGAGGGCATACGATCAGTCGCCTAAAACTATAGCTGCACCATAATCGGATTGTGGCGACCTATAGCCTCGGCCAGCGACGACGACGGCAGTGAGATAAAACGCTGCGTGACCTGCAAGCGGCACAGCAGGATGAAGTCATATCTCTGTAAGATGGTTTATCTTGTATCGGACAATAATAGAAAGGCCGATTATCTTTGAAATCTGAGTGCTTTGATTGCATACCTGAGGTCAGTTTGCGATCATTTTGCAGCATTAGCTCTTTTCTTCCAAGGAGGTGACTTTGATACCAGAAGGATCCTTGGACTGTTTTTTTAAAGCAATATAGTGTTTCCAGAAGTTTGACTCCAGAAAGTCTTAGATACATCCTCATACACCACACTGTTGCCCTCTGAGTATACTCAAAAGTTACACCTCTTTTTCTACTGAAGAAATTCCTGCTTTTACACTGAGGAATTTACTTTAAATAAAAGATTGCTCTCAAACCTCCACATCTTTCTTTTAAAGAGACTCCCCCTTTTGCTCAAGGGTATATGAACATAAGCTTTCTCGGATCTTTAGGCGTGGACACATTTCTTCAATTCCCTAATTTCCCTTTCTGTGTACCTGCCAAATATAGCCTTTGCCTCAGCATGTTAAAGTAACTGGGTCACTGGAGATGTGATTAATTAGCTGATAATGAAACATGTTTTCTGTATGAAACCAGCCCGAGACGTCTCGGTGATGATTAGCAGAAGGCCATGAAAGGTCAGAGGTGAAACCAGGTAAATGTGCAGAGAAGAATCTGGGTAATCTGTGAAAATGTATCAAACATATACAAAATATGCACAAGGGCGAGCTGTTTGTGTGTAAAATGTAGCCTCCGCAGTGTGAATGAGGAAAACAACATGACTAAGAGCTGATTATAATTTAATTTGCAGAACAATTTGCAATTTAAATGGCAAAAATGAGCCCCAGTCTGCTGTTAAATATGGGAGGCTGCCAGTGTTTTCAGTTTATTGTATAAGAAAACAGATTTGTGAGGCACAGTGACAGCAGGAAGACTAAAAGCGACGACACGAAGGGCTAAATAATGTTGATTTTAACGTCTACTGAGATGAAGCCAATAAAGAACAGCAGAAACCTAAAGGGAAGGCAGACAGTTTTTGCTCCAGATGATCCATTGGCTTCCTACTTTCATAAATAAGCTCACAATGGAACATTCAAACATAATATTCAAGCAATAAATAATCCACTTGCAGTACTCAATGTTTGTTTTTGCTGGAGCTTTATGAGCTAAAGGATAAAATGCTGAATGAAAAGGGTATGTGTTGAAGTAGATTTACTCTATACTTTGATAACTGCTTTATTGTGTTTTAAGCAGTAAGAGAAATGAGATAGTATAATAAGAATAGCTTTTCCCTGCAAGTGGATCTTTTTTTCCAGCTTCTGCTAAAATCTTTGACTAATCTTTGCATAAAAGCTTAAGCGCAGTCATATTGGATGTAGACAGTGGCACAGGAGCTAGGAGTTTTTCCTGTAACCGGTGAGTTGCCAGTTTAAAACCCCACTCCGTCCATCTCAGTTGTTGCGTCCTTGGGCAAGACACTTCACCTGACTGCTGCAGGTGGTCTGCTTCCATCAGCCTGCCCAAGGGCAGCTATGGCTACATGCAGCTCACTGCCACCAGTGCATGTTGAAGAAAAAAATCCCCCCATACCGCCACAAGCCTGAACATCACCCTAAACAGCCTGTTTAGGGTGATGTTCAGGCTAGTGAAGCGGAACCACAGTCAGAAAATCCAGGAGCTTTTCCATGACGCCAGCAACACCAGGAGCATGTGGAAAGGCATAAGGGTGATCACGGAATACAACACGCCCTCCCCCCCGGTGGGTGAAGTTGATGCTGACTTCCTCAATGGACTAAATAACTTCTTTGGGAGGTTTGAGGCACTGAACAGCACTCCAGCAGTGAAAGCTGTTCCCCATCAGGAAGAGGAGGTCCTCTGCCTTGACACCGCCAACGTGTGGAAGACATTGAGGAGAGTCAACCCGCGGCAGGCCCCAGGTCCTGACAAGATACCTGGGCGGGTCCTCAAGGAGTGTGCAGGTCAGCTGGCTGGTGTCCTCACAGACATTTTTAACACCTCGCTGGACCAAGCCACAGTGTCAGCATGCTTCAAGTCTGCCTCCATCATCCCGGTGCCGAAGAAGCCTCAAGTCACCTGTTTTAATGACTACCGGCCTGTTGCACTGACTCCCATCATGATGAAGTGCTTTGAAAGGCTGGTGAAAGAACACATTGTCTCCAGTCTCCCCCCAACACTAGACCCGCCTACCGACGGAACCGCTCCACTGAGGACGCCATCTCCTCTGCTCTTCACCTGAGCCTGACACACCTGGAGGAGAAGAACACGCACGTGCGGATGCTGTTCCTGGACTTCAGTTCAGCGTTCAACACCATCATCCCCCAGCATCTGGTGGAAAAACTGGAACATCTGGGCTTCAGCACACACCTTCGCAACTGGCTGCTAGACTTTCTCACCAACAGACCTCAGTCAGTCCGGGTCGTACAGAACACCTCTGATGTCATCACCCTCAGCACGGGCTCCCCTCAGGGCTGCATCCTGAGCCCCCTGCTGTTCACCCTGATGACACACGACTGCGTCCCCAGGTTCACCACCAATCACATTGTGAAGTTTGCAGACGACACAACGGTGGTGGGCCTGATCAGAGACAACGACCAGGACTACAGAGAGGAGGCTGAGCAGCTGGTGGGCTGGTGCAGAGACAACAGCCTGATCCTGAACGTGGAGAAGACGAAGGAGATCATCGTCAACTTCAGGAAGAACCCGCCGCACCACGCTCCACTGCTCATCAACAGCTCAGCTGTGGAGGTGGTCAGCAGCACCAAGTTCCTGGGGGTGCACATCACGGACAACCTCACCTTGTCTGTGAACACCATGTCACTGGTGAAGAGAGCACAGAAGCGCTTGTACTTCCTGCGGAGAATGAGGAGAGCCCACCTGCCCCCTCCCATCCTCACGACTTTCTACAGAAGCACCATAGAGAGCATTCTGATCAGCTGTCTCTCTGTGTGGTGTGGAGGCTGCAGTGCCTCCCACTGGAAGAACGCGAGGAGAGTGGTGAGGACAGCAGAAGGGATCATCGGGGCTCCTCTTCCCGACATAAAAGACATTTCATCTCAGCGCTGCGTGTCCCGAGGCCGTAACATCACCAGGGACCCCTCACACCCCCACCATGGACTGTTCTCCCTGCTGCCTTCTGGGAAGAGGTTCTGCAGCATCCGCTGCAGGTCCACCAGGTTCTGCAAAAGCTTTTTCCCTGTTGCCATCAGACTGTTGAACTGCTGAACTATAAACTATAGACTCTGCACAACATTCGCATATTTGCACATTTGCATCACTGCATCTCTATCCAGCATTACAAATGCTGCCTAACTCTTAGTTTCCAAATGCATTCTTGCACAAATGCCCTTTGCACAATCAATTCTGCACATACAAATGGTTTTAAAAATACTCACCTGTACACTGTGATTTTCTCCTGCATTGTTTACATTTCAATTGTTTACTTTTAAATCACTGCTGCACCTCATACTGTAATTTAATTTACTGCAATTTACAAGCTGTTTGCAACGAAATTTCGTTCTGTAAGCAAAGTTTAATGTTAAAGACACCTTTGGCTGATTGTAAATATTTCCCCTTGCAAAAAGCTCAGTCATGGTTTGAAACTGAAGCAACTCTTTTTGAGGTAACACAGATTTTATTTAACAGATGGCCAACTGTCTGTTAAGCCGCTGACCGCAGGCTAACTAACTGAGCTACAGGCTAGCTACCTGAGCAGATAGCCTTGCTAATCAATTATCAGTAATTTAAAACTGATTTTACATATAGTAAGTTTATCTTATATATTTCCTTAATTCTATGTATGTGAATACTACTACTACTACTACTACTACTACTACTACTACTACTACTACTACTACTAATAATAATAATAATAATAATAATAATAATAATAATAATAATAATAATAATAATATGGTAATAAATTAAAAATCAACAAATAATTCTTTTTTAATAAACACAACAGAATAATGCTATCCTATTTTGTTTGATATTCCTACATAAAAAAACAAAAAACATTGGTATTTTTACTTAAAGTTATACCTTCAGAGTCCTATAGTAGCTCATAACTAGTCTAATTGATGTTCATGTGCAATAGTTGAGCTCCTCTCTATTTGAAAGTAATAGGAGCAAAAATGGCCATTATAGTTTCTTTTTATTCCCCAGTGGACCAGAAGGTGACCTTCTCCACCTCCTACAGGAGGCCCAGTTGGCTGTAATATGTCATTACAGAACAGCAGCAGAATCTTTTCTCTGGGGAACAACAATTTGTCTTCCTTGTTTTAACACTTCGACAACAACATAAAAAAAATGGCTACATAAAGAGAAGCATAAAGAAACTATATTGACTTAAAACTTGCCCTGTGTTTAATACAGAGTTCTTTAGGTTCATGCTGTTTACTGTTAATCATTGATTAGTTTGGACCACTTACCCACTAAGAGGTTGCAGAGGGGCACTTATGACCAATCCCAACAGCGTGCTAACATGGAACAGCTCTTATTTATTAGGCTAATTACATTCACAGTAGGAGTATGCCATTAAATGAGTTTTAAACAAAACAACAAAGCTGCTTTATTGTTTGATAAAAGCTTCTAAACTTGCAGGTGAGATAGTGTATAGTTAGGTCCAGCAGGAACAAAAACTGTCCTGTGCAGTTGTATTGTAATCTGCTGAATAAATCTTTTTTTCACTCACGACTTTTTGTTAATAAGATGAATTTCTCCACAAGCAGTCCACATTAACTGTTCAGAGCCCTAAAAGCAAGTATGACCCATCAGTGGCCCAATTATAGAAAATACTGGGCACCATGTGTTCTTATAGCAAAGTGATTGCATTTTAGAAAAGAAAAAAAATCAGCCACAGAGCTGATTTTAATAATTAAAATTATTAAAATTGTGCTCTACTTCAAACAGTAGTGCAAGAAAAAACAATTTCAAAGAAAAAAAAACAAGTTGTTTTATATTCAAAGTGAAACATCCACTCTAACAACTTTAATCAAAACAGACTTAGTGTCTTTTTATTATTTTGTAATGACAAAAAGCCTTATTGCGGATGCTTTTAGAAAGAGGGTTAACACTCAGGAATCAGGAGTTCTGTTTTCACTCTTGTTTTTTCACTAGTTTTTTTTTCATACTTGTATATGGTCAAATGTAAAAACTGGCATAATGTAAAACTTCATTATATCCATATAGGATCATGGGGGTTTGGTATATTTAGTGTCAGCTCACTAACTAAAGTAGATTACGATGTATTTGCTACGTTTCTGTTAATTTGACAGTATGATGTAGGTTTGAAACTGTTTGCACCCATGGTTCTCATACTGTGCTGCAAGCAACTCGAGTGGTACATAGGCTGCTTTTAGTGTTACCCAGAAAATTGTGATATTAGTCATTTGTAAAATATGAAAAAATAAGGTGTGATGATCATCTTTTTGGCACTAAAAGCTGAAAAGATGAGCTCTTTAGGACACACTGATATTCGCGTCATCATATGCTGCTCCAAAGAGAGGTGTAGTGGAGAAAATCGCAAAGACTCCCTTTAAAAAAAAGTGGATGACGGTGAACCAGGAGAAAGCCCTGGTTGTAACTGTTGCAGTACTGGTTTTAACTGGATGTTTTTTTTTTTGATGAAAATGTCATTATTGCCTTTGTACAAAAAGGAAAAATTATATTTGTGTCAGCAAATGATTTATTGTTATATAATTTTGCATTGTTGAAGTTTAAACAGATCAAGACTGAAAAGCCCTATTTGCTGATCAAGAGCCAAATCTGCCGGTCGTCTAAAGAAACAAAAAACTAAGAAAATTTTGAAAGGTTGAGGAAATGCAGTTTTACCCTGGACATGTTATTGCCCTCAGGTACCTGTGGTATGTTTACTTCATACGAAACATTTTCTCACATTAAGCCGCAAACCTCATATTTCGCGGATAAACCAGTACAAATTATTGCAGAGATCTGAAATCAGACAAAAAGGATGTTAGTTTCTTGCCACAAAAAGCATGTTACTTGCAGGCCAGAAAGTAAAGTTTTGTTCTCATCAGACCAGAGTACCTTCTTTGTTTGCTGTGTATCTGTCATGTCGTCATCACAGATAGATAACCATTACACAAATACAAAATAGATATCCAAAGTGCATAAAATTACTCAAAAGGAGTTGTCAGAGCTCTCCCTTCAGCTTTTCCTTCGTGAGTTCAGGCAAATCTTAAATATTTTTTTTTAAATAAGAGGGAATGGTTTGTTTCAGAAAATGTCTTCAGCTTTTGTCTTAAATCCTTTTCGCTTCTGCTCCGCTGGATGATTTTTGAGGGATTAGTTCTTTAATTTCGTCAGAACTGTGTTCCCATGGTTTTAGAATCATGCTTTCATTGTTTCCCAATAATGCACAACCTTAAAATTTTCATAAAGGTGCTCGGTATTTAACGCTTACTTGGAAATAGCTCTGCTAGCGGGTTGCACGTGGGCGTTGCTTCTACACTATTTTACTCGTTGAGAACACGCTTCCTGCCAGATTCAAGATTTTGAGCTTTAAAAGAAAATAAACTCAAGCACTTGTAAACCCTATTTGAACCCATTCTGGAGGAGTATTATCATTCTACTTCTTATCTGGGGTGAGACCTCATCCCCAGCTTTTGTGAATGGGAGGTGGAATAGCTCGGAGAGAGACATGTGCGGCGAAGAGGGCGCAGGGTTAGTGACTATAACCACTCCAGACTTTCGGGCAGGAATCAGCTAGCTCCAGCTGCCAGAGTAATGAAGTGCTGGCAGCTGTCCCTGGTGCTGAAATCAGCCTCCATCTCTTTGAGCGGGGGAATATAAAGCGACTGGCCGTGGAGCTGAGATACCAACGCTGCAAGGCAAATGGCACGTCTCAGAACAAAACCAAGTATCAGATGCATGCATAGACACACACACTGGCTTAAACTGCTGTCTTCCAATAGCAAAACACAGGCCTTGTCCTCAGAAGGGAGAACATAAGCATTCAGCGGCAGAGGATGTAATAAAGAGCAGAAGGTGTTTCCTCATTGTGAAATAGATCTCATATATGTGTGTAAACCACCTACACAAGCATATCGTCATCTCTCTTTCCTCTTGCCTGAATCCTTCATCTGTTTTTTTTTCTCTGTCTTTGCTTATCTCTAGGTAGGGACATAAAAGAGACAATACAAAGCTGCTCCTCCAATCCGTTCCTTGACCTCTGTGGGGCTGCTCGAAAATGATTTTGTCTGTATCTGCACCTGCTAAGGGTCAGCGATCAACCTGCGGGTGCAACACGACGTGCCTGAACTGGACAGTGACAGATTACTGACCGGGTTTACCAGCATCTGGATATACTTCCTCCCCTTCCTTATTCTCACCACAGTTCTGAGCTCATATAGGGATTCAGTGCATGTGCAGTCCAGAGCCAGCCTCCCACTTCATCCCCAGTGAGAGATAAGTATTGTTTGCGTAGCAGCATATTTCATGCTTGGCTACCCCCACCTGTTTCCCCTGACCTGCAACGTCTGAAGGCGGGAGAAGCTGTCGAATGTCCCCTGCTCGGGTATATGTGGAGCGTGATTGAAAAGGGCCTCATCTCAAGCTGCTTCCAGAAACAAAACTTCTGTCAAGGATTTCAAAGAAGCGATCCCACTGGTCACTTCAAGGACTTTCTGACAGCAAATTTGTGTGTGTGTGTGCTTTGCTTTGGGTTTTTTCTTTTGGGGGGGGGGGGGGGGGGGGGGGTCGTCTGCAAGTTTTATGCGTGAGTTCAGGCAGCAAGCTGGGGTCAAGCTATTAATCAAATCTGTCAGCAGAATTTGCATAATGAATTGTTGCAGAATTTGCCTTCTTTTGCCCCCCCCCCTCCCCCCTCTCCCCCCTCCCCTCCCCCAGTCAGAGATTTATGAGGACGGGTAAAATTCTGTTATGGAACGTCATTTAGAAAAATATTAATTACAGGCTTTCTGAATAGTAAATCCGACAAAATATCAATATCTGACAGTAGGAATTTGTCTTTGTCAAATGAGTTTTGATTGACAGCCAAATCAATAAATAGACATACATGAACGCAAAACAGTCACATCAGATGTAGACCTACTTATTTTGTCTCTGAACCTCCACCGGGACTATTGTAGATACCATTAGCTTAAAGCCCTGTGGTATTCAATACCTTCTATCCATCTTCTTCATACTGGGGAAATTAACTTAAGGCAAGGCAAGGCAAGGCAAATTTATTTATATAGCACAATTCAGTACATGGACAATGCAAAGTGCTTTACATGATTAAAATATAGCAAATTAAAACAGAATAAAAGCAAGTAGGAATAAAATGTAGATAGAAATTAGAACAAAAAAGTGGTGATTCAGTTAACTAGAACAGTTGAAGGCAATCCTAAACAAATGTGTTTTTAATCTTGATTTAAAGGAACTCAGGCTTTCCGCACTTTTACAGTTTTCTGGAAGTTTGTTCCAAATAAGTGGAGCATAGGAACTAAATGCTGCTTCTCCTTGTTTAGTTCTGGTTCTAGGTATGCAGAGCAGGCTGGAGCCAGAAGACCTGAGTGGTCTGGATGGTTGATACACTGATAACAAGTCTGTGATGTATTTAGGTGCTAAGCCATTTAGGGATTTATAGACTAACAGAAGTATTTTAAAGTCTATTCTCTGAGATACAGGGAGCCAGTGTAAGGACTTTAGAACTGGGGTGATGTTCTCTACTTTCTTAGTCTTAGTGAGGACGCGGGCAGCAGCGTTCTGGATCAGCTGCAGCTGTCTGATCCACTTTTTAGGCAGACCTGTGAAAACACCGTTGCAGTAATCAATTCGACTAAAAATAAACGCATGGATTAGTTTTTCCAGATCCTGCTGAGACATCAGTCCTTTAATCCTAGAAATGTTCTTCAGGTGATAGAAAGCCGACCTTGAACGCAAAACTTAAGGAGCATAACCAACATCTCCCGAGCTGGAGGTGGTGTATCAGTGTTATCAGTGAACTGAGAAAGGTGGTTTTTAATGTGTCTGTTCTTTAATCTGGTATTTGTTTGTGATTAATCAAAATTAATTTGTTAAAATCCCAACCCTCGTAGATGAGTGATGGTATGCTTCACATATACCTTGATACTTGATACCAGCTACTGACCCATTTATGCCCAAGACCTTGATGATCAATACGATCTAGTTTCTACACCTTGACTGTCACAACTGGCAATATTTCCATACAGCTGAAAGTTCTGTTTTGTAAATATGAAAAAAAACACAGCAGCCTTCTTTCAGTCAGCTGACAGCCAGTGTGCAGCAATAGGCTGGGGAGGGGCACCAGTGCATTATTCTAGGCTCAACACAGCATGGACAAACCTTGATTACTCTGGCAAAAGAATTTAAACTAAAGGTGTCCCGATCATGAGTTTTTTGTTACCGATCCAAATCATTTCAGGAAAGGCACGAACATAAGTCAAAGTCTGATACTTGACTGAAGTTCTCCTGCTTCATAAACTTAAAGCTTTGTTTTTAAAGCTGTGCAGCTTGATTAAAAGTATTTAAGCTGCTCTCTCCCATTACGGGGTCTGTCTCCATCCACTTGAGCTCATTTTCTGGGTTTAGATACCGAGCTGAAAACCCAGATTTGATCCAATAAAATCGTCCACATGAACAATAAAACAGGTTGGCAAAATGCACACAAGAAAATAGCTTGTGATATTTAACGGTTGGCTCCGGAAAACATGGCTGCTTGTCTTGCTGGGATTGCACGGACATAAACACAGCCAGCAGACCTACAACAGCTATCAGGCGTTGTCTTTCATCAAAGACTCCCAACAACAATCATTAAAAACTGCTGGATCAGGCCCTCAAACTGATACTTGGAGTCAGATTGGGAACTCCTTAGATTAAATAATAGGGATAGTAGTAAAGAAGAGTGTTAACAACTCAAAGACTAACATTTTAAAACCTTGACATACCATATTTGCTTGACTGATAACGAAACATGTTTCTTTCAAAACAAATTTCAAGAAGTCACTAGATAGAAAGGAAATTATTCTAACATAGGAATAGTTAAAGTATTTACTTGTTCTGATGAGGATATTTTAGTGTTATTCTTAGTTGTTAAATGTGATGCAAGTCTGTTGTTATGATGTGATGAACTGTTTGTCTTTCTGTGTTCTGTAATGTTTTTATAATGCTTTCTTGGATGCTGCTCCTAGTTGTTAAACGTGATGTACGTCTGTTAATGGATGTGATGAACTGTTTGTTTTTGTACTCACTGATGTTTTTATAATGAGAATGGACAACAGGAAGAATAGTCCTAACGTGGTAGAGAATAATGGGGATCCTTAAATAAAATACCATATTTGTTTGATCAAGTTATTTCATAATGATGTGCTGTATGTATTCCTGCATTATATTCTGAATGAAAAATCCTAACTAAAGATAGGATTTTATGTCAGACACAAGCAAACAATTCTGTATGCAACCCATTGGAAATATATTAAACCAATCTGTTTCAATGAGTAAATTGTCCTTGAAAAATGAACCATAACAACAAAAAATGGATTACCTTATTACTTTTTAGTAACTACCATAAATCTACTGACTTCTGATAACTTCCTCATGAGGATTTAAACCATGTTAATGGCTGTTAATGGCATATTTGGAATAGTCTTTCAATCATGTTGTGCAGCTTAAGCTCAACTCACCCTTTGCCAACCAGCATTTATAATTTTGTCTCCGCTTACCAACATTTCATTCGAATAAACAAACCACCTTGTGCATCATATTTACATTGTTTTGCCCATCTACTTATCATAACATATATTAGGTGAATTGCAGAATTATGGAAATAAATAAAAACAAAAACAAACAAAAAATTGTTTGTTTGTAACATCATAGGTTCACTCATCCTAAATGAAGAAGTTTAATTTATAGATTTAAAAAGAAAATGTTATTTTAATTTCTATTTCTAACTTGTGTTTTTTTTTAATAGTGGGATAATTGCGAAGGTTTATGCAGGCAGAGGGAAGGAGGAGAATGTACTTCTTGAGGAAACTTAGGTCTTTCAGTGCATGCAGCAAGATGCTGCAGAAATTCTCTGTTGTGGAGAATGAAATCTCACTCTAACATCATCTGTTGGGTTAACGTTTTCCTCATACTAACAAAAAAAAGACAAATTTTGCTGTTTAGAAACATATTTAGCCCTGAAAAACACAAACAGCCATGGCATAGACACAAAATATCCACCCATCACTTTTAATTAAGATAACTGTTTTTATTCTGCCCTGGCGACCCTTGTCTGTTAAGCAGTAGACATCAGGCAAGCTAGTGTAATCTTCATTTTGTTACACTAGCTACCTGCTAGCTACCTGAGAAGAAAGCCTAACTAATTGAAAAATAATCCACTCAAGACAGTGGAGATGATGGTGGATTTATGGAGAGCACCCCTCCCACCACACACACACACACACACACACACACACACACACACACACACACAGCTTCTCCTCACTATTCTCAGTAACACTGTGTCGGCTGTGGGTCCCTTCCGGTTCCTAGGAACCACCCTTTCCTGGGACCTGGGATGGTCCTAACTCAAAGACATCATTCAGAAGAAGGCAGAGACTACATCCTGCGGCTACTCAGGAAGTACAACCACAGGAGCTGCAGGTGATCTTCCACAACATAGTTATTCAGTCTGTCCTACATTCGTCCATCACTGAGTGATTTGGCTCATCCATAGAAAATGCAAAACTTGTACAGGTCTAGGTTCAGAAGAGGGACAGCTAGCATCTACGCAGACTCCACACATCCTGCACACAAACTGCTTTGACTTTTACATTCTGGTTGGTGCTACTGAGAACTATTTGCTCGGACCAGCTGCCACAGGGGCAGTTTCTTCCCCCGGGCTGTCAATCTTCTGTACACTTAAAAGTCGGGGTGCCCAGATTAACACGATGCTCATTTGCAGCAATGTTAAAATGTACTTTATTTTTGAAAAACCTACACCGCCTGCTCTTTCCACTCAGCGGCTACAGCTATGCGGTACGTTAGATGGAGGGAAGAAAAACCAGAGAGGACAGTCCAGTGTTGTCCATTTAGCGCCTTTGTTGCTATATTTAGCGACTTTTCAGACCCTCTGGAAATTGTCTTTCAAAAAGCGATTAGCAACCAGCAACATTTAGCAAATTTCTTTGTTTTAATGCCGACTTTACCAAAAGCACCAGTCGTTCTGGAGACCTGTACTGAGGCAGCAGCGAGAGCTGCCACGAGAGTTCCCACTTCCCTCAGTGCTGTCTCACAGGCACAACACAGCTGCTGCTGCTGCTGGCTGCTGCCTTGTCACTTAAATGTAGTTTTCAAAGTAATCTTTGTTGTCTCTGAAACTGTTGCAGTTAAATAATTTCCTGAATTTGATTCACACACATCTTCAATCACTAATTCACATTGTTTACTTTGTGTGGTTCTATCTGTCTTTTTGGCACAGTTTGTTTGATGTAGTGTGGATTCAAGCAATGTATTATAATTAATAAATAATTTGTAAAGGTAAGTTTTAGTTCCAAACACAATCACCATTTTTAATAACTTTTTTGTCTAGGCAAAAGCTCTCCTACAGCCTGGGTCACAAATGTATGAATACATATGCAAATTAGATGATGTCCCCCCCCCCCCCCCCCCCCAAAAAAACACCACGGTTTCATTAAATCCTAGTGGAAACCCTGTATATGTACATCTGTTTAACTTTTATGTACATTGTACTTTAAACGCCTTCATTAAGGGTAAAGTGGATCTGAAGTCAAATTCCTTGTATGAGCACTTGGCTTAACAGAACTTTAAGGTATACTTTTTGAAATTGTAAGTTATTTAAAAAGAACTAATATTTTCCTTTGCTTTTTTAATAAATTTGCCATTAAAAATGCAACATGAAATGAAGATCAATGTGTTTCTAACTGTTGCAGGGTAAATAATGTGCACTTCAGCTGTGTTTAGCTTGATTGAGAGGATCTGAAAGCTCTTGAGTGTTGAGTGTTAATCCAGCTCAGTCAAAAAGCATACAGAAGCACTGTGAAAACACCAAAACAAACTTAAAAAAAGTTAAAATTCTCACCTATTAGAAAAGCAAAATCCTTAAACGTGAAAATCAAAACAGTCATGTTTGCGACCTGGTTCAGGAACAGCCGCCAACAGCAGAGAAACACTTCAAAATCAGATATCGCACCAAAATTAGCCATGATAATAAAAGGTAAGGGGGGAAAAAAGCAGAAAATAAGCAAAATGTTGAAATTATATCAACACGTTTTAGAGGAAGCTGTATATTTTTAAAAAAGAAAGAAGAGGGAGAATAGAGAAGAGGCAAAAATATCAAAAGCGTGTGCGTGGAAAGGTGGGCTTATATTGGATGCTGCCGGAGCACCAACACTCAGCATCCAGGATCTCAATGACTGCATGCAGAGAGCCAGAAAACATTGTTTGCTTTTTTCTTAACCCGGTGTTGGCGGAACACCGAGGCATGGAAGGAGGAGGAGGAGGAGGAGGAAGACAAAAAAAGGAGGTAAAAATGTGCTTAATAAAAAGGTCAGCTGAAAATGTACTCACCGGGAGGGAGTAAAAGGGTTGAGTTAAAAAGAAACTGGGCGGTGAAGGGCTGCTGGTGTTAGCAGGCGTGTGAGCACCGAGGATCTGCGGCGCTCCGGCTGCGCTCTCGCTCCTCTCAGCCGGTGGCGGAGTCACGTGACACGGGCTTGGCCGGAGTTTCTCCGTCAGCCCGAGTCCGACCAGGCTGGGGCTTTTATGTCCCTGTAGTGTCACCTATTAAGCTGGTTCCTTTTCAGAGCTTTTGGGAATATGATCTGGTGCCCGCGCAGGATACATCTGGGAAGATATGGTTTCGTTTTCCGGTATTTTGCATACCTTTTTTAATTTACGGCGCCTTAAACATTCATACGCCTTGAAGTTTTCTACACTTGCTCACTTTACGCTCATAAACTTTAATGTATATCATTATGGGATACAGAGTTTGACATTTTTTCATCAAATAAATAAAAAAATCTGCAAAGTGTGGCGTGCATTTCTATTCGTCTCCCTCTAAATAAAATCCAACGCAATCAGTTGCCGTCATAAATCAGCTAATTGGTAATTGGCCCACCTTTGTGCAATTTAATTTCAATATAAATACAGCTTTTCTGCGAAGGCCCCAGGGTTTTTGTTATACAACATCAGGGAACAAACAGCATCATGAAGACCAAGGAACACAGCAACAGTTCAGAGATGAAGTGGTGGAGAAGTCACGAGTTATAAAACAATGTCACAAGCTTTGAGCTTATCGTACAATTCATCATTCACCAATATAAGGAGTATGGTACAAGTTCAAGTTAATCAAGAAATGGTCTGTCCACCAAAACTGACCGACTGGGTAATAATTAATTAGATAACAGCCAGGAGGTTCGTGGTCCACAGCTCAGGTAGGAAAATTTGTCAAAAGGGCAACTAGTCATGCATTTAAGAAATCTGGCCTTTTTTGACAGAGCGAAAAGAAAAAGTAATTGTTAAAGGAAAGTGTTTTAAAAATAACTGTATGCTGTTTTCGACAAGCCATAGCAAACATGTAGAAGAAGGTCCTTTGATCAGGTGTGGCTAAAATTAAATGTTATTGTCTCCATGCAAAAAAGTCTGTGGAGCAAATAAACCAAACACTTCACGTCCCCCTGAACGCACCATCCCATCATGAGACATGTGGGTGGCAGTATCATGCTGTGTGGATGTCGTTCTTCAGTGGGGACAGGGAAAATGGTCAGAATTGATTAGAAGAAGGATGGAGCTAAATACAGGGCCTTACTGGAAGAACATTTGTAAGATGTTACAAAAGGTCAATAAGAACTCTAAACAAACAGCAAGAACTAAAATGGAATTTTTACATTCAAAACATATTCATATATTGGCCTAGTCAAATTCCAGATCTAAATTTAATTAAGATAACGTGGCAAAAGCTGAAAGTAGCTCTTCACGGAGGCTCTCAATATAATCTGATTGAGCTTCAGGCACTTTGTAAAAGGATTAGGTAGAAATGTCATTCTCTAGCTGTGTAGAGATGGTGGGAACAAACCCTAAACAACTTGCAGCTGTAATTGCAGAGAAGTGTTATTTGTATTAGTATTGACTCATATTGAATGCAAATGCATACAATACTTTTCAGATTTTTATTTGCAAAATAATAAACATGAAAAACATGGATCAAAAAATAAAAATAAAAGCACTTTGAAAACACATCAGATCTCGATTCAGGGAGGAAAAAAAGCATCCTGAGTCATATGGAATGGGTAACATGTTAGGAACAAAAGGATGCCACATCATTTGATGAAAATTAAAATGATCAATGCACAGATGGCTAAATCTGAAGTCACAGAGAATGGCAAACTGAAACACAAAGGCAGCAGGCAAGTCAAATCTGCTGAAATACTATTGCAGCAACTGAAAATGGTCCTTACACCTGATAACTTCACAACATGTTCCTGGGGAACCTCCAGATCCTGACCAGGGCATCACTGGACAGTCTAACATGCAACATGGTAGCATCAGATGGAGATAAACAGGATACCCCAGAGATGCTCTATTGGACGTAGGTCAGGGAAGCGTGGAGGCCAGTTGATGTGGTGGATTCCTTCATTCTTCACGGACTTCCTGCATAAACTTGTCATATGGGGTGCATTATCATGCGGCAGGAGGAACCGCTGCAACTCGCTGCAACAACAATCACAGTGGCAGTGAGGGTGCCAATGTTTATCGTGTACAGGCCTGTGCGTCCCTCCCTGCATTGGCCTCCCCACATTAACACTGACCCACCACCAAACCAATAATGCCGAACACGTTGCAGGCAGCGTAATGCTCATCACAGTTTCTCCAGAGCCTTCAAGCCTGTGACCTGTGCTCCACTGTGCCAAGCAGTAAGCACAGGGTCTACTAAAAGACATTTGGCCTATAGGCCACGCACATGAAGGCTTTTTGTGAAGGTTTAGTTGGAGACATTAAGACCAGTGGCCCACTGAAGGCCACTTTTTAGGGCTCTGGCAGTACTCATCCTATTCCTATATGCACAAAGCAGCAGATACCCAAGCTGATGAGTTAAGGGCCTTTGCCAGCCCTGTCTGGCTCTCATAAAGTAACTACATTTCTACTAAAATCTCCTCCTTGTGCTGGTAGACACAGCAAACCTTTTGGCTATGACACATATTGATGTCCCATTCTGGTGGAGTTGGATAGCCTGTGCATCCTCTGTAGGGTTCCAGGTATCTCTTCATGCTACCAGTAGTGACACTGACCCCAGTCAAATCATCAAGAAAATGAAGAAGGAAAACATTTCTGTGGCCTCTACCTGTAAAAACATTTGTGTTTTTTGGGCTTGTCTTACTGTTGCCCCTTTAATTTAATTGACAACAAAACAACTGGCACTGATTGACTCATTTTTTTAAGCATTGCATAAAATTTCAATGAAATACTATAAACTTTATGGTTTTAAAGCAACAATCCTCTTTGCTATTTTTTACAACGTTTACGAAGTATTTCAGTCTGACTTAATACCTCAGCAGGCCAACCACATAGATCAGGAGTGTCAGTGACAGCCTTATTGGTGATTCAAAAATGCCTTGACTGGGATCTGATCTCTAACTCTTGACATATGTTTGAACCAAGTTTGGTGTCTGTGAGTATTAAAAATTCCTGATGAAACATTGGTATGCTAATCGTTTATTATGGGTGAATTATGTTTTAACTCCTAAACTCTGTAGCTGCCAACCAATACTATATATAAGTTCTAGTGACTTGAAAAGTAAAGTTTTGGTTATCTGAAAATCAAAGAATCAAAACAAAGTGTAAAAGCTCTGCAAGTTTTCCGACAGTTTTAACAAGCAAGGGTTCTGAAGAAATAAAAGAAAACATATTGATGGAATAACATTAAGTCTCTAACAGGCAAAAGTATGTGTAAGTATTTCAGAGTTTCATTTATTTATTACGTTTTTTTCCCCCAATAATAAGAAGATTGTGCCCCACCATGCTAAAACTCAACAGCTATTTGTTCAATGAGTGCTTTTGAAATAGAATTCACAACCAGTAGCTTTTTGTGCAAAATTAACAAGCAATCTATAAACTCTAGACGTTTTTTTAACTAAAATACAAAGCTCCAGGTTTTCTGTGCAAACACCGTGATGGAGGGTAAGATGCATGGAGAAATCAGACAGGTGGATTAAAAAGCATCAGTTCAGGTATTTAGTTTGAACTCTCATTAAAGTCCTTATTAAACTTTGAAGCGATCAGGATAATTATTTCAGATTCTGTGTCTAGAAGTTATATTACCAAGTCTAAAGAAGCACATATTTGACCAGCATTATCAGAATTAAGGTTGTACATGAGAGCAGGCTTTAGGAGTATTCACAGTCAAGAATAGCTGCTCCTGCACAGTTGAGCGCAACTAGTAGTAAATTATCAGTTATATCTGCAAAGTTCTTCTCAGATAAAAAGACCAACATGCAAGGCTTTTCTTGACTGTGAAAATGTATGTTTCCTCTCCTGGTAGAGCTTGAATCACTGGCAGTGCTCCATCTAAAGTGCTGCAAAAAAAGTATTTGTCCCCTTGCAGATTTCTTGTGTTTTCGCTATTTTATTTTTCACTCCTAAATGTTTCAGTTACTCTAACAATTTTTAATGTCAGACAAAGAAAAAATCATCAAATAAAAATATGTTTTTTTTTCCAAATGATGATTTTTGCTGTGGAGGAATTTTTGCCCAATCTTCTGTGCAGAATTGCTTTCATTTATTCACACTGGTGGGTTCTGAAGGTCGAGTGGCTGGCTCAAGGTCACAATATCTCAATTGGATTCAAGTCCTGACTTTGATGAGGCCACTAAAAACTTGAATGTTCTGTTTATTGTTTTGTGCATCGTATTCGTGCAGCACGGCCCTGACCTTGAGGTCACAAACTAATGGCCGGACCTTCTGTTTCAAGATTTGCTGCTGGAGAGCAACATGCATGATTCCATCATTTACAGCAAGTCATCCAGGTCCTGAAGAAACAAAGCAACCTCAGACTATCCCACTACTACCACTGAGTCTGATTGTAGGTATGATATTCTTTTTCTGCTATTTTTACTCATGATGTAATAGGGCACACACCTTACAGAAATGTCCACATTTGTCCCACAAACGTAGATAATATTTTGCTATAACTTTAAAGGGTTAACCAATTTGTTCTTGGCAAATGTTGGACAAAAAGTTTCATTTGTGTGTTTTATTTTCCTTTTGTCAGCAATAGTTTTGGCCTTGAAACTCTGAGACAAATGTCATTGTATCTTATCCTACTGTTGCTATTTTAAAACCTTGACTGAGGCATTGAGGCCTGCAGTGCTTTAAATGGTGTTTTAGGTGCCTTTTTTACTTCCTGGATGAATCGTTGAGGGTCTCTTAGACTAGATTTTGATTAGCCACCTTTATCTTGGAGTGTTCACAACATGTCACTGTGGTTCGCTGGAGTCCCAGGGATCACATGTTGCTCTCAGGTCTTGAGGTCTGTGACATCAAGGAACTATCTGATTTAACGGACGGTCTTACCTGCAGGGATCAAGTGTAACCCAACAGAAATGTAATGTTCATCTCCCAGATGGGGGCATCTGAAAGCCTCACGCACCCCCAACCCTTTAATATCCAATGTTTGTAATTGTATCACATCGTATCTATTGTATGACACACATAAGCACTGTGTAATCATAACATGATGAGTTGAAAGCGTGTGGGGTGCAAACCTGAGCGTTCAATAAACTGCCGATGCTGAGACGTAATAGGATCAATCTCACATACGTAATTGTTTAAACTCAACATCAGGCAGCTTCTGTTTAAGTAATTTCTTGATTCTACAGGTGCGGAATCAGAGAGAAATATTTATCAAAAGATTTGGACATCTAGTGTTCTCCGCCTGTTGGCATGCCTGGTAAAGATGCATATTAAACTTTAAATTAAGTTAATTGTTTAGTGAAGTGTTGTTGTTTCAGATGGAACAAGTTTTCAAAAGTCCACCCTTTATTTCAAATACATGTATTCAGAGAAGGAAAGGAAATCCCACGTGAAGATTTTGCTCATCTGTGTATTCAAAGTTCATGTTATTTACCTGTTTCAGGTGTTTTCTTACATGCAGAGATTCTAACAAGGTACTATATCAAACAGCCTAGACACATTCCTGCACAAAACTGTTTGATGTAGGATGCCCTTGTATATTGTTTCAGAATCTATCAGATAATTTGTCTGTGTGAAAGCAAAACACAGATGTTACTGCCCCACCGTGTGCCTGCCTCTGCTTATCAACCCCTTGAGAACTTATTGATCCATAAAGACCTTTTACTCTCGCGCCTGGCAGACATTTCAGGAACAACAAGGACTTCTGCTCCTCCCTGACAGGATGACCACTTGCGTTTCCTTAAAGAAGGAGTAGAAACCCGGCAGCTGTCAACCTTACAGAGCAGGATCAAATGAAACATTTTGACAAGCTGGGCAAATGTTTTTTTTTCTCTGTTTTTTTGTCGTTGTTGTTAAAACCAAATAACCACCTTTTCATGTCCTGGAGCTTCCTTAATGATCTGGAAAATGCTCAATCAATATTGTGTCTCACCTGAGAGCTGTAGACATTACCCGAGCTTTAAACTCTGTTAGAGAACGGCAGGTGTTGACATCCTCATTGATCACCAATATCCTCATAAGGCCCAATGCAAGCTCACTTGATTAATCCTTAACGTAGGTTTTAATGAGAAAGTGCAAGAACGTCAGAGTTGGCAAAGTGATCTTCTTTCGAAATCTTCTTCTTCAGACCAATTGTTTCCCTGGAATTAAGCTACAAATAGTTTTTATGCTGCAAGTTCCATTTTAAAAACTGATATGGAGCTACAATGACTAACAAATGCATGCACACATCTTAAAACTTGCCGTACTGTGTCATGTCACAACTACAAACCTCACTGGTATTTTACTGGGGCTTCAGGTGACAGCCTGACACAAAGCGTTGCATGAACTGGAAGGTCAATTATTGTCCTGCATTATTTGCAAATAAAAACCTAAACTGTGTGGTATGCATTTAATCTGATGCCTCTAAATAAAATCCAGTGCAATCAACTGCTTATAGAATTCACTTTATTATTAAAGAAAATCCATGTTTGGAGTTTTGACATAAATATGACCGCACTTTGATGGCCTCAGAAGTTGGTATAGTGGTCAGCCATAACCCCAGCACCCACCCCCCCACCCCCTGTCTTTAGGGTATTCCTTGAGTGGGACAACAGATCTTTGTAAGGATCTGATTAAATCCTCAAAGCAGATTGTTATGACACACTGTCGCCACAGTAACCTAAAAATGATTTCAGCTCATCCCCTACCTGTCTGCATGGGTTACCGTGGCAACGCCTCTGTTGTCATTGAATAACGGCTGTTATTTTGTCGATACAGCAGTCTTTCACGACAAATCTTCTAGTTGAAGTTGCAGTTTTGCATGAATGGACAACGAGTTACATAGCATAGTTAAAGGACCAACATTTTATGGAGCACATTAGGACAGACATTTAACACATCAGCAGCTGTGTCACCGTCAAAACTGCAAAAATGATTAAACTAAAAACAAAATTGTGAAAATCTTAGTGATCATCTTAAGTGAGGTAATGGGGATTCATGTGTTATTCTAAAGAATGAGCATCTTATTGCATTAAAGTTCCAGACACTTTGATACTAACCCCCCCCCCCCTCCACCAACACACACACACACACACACACACACACACACACACACACACACACACACACACACACACACACACACACACACTGTAATATACACGTCTCTTTAACGTAGAAACAAAAGTTCAAAAGCTGCCTTAAAACTGCAAGTACAGTCAACTTTCATATTTGCATATTCTCAATTTAAGAAAAGTCAGGACAATTCACAACCATAAGTTAAACTTTGGAAAACACACAACCTTACGTTCTGTGCCAAAAACTCATTATAATAAGTAAAGTTTATGGGACAAAATCAGTGCATTGAACTTAATGGGGCTGTCAATTTTTACAGTGCACTGTTGTGTCTTTACCTTGCATTTTAATTCTTTATGACAATATTCTGAGTCAGCAACATCACCTTCCTTATGCATCTGATATTTAAGTATAGCTAACTTGATATTCTGCTAAAGGAAAAAAAAAATGGAGGCATGAACATCACAATGCAGTATATCCAGCATATAAGTGCCACTGCTGCCAAATTTACCTAAATGCTACACAGATATCGCAGCTGTGTAGCCGAGTAAAGCAGTTACTCAGTTACATGATACGCCATGCCGACTCTGCCTGCCCTGATGAAGATTGACTCACCTCAGCATGCATGGAAAGCTTCCAGCAGGCCATTTTTTCAGAATAATTCAGGTAATAATTATCTGACCTCTTGGGAAAGCTCATGTACGGTATGCATTATATCCCTTTTCTAATAAAAACTGAAGGGATATTCTATGGTTTAACTCTTTTCCACCTGCTGTAACATTTCATCAAGACCAGGATTTATTGTTGTATGTCATTAAATAATTAAAAAAGTGGACACGGATTATAATTAGGTTCGTTGGTTCAATGAAAACCTGTGTCGTGTTTTTCTATGACCTCAGTCTTGAGGTTTCACACATGTCAGTGTCTGAAATAACAGCGGAGGCTGATTTCATCCTCCTCCTCCTCCTGCTATAGAATTGTGTTGTCTGTTGTTCCCTGAATAACACATCTGAGTGCTCCGAGTATTCAGCACAAAGGGAACTGCTCACCACTCCCCTTTGCTAAGTGCCACACATAAACCTCAGAGCAAATGCCACTCCAGCACGGTTTGACCAAACGGCTCTGCCTCCCATTTATCTGCCTCCACCCTCCTCCACCCCACGGTGCATGGTAATTCTCTGGCCAGCATCCCAAGCCCTGAGCCGATGGGTCAACAATATCTGGCACGCGGCTCGTCTTCTGCAGCTGATACGTTGGCTGGCTCTGCCAGTGCACGGAGAAAAGAGGATGGCTGGACAGTTGTGTTTTTTTTCCCCGCTGTCCAACCACCTGATAGACTGGATTTGTTCCTGGCATCAGGTTGAGACATGAACCTGAGCCCTGGCAGAGCTGAGCTGTAATTATGATAGGGGGAAACTTGTACATATAAAGCAACATTAATGGCAAAGGGACGCATGGTTCGCCCACAATGTCCCCTCGTCAAACACACATAGTGCATTAGCAGCAGGGATTCTTTCTCCTCGCTCTGATTGAAGCTATTAAATACAATTTAGGATATGCAGAAATGGAAGCGGAAGCGGGTGGTTGAGTGATGCATCTTTGTGCACCACATAAGCTTTGTTCTGTTGTAATACAGCCAGCATTACTCAGGATTCTTTAGAGGGGAGAAAAGCATTTTAATGGAGTTAAAATTACAGCTCTGAGAGAAAAAAATGAGTGCTTTCCTCTCCTCTTTTTTTCTCTGTTGCTGTGTTTTCGTTATTTTCTACTCACATCTCATTTCTGCAGCCCTGCTTTGCATTTGCTGCCATTTCTTACATAAATTATGATGCAAAGAAACCAATTTGGGTGTCTGCGGTGGGATTCAGGAAGACAACACAGTTTACTATAAAGCAATGATTAAAGAAAAGGTCATTTATGGGTGCAGCCTCTGTGTGTGTGCGTCTACAAACACACAATTGTGTGTTTGTAGGTTGTATGTCTACGAGTGAGCATCAGATCATACGTCCTGTGCACTTGTCAACGCGCATGTGACTGATGAAGCATAACCTTTTAATGTGTTTACAAAGTGACATTTCCAGAGATCGTTCGTGTTCCCTGCTGAAACTAAAACCCTTGACATTCTTCAGACTCACATTTTCCTGCGCTGACGGCTCTGTCAGCGCTCATGCCAAGCGAGGCCAACATCAATGACATAATTACATCAGTGCTTCATCTGTCTCTGTCAAATTCTGCATTAATATTTGTGCTTGAAAACAAATTGTTCTTGTGCTTTTATACATATTTGAAATATTTCTTCTGTCCTAAAGTCATTGTGTGAAGATTTTGCTCGGCAAAACCTATCTAAAGCTCCTTCAACTTCATCCTACTGGAACCTTAAAAGCAGCATCCATCATTCCTGATTGAGCTCTGACATCTAAAAAGCTGTGGCTTCAATCCATCTGTTTCATTTTGATTCTGAAAATGGTAACCCATATGTTGGGGTCTCGGCCTCACACTGTGAATCGACCTGGCAAGCTCACCAATCCACTTTGAGCTATTATTAATCTTTGCAAAGATATGATCGGTAATGAAACCTTTACTGGAGGGAAGTGCCACTGCCTACACATGTTCTTTAAACAGATTCAGAGGTGGTTCAAATCATGTATGAAATTATGTCTATAAATCAAACCTTGATTTATCTACCCACTTTTCAAAGCATCATTGGCAGATGCTTCACAGTTTGTTTGTTTTTTGGTTTGTTTGTTTGTAGATTTTAACTTTTTTAGGTGAAAAATCATTTTTTAAACGTCATATAAATAGAATATATATATATATATATATATATATATATATATATGTATATGTATATATTGTTACGGCTGCAGTCAGTCCTGGCCTTATTTCCCTTTTAGGGTTCGAGAGACAGGCATTCTGCAGGTGGTATGCATTTACCTGATTGGTGTTCTGCTGCTTTAAAGCTGCTCTGCATGCAGCAGAGGAGAGGCTCTCTTCCTGCTCTCCCTCCTCAGATCCCCATTTGGTTTGGTTTGTAGCTTGTCTTATGGTTGGGTTTTGTTAGGTTTGTTTTGCATTTGCCTATTTCTGGTTAGTTATGGTTTCTCATTTCAGGTATTCTCTCTTTGGGCTTTTATTTCTTTAGTATAATTTAATAGATTTCAGTTTTAATTTAACCAGAAAATCCTTGTGTGGTCTCCTTGTAATGTTATCCCACCAAACGAGCCTGGTGGACGTAACAATATATATATATATATATATATATATATATATATATATATGCTTTGATTTTAATTTACACAATGGAAATAAAATTTTCAAGTGTTATTTTGATAGGGGACATATAATATAAATCTAATTCTTTGGCCCTTAAATACATTTTGTTGTGTATGTGGAGTCTCTAGAAGTGCAGAAAATTTTAATGCAGTCTTGTCCAGGAGCTGCATAAATATCTTTATATTCTGTTTGGATCATATTTTTCAAGCCCTTGAGTTTTCTCTGTTTTCTATAACGTTTTTTTAAACAATTACAACATAGTATTTGCTGCAGTTATTGACATCCTCCGGTTTCTTGCACCGCCAGCAGGGGGCAGATTTTTTTAGTAGCACAGAGCCAAACTGCAGGGACAGTTTTGATTTTTTTTTTTCTACATTAGACAAAACAGACCTGTGAAAATATTTATTTGTAACTTTAGAATCCACAATAGAGCTTACGCAACCTAATACTATTCAATATTATGGAGAAATCTATTAGTTTAGGTATTTAAACTGCACTTAAAAACAAATGTAAAATGCTGTCAACTTAACAGTAAAGTTAAGCAAGAACTATTTCCTGAAGGAAAAAAAATGCATGCAAATGTAGGATTACAAGATGTCTCGTGGGGGAAAAAAACTGCACTCAAAGGATGAGCCCATATTTTAAATAAGTGGCCAACAAAAGCAGCTCAGTCAGCTGTCTTCCCCAGTGTTCAATCCATAAGTCAGTGTTTACCTTCCCAGCTGTCTGTTTGAGAAGCAATGTTTCCCTCGTGCTTCCAACTTGGAAAACATGCTTACTTTCGTTTGGGCCCCGATGCTCTTGTCAATGTAAATCAGGTCAGACGCTCAGGCCAATCAATGAGGACGTGAGAGAGGATTCACTCTGTGCACCTCAGGGACTCATCAGTGACAGCAGTCTATTACTCTGCGGCGGACGTGTGAGCGAAGCCACTTTGAATTGCAAATGCAGACCTATGGACTTGCCTGCTATGCAAACTGTGTGATCTGTTAAAGGGCACCTGGGAATAACTGCCAGCGGCACAAAGCAAGGCCTTACTGTGCCACGACATAGTTCATTGTAGAGGAATAAGTCCCAAGCCTTGCTTTTAGACCATAACATGATCTGTGGATCGTGGGCCTTTATACTCTCTTTCCAGCAGAAAAATGTATTTGCAACTTTCTACTGGGAGTTCATCACTTTGTAAGACTTCAGCCCGAACTTCAGCTGAAGAGTATTAGGTACACAGTGTTATTTTTTCTCCCTTCTCTCCTTCTGTTTTTCAAGTGTTTAAAGTTCAGGCAGGGACACAGTGTTCTGCATCCTCAATCATTACATATTATGCTAGCCTGCGCGCTGAAGAGCACTCTGATGCTCCAGATTAATTCAGGTGAGGCAGGAGTTAGATGCTCACGCTCGTTTTTCCTCCCATGTCCGTTTAGAAGCAACAGGGGGATTATTAAGCCTCCTGAAGGTTTTTAAAATGTTCAGAGGTCGTGAAGACCCTTTAGCGCATATTCATAAGCACTTACAGGAGCTGTTATTAGAAAAAGACTTTGCTAAATATCCTCAGAAGCAATGTGTGTTTACACTCTTTTCTGCCAATACACAAAACAAAGCAGCTAAATGAAAGGATAGGTAATGAGTATGGATGAGTCAAAATGTTCTGTCACTAAAATAAGCTTAGTTTAGCTTAGCTCAAACATGGAATCAGCACATCTGGTTCATCTTTAAGGTACTAGAATAGACTCCCAGCCCTTTTAGACCTCTCCAAATTTTTATTTATTTATTTTATTTACAGATCTGTTGAGTTATTGGTTTCGGTAAGTTTTTAGGGCCCATTGTTGTTTCACAGATTAGAAACATGGGATATTGTTTTGACCATTACAGCAGGTCACAAATTCATACCACAAATTTTGTACTTCCAGGTTGTAATTTTGTCCCTGCTTACTTCCATTTCATTACTGTAAACAAACCAGTTTGTATTTATTCGCATTGCATTTCATTAATTTTGGAGATAGATAATGAAAAGATTGCTCAAATCTTACGTTTAAAGCAGCAGTGTGTGACGTTTAGCCACTAGAGGCGCTAGACTTGTCACTTCCAGGTTTGGTGCCCCTGAAGGCCACTGGCATCACTGCACTGTCGCAGAATTTAACAGTTTCCCTCCGTGTTTTGGACTGACAGTTACTCCTCTAGATCAGAGGTCTTTAACCCTGGTCCTCAGGATCCACTATCGTGCATGTTTTAGGCACTCCCCTGCCCAGACACAGCTGAGTTAAATAAAGGAGTGATTAACAGGCCCCTGCAGCCCTTGATGGCTGTGAGGAGGTAATGCAATCATTTGATTCAGGTGTGCTTGTGCAGACACATCTAAAACATGCTGGACTGTGGGTCCTAAGGACAAGGGTTGAAGATCTCTGCTCTAGATTAAATCCTACATTAGAGAACTAAAAAAAACTGATCAATGTTTCTACTATCGATACATTTCCCCTTTTAAACAAACGCATGAACGCGCAGTTATCTCAGATAACTCAATCCAGCGATACTAATCCTAAACAACAGGTGTGTTCAAAGAACCCAATTAGCCGGATCATGATTAGCCGGATGAAATCATCTTGGATGTGTCATTTGATCTTGGATGTTTTAAGCAACGTACGAAGAACGGACCCCAGGTAAGTCTTGTATCTGTTATGTTTGTTGCGAATGGGTCATGTGACCTAGAGCGCCGCTAGATCACATGACCAATTCAGAGATGGAGCCGACCATCTCAAGTTACATAGGCAAGCAGGTGCTGTATACTGACCTGAATTTTTTTTTAATATATCTAAAATTAAGCTAATACTTAGGTCAAAATGTACACTGGCCTGCTTTAATTTAATTTCTTTCATCAGAATTTTCTGAAATATTTTTCAGGGAAACTGAAACCTTATGATAGCACCACAAACATTTAGCACCTTTTCCATTAGATTTGAAGGGTGGAGGGAAAGGTATTCTACACCAACCTTTTAACTTTAAAACTTGTGTTTTAGCAGTTGTCTGGGTAATTATGAAGACACGTCACAAATTTGGTTTCTTTTATGCAGTGGGGGGCAAAACAAACAGGAATACCAATGAAATAATATGATCTGTATTACTTTACAACTTGTTTACCTTCTGTACCACTACCATGGCATCACATCAATGTTTAGGTAATATATAATCCATCCACTGTCTATACCCGCTTGTGTTTGTAGTTTCATGTGGGGATGTTGCCCATCTCCAGTGGCCAATGGGGCGAGAGGCAGTGTACACCCTGCAATGTTGAACTGTTGAACTGACAAGGGTTGATAAACCACTCAGAGAGGAAGAAGTTATAACTCCATCAGTAACATAAAACACACATCAAATTACAGAAAGCAACACAACTGTCAAAAACTGGTGGTGGTAGCCTCATGCTATGTGGGTGTTTTGCTTCAGGAAGGCTGTGACACAAAATAGGGGAGATCATAAAATACACAATTTATGTAGAATATATATATATATATATATATATATATATATATATATATATATATATATATATATATATATATATATATATCACAAGATGCCAGCCAGGAATGGATGGATCTTCCAAATGGACAAGGACCCTAAGCGTCCCAGCATATTAGATACCAAGTAACTTAAGGACAACATAGTCTGTTGAGTTGAGAGGAAATTACAAAGCCCTAATTTGAATCCTCTGGAAAATTGACAGAAAACAGGAAAACTTTAGTGTGATTGCATGTTAAATAGAAAAAAATGGTAATGTATCTTTTCCGAAATATGTGTCTGAACATTTAGTTTATTCAAACAAATAGTTGCATACACTAACAACCTAACAAGCTCCTAGACAGATACCAGGCTGCCAGTATGGAAATCATTTGTCCCTGCTGGTCCCATGAGGCCATGTGAAGTGACCTGCAAAAAGACAGTGATGTAGGTCAAAGTTCCCATCAGAGGCTTCAAGGTGCATTATTACATTTGAAAAAAAAAAAAACATGTATTTGGGTTTTCAGTGAACTTTTTGGTTCTTTTTTTACTATTATTTGTATTTTTCCATGTTGGTGTTTTATGTACATTGCCCTTTGTAATGCTTTCAGGTGTTGAGTTTTTGCAGTTCCGATTTCCTATCTAAAGATTTGTTCTACTTTTAGTTTCGGCGATGTTCTGGTCAGATCCTGTTTAGCAGGCATCTCTTGATATTTAATAAAGACCAGAGAACAATTAAATAAGCAGCCTTGATATAAATGATTATGACTTTCTCATTAACAGCAGTGTTTGTTTGTGCCCATGGCCTGCATGCGGCGCGCAGCAGAATGATTAAAGAAAGTGTGCTGCTGTGAACGAAAGTGCTGGACGATATAATGAGCACTGAAGTGTTTCGCACAGCAAGTGCGGCCTTCAGACTATTATTTATTTACTTTTTGCAAGCATCGGTTATTTCAGACCTACACAAAGATTATAAGTAAAACGGTGTTGTTAGTAATAGTTCTTTTGCACCATCTTTCCCAACTTTGCCTTTGAATGTAGGAACACTGCATAAACATTAGATAAAAATAGCTTTGCCATCTTCAACCTGGATATCTTCCGTTCTCACTCCCCTCTCCCTTAGACCTAATTCATCTCTCTAAGCTTATGTCAGGTCATTTGGGTTCATGATGCGTCACGCGGCTGATGATGATTTGTGAGTGCCCAGCTGGAGTTTAGTGTCATGCGCTCTCTCATTGTGCGCGACATGTGGGTCCCAGGCCTCCAGTGTCGCTCTTGAATTATTAAAACGGTTCGGTTGGACTGACCTGGCGGCGACCTAAAGTAGTAGGAAGGCGATGCAGTGTGACTGAAGCTTTCTCCCTGCAGACCAGACAATACAGGACATGACTGCGGGGTATTAGCAAGAGCACATTATTAATTAATCATCCTATCTAACTACTCGAAGAGCAGTGGATGCACAGGGCTGGAACTGAGAGTAAAGAAGAGATTATTATATATGCATTTTTTTTTTCCCAAGAGGCAAAAGTTTCTATGGCATCTCATTTCGAAGTCTGATTGTTCCTGCAGCTGATTATCAAATGCCGAAAGAGCAAAAGAACAAACGCTTTGTGTGTGCCGTGTTCGGCAAGGTAATTTTCTACCCACTCCGGCCTTGCCATAACAAAGAGGCAGCCTTGTTAACTTTCAGAAAGCAGCCTCGAGTATGCACAAGAATCAAACAACAAAAGATGCTGAGAATAATTTAAAAAGCCAACTTTCACTTAGAGGTGCGGTGTGAACCCAAACAGACATGCTTCCTCTCCTCCTAATAGACCAGTGTGCACATTTGAGAATAGCTTCGAGGGAATGGAAGGCCTCACTCTAATGGGAGGGCTGTTCTGCTGAGAAGCTGTTACTGTCAAATATGAAAAAGCAGCTACTCCCTTCTCTCCGTCTCCTTACTGCCATAAAACTTCAAGCATCACTCACAGAATACTCCCAAAGAGAATTTCCTTCAAGCACGTCCGGCCATTTCCTCATGATTACACAGAATATCACTCAGATCCTCTCTGATAAACACCGTTCCTGAATAAAAGTGACAAAGGTATATCTTAAGTCCAGATTTTAAAGCCCGCTGCAGAGAAAATGATTTACATCGTTCTCTGACGCGTTCAGGCCAGCAATCTACTTTTCCATGTCTGCCATTTTGAGCTTCTCTCCAGCATGTTTCCTGTAAAAAGAAGTGGTCTGGTCTTTTTTTTTTTTTTATCAGCCTCAAAAGTCAGCATGGCTCCCTCTTCAACTATATCTTGAGAAATGATTTTCATGGCTGGCATCTGCCTTCAATCAGAACTCAAGAGAGCATCAAGAGCCATCTCGGTTCTTGATCCTGTGTACTTTTTCCCCGTTTCCTCGAGACGAGACGTTGCTTTTTGAATCCAACCTTAAAACCCAAAGAAAATATGGATGTTTCACTGCAGTGATTGAAAGTCTGCAGCATAATACACAGACGGAGACTTCCAAAGGGCCCAGCTCCGAGGCATGTTCCTCACAGCTTGTTAAACCAAGAGTGAATTCCTCCATGCACATGTTAACCTTGACATCTGCAAAGCATCTGTTTCATCAGAGCACGCCTCCGAGCTGCAGACCGGTCAGATATCTGGTTTAGAGGCAGAATACATTAAAAGTACACAAACTCCAAGATAAAAAAGGCTTTGCTGCAGTGATAATGATCCATGTTTTTTTCACACCTTAAGAGGCGACGTAGCTTTGACATTTTTAAGAATAAATAACAAGCAAACTATAGCTACGGATGGAAAACCGTGCAGGGAGAAAAGAAAGCATCCGCATTAGCATGAGCACAGAGGTACATCAGAAAAGCTGTCAAGGTTTTTCTCTGCTAGATGGAGTTTTACATGGCTTGTTATGTGTCTCCCATTGGATTTAAAAGTAATTTTTTGATCAAATAGAAGAACTTCTACAAGTACCATAGGAATATTGATATTATTCAGCCAGAAAAACTGTTGTAAGCTGAACTGGTGAACAGTTTTACTGAGAGAGCTGAACTGAAGCAGAAGCAAATGTTGAACTGTGCAAATTAGAGGACACATCAGAAAAGAAGAGAGGAAGAAAAATCAATTGAAAGGCTGTACAAGCAGTGTGAAAATAAGGTTGAAAGATTAAAATCTCTTTTTGAATCTCCAGTCAAGCTATCATTAATTATTAAGATAGTATTAGGTAATAGATGAGCTGCACAATGGAGTGGTTGGTAACACTGTTTCCTAACAGCCAGAAGGTTACAGCCTGGAGTCTTCCTGCAATGAGTTTGCATGTATTCTCCATGCATGTGTGGGTTCTCTCCAGGTACTCCGGGTTTCTCCCACTCTGAAAAAAAAAATCACTGTTAAACTAACAGTGATGTTTTTTTTAGTTGGCTCTAGGTATGAGTGTGTGAGTGGATACTTGTTTGTCCTGTGTGCCTCTGTGTTGCCCTATGATGGACTGGTGACCTGCCCAAGGTGTACCTTGCTTCTCAAACGGTAAGCCCCTGGTGATATGCACCAGCACCCCACAACACCCCAAGGATAAGCAGGTATAGAAAATGGATGATATGGATGGATGGGTGGATAGATAGATAAACAGACATTCGATGGATAGGTACTGCATAACTTTAGTTAATATGCTAGCCACTAATATGCTAGCCACTAATATGCTAGCCACTAATATGCTAATATTAGCAAATAGCATGTTGGCTAACAATAAGGAAAATATACAGTATGTCAAATGGTAAGTACTCTATTTTATCAGCATTTTGGTGTTTTTAACCACAATAAAGGGACCATTTTCAAGATGCAAAGAACACTTTTTGGCCACTTGAAACAAATGTTTCTGAACTCTCCAGGAACCATGAAGTTTACATATCCTTCTGTGAGAAATATGTGATATTACAGCAGATTTTGACATGCATATAGTTTGTCATCACAGTCTTTTCTCGCTATGGCCATGATTGTTGCTAACCTTGTTAACAGGAACAGTTTATGTTCAGATGTGCATTTATCTTAGGGTAACCATGTTTTGCCCAGATGTGACCACTTTTTACACGCTGTCCTGGCCATCCAGGGGATATTCATAGATTAATCAAAATATCTGGTTTTCATAAGTTTTCATGGGACAAATAGACATTAATTAAAACTGACTGGTGTGATTCATGCAAAATGACAGCCTTTCTTTTGTGTGACGTCATCCCTGAGCTGCTGACTTGTGGGTGGGTCTGCTTCGCTCACAGACCGATCACTACTGCTGCTGTTGCTGTTACTGTTTACAAAATGTTAAAGCGCAAGTGTAGCTTTAAAGATGAACCTTTGGTAGACATTTGTAGCCTCCTGGTTGGGGCAAACTGGTGGCAGAGTGCATTGTGTGCAAAGCTGGCATATGTGTTTCTGTGTTTGAGCAAAGTGCCATAGTTCTCGTGGATCACATGGACACAGAATAAAATATAAAAAGGCTGTACAAGTGGACAGGGTTTGTTGTAACACCCAGGAAAAGGGTTAGAATGCACCAGAAGCGGATTAGATATTTTCAGAAGGCCAAAAGCATAACATGTTACAAAGATTTGACTGAAGATTGCACAGTTTGCACTTCCCTCACACAGTGAGGTATACAGAGCCAGTAGAACAAGCTCTGTTAAGTCACTGAAGGGGATTTTTCTTGTGCAATATAATTTCAAAGACAGGTTTTGCAAACACTTTCATGCTTATTTGTTGAGCACCCAAAAACGGATCAAATAGAAATATATTTTATGTGCAACATGAGAAAAAATACTGAAAAGATAGTAAATCCAAAATGTGCAACTGAGCAGGGTGACCTCAAGGAGCGTGCAGAGACATGTATGTTTATTTATACATAAAAAAACACCAACGGACTATAGACAAAAATAAAAAAGATTTTACAATGTAACATCAGTTCTACAGCAAAATATAGATGGGAAGACGAGGAAGATGAAGGAAAAACATTGGACGAAGAAGAAAACTAAAGGCTAGCGTATAACCATTTGTTTGTCACATGAGTGTCTTGTTTTGACTTGAGATGGAAGGATGAGAGGAAGAAGCCATGACTTCAAAAACTAAATGAAATTCAAATAATAGTTTGCAAATGCACTCAGGGACCACTACCTTAATTGACCTTAACATGTTTGACTGTAATTACATTCAGAGGGGGACAGGGCAAATTTTGCTAGCCTGAGAACACCATCTCATCTCAGAAGCACGGTGGTGGCATCCTCCTGTTGTGTGGGGTTTGCTGCAAATTGCTTTTCGCGGATGTTCCCCGTCCAAAATGAGGGAACCTGAGTTATTTTAAAAAGAATGGGTAAAGTGGTCATAGACACCTCAAAAGGCTTGAAGCTGTAACAGCAGCAGAAGATAGATGTACAAAATATTGAAAAAGGGCAGGGCTGAAAATAAATGCATGCAATATGTCTTAGAGTTTTTAATTGCAAAAAATATATATAAAAAATAAATGAAATCTATATGAGTTGCTTTTCTCGTTACAGATATGCACTTCAGTTTGTTTTCTTTGGCTTGTAGTCCCAATAAAACATACTTGCAACCTGACAGGAGGTGAACAAGTTCAAAGGGTATGAAAACTATTGCAGCCTCAATAGATACCTCTCTTGTCTCATAAGGATGCCAAGTATAATGTGGCAGTTTATTTTTCTTACATGGTTGTTGAATATGAAAAAAAGGAAAAATACCTGAATGGGGGAAAACAAACTGTTGCCTTGTAGGATTGAGGGCAGCAACAAAGACCTATTATAGCCTCATGTCCTTTACTTGTGCTTTGTGACGTTAGCAGCATATTTATTGAAGGTCAGTCGTTTGCTGCAGCAGACTGGAAGAGAAAGGAGAGCAGAGGCAGGATGACACATTCTTTGTCTGTAAAAGCGACACACTACCGGCTTTGTGAAAGAAGGATAACTGGCCAAGTCGTCCAGACTTGCCTTCCACAACTCTCTGGCAGTAGCCTTGGAGGAACAGACTCCTGGTGTGTTTTCATTCTCTTTCACTCACAGCTGGATGACTTATTTAGTTCCCCCTGAGCTACCCACATACTTTACCTTTTGTTCTTTGCTGACGAGAGGCATACTGCAATTTAATCTAGAATGGCAGGATACATTCTGCACAGTTGTAGATTTTTCCATTTTGTTTTTTCACAAAGTGTAGCTAAGGTCTTTGTAAAAAGGTTGAAAATTAAGAGTGATGAAAATAACAGTGTTTTTCTTAATGAAAAGTGATTTTCCATGTTTTTGTTTTACAAAATCTCCCACAAAAAGTGCAGCAGTTTGAAAGATATGATCAATTATAAAAGTGCCTGTTTAAAGGTTAGTATCCTCATCTATCTGCATAAGAATGTATGTTCAATGTAACATTAATTGACCCTCTCTGACAGGGTTTCAAAGGTACAGGACAGCTGGTTTACTTTGACTTGTTGTAACGGTTGCCAAGAAAATCATACATGTCGACACTATGATGAATCAGGCATATTTTGAATCCAAACCTCTGAACCAAAAACATTAATAGCTGTGGTGCCTAAATTCTAGCAAATGTAAAAAAAAAAAATGCAGAAAAAAGAAAAGCTAAAATGATGTCTGTCCCCAATGAAGGTTTTGTACCTTCCCATTTCACTAGTTGATAGCAGGTTTTTAGTTTCTTTCCCAAACAGCATGGTGAAGGAATTAGGAGGCTTGTTAAATCCCAGGGATGAGGATGCAAAAGAAAATCCCAACCATTAATGGAAACTGCATTTTTTTCATATATAACAATTATCAAAACTTCCAATTAAGGGTGATTCGAATTTGGGTTCCTGAGGGTTTTTTTTTTTTCTCAGCAAATTAACTTCCCAGAATCTTTAAAACATCCTTGGCTGTTTCTGTCTAGCTTTGTTTTTTGTTTGTGTTTCCATTGCGGCGGGTGCTAAATGCCAGGACGGTTATGTAGTTTATGTCGCCTGATGCTGAACATGTTGTCTTCCTGCAAGAGTGACGCTGAGAACCCAGATCTCCACCCACTGCAGCAGAGGAGTCCAGACTAAAAAAAAAACATCCATCAAAGATTGTATCATGGGAATAGGGTTCAAAAACCATGTCCTGCCAGTATAAACTGTGTGGAAAGGTGTAGGCATAATATAATATAATTGAAGTGCCCCAATATGGCCTCCTGACTGTGAGAGGGAACCCCAGGGTCTCATCTTTACTTGTTGCAGATAATGATGTTCTGTTGGTGTCCTTGGGTCATCATTTTCAGCTTGCACTGGTGAACAGCCACGTGTGAATTTGCCAGGATGAGAGTCAGCCTCTCTATGTCTGAGGTTATGGTTAGCAACTGGGAAATGATGGATTGCTTGCTCTGGGCTGAGGGAGAGAGTTCAGCCGAACAGCAAGTTGTTAACTAACCGGTCTATTTATTTTCTGACCCTCACCTATAGCCACAGAGATCTTGGGGTTGGTTGAGTCTGAGTTTACCTATTGCCTTGCTACCAAATCTAGGATAGGAAGAAGTGGATAGATGGATGGATCAAGGCACATTCATTGTCCATTAAGCTTGTCAGAAACACTGTTTAAAACACCGTCGTTACCCACCATCTTTAAACACCTACAGAGTCCTGAGTAGCTAATAAAGTTAATTAATATGCAGATACAGAACTTTTTTTATATTTGCTGAGCGCATTATCCCTGGATTTAATCTAAAATGGAATGAAATGAAATTTCCTCAAACAGTTAATTAATCTAAATATCTCTGAAAAGAAATGCCGTTTAAATTAGATATTTCTTTCAATTTTTTTCTCACTGATGATCACGCTGGAAGCTTTTGTTTTTTGTTGGGGTTTTTTTTGCCATCCAGTACTGCACATTCACAAACATTTGCAAAGTGTTAACTTTTCCTTTAAAAATTTAGTTAAAGGCTTTAACAAAAGTTCATTGAAACAGGGGTGAAATTGTTGCAAATGAATGGATGAATGAATTTGTAACATCATATTCTGGGGACTCTAACCAGCAAAGTTTGCTTCCACCGTACTTGAAGAGTACTTCGCTGTGCTTTAACATTTAGCAAGTAAGAGATATTGATTCTTACAGGAGAAATCTGGCCAGTGAATGCTCCAAAGCAAACAAAAGGATTGTGTATCGGCGTAAACCGGTGTGTGTGATTTTCATCCATAAGGAGGTCCGTACCATTTATCTACCAAGGACTTACCGTCTACTGGAGTCGTCACATGCTTTTAAATTGTTTAAAGCGCAAAAACGGATGTAAAACAAACATTAACAGTGGAAAAAAAGACACTCAGCCAAAAACCAAGAGAGGAGAGAACATTTGTTTTTGTAATCCTACTTCAAATTTTTGCCTTTATAACAAGCTCTGGCTTTTGTGTTTATTTTGTGTCTGTGGGATTTAGGAAAGAAGAGTTAGAAAAGTTCAGATTACATTGTTAAAAGTAGGAAAAGTATTGAATAATGAATAAACGGCGAGGCGGAGCGGCACACTGGCAGCATGGCTGCTTTTCAACACAAGTAAACATTTGTTTTCACCACGATGATAAAACAGAAATCATTCGAGAGACTTGAAAGAAGTGTTCCATATTTTCATAAAATATTTGAAGCTGCGGTGTCATGTTCATCTGTATTTTGTTTCAAACTTTAAAAGACTTTGCTGAGGGAATATTTCCTTCCAATCACTGAAAAATCTGACGGCTGCTCTCGATGGGCGTTGAATCTTTCTGGCTCCATCTTGTTCTCTGTACAGCCTGATTCATCAGGAATAATCCAGAACTTTTTCAGTCTTTTTAATGTAAGTATTCCAGGCAACAAAATCTCCTTTGTTGCTGGTGACTCACTATCAGCAAAGGCTTTGTTTAATATCCCTGAGATTTGCAGGTCTGTTTTGCAGAGAAGTTTATTAGACGTAAAATTCAGCTAAAGTTGTGTGGTTGGTTAAATCTCCTTTGAAACACAAGTAAAGCAGCTCGGAAAAGTATTCACACCCCTAGACCCCTTCTTCTTTTTTTTCTCTCATTGCCGCCACAAACTTGAGGAGATTTTATGTGAAAGACCAACTAGAGGTAGGACATTATTTCAAAGTGGAACCTATTGCCGCTTACTAGTCACGCATTGCAGAGCATATAGGGTGACGGGCAGTCGAGAAACAATAGAAACACAGAGGATCTAACAATCCAAAAGCTAAGGGCCAACATAAAAGACTAAACCAACGTGCACAGAACAGAGCACAATAAAGAACTCGGAAGCTCAACACAAAGGAATGAACTAATTTAAATGGGCATTAATGATTCAAATGCAAAGAAAGAGACCATTAGTGAACAAAAGGTTTTGAACATCTGAGCACTGTTCAGTCAACCAAAAATGAGATTAGCGTGGCATTTAATACCGTGGGGAAGTCTGTATTCAACAGGGACAGGAAACTTAGTCATAGGTGATAAGAATATGGATGGAGCTAAACACGGGACAATCCTGGAGGAAATCCTGTGGAAAACCTGAGGCAACAGACCCCTTGAAATTGTGATGGAGGTTCACCTTCCAGCAAGACAACAGCCCAGATATACAGCCTGAGCTCCGATGGGGTGGTACGATCGAAGCATGTTCATGTGCTAAGAGTGGCCTAGTCAAAGACCAGACCTAAATCCAATTTAGAATCTGTGGTAAAACTTGGAAATTTGCGTTGGCATGCGTGAGTGCAACATTTACAATCCAAAGAACCCTTTTTACCCTCAGTCCAGCTAAATGGAACAAGCTTAGAGCTGCAAATGTTATCTGACGTTTTCAAAAAAGACAACTTATAATTTTCAAGAAATATCTGATGTAGGAATTTTTATTTTTTATTTTTAAAGAAAAAATATTTAATTTAAATTTTTTATGTTTTAAAATAAAGGAACTAAAAGATGAAATTAATTAAGAATATTTAAACTTTTGCAAAAAAGAAAATTTCAGCTATGGGAAAATTATGTTTTTAAAAAAAAAAAAAAAAAAAACACATAGTTTCCAGCCTAATGATGAGGAAAAATGGATCTAAAAATGTTCCTGGTAATATTAGTGCCGCTCCGTTGTGGAAATTCATTGCAATTGTTCCATGAAATAACAATAAAATAAAAAACTGCTTGGACCTGCATTTGTTATTGAAACTGTATTTAAAACCATTAGTTGGTTCTTTATCATTTTTAGCCAATGCTATAAACAGGCATTGTACAAACTTTTAACTAGGTTGTACATGAAATTGTAGTGTGCATGTGTTTTATGTTGCTTTTATTATGACGTACTTTGTGATTTTAATGTCTGTGAAAGGTACTATACAAATAAATTTGACTTACTTACGTACATTGTGAAGGGTCCAAAGAGCCATTTTGCACATCTGGAGCTGCAGGCTGCAGACCCCTGGCATAACACTCAGCATCCAATCGGACTGAGCTGGAGATGTTTTGCAAAGAAGAATAAGCAACACTTCCAGCTTCGCAAAGCTGATAGAGACATAAGGTGTACTTAGATTTAGTTCACCTTATCATATTACTATTTGTTTTTGATTCAATTTGATTGTTTTCTGTTCTGTTCAGCTCCCTCTCGGTTTATTTCTGTCAGGTTGTCTCCTTCCTTTAGTTTACCTGCTCAGGTTCTTCTCCAGCTGCGCTGTATTCTCCAGATTCTTTCGTTTTGCATCAACCTTCTCAGTAGTCAGTTTCAATACCGACTTATCTGATTCTGCTGTTGTCCGTTACCTGCTACCCGCCATGTCAGGCTGCAGACTCCACCACAAATCACTAAATCTTTCACCATTTATTCTTCTACTTCCAATTCCCAATAATGCACTACTTTGTGTTGGTCAACAACATCAAAATCAGTCAACTACATTGACGTTTGTGGCTGTAATATGACTAAATGTAGAAAGGTTTCAGTTGTTTAAACATTTTTGCTGGACATTTTGTTTGTGCTTAGTTTTAAACTCGTCCAACTACTTTCCAACCTTGAAGTCATTTATATTCTTGCTATACTGTGAACATTGCTAATTTCAGCTGCCTTGGCCATTGACAGTTTATTCGTTTCCCCCCCCCCCCCCCCCCCCTCCTAATTTCCATTCAAAGGCTGCGGGCTTGATTGAAGGCAATGATATTCTCCCGCTCCCAGGAGGAGGGTGTAGTTGAGACTTAGCCGAGGCCCTGTCAGCAAACACCCAGGCGGTGCTGATTCAAGCAGTAGAAGAAACTCCTACCGTGTCCTCCAAGGCTAGGACTTAGCACGAAGCCGTGTTTGTATCCAGTCAGCTAAAATCTCTGTCTACGAGTCCCGCAGAAATGCCAGCTGAATTACAAAAATGGAGCAGCCCTCCCAAAGCTGCCTCTGACTTCTGTCACCCCAACTACAGTTTGTTTGTCTATGCATCTGCCAGCTTCCATCTCTCCCTTTCTGTTTCATTCCTGTCAGCCTCTCCATCTGTCCGTGTGTGTTTGTCTGTCTGAGTCCCTCGAGTCCACTCTCTCCGCTGACTCTTGCGTCTCTGTGCAAATGCCCCACATAAACCTCAGCTTTCCCCCGTTCTCCTCCCGTCCTCGTTCTTCCCAGTGGGAGTCAACGCCGCCCGGCAGCAGGCGTCTCCAGGTTTACACACAGATTCGATCTCTCCTGGCAGGGCCGGCGAGCTGCGACAGATCGATGACAAAGCCTGTCAGAGCAGCTCACCGTTACTCAAAGCTAGATTGCCTCTGAAAGCCCATGCATCATGTGTTTAATGAATTAAAGAAGCGGGCGATCAACACTGATCAGAGCTGCTGACAACCATCAATATCTTACTTTTCTATGAGTATTCAGGAGTGGATGAACTGATTTGCTGAGAGATTTAATCACTGCCTAGTTGCAATTATGTTGACCTCTTTATTCTGATTTCATGTACATCATTTTCGTCACCTTCTCACCCGTGGAGCAGATGGGTGAGAATCAAACAGATCAAACAGATGCCATCTTTTAAGTTTCATTCTTGATGTTTAAAAAAAGCAGCTTGAAAAGATCCATCTTTATCAGCGTTTCAAACGCTTCTTTTGCCCTTGAAATACTTTTAAAAGTAAAAAGTTTTATGCAGGTACAAACCACTTCTGTTGAGTCAACGTGGAGCCTTTTGCCACACAGAGACTCAGAATGCTGAACATCAAAGATAACTTTATACTCCTGGGTAATCCCTGGTATAAATAGTTCAACAAACAATGCAGCCCAGTCTACCTGTTAGCATTTATTACACTCAGTTGCTTCTTATTGTGTGTAGCATTGTTATATTTAGTGTGGTATTCAAAGGTTTTATATTTTTTCCATTATAAAAATGCCATCCTAGGTGAAAAATATCAAAAGGTAATATTTATTCAGCTTTTTTCCTTTCTATTGAATGCACGTCGAATGGTTTATTTCTCATACTTCCTTTTCTGCTTTTGTTTCGCATTTACTTACAGTATAAAGACTTTTTGGAGTGGTTTGAGTATTATGTACAGTGCAGTGAAAAGCTCTTGCCTCTCTTGAGATTTAATCTTTTTATTTTTGCCTTTCTGTCATATTTACATATTTTTAGACCATGAAATTAATTCTAATGTCAGACACAGATAACCAGTTTTAAAAAATACTGATGAAATTTGTGAAGAGAAAACTTGCTTTCCAAATCATCCTGGCTACATCTGAAAACGTAATTACCCCCTAAGTTGTGAATTAACTGTGATTAACACCACTGTTTGCAAAGCTGAGTTAAATTTCATAAGCCATACTGAGGTCTGATTACTGCCAAACTTGTATAATCAAGAAATCGCTTAATCCGAACCTCTCTGACAACACGAAGTAGGCTAAAAGGTCTGATGAAGGACACATAATGCATTCTAGACACTCAAAACTGTAGACTATAAACCCACAAAGGGAAAACATAACCACTGCAAACTATCAGATTGAATTGTGTCATCTCTAAGAACAAAGGTGAGAAACATCAAAAAAATGGAGACAGCTTGGAACGTTGTAGTGCTGATTGTAGGTTCAGCAACCGAGCCAATGAAAAATCTGATCGTATGAAGTCATAGCTATTACATCTGGCTGAAGTGAATGGGGCCGTGCAGATTCTCTCTGTCTCACTGTGCGCTTGCATTGGTCGGCTTGGATTGATCGGCGCGCTCAAGTCAATGGCATAATCGTTGCGCCATATCTGCGTAGTTCTGACCCAGTTTGATGGTAAAGTCATTAGTCAGACAGGAAGAGCGACAGGTTGGCAAAGTAAAAAACATCCGCTTTAGGGAAAATGCAAAATAATATCTCTGAATAAAACATTTCAATAAACATTGTACGGACCCATTTTATGCACCCATGGTAGGAGCTCAGAAGTACAGAAAGTAGATAAAGCAGTTTAACAGCGGCAGTTTTTTTTTAGCTTGTTCAAGCAGCTATGCAGCTATGCATTTACCTCCTAGCTTGTTCATGCTGAACTTCTGGTACTCTTGTGTGAATACTTTGGTCAATAGAGAGACCCTCCATGCAGCCAGTAGGTCAGGATAAAAACCTGCACAGATCTGTCGGATCGGACGGTTTGGCGTGTCTCAGCCTTTAGACTTATACATACTTTATTGTCATTCAACATTCACAATCTACATTTGAGCAAAATTTGGCTTTAAGGCTCCAAGAAAAAACAGGGTCAGGTCAAATGTTGCCATATTTATTGCTCCATCCATGTCTTCATCAACTCTGAACAACTTCCATGTCCTTGCTGAAGACAAACATTCCCCATTATGACGTTGCCACCACTGTTTCACTGTGAGGAGGGTGTGTCTAGGGTGATATGCAATATTACCTTTGTCGTCATGCATAGTGTTTTCTCAGGGCAGCTTCTTCCACATGTTTGCTGTGTCCCCCTCATGGCTTGTGGGAAACTGCAAACAGACCTTTTACGGTTTTGTGGCTTTAAACTTACCACTCTTCCATAAAGGCTAGAATTTGGTAAGTGTTCCCCTACTAATAATCCGATGGACAGATCCTCCCAACTGAGTTGTTTGTCTCTGATACTCCTCTACAGCAACTGGTGTCCATAACTTTGTGGATTTATAGTTTAAAGTTTTACCTTAAATTTGACGATGCCTTGAATAGTGCGCTGTGAGATGTTCAATGCTTAGGATATTGTTTTTTAATCTAAACCTGCTTTAAACTTCAAGACTTTCAAGGAAAAGCAGGATTTTGCTGGGACTAAAAAACACACATATGGAGTCCGTTTAGTAATTAAGTAACTTATTAAAGCAACTATTTGGACTCAATTTAATTTAAGGTATCAGAATACAAATGCATGCAGAACTTTTCAAGTGATTGTTTAGATTCTTTAAAAATATAATAGAATATGTCTCATTTTCCTTCCACTTCACAATGCACTACTTTGTGTTGGTTTGTCTCGTAAAATCAACCCAAAAAATATGTTAAAGTTTGTAGTAAATGGTACTGTGATAGCCTGTATGTTGAAGATCTAATAACGTGTCTGACAGCAGCTGCCACCTGTTTACCTCCTCCTTGTTCTGTAGGAGCAGTAAAGAAACTAAAAATTATAATTAATTGGATCAAAACAAAAAGAACACCCTTCTTTATTTCTTCTAAGTCATAATTTCTTCTAAACTAAATCAGGCTCAAGAACCCTGACTTAGAAAGAGAAGGCACTTCATCTTAGCCTATTCACAAAGCCCATTAATTTTTAAGATAAATGTTTTTGGTTGTTTTTGCAGAACAGAAGTGACACTTTTAACACCAGATAGTCTCAGGGTTGTCTCTTCCTGATTTGTTGTCCTTATGAGACCCGCCACATACTTGAAGGGACATAAACACTCAAATGTTGAGAGCACAATAAGATTCTTTTCCAAACACATTTGCCAAAATGCCTTCTACCGTCACACAGAATAATAAAATCACTAACAGTACAGGCGCATTTTCCTCTAAATAAATTAGGAATCATAAATTAATCAGAATTGGACAAATGAAATAATTATGGATGATTTTCTCACACCAACTGGCTGTTATTTTGAATCAGTCAGCAGCAAAAAACACATCTATATGCAGGAAGTTCATTAATTTGAAAACACACCAAGTGCTGTAGCAGCGCTGACCTCTTTAATGACTCACGCGTCCTGCCTGTCACAGTCATTTTCTCACATGCAAATTTGGTCCCCCACACGGCTGTTTGCATTTTCCATCACCCCTCCAAAACGGCATCACCCTGCAGAAGCATAATCTGAATCTGTAGTACAAGTGTGGCGATCCCAGCAGACTGCTGAATGCAAGCCCTTGTCAGTTTATAGCTACACTATACCTTTTCATTTTATTGCCCCTCTCATTCAAGCAGCAATAGCGAAGAAAATAAAACGAAATCCCATTTTACATGCAGCCGCTCAGACCTATTCAGGTGCAGAAAGGAGATTTGTTTTTTTTTATCCAGCTCAAAAAAGGCCACCAACTTCAAACAGCTTGCAGCTCAGCCTACACCACTCTGCTTCAGGACCCCACTTAAAGCACCACTTCAGACCTGGACAGCTGAAAAGTGCGTGTGCCTGTGAGTTATTAATAAATATGTCCATTAGGTCTGTCAGCGTAGATCTGAATGAAGATGGTTTCAGAATATAAATCTCAGGCAGAGTTACCACACAGGATGAACTGTTTGCTCTGTGACAGTAAAGCTTTGTTGTAGAAGAAAAACAGTGTTCTTTAAATTAATTCTGACCTACCCTACTGCTGAATGAAATACCTCCGTCCATATCTTAGGGGGCACGGAGAGGAAAAACAACCCAGTTTTTCCTTTTGACAAGTTGTTCCTTCATTTCATAGTTATGTTATTAATAACAGCATTTCCACTGGTTGTGGCTTTGGTCCCTGTCGGAGCAGCCGTCTCTTATGACTTGATATTAAGCCAAAATAACTATTAAAAATTTTAACAAATTCCAGTTCACTATGAGCAAATCATTAAAAATTACTTCTTGTTGTAAGTTGTTATTGTAAGTAGAAAATATCCCCAAGGTGAGTATGACTCGATGTGCGGTCGGTATGAGACGTCCTTTGAGAAACAGCTTGAAAAGTCCAAAAGCACAGAAGCAAGAAGAACCAAAAATGAGCAGCGCCCTACCATTATCATTGAAAGTAATGTTGTTGTCTTCAATGGCAAAGCAGCGGCAATCATGCAAGAACTTCAGTTTCAACACGTTGTGATCCTGACGCACAAAATCCCAAAACCAAAATTAATAGGCAAATGTTTTTTAATTACAAAACAATTAAACTTCTGTTTTTGTTCAGATTTTGACAGAATCATTTAGTTTTGATGAATAGGTTATACAGGTGTGACCTGAACTTCCAAGATGTATTTTTCAGAATTGCGTATGACTCCACATTAAACCCTTTGGCATCTATCAAAATTTTTACTTTAAAGTTCATGATGTCAGTTTGAGACAGTTAGTAATCCCAGTAAATCTTACTCCCACATTCATGTGCAGCATAGCGAAAAGGGACCGGTTTACAGATTTTCTGGGAAAGGAGACAGTCCTTGAGCCTTCATTTTGAAGATCCATGGCCATTACCATGTGAGCCCATTGTTGTGTTCATGACTATTACACTAGACACCAGTATTTTACTCCTTTGTAAAACCTTAATGCGGGTAGTATCTTGTTGCGAGGCAACAGCTCTACAAAATTTCCAAATGTTCTGTGAACAGGTGTTTCTAGAGAAATAATAAAAGTGTTCCCTAACTTATTCCTACAACTTTAAGTTATGTCATTTAGGTTTGATAGATTATTTCTTTTTTGCAACAATTCTTCTTCACAATGGACCTCTTGAGAATCCTACTGACTTCCCTTTAAATTGCATCAAATTTGTAAGGAAAAGGCTGAAACAGAGTTGAATATATGGATTGCATGTGTTATCACCAGAGGTGTGTTGAAAGAAAGTCTGGAATGTTTTTGTTGTCACAAACCTGGACATGTCATCGCTGACTTCTTAGCTTTAAAATTAAAAAAACAATCCAGTTCTCAATCTACTAAAATTGTTGCTTTTGTACAAACATATGTCCGTCATAAGGTGCCTGATTGTGGTATTAAACCATTTTAGTCTGTGACCATTTGTGTTGTGGTGTCAACAATTCATGGTTGGTTTGGATTATTAGTTGCCACTTGTGGTATTGTGTGGTAACTTCGTGTAATAATCCATTTGGTTTGACTGTTGTGCTCCCTTTTTGGTTACATGTTGCCATCGTTTAAGTCGTCTGTGTTTTTGTCTTAATGGACATCTTTTAATTACAGCAGGTTGATCGATTTTTAAACAAATTGCATCTGGTTTTGTTTTAACCGTTCAGCCTCCTTCTGCATCTTAGGAAGTCATCTAATGGTTTGAATGAGAAGGTCTGATTTTGAGTAGCATACTGGTTACAGTATAATGGTAAGGGAGTATAAAAACTTTTAGTGATCCCTTGGGTCACTACACTATCTTAAGGAGGGAGGTGTTAGAGCCAGTGGCCTTTGTTTGTGTTTTCTCTTTTCTCATATTTAAATTCAGGTGCAGTTGCTGCGTCCTGCCAGCTGGCTCCGCTATGGGATCTTGATGCAGACCTTCTCCTGGGTCATTTCCTGTATTTCCTCCTGCATCACTTCCTGTTAAAGTTCTCCTCTTCTCCTGATTGGATATTCACCTTGATTGCTCCACCAATCCTGAAAGAGACAGTCTTATTAAAACTGGCACTTCTTTACAGACGGGGCAGCTGTGTTTTGTTGAGCAGTTTGCCTCGTATACATGGTGTGTCTCCCTTTTTCTCATGGCCTTTGAGCCAGGTTGTAACAGTATCCAATGAGGTCATGGCTTCAGGTGTTTCATTCTGTCCTTTCTACTCTTGGAGAATAGAGTTCTGTCCCTAAAAGTGGATAAAAACAGGATTGCCACTGCTTACAAACTTTCATCTCGGTATCAACTTTGGTTACATTCACCCAGACTGTGCTTCAAATGTTCACTCCTTCACTCTACCATATACACAGTAAAGAGGACCTTAAAAGTCGTTGCCCTCGTCCCAACAAAATTAAATTACTCTAGAACTGCAAAACCTACTTGACCCATGGAAAAAAAGCATATTAATCTTCTGGCTATCTTATACGCCTGTATCTTCCCACCATGGTTTGAACTGAAGAAGCTTTTTGGAAGTTGGATATCCAGTTACCTTCTACTAAAGCACTTAGCCCGGGTACTGGGGAAAAAAATAAGCCAAAGTCCAAATCCAGCATCCGGTATTCAACCTGCCCAAAGCACTGCACAGCATAGCATATGAGATGCAAAAACAACATGTACTGTCGTGTCTAGGGCTGTAACGGTACAAAAAAAAATAATGTGGAAGCTTTTTGGTACAGCCCTTTAAGTTGTACAAAAAGCTTGTCTTGAGATAAATAGAAATGACACAACAAACTTAGTTTCCCCGTAAGGAGATGGCAATGTTCCAATGATTATTGAAGAAAAAATGTTGATCAGTATACTGTAGTTGTACCTTGATGTGACATTTTCAGAGTAAATAAGTTGCTAACATGACTGTCCAAATTAACCCTTTCATCTGTCTGTCTGTGTGCACAATAACAAACAGTAGCAGGGTGTTTTCATGGCAGATAAGTTCATTATTTATTCAGTAATTAACACAAAGCAGACAGCCGTGATAACCCGCTAGACTAAATGCGTTCCACTGCAACAGACTGAAAGGCGCTTATCTTAATATCATAACGCTTAAAATCCACCGCAATTATTCTTCACAGAGGCGTGAAATTGATTCCAAACATTTTCTTTTTCTCCTCCACACACGGTTTGCTTTTTGCTCCCCAAGACGACCTTCAATAAAAATTCAATTTCTCACCTAAAGATATCAGAGTTTCATCTTTAGTTCTCCTGTTGTTTGCAGCTTGGATTATGAAATGTTTGTCGCTCGTATCATTGAGGAGGCATTCTGGTGATACATCCTTCGTAAATTGCTTGATTAAAAGAGAGATGTTTGCGTACTGAGAGGTTTTTTATTTTTCTATTAAAATAGACATGAGAATCGGAGTGTGAAGGTGTGCCAGATTTAGTCGCACAGATGGTAGACAAGAGAGCATGAACTATGATCACCACCTGCTGGAAGCTGCATGGCAACATGAAGTCTCCTGCTCCAAAATGATCTGAAAATGCTTATATAATAATCTATTTATGTTATTGTTGTGGAATTATTTTATATTTAAAAAATTAAGAATGCAGATAAATTCTGTGTTTGCATCTAAATTGAAAGAACAAGAAAATTTGTTGCAGCAGTTCTCTCTAAACTTTGTGAAAAAATAGATTTCATTGTATTTGCTTGATGGTCTGCAACAAGTCAGATTAAACGAACTGATGAGAGCAAAAGTTGCAGTTGAACAAAATGAAATGTTAGTGTTGTGCGGTTTGAGTTATTTTATTTTTAATAATAATAATAACTCTCGGTATGTTTGGTATTGTCTGCTGAATATGAGACCAAACAGCTGATATTAGGACAATAGTTCAAGCATTGGCATTCTTCTGACAGCAAACTCTGCACACATATAGAATAAATGAGTGACAACTTCTCTTAAAGTTCAAGAATTTATTAACAGAAATACAGTTAACATCCAGAGAACATCACTATAGAATGCTGTTTATCTGGATTAACACTGTATTTCAATCAACAAATCCTCTCTACGAGGCTAGTGAAACTTAACTAAACTACTAAGCAAAATTAAGATAAAAAGGAGGAACTATATACACACAAAAGAAGCAAAAGGGAGAAAAATGAGATTGAAAATTATCACCAGAACGATTCAGTGAATTTTGGTTCATTGTTAGAGAAACCAAAGTTCATCTTAAAAAAATGTGAGATCAAATTAGGTTAACTAATTTAGAACAACATTTGTATGTACTCAACCCATTCACCATGCAAATCTGATTCACATAAAACATTATTTGAGGAAGCAACATTTTAAAGAATGATTTGCACAGTAAAAATCAATAACATTTAGGACACTTGATTTCTATTAATGTAATCATTTCTCCAGCAAATAATTAAGACTCGAATTGGTAACTTAGGTGCTATAGTGAACGACCAGTCATTAGCTTGGTGGGTTAATCCTACAGTTACATAAACACCATTAAATCGATATTAATGTTCCCAATTACTGCTGTAATAACACTTGTAGCATTATCAAACAATGGCGGAACTAAACGAAAACCAGCATTAGGTTTCAAACCAACCGTAGTTAGATTTTCTATTAAATCGCTAATACCCTAAACGTAGTAGCACTAATGCTAGCAGGTGCTCAGCGCTCATTAAGACTTTTAAGCCATGGTTTGCCGTAATGAGCGGACCGAACAACACAAACATTAATACCCCATCAGTGTACAAAACCCTTATGGAGATAAAGTTTGTTATAACCATAAGCACACACTCCAACCACATCAGTATAGTATGGTTTCAAGAATGCTAACGAGAGCTCAGCCTGTTAGCTCGGTCTAGCTCGGTCAAACATTAAAACACAGTGAAAACGCATTAAAAGTAAACCATTCTAACTTTCCCTATTCATTTCTCAGCCAAACCTCTGCCTTAGTCTGGTTGTGGCGACGGGGCATTCGGTGGCAGTGAATTACTCCAGGGTAAAACTAGTTCTTCGGCAAGGGGCGAGAAACCGGCTGGCTCAGGGGAGGAAAAGTCCTCGTTTGTCAACCGAGCTCCAGTTGTCAAACCGCTGCGCTCAAGCCTCCGGTTGGAAACTGTTCAAGCCGGCGGCGAGGAAACTCGGCTCCTAACTTCTCCCCTTTCAGAAATAGTCTGATTTTGTCTCTCCTGGATGATTTCACAACACTAGCATATTGCAAATTACCTTTCAAAAAATAGACAAGAACATGACCTTAAAGTTTCTGATAGCTATACAAAATACCAATTATGTTTTGACAAAGGGCTCCATTCACTTGAGGTTTAAAACAGAAAAGGCCCAATCTCTCTTTTAAGCCAGAAATAGTTGTCACATCTAAAGTATTGGGGGGTGTAGACACCAAATCAGCAGGCCAGAGCTGTATTACAGGAATATGCCCATTTAGGGATTTTAACCTGAGGGCTATTATCTTTAAATCAATACGCAATCTAACAGGAAGCCAGTACAAGGTTGATGCAAGCACAGGGGACATGTTTTCATGTCTTTGAACCAGCTCAGACTGTGGAGAAGCCAATATGGATCCTTGAATACAGTGGTCAAAAGAGAATCACACATTTCTGTCCAGAACGTTTGATATTGAGCCATAAGGGAAAATTATGGGTTGTGAAAATCTATTAGGACTGCTCAGTGGCACGGTTGGTAGCACTGTTGTTGCAGCAAGAAGGCTCTGAGTTTGAACCCTGGCCTGTGGTCTGTCTGCATGGAGTTTGCATGTTCTCCCTGTGCATGTGTGGGTTCTCTCCGGGTACTCCGGCTTCCTCCCACAGTCCAAAAACATGGATGTTAGGTTGATTGGTCACAAAGTGCCCTTAGGTGTGAGGGTTGTTTGAGCTGTGTGTCTTTATGTTGCCCTGTGATGGACTGGTAACCTGTCCAGAGTGGACCTTGCCTCTCACCCAAATGCTGCTGGAGGTAGGCACCAGCACCCCGGCGATCCTGCACGGATAAGCGGGTATAGATAATAGACAGATGGATCAAGTTTTTCAAAACAAAGGTTCTAAAAACAGCACAGCAACAAAGAGTTGTTAAGTTTACGAATCATTCTTTTATCTCTTATTTTTATTTGTCACAGAAACTGTCTCACAAGGTGAGTCTATCATGTGCTGCACAGCCCTTCATCTGAGAGAAAATAATTTTTTTAACCAAAAAAGTGTTTAGAAACCTTTAACACTGAATGCCTTCAAACTTTTTCTTCAATGTAACTTCTCACCGTATAATGAAAACTATATACAATTTTTATTGAAGCAGTGCAAAAATAAAATTTAAATGAGGCATAATTCAGACATAAAAAGCCAAGTGTAATTGTAGCTCTGCGTGGCGCAGCACAATAACGGCACAGTGAATCTAATTTATTGGAACAACACAAAGTTTCAGGATTACTTGGGTCATCAAATTTTAACGGCTGGCAGAAACAGGCTTAAAAGATTAGCTCCTTTTTCCTGCACAAAGCATCACAAATATAGTGGGAAAATGTTAATTTCCCATAATTTTTTGAAAATTTTAATTTAAAATTACAATAAAAGCAACTTTGTAAACAAGATAATTCTCATTATGAAGAGACAAAGCCCTCTCCAGGAGGAACAAAGGGATGATCTTACCTTTTTATGAGTTCTTCTTTCCTAATTTTGAAGAATGCAAATTCAAGTATTACAAAAGAGCACCAAACCAAGCTTTACTGGGCAGGCAGCCACACGTAGCAACATATGGGACTTGCTGGAATTCTCGTCTTTATGTTGCCATTGCTCTGTGGTTGTGGTCAGCCCCAGATCTGTTCACCTGCTCCATGCAGGAGCTGCAGAAATGTTGGGCAAATAAACAAGGAACAAAACCTGCCGTTTGATTAGATCACAGCTGCGATTCAGGACATAATGTCTCAGTTTTGGACGAGTAGATAGCAGAATGGTATTCTCTTATATTGCATTTCCTAAATATAGTCAATCAGTTTCTTGTTGTAAAGTGCTTTTAAATTTTCATCCTCTCTGGCCAATCTAAGGGTCTTACACAGGAAGTTAACCACAGCTGGACTCTGTTTACTTATTAAACGTCTCACATTTAGCAGTTGCACTGCTGGATTTTCCTGAAGGTGTCAGAACTTTATTCAAATGCACACACCTCTTTCCAGATACATATTCGTAATAAATGTTGAAACCCATGCATCATTTTCCTTGTACTTCACAACTGTCCACTACTTTGTATTCATCCGTTCCCCACATCCCACTAAAATACATTGTTGTGTGTGGACAATGAATCGCACTTAAATGACTTTTGTTTCTACTTTTGTAACTCATCCGGTGTTATAATATACATAGTGAATGCACTTTTTTGTCTTGCTTAACCATTGCACAACACTTGTTTGAATTCTGTTAAAGTTATTTTGAACAGAAACTGGTGAAAGCCCAACAGGGCGCACCATCTGTTCCAAGAACATACTGGGTATTATGAGCAACAGCTGGAGGCCGACGCTCTGAAATGACAGCTCTCTCCAACAAGCAAACCCTCTCCATCGTGGTTCCAAACATCTAAAATATTAACTCTAATTACATTTTCATCTTTAGCCACCAAACAGATGGGTCTGTGAACTGTGCTGATTTTGTAATTTTAAGAGATGAAATTCAGTCATCTTATTTGTTTATTAAGAACTTGATATAAAAAAAATGAACAGATGAAGTTTCAAGAGTTTCGGAGTTACAGAATACTGAGGAAAATAGCCTTAAATACACCGTGGATAATGTACAACTCAGCATCTTTCTCCCTAACACAGCTTCAGACTAACTCTACTTCTCTATCACACATCTATACATACATGTCTTTTCTACAAACATCCAAACATGAATTATTTAATGCAATTTTCTCATAATGTGGCTGCGTATGTTGCTTAATCTTTGATCTAAATTAGAAAATCTTCAGACTGTCTGCATTGCTGTTTGATGCTGCATTACTTAAAAGGATTTCCTTTTAAGGAAAATCTTGGTAAGGCCTTGATGTAAAAAAAAAAAATGTTCTGGCTCATAAAGTTCATATACATTTTTGTTAGAACTCCATTTCCAGCTGTACGACTGCCTAGCTGGTGGTAAGATTTATTGTTGACTCAGGACACCCCGGAGGAAGTCCTCAAAGCTTGGGACAGCAGATTGTTGGACAGCAGCTTCCTTAGCGGGCTCGTCTGCAGCGTTTTCTTCATCAGCTATGGGCTCGTCGGCAGAGGCGGCGGGTTCGGCGCGGCGCAACCGGCAGTTGAAGTCGTACTCAGGGTCGCAGTCGGGATCCGGAAGGATAATGCCGTCCTTTCCGGTCTTTGGCGCCTCGATGCTGGCAGGTGGAGCGAACTTGCTGCAGCTGGGATCATAAGGATGGCAGGAGGGGGCATCTGGAGCCTCAGAGCCAGACTTGACTGGGGCGCCAAGCTGGTAGCGGACCTGGTTGATTGATTAAGTTGTGTGTTTGTGTCAAGACAAAACAGATTCATAACTAATAAAGAAATTAAGCCATTATTCAACACCCAAGTTATTTTACTGCATATTTTAATAAGCCATATGCAAGCATGACTATACAAGATTTGTAAAAAAAAAAAAAAAAAAAGAAGAAAAAAGAAGCTATTCAAACCTAAAAAAACAGGACTTTGGATTCAGACCTTGTGCCGCAGGGCAGCAGCAGCTGCCAGTATGCAGTATGGGTTGGTTCGTGGGTCACAAGTCAGAGGTGCTGCAGGAGGGGCAGGCTGATTCATGGGGGTGTACTCCAGGACGGGTTTGGTGAGGCTAGCGAGCCTTGTGGCGGCCAACGGGTTGCAGCCCGCATCAAAAAGAGGGTTGCAGTGCTGCTCCCTTGGTGCATCCCCAGCCGCGAGCGGAGCAGGACCAGCAACCTTACCGACACACAGAGGATCCACCGATGGGTCACAGCTAGGGTACATCACGTGGTAGAAGCCAGTGGGGGCCTTCTGTACTAGAGTGGGCATGCAATAGGGGTCCTTGGGGTCGCATTTGAGGGCAGAATAGGATGGAGCCGGACCCAGCGCCGGGCGGTACCCAAATGCTGCTCTCAGATGGTACTGCAAGCATTCGACATCTTCATGATGGCAGATCCTGAGCAACTCGGACCTCTGCTCAGCGTTCAGGAAGGGCTCCAAGACTGGAGCGTAATAGAAACCGGCGGGCCCCTTCTGATGCATGGGCAGCACCGGTGTGAGGATGGGAGCTGGTGCCTTGACTGGAGCCGGTTCAGGCTCCGGGACAGCCGCCTTGGAGGAAGTGGAGTAAAGGCAGTAGGGGTCAATGTAGGGGTTGCACATCCTTATAGCAGCAGACTTGATAGGGGCAGGCATGACCACTGCGGCTTTTGGCTTGCTGGTAAACTCAGCTATGCATTCTGGGTCTTCAGAATCAGCACAGGTTTTGTAGATTTCACTGAGGTGTTTGAGATAGTGGTTGAAGGTGGGCCCCTCCTCGGACCGGTGCTTGTTTTGCAAATAGGCCAGATACAGACGATCCAAGTCCTCCACCTGAACAGGGGCAGAAACAGTTCAGCTCACATAACGATCGTCCAAACGATTTACAAGCCACTAAAACTGAATTTAAAATTATTGCTAAACTGGTATATAGTTCTTGATAAACAAATTCAAATCCAAGGATTTCTTTTTCAGCCTGTTCAAAATTTGAAGCAGAAAAGCAGTTTGGCTAAAACAAGAGAGATGCCGTGGATATAAAGCACCGAAAAATATCTAAATATTTTAAGAAGGTAAAGGCATATTAATACTTTTATGTGAGCTAGATCTGAGCAATAAATCATTCATTAATGTCATCCGAACTAAAGAAAAAGAGACTATGAGAAAAAGAAGAATGAAATATTCTTACTAAATTATTTATTTAATGCATTTGATGAAAATCAAGCGTTTTAATGTACAACCCACTGATGCAAACTGATGGATTTTTTAAGGAAAAACGAGGACCTTCATAATCGTGACTGGGATAGAAATGAATAATTGATGTGAAACAAGCTCCACTCACCCCCTCCTGGTTGTGGGTGTCCATAAAGTACTTGTACCATCCCCAGAAGTCAGGCACACGTTTGAACTGGGGCACAGCCACGACGGGGACGTTCCTTCTGTTGCGAACCAGCTTTTTCAAGTTGGCCATGGCATCTGCTCTCACATCATCAGACACTGCAACTGCTGCAGGGGGAAACCGCAGAGAAAATAACGTTCTGTTAGCTATGCTGGTGCCACAATCAATTTCTACTTTATTTTCATTAACATTGTTTTACATAACTTTGTTTAACACGGCATGGATGTGTTTTATGTGATCTTGTGAATTATTTTACTATGCTACCAGTTTTGGTGCCGTCTCTTTAAATGCAAAAGAGCCCCTTCACATTACGCCCACCTCCAGAGTGAAGAGCGTTCCCCTTCACCCCGTTTGGCCATTTTTGTAGAACGCTATGGGACAATGCAATTAATTGTGTGGGTTAATACACCCAATAGCCAAACATTTTCACGTATCCACTTGTGGCTTCAGCAACCTTGAGCTTGGACTACAAAATCTCGGCGAGAAATAAAAATGCCGGTCCATGACCTTGTTTAGCAGGTCCACAGCAAATACTGTGATGTAATGGTTTAAAAAACGTAATAGAGAATAGAGAAAAGTGGACAGATTGAAAAATATGACCCAAACAGAATATAAAGTTATCTACGCAGCACCTGGATTGACCAAATTCCCATTTTCTGCCCTCCTAGAGAATTCAAGTACACAACAAAATCTATTTAGGAAAGTGGATTTTGCATGATACTTTCCCCTTTAACACAAAACACGTTTCAATGACTTATAATTCATACAAAACTACGTTCACCGATTAGTGGCAGTTTTACGAGATTATCGTTAACAACATGCAAAACTAAAATAGGACAGGACTCTTTTAACAAAAAGCAGTTATCATTGTTGGGGTATCATCATGGTTGCGAGACACCTTGCAAACTGTCTTCAGAAAAGAAGAAGCACAGAAAAATATCTGAATATTTAAATAAGCAAAAAGCTTATTTGAGCAAGATCTAAGCAACCTTATTCATTGTTGTCGACATTATGATATACTATATTGCTTCTACACCTTATCGTACTTCTTATCAGCCCTAAGAATCTTTTAATAATGTTTGATAAACTTTGTGTGCAGAAACTAAACTGTAAATCAGTTTTCCCTCTGACTAAACTCTTTTTGTTTCAAATAAAATACAAATAGATAATATGTTTTAATACTATCAGCCTGACAGTCTCACAGCAGCTGGTGAAAAAGCTGAAAAAAATAGTTTTCATCCCAAACCTTAAAACTCTGACTCATCACTGTGCATTATCTTCTCCAGTTTGTCTTTTCATGGACCGAGATGCTGCCACGTTTTTCATTTTAAAGTTATTTTTGCCTTAATTTTGCTGCATTTGTTTCCAAGACTTGTTCCTAATGATGCCCTTAAAAGCTTTTACTGAGATGTTAAGAAAAGGCCTTTAAATTGAGCCCTTGTTGCTATTTGTTTGTTTATTTTATTCAAATCAATTCCATAAGCAAGTGACTCTTGTGGTCGCTTGTCTGTCCGTGTGTATGCAAAACATGGTTGTTTTAGATATGGAAATAAATGGTTGTAAGTTCTTTGAGGATTGATTATGTTTTAATGATATTGCTGTTTATGTTCGTAAATCATACATGTTGGTTTTAGTTGTGCTGTACATTTTTGTATGTATATTAGCCTTATTGGTAAATACATGTATTATGCTAACAAATTGTTATTTCAGTGATGATCAGTTTTGCATCACATGCCGAGTTGATATTTCCTAATTTGACAGAATTATCTCATTATCTATGAAACCTAAATGCCAAATTTTGATTGCAAACAGTAAAGAGACACTAGAACGATCTCCTTACGCATATCAAATTAGGACATTTTCAGAAAGTGATCTTTTTTTACTTTACTTGAGGAGTAAATAAGCTTCAGAACAGTGAATGTTGATATTGATGAGCATATTTCAGATCAGTATATGTTAATCATGAACATGTTCTGCAAACAACAAAGTTGCTTGTGTGTTACTTAGATTTAAGAACAAAGGCGCAATTTAACAAAGGAAAGCTTTATTTTAATATAATTAGTCAAATTTAACAAACGGTTCCACCCATACAAGAGTGTAAGGATTTAAAGTAAATCTACATTGAAGTGCTTGAGGTGCATCCATGCTGAGTAGGAGAGGAGAATTCAATGCTTTGTTTTCAATATATTTAGTAATTGAGCTTTTTAAAGCCCTTGAGTGTCTCATGCCACGTCAGACGTATCCAAACCTTCCTCCTGCTTGTCCTGCCCCACTGGAACGGCCCCCAGAAACTCTGTAAAAACACAAACAGGAGCCACATTAGCAGCAGCAACATTCGCTAACTGGAACCAGATGTTGGGCTTTCTCTCAACGTCAGGGAAAATGCTGAGCTGCTAATAAGCCGCCGGGTGAAAAGCGGCAGGTGCTGGAGCTCTGGCGCCCCGACGCAGGCAGCATCCTGCAAATTAAACACCCCCTACCCCTCCTGCTCCACTCCTCCATCCAGCCCCAAGCATTTTGCGTTGTTTAGCTTTGAACTAAAACAGTGGTGTTTATGCCACAGCTGGGGGGCCTCCTCAGAGTTTACCTGTAAAACTACAAAGAGTGGGCCCTCACACAAACCAATTATGAATCCACTGTAAATGTAGCTGGTGGGAAGGGGAGGACATGTCTGGGTGTCTTCTGATCCACCGAGGTTTCAAGGAGACATTTAGGACTATAAGAAAAGCAGCCAAGTCAGCTGATTATTACAATGTCCAGTTATCCTTATATGTTTTTTTAACTCCAACATGGCTTTGTAGTTCCAGAAAGCATCATGTTAACAAGATGTTTTACTTTCAAAAAGACAGGGGGAAATACATCTTTACAGCTCTGGAAAGACAAAAAAACAGGTCCATGCCCAGAAACAACCTGCTGCCAGGTCCAAATGTCTCTAATGTGTTTTTATAAGATATTTAGAAAGGCACAACAGTAGACTTCACTAAATTCAATGCAAAGCAAATTATCAGTAATTTGCAATTAGCTTGTATGATTCCCACCGTTTTTGTATAGCTGAAGCATCAATTTAAAACATATTCTACAAAAGCATGAAATCAACTTGTAAAAGAAAAAAATCTGAAAATTTTTACAAAAAGAGAATGGATACAGTTTCAGGATTTTTTTTTTTCAGTATGAAATAAGGTATAAAAAACAACAACACTGTTTTCAGTCAAATGATAATAAAAACATTTAAATAAATATTACTTGCATTTTTAGCATTGTGCTTTGGAGATTCAATTCAATTGTTTGAGGTAAAAAATTGCTAAAATATTTATTTGTTATTCAATCTATATTAAAATGGTATTAGTTGTGTAGTTATCCTTTTTAGCAAAAAGTTGTTAAGAGCCATTGTGGAAGGTCCAAAGAGAAACTGAGAATTGGGACACTTCTTCCAAGAAGCTTATAAATCATAATTTCTCTATAATTACGTGTAGGTTAAGAATTTAACAAGAACAGAACACCAACTAGAATTACAGTGACTATTACAACATTCAAAACAAGTTAACTGAGAAAATATTTACATTTGTATGTGTATTTTCAATTGCAGCTGACCCTGAAGAATCCCATTTAAATGGGCTAAAAAAAACTTAAAATCTCCCCTTGCCCTCCTCCTGTGCCACAGAAATAATCAGGGAACTTTACCCCACACAAACATAGGTTTAAACCCTGAAAGACAAATGGACAGGTGGTAAAGTAGGATTTGGCAACAGTTTTAGTCCTATCAAACCACAGGAAAAACTCCCTTTGAATATATTCTAATAAAGAATTAGAGGCAAAACGGTTTAGACAACCCCAACACGGACCAGAGCATCAATAGTCACAGAACAGGTCTAATTACTGGCTCAGATTCCGCCGGTGACCCGACTATAACAACAAGGGGAGATAATTGTAGTAATTGGAATTGTACCTTTAATAATAACAATAAACATGTTCTTAAAGAAAAAAGATCTTTACTTTGGTATCATTTTACTCATTAACTGTTTTCATGAATAAGATTTTTTACTACTACACATGCTGGGATGTCAGTGTAAAAAAATGCTATTCTATTTCTTTTTAAGTTGTTTCTTCCTCCACGTTTCTTTTTTCCATATTTTACAAAAAGCTAAAAGTATGATAAATACTAGAAACTAGAAACAACAATCTGCTCATATCTGTTCATTGAAGTCTCACCTGGTAATAAAACAATTGCTAACAGGAGAGCAGTGCGGATGAGGGAGGCCCACGGTCGTCCAAAATGTGCCATTTTATGCTTTATGTGCTTCCTGTAAGAACAGAAAGGGAACAATATTCAGGGTTTCTGCGGGATTACCATCTGCCAGTGAAATACAACATGTCACAATGCACTCGACTTGGACTGATCTTCTCATCTTCTTTCCTTTTTATGAGGAGTTTTTCAGCTGGCTGTTAGAAATGGAAATCCTTTATACACAACGCTTTCAGAACAAAGAGAATGGCTTTATTTAACAGGCTGATGCAGAGACAATAGAGAGGATTGAGGACATGCACTAATAGAGCTTTTGAGGGATTATGGAAAATAATCAGGATATCAAATACAGTGACTGAACTCAACAATATGCCTTCTTCTGTTGCTGCATGGATAGCTGTTGAATTACAGCTGCTACTCTCACAAAGATGAATTCTTCAGGGTTTATCATGGCTTGTAAATCTTTTTAGATTTTGCCCTTTTTATAGTCATTGCCAGATATTCCCCACAGCCTCTCTAAAAGATGGAAAAATAACTTCACTCATTACCTGCAACGGTGCAGAGGATGTGGCCTCCTGCAATCACCTCTGGATCCAGCGGGTCTCTCAGGAGGGAGGGGTGCCTTTTCTAAGCTGTCTGAACCTTAAAGCTCTCTCCGCCGTATGAGCCGGACGCGCAGGGAGACATTTTTAAGGAGCCCCCTTTGATCATTAAAAAACAAAAAAAAGCCATGTCACAAGGTTGAGACATGCTGTCAGGCTCTGCAGGATTGGCTCCTGTGCTGCCAAACATCCAATCAGCAGAGATCTTGTAATTAGGAAAGGTGAGCAGCTCAACTTCTCTCTTCGTGGACAACCAGCTTGAGCTCAGCAACAAGTTTTCTTCCTCATTGGGGGGGGGGATCTTTTCCAACAGATGTCTTATCAAATTTTTCCATTTTGAGATAAATTAAAAAATTTTAGACTTAAAGACGCATGAATGCCCGTGCCATCACAATAATTTCTCAAACAACTGTAGAAGATAAAGCAAAACAAATATTTCAGGTATTCTCAGCACGTTCCTAAAGATCCAGCAGCAGCAGTGAATAAGAAAACATGCCCCTTTATAGATAAAGACAGCTCGGTGTGTTTGTAATTGGGGTTCTTATTCTTGAATGCAGAGGTTTTGCAGAAATTTGAAGCAAAAACATAAAAAAAACGTTCCTTAAATAACCTCATTGTTGCATCAGATCACCAAATGAATGCCAGTGTTGTGCCATCGTGTTGTAATGAGTCTACTGCTGGATCACTCTAATGTTTTCCTCATCTGAAGAATTAGAAAACATCAGACATTAAAGCTATAGAACCCACCACCACTAAAAAAAAAGCCTGTTTGAAAATATCTTACTTTCTTCCATATACATCTTTTATGTGGAGCAACATGAAGGAAAGTAGAGTCATTAGGAGAAGCATACCTCATACAGGGAGCCAATAAAGGCAGCAAACTGCTGCTACAGTAGGAGGCAGAGCCTTCAGGACCAGCATACCAACAGCTCTGCTTGTTGGGTTTATAATCCTGATGCCTGGGCTCTGCCACGTAGTCTGCACAGCCTGCAGTCTGTGTTAGAGGAACGTACAGAGCGCTGAGGGAGCAGTGGAAACTGATGAAAACAAGCTTAAAAAGATCAAACCATGCAGCCAACCTCTGAGGGTGCTGAACCTCCTTGAAACATTCAAACACGGGCATATATTTTGAAATTGTGGCCTTTGTTGATATTCAATTGCACTTTATATTCAAGTTGAAGTATTTAAAAGGGATTACTTCCATCTGTTATGTACCAGGCATAGATATGTAGTTGACACCAGATATCTCCATATACTATATGCAGAGATAGATAACCTAAGGCTACATTCACACTACACGTCTTAATGCTCAATTCTGATTTTTTTGCTGAAATCCTTTTAGGGTTTGTTGGGTTTTTTTCGGCAGGGTCGTTCATACTACTAATTAAATGTGACCCATTCAAGCATGCGCAGATAACAGATGGAGAAAGTAAACATCACACAGCAGTACACTGTTTAGGAAAGTAATGCTGGATGTAATTGTCATTAGTAGTATTCGATAAACTTCTTTGAAGAAAAAAAATGTAGTAGTGGATACCGGCATCTCTGTGTTATGAAGTTGTTGAGTGATGGGAGCTGACAATATTAAGACCACATCATAATAAGGAGAAAGAGCACAGCTATTAACAACGGCCTTTTGTGGAGTGGTGACGGCCACTGTTACAGAGGAGGCTGTGTGGATGTGTAGATAGAGCCAGGACTGTGACGTAAAAGACGGATGAAATGCAATGTTCAGACTGCGGACAATTTGGAAACTATCAGATACGTATCCAATTTAGTACTACATACTGAAGTGGCACAAGTCAATTCTCTTTTCTTTTTTTTGGTGGGGGGACAGGAGAAGATTGGAATCGGACCGTTCATACGGCTGTGAAAAACACAGATATGGATCAGCATGTGGGCAAAAAGACCAGATCTGGCTCGGATTTGCCTGCTGTGTAGACATAGCCTGATTGAAAATGTTTCTTCAGCAGTTCCTCTCTATCATTTTCAACTTGTTGTACACTAAACATTGATTTTAATTTCATACTTTTTGCCTCCAATTAAATTATCTTCCAAACACTCTCCAGATGCAACATGCATGTTTGAACAGGAATTTTATTGACGGCACGCTTAATGTCCTAATTCCCCAGATTTTTTCCAGCTTACATTCTTGATGGTATCTTTAATTTTGTTATTTTTGTCTAAACCACAGTGGTAGAGTGTTGGAGGAAAAGCAATATTTACAGACCCATGAACAATAACCTGCATAGATTCCAATGGTGTTCATTTCTCTTAGACAAAAAAGTATTGCCTTTTCAGCAGACAACCCTGTTATGTATATATGTACTTTTTAATGGCAGAATTCTTTGTATTTTTATCGTATCTCAACATACATCTCCTGGTAACAACAGACAGAATTTGAATAATTTGAGATTCAAGACTCAACGTTGTTCACCATCTTCTGCAGCTGTTCCTAACTATTTTGCAGTTTGTCTTTGAGGACACACGTCTCACCGGAGCCACATGACTAATGGTGACTCAGCCTTGGCAATTTTCACAGTTTTAAATTAACGCAGCTGTCACTGAGGGAAACATACTGTTGTGTTCTTTGGCTGGAAGTCAGTATCTGCCCGTGCTTGGAAATCAGACAACAAGAGATTTCATCCAGAAACAACCAGGAAAAGTGTCACTTCTTGGAGATTAAAGGTAAATACAACACAGACATTTGGTAAAAGACTGATCCCTGGGAAACCTGATGGTCACAACAGATTAAGCAGAGTCAAAGAGCCTGTAAAAGTTAAAGATTTGACAGCGAAAGCTCGAAGCTTTTAGCAAATTTGATCTTTATTTTTGTTGTTTAAAAATATTTATTCTATCAATTAATCAAGCTTTTTATAGAGCATTTTAAACACCCAAAGTGACCAAACAGTTTCATAAAATAACACAAATATAAAAAAACATAAAATAAGCAATAAAATGCATCTACTGTGAAACCAATAGAATAAGAACAATTAAAACAGTGAAGGATTATATAATAAAGCTATTAATAACTGGAATTAAGAGCTAGGTGAAAATGATGAGTCTTTAAAAGAGATTTAAAATCACTCAAGGTATTTGTCATCCTAACAGGGACTGAAGGATCGTTAAAAAGTTTGGGAGCTGCAACAGTGAAAGCTCTGAACATCAAAAAGCAGGAAGTTACCTGACCTCTACTGGGAACATGCTTGTGCAAGATCTTCAATAAATAAGGAGGTAATGGCTGTTTAAACATAAAAAAACAAAAGTATATCTTATAAACAATCCTAAAACGTACAGGCAGCCAGTGAAGGGAGGACAGTATTTGGGTAATTTACTCGCAGCAGTATTTTGGACAGGCAGCATATAACAAAGAAAATGGCCCCTTCCCACTATATAGATAAACTACATGTTTTAATTAGGCAATGTGATGTTTTCATTAGAACCCCGTTTAGTCCAGTCTGCAGAGAAATATTTTGCAAAAAATCGGTTTGGCAAGACAGTTTAAAGCTTTAACAGATCATCAAACCCAAAAGTTTGTCACTTTTCTTTTTTCTCATCAATTTTTTATAAGGAAGTGTGAAGTTTACAGCACAATAATTTACATACATATTAACAATCTCTGTGTTTAACATTTTAACATTAACCCTCCCCATCCCGTCTCCTGAGAGTCCACCATACCGACAGTCTAAAGTTTCAGGTCTTAATCAGAGAATAGTCTCTTAAGTTTCCTTGTTAAATCTGTCCATGTTGCAATGGTATTTGAAGTTTCAGTCCATGTTGCAATGGTATTTGAAGTTTCATTATTGATCCTCACTGATGACAGTCCCAGGTGTGCAATATCCATATATTATCACAACCAGTGAACAAAAGGTGTGTCATTAGGGGTTCTCCACTTCTAGGCTATAATTTTCTTACTTACCTTCAGACCAGCCAGCCAGATTTTACAAGCTTTATCCGTAAGAGATAGCCATGAATGATCACTTAAATAAACAGCCGGATCCAGGAGGAGAGGAACTCAAGTTACTTCAGCAAGACAGCTGATACCTTTGACCCAGAGGTCCTGAACCACCGGACATTCCCAAACTGTCAGGATTGGGTTTCTTGGAGCAGGACGCAAATGCAGACAGGTAGGTAGAATTGGCTTGGTGAGTTGAGACATTTTAGTAAAAAGAAAAACTTGCAGCCTGACAGAAAAAAAGGCAAACAAAGGCAGGCTTTGCATGGACACTACAGATGAAAACAGTGACGTGGCATGGCAGCAGAGAAGTAGCAGCAGGGAGAAATGAAAAATTGGAGTTCAAATAGCAGGGGAAACAGGTGGGAAGCATGAGTGTGATGACAACTTGGACTGAATCAGTTTAATTTGATGGTAGAGGGTGACAGACTGAAATAAGCACAAATGGAGCTGGACAGAGATATAAGGACAGAATCTAACTGAGAACACAACCACAAGACTTCTAGAAGGCTAGAAGTAAAGAAATGCGTTAATATATATATGTGTGTGTGTGTGTGTGTGTGTGTGTGTGTGTGTGTGTGTGTGTGTGTGTGTGTGTGCGTGTGTGTGTGTGTGTGTGTGCGCGTGTGTGTGTGTGTGTGTGTGTGTGTGTGTGTGTATAAACATGGAGATGTGAACTAATATGACAAAAAACAAATAGCAAAAAACAACAGAATGCGGCAAGACCTATAGAACGTAATAAATGACAAGAAAAGCATGAATCTAAATGAAAACCATAACCAAACACCTCAAAATCGTGGCACAAACAACATGGATGAAGGAGCCCAGAGTCTCCGGGGGCAGAATGAGCAGTAAGGGTCTAGCCAATTTTGTGCCTAACAATTGGTGTCAAATATGCCGATGATTAGGATTGTTAGAGTCCCTCTTAACATTATGGAAAAAAAAAATTCCCAGTCCGGTTTAGAGTCCTGTGCAGCAAGATCTTCATCCCAAGTTTTCATTCGCGAGGAGGAAATGACATTTATGGCTATCAAGTTGTTAGAAACGTGTGAAACAGTCTTTCTGGGTGCATCCTGTAACCAGTTAGTAACTAGGTGACCAATCCACTCTAAGCCCCAAGGTACTCCGTATGCCTTACAAAAATACCTTATGCTGAAACAGAAAAAACAAAGAAGGCTCATCAATATATATATTTTCACATCAGTTGCTGGAAGCTCAGAATATAAGTTTCTCCAATAATATCTCATATGGTTTTACTACCTTTAATATCCCAATCCTTGTTATAAAATGGTTTTCCCCCTCATAAAAGATTTCTGTTATTCCATAATGGAGAGGATGAATACTGCTTACTCTTTAATTTTAAGTATGTTTCTGATGTCCTAAATCTCACAAACATATGTGTCAAAATGTGGCTATGGAGTAAGCATAAAAAATTTATTGGCCCTCCTGTAAAAGGAAAATTGTTTAGATTCAGTGGTAAGACAAGGTCTTGCTCAGTATCTTTCCATGGAGAAATTCGTTTTAATTCATCTAACCTACATGAAAAACCCTTAAGCATACAGGCCCAAAGATAGAGCTTAAAGTTAGGACATGTACAAACATCTATCTGTAACACTGGCCCCTTAATGCCAGGGTGCTTGCTGTTCCAGACATCATTTCTTAATATATTGTGTCAAGTTTATGCCAGTAGCCTTCTGGGGGAGGAGGCAGGATCATTGAGCTTAAAAAATTTAATCCAGGTAATATATTCATTTTAATAACTGAAAATCTGGCTGGAACCGAAGCCGGCAAGTGTTTCCATGTCTTAATATCCTCTTCAATCTTTTTCGGTATTGACATATAATTAAGTTTTGCAACCGTTGTAATATCAAGTCCAATTTTAATGCCCAAATAAGTAGCCTCTCTCACGGCGCTTATTAAGACTCCCACTTTTCCATGGCTTTACACAGGTCAGGACGTTCTGAATGTTTAATGACCCCAATTTTTATGCCTATATAATAAAAACATACAGCTTCTCTAAACATTAGAAGAGCAAATATGTTCATTTAGATTTGTTGTAGAATTGAAAACTAAACTTGATCTTTTTCACAGAAACACAGCACAGATTATTTTATGTGGGGTTTTTTTAACCTTCTAGGGGTCAGAAAGCCCTACAACAAAATGTAACAAAGAAGCCACCACCTGTCTTAAAAACTCTCGGGAGACCCAAGCTGCCCTCTAGCTGGTTAAAAAAACCTTTCAAAAATCAGATTTTCTGCTGCTGTCTCTGAGTGAGTCTTCTAAACCACACAGACATGTGGAAACAGCTGAGAAAATGTGTCTGAGTTGTGTTCCTCCTCTTATTCAAATCACCCGCGGTTCTAAACTTAAAGGTGAATAGTGCAGGTTTTGAAGTTAAATATTTATTTTCTCTCACATACATGCCCTTACATTTGCCCAACGTGTAAAATGAGGTATCCTCTATTTACCGCAGTTGCCTCTATAGGCTGGATATTCAATTCATGAATATGGGCATTCGTGTGGGTGTGACGCGCTGCACGTTCTCGTTCACCTGGCTGCTTTGTTGAGTCTCCGCCGTAATCGATGCCTTGGCGAGAGAACACGGGCTAACTTCGATATTTAAAGCTGTCTGACCTCAGAAGACATCATCCATCTAAACTAGTTACCTGTGCAAGCTGTTGGATGTCAATGTCTGCTCTTGATTTTGTTCAAACTTTTATTATTGTATTCTATATAAGGAGATGGCCTCTTGCAAACGTTGTAGGTCTTTCTCACTGGATCTTCCAGGTGTGACATTGTTGATGCGATTTACTGTATATTTAAGGGCATTTTGAAGGAAATCAAGGATTGTTAAACAATTCTTTGCAGGTAACCATTACCAACAGAAACAGTGTAGAGATCTTCCCTGTTTTCTAAAGCGCACAGTCTCCTAATTAGAATAATTTTAGCAAGACTCTTTCATAGCTTTACCTGTCCTTATGACTTAATTTAAATTAAATTAGTTTCTTAAAGTTCGTGCTAGGAAAAAAAAAACAATACAATGAGAATTTGTTTTTTTATGTCAAGTAATTTTTTAAACTCATTGCAATGAATTTATACCCATCTAACCAACATTTATGTGAATTGTCACTGTAAATATCTAAAGTAGAAAATCACTACTTTTGTTTCACTGCTGAAGCCTTTGGCCGTGACATTTTCTTGACCGCTAGTACCCCAGATTTTAGATGCCCTGTTTTACTTGAAATATTCAAGTCAGAACATGTTGCAACGCTTAGAGGGCAACAAAGACAGTGAGCAATTAATACTAATGCCTTTCTTACATCTGTTGGGCATTGCTGACAGCTCTGTTTTTGGTTTTGCTGAGCCCGTAAAGACCATTTTGAAAATGTTGCTGCTTTGCAATTTTATTTTCTTCATAAGCCTCTCTTTGCTCTCTAAATTATGCTGAGCAATAATAAAGTACATACAAAATAGCTGTGTACACAAGCTTAATATCTAGAGTTCATGTTCAGGGAGTCTCTCTTCATACAGTCAGGTTTTCAATATCTACCCCAAAAAACGAGTAATGAAAAATGAATTTCTCCTGGAATGCAGAAAATATTCTACTTCTCTTGCGTCTTCAGTTGGAAATTTCCTTTTTCCCAGAATGATGTAATCCACAGAAACACTGCTGTCCTCGTTCTGATTCTGGTTTGAAGTCTAGAAAACTGCAAGAAAGGTGAGAACTTGTTTTGTTGTTGATGTTCTCCCACTACAGCGAGCATGCTTTGTATTTAATGAGCATCGCTTCGGTTTTTGCGTCACAGTCGGTGCAACTTGAACCCACAGTGTGTTGAATGACTACTTAAACTATACTCATGGGATTTATGATGCCGTAAATAAATATATATATATATATATATATATATATATATATATATATATATATATATATATATATATATATATATATATATATATAAAAAAGGGAAAGCAAACACTGACATGATTTATTCAAGGTTTTACTTGTTCATGATTAAATATTTCAAATCATCAAATTCAATTATCAATCAAAGACAGTCTTTAATACAAAATGCTTCAATTTCATTCATTAGAAGGAAGTTCTCCAAACCAATCAGAATCTTTCTGAAAAGTAAACACCAACAATGTTAAATGAAGGATTTACTGGGATTTTACCATCACCTTAATTGTCTCTCTAGATAGTTACACATATACGAATATTAAGAGAATTAAGCACACAGTAACTCGTTTGATGCAGATGGAGCTCTTCTTCGTCTTTACCAGTAATAGTTACACCCTCAGCAGGCC